>OX291540.1:13102062-13727062 GCA_946406115.1 Apoda limacodes
TGGCAAAAAAGCCTACGGTCCGCCTGATGGTAAGCGGTCACCGTAGCCTATGGACGCTTGCAACACCAGGGGCATCACTCGCGCGTTGCCGACCCTTCAGAAATCTAATAACTTCTTTTTTGAAGAACCCCATACTGTAGTCCTTAGAGAAAACCTTGGCAGGGAGCTCATTCCACAACCCAAGGGTTCGCGGGAGGAAGTTTCTCTGAAACCGCACTGTTCGCGACCATTTTGGTTCCAAAGTGTGAGAATGAATTCCCTGTCGATGGCGAGCGGTGCGATGGTAGAAAGTAGCCGTAGGCATCATTTCGAACAATTCCTCAGAACACAATCCATTGTACAAGCGGTAGAACACACACAGGGAGGCAAAGTCTCTCCTCAGACTTAAGGGTTCGATACCGCAAGTGAGTTTGGGATTGTCGACAATTCTCACAGCCCGTCGTTGAACCGAGTCAAAAGGGCCAAGCTGGTATCCGGGTGCACCCGCCCAGAGATGGCAGCAGTACTCCATATGGGGCCGGACTTGCGACTTGTAAAGTAGCAACCTTTGCCCCGACGTGAAGTACTGCTTCGCTCTGTTGAGTACACCAAGTTTTTTGGACGCCAGCTTTACCTTGCCTAGCAAATGATCTCGGAACTGAACATCGCTGGAGATGTCAACGCCAAGGATCCCAATGCTCTTGGAGATGGAGAGGGGAGTGTTCTGGAATTGTGGGACTACAGTGAATGGGGTTTTCTTAGCGGTGAACGCGCAGACTTGTGTCTTTGAAGGGACCAAGTTTTCCCGCCCCCAGTCAGAGACCTTGGACAGACCGATCTCGATTTGAGACACAAGTTCTTCACGCTTTTCCTCCACAACGGAACGTGGGATGCTTGCACGGCCCGTGTAATAAGCGTCTCCAGTACTGTCATCTGCATAGCAATGTATGTTGTTGATGTCCAACATATCATTGATGTGCAGTAGAAATAGCGTAGGAGACAGCACAGAGCCTTGCGGGACACCAGCATTAATGTCCATGCTATCAGAGCAACTACCGTCAACTACGGCTCGTATGCTTCTGCCGGACAAAAAGCTAGCCACCCATTTGCACAAACCCTCGGGCACTCCGTAAGAAGGCAACTTCGATAGAAGACCCCGGTGCCAGACCCGATCGAACGCCTTCGCTATGTCTAGGCTACATGCCAATGCCTCCCCCTGACTCTCAATGGCTAGTGCCCATCGGTGTGTGAGATACACTAGAAGGTCACCAGTTGAGCGACCGTGGCGGAAGCCATATTGACGGTCACTGATCAGGTCGTGTTTTTCTAGGTATCTCAAAAGCTGTGTGTTGATCACACGCTCCATCACCTTGGAGAGGAGAGAGGTTATAGCGATAGGCCTGTAATTCGATGGATCTGATCTATCGCCCTTTTTGGGCACCGGGTGCACATTTGCAGTCTTCCATGAAGACGGAAATTGCCTAGTGTGGTAGGAAAGCGTGAAGAGGCGCGTGAGTACAGGACATAACTCAGGAGCACACTGCTTAAGCACCACTGCTGGTATGCCGTCTGGCCCACTCGACTTATGAACGTCTAGGGAAAGCAACGCCCGCCGGACCTCGCGCTGTGTTATAGTGATTTCCGGCATGGTCTTACCGCACCACGGTAAAGTAGGTGGTACAGCGCCTTCGTCGTTCACATTCGAGTTAGAGGCAAAGAGACTGCCCAATAGATCGGCTTTCTCTTTTGCACTGTGGGCCAAGTCACCATCGGTCTTTCGCAGTGGTGGTAATGACGACTGGCAGAAGTTCCCCTCGGCAGCTTTAGCAAGCGACCAGAAAGCACGACTCCCAGAAGGATAGCTCGCAAGTCGCCCACCTATTTTGCCGATGAATTGGAATTTTGCTCTGGCAGTTGCTTTCTTACTGAACCTCGAGGCAGCATTTAATTTGCGTTTTAACTCAGAAATATTCGGATCCTTATTATTACGAGCCGTGGTCCAAGCCTCATACGCAGTTTGCTTAAGAATTTTAGCTTCTCTGCAAGGCCTATTAAACCACGGTCGTTTTTTGACGCCGGCAGCTACTCGCAGGTTAGGAATGAAACATTCCATACCAGCGAGGATTGTCTCAGTGACTGCGGCTGCGCAGACGTCAGGATCTTCTGAGCTATAGCAGATCTGCCTCCACGGGTACGATGCATAAAATTCTCGCAATCCATCCCAGTCTGCCGACTTATAATGCCACACACGACGCCAATTAGTTGGCCCAGAAGGATCGGGTTGTGTGCATGACAATCGAGTCCGGATGAGACAGTGGTCCGAGGAGCCAAGAGGCGCATCCACTGAGACGGAGTATCCATCCGGACGTGTAGTCAGCAGAAGGTCCAGTAAGGAGCTTGTATGGTCCTCTATATCTGGTATTCTCGTTGGAGAAAGTACCAGCTGAGAGAATCCATAGGTCAGAGCAAATTCATGAGCAGATATCCCTGCATAGTTATTGGTTCGAGAACTGAGCCACTCACGATGGTGGGCGTTAAAGTCTCCCAAAATAACTACTTCTGCTGTAGGATATTGCTCTAGAACTTTGTCAGTCGTCAAACTCAGGTGCGTGAAGAGTCGAGTTACGTCCGTGTCACCGCTATGAGACCTGTATAGGCACGCATAGATACGAGTGTGGCCCCCATGATCTACGCGCACCCACAATATCGACAGGTCCCTGTCTTCAAGGCTATGAAGTCGGCGACAGCAGATATCCTCCCGGACGAACATACATACACCGGCACGACTCAAAAAATTGTGCTCGAGTTTGTAGCCGGGATAACGAAGGTATGATGTGTCGGCCGGGCAGGATATCTGCGTCTCCGTTAGAAAAAGAATGGTTGGCTGCGCAGTCTCGAGATGGTGATGGACTGCGTTAAGATTTGCGTGAATACCCCTTATGTTGCAAAAATCTACATTATATGTGGATGGAGTAACCGCTGTCAAAACTCTTTTCTTTTTTCTGTTCCTGGCCATTTTGTTTGAAGTAACTTAGACTACGGATGAGGATTCACTGCACAGACAGCTTAGAAGACAAAAAGTTGCGGTACTAAGACTGCCGAAGCTCAACACAGATGATGCGGTTGCTGGCACGGCGGGCGGAAGGGCCCCTGATCCCCCTCTGTTGTAGTAGCCGGGTCCACTCCGGTCTCCTTCTCCGGCACGACTACTACTTCAGAGACTTTACACAGGTTGGCGGATCAGCCTCCCAGGGCGGAGATTAAGTGATCCCTGGGTTCGGGAACCCGTTCAACCTGCGGGCGGCCAGCGGTCAGCCGTTTCATCAGGTCTCCCTGACCGCCGAACCAGCACGCCGCGTCTACGCCGAGCAATGACAGCAACAAGCACCGTCGGTCCTCCGCTGTCCGCGCAGCGAATCCTCAAAGAGAGAGCTCTGGCAACCTTACTCACCGCCAGGAACACAACACTACTCAATGTTAGTGTTATTGTGGCCGCGGTTTTCTGTAAGGTGGAGGTACTTCCCCAGTTCGGGCCGCTCATTCGAGCAAGTACTCGCTATGCCCCGCTTTATTTGTTCGGGCAGCTTATTCGAGCGAATACTTGCAGTGCCCTACCTCTCTTAAACCTCTCTCTTCTTTATACTTTGCAGAGATTTTTTGGTCACAAAATAATCTGTTAAGAAATATTTCAAAAAAAAACTAATCTTGGGACCTTTCAACCTCCCCAAAAACTTATACACTTGTTCCAAGAATGACTTGTGCTTATTTCATTGAGCACCTAACTATCAAAAAATATTAAAAAAGAGACAAATAATAAGAAAATAAATTAATAGCGGTATGTACTTTTCTTTAAGGTTGTTTCTTCATACTATTCAAATATTACTTATAAAAGTTCGTTATAAATTATGATATGATTTTAAAATTGGATGATGGGAAAGAGAATTCATAAGTAAAAAAAAAATGTATGATTCTTTGTACATGTCTGAACTGCATATTGCGAAATATTTTAAAGATTTTTGTTTCTTAATTATATTATTACTTAGAATCTTAATAAGTTATGTAGTGAAATAAAAAATATGATATGAAAGTGGTTCCAATTGAAGTGGGCGATTGTTACTAAGGTTGAAGCTTTCAAGCGTATACATTCAATAGTTTTATATATTGTTTTTGATAAAATAAAGGTTTATTTCAAGAAATATATATGTACATGGGTTAAAATCACAATATTTTTAGTGCGTTGTTGAAATATATTGTTTATTTCGCAGTCAAGTTATTTATTCTTTTTATAGTGTTAGAAATCACTAGATTTGGTTCAGCGGATTTAGGACAGATATTTTAAATATTTCATTTGAGCATATTGAGTCTTGTGTTAAACTAATTTTGTAAAGCAATGAGAGGATGTTAACAAAAGGGGGCTGGCTTACGTAAGGATTGCTGATATAAGGTAATTTTGTTACAATATGTTTTATATACATTTCATAGAAACAAATATTTTGATGTAGAAACTCAAAACTTAGTCCGGTAGGAACTACACCGCACTTCTCTTTGTTTGTCTTAAAACCGAAAGTATTCGGTCCGCTATCTTGAAATTTAAAGCACTGATGAACATTTAAATTCAGCGCCATGGAATAAACAATAGATCTTGATTTATAAAAATTGAATTATTTTTGGAAAAAAAAACCGGACAAGTGTTCGTCTGACTCGTGCATCAAAGGTTTCGTAGAAGCTTGTAAGATTTGTCCATCATGGAAATCAGGTCTCACAGACTTTTGGCCGTAGTCTAGTAGACAAGTAGGACAAACTTTTTTTTTTTTTTTTATACCACTTAGGTGGCAAACAAGCCTACGGTCCGCCTCATGGTAAGCGGTCACCGTAGCCTATGGAGGCTTGCAACACCAGGGGCATCACTCGCGCGTTGCCGACCCTTCAGAAATCTAATAACTTCTTTTTTGAAGAACCCCATACTGTAGTCCTTAGAGAAAACCTTGGCAGGGAGCTCATTCCACAACCCAAGCGTTCGCGGGAGGAAGTTTCTCTGAAACCGCACTGTACGCGACCATTTCGGTTCCAAAGTGTGAGAATGAATTCCCTGTCGATGGCGAGCGGTGCGATGGTAGAAAGTAGCCGTAGGCATCATTTCGAACAATTCCTCAGAACACAATCCATTGTACAAGCGGTAGAACACACACAGGGAGGCAAAGTTTCTCCTTAGACTTAAGGGCTCGATACCGCAAGTGAGTTTGGGATCGTCGACAATTCTCACAGCCCGTCGTTGAACCGAGTCAAAAGGGCCAAGCTGGTATCCGGGTGCACCCGCCCAGAGATGGCAGCAGTACTCCATATGGGGCCGGACTTGCGACTTGTAAAGTAGCAACATTTGCCCCGACGTGAAGTACTGCTTCGCTCTGTTGAGTACACCAAGTTTTTTGGACGCCAGCTTTACCTTGTCTAGCAAATGATCTTGGAACTGAACATCGCTGGAGATGTCAACGCCAAGGATCCCAATGCTCGTGGAGATGGAGAGGGGAGTGTTCTGGAATTTTGGGACTACAGTGAATGGGGTTTTCTTAGCGGTGAACGCGCAGACTTGTGTCTTTGAAGTGTTGAATCGGACCAAGTTTTCCCGCCCCCAGTCAGAGACCTTGCACAGACCGATCTCGATTTGAGACACAAGTTCTTCACGCTTTTCCTCCACAACGGAACGTGGGATGCTTGCACGGCCCGTGTAATAAGCGTCTCCAGTACTGTCATCTGCATAGCAATGTATGTTGTTGATGTCCAACATATCATTGATGTGCAGTAGAAACAACGTAGGAGACAGCACAGAGCCTTGCGGGACACCAGCATTAATGTCCATGCTATCAGAGCAACTACCGTCAACTACGGCTTGTATGCTTCTGCCGGACAAAAAGCTAGCCACCCATTTGCACAAACCCTCGGGCACTCCGTAAGATGGCAACTTCGATAGAAGACCCCGGTGCCAGACCCGATCGAACGCCTTCGCTATGTCTAGGCTACATGCCAATGCCTCCCCCTGACTCTCAATGGCTAGTGCCCATCGGTGTGTGAGATACACTAGAAGGTCACCAGTTGAGCGACCGTGGCGAAAGCCATATTGACGGTCACTGATCAGGTCGTGTTTTTCTAGGTATCTCAAAAGCTGTGTGTTGATCACACGGTCCATCACCTTGGAGAGGAGAGAGGTTATAGCGATAGGCCTGTAATTCGATGGATCTGATCTATCGCCCTTTTTGGGCACCGGGTGCACATTCGCAGTCTTCCATGAAGACGGAAATTGCCTAGTGTGGTAGGAAAGATTGAAGAGGCGCGTGAGTACAGGACATAACTCAGGAGCACAATGCTTAAGCACCACTGCTGGTATGCCGTCTTGCCCACTCGACTTATGAACGTCTAAGGAAAGCAACGCCCGCCGGACCTCGCGCTGTGTTATAGAGATTTCCGGCATGGTCTTATCGCACCACGGTAAAGTAGGTGGTACAGCGCCTTCGTCGTTCACATTCGAGTTAGAGGCAAAGATACTGCCCAATAGATCGGCTTTCTCTTTTGCACTGTGGGCCAAGTCACCATCGGTCTTTCGCAGTGGTGGTAACGACGACTGGCAGAAGTTCTCCTCGGCAGCTTTAGCAATCGACCAGAAAGCACGACTCCCAGAAGTATAGCTCGCAAGTCGCCCACCTATTTTGCCGATGTATTGGAATTTTGCTCTGGCAGTTGCTTTCTTACTGAACCTCGAGGCAGCATTTAATTTGCGTTTTAACTCAGAAATATTCGGATCCTTATTATTACGAGCCGTGGTCCAAGCCTCATACGCAGTTTGCTTAAGAATTTTAGCTTCTCTGCAAGGCCTATTAAACCACGGTCGTTTTTTGACGCCGGCAGCTACTCGCAGGTTAGGAATGAAACATTCCATACCAGCGAGGATTGTCTCAGTGACTGCGGCTGCGCATACATCAGGATCTTCTGAGTTATAGCAGATCTGCCTCAACGGGTACGATGCATAAAATTCTCGCAATCCATCCCAGTCTGCCGACTTATAATGCCACACACGACGCCAATTAGTTGGCCCAGAAGGATCAGGTTGTGTGCATGACATTTGAGTGCGGACGAGACAGTGGTCCGAGGAGCCAAGAGGCGCATCCACTGAAACGGAGTATCCATCCGGACGTGTAGTCAGCAGAAGGTCCAGTAAGGAGCTCGTATGGTCCTCTATATCTGGTATTCTCGATGGAGAAAGTACCAGCTGAGAGAATCCATAGGTCAGAGCAAATTCATGAGCAGATATCCCAGCATAGTTATTGGTTCGAGAACTGAGCCACTCGCGATGGTGGGCGTTAAAGTCTCCCAAAATAACTATTTCTGCTGTGGGATATTGCTCTAGAACTTTGTCAGTCGTCAAACTCAGGTGCGTGAAGAGTCGAGTTACGTCCGTGTCACCGCTATGAGACCTGTATAGGCACGCATAGATACGAGTGTGGCCGCCATGATCTACGCGCACCCACAATATCGACAGGTCCCTGTCTTCAAGGCTATGAAGTCGGCGACAGCAGATATCCTCCCGGACGAACATACATACACCGGCACGACTCAAAAAATTGTGCTCGAGTTTGTAGCCGGGATAATGAAGGTATCATGTATCGGCCGGGCAGGATATCTGCGTCTCGGTTAGAAAAAGAATGGTTGGCTGCGCAGTCTCGAGATGGTGATGGACTGCGTTAAGATTTGCGTGAATACCCATTATGTTGCAAAAATCCACATTATATTTGGATGGAGTAGCCGCTGTAAAAACTCTTTTCTTTTTTCTGTTTCTGGCCATTTTGTTTGAAGTTACTTAGACTTAGGATGAGGATTCACTGCACAGACAGCTTAGCTTAGAAGACAAAAAGTTGCGGTACTAAGACTGCCGAAGCTCAACACAGATGATACGGTTGATGGCACGGCGGGTGGAAGGGCCCCTGATCCCCTACGTTCATACGTCACAGTCAACCCTCAAACTGTAAATATAAACTTGTAAAAAATGATAAAAATATTATGTATACTACAAAATCACGATTTTTAGATTTTCCTTGTGGCCTTAGTTATTGACAAATTTCATAATCCTAGTTCAACGGAAAATACCCTAAAGGTTTTGATTTATTTGGGAGTGTTAAAATATGCAAATGAATGCATTTCTTTACTGTGTGGACTTGTTCATAGCTCTAAGGACCGTAAATCTAAGTGTTTAGAACTGAAATTCATTAAATTTCCTGTAAAATGCTAATATATATTTTTTATGTATTTTCAATAATTTAGCTATAATCCGACATTGAAAAGCAAATTTTCTTATATTTTTGCTGTCAATATACAGTTTTGTTTCGGTTTACTCCAAAATAGTTCAAATATATTTTCAAAACTTATTCCATGACACTACCTAGAGAAAGGAAGACCGACAGAGATGGTAAGCAAGAGAGAGAGAAGGGGAGAGAAATTAGGGGGCAGATGCATTATGCATCATGATATGATGTGTTATAGCAGGGCGAATCGTCTTTCGGGTCCGCTTGGTGAGTAAGAATAGCGAATAGCCTAGTCCGACCAGCCACCAGGCGATTATCATCGCGTATGATTTCGACAAAGACTTAAACCACTTATCCTGCGTAGGGCGATAGCAAGGTTTTCGACAGACTGATAAACAAACTTAGTTTCAACATTATGACAGCAATCAGTTACGCCGTTAATGACAACCATAGGCTGGAAATAGCGTTTCTGTAGAACGTAAGCCTACTTTTGCGCTCCGTAGAAGTGCTGGATGAACTTTGCTTTAACAATCTCTCGGTTACTATGTCCAATGGCCTACGAAGCCACTGCGACAAAAACTGTGATAAACTGGAAAAAATTCAAGACAGCTCTTAAAACAATCATCTTGCCGCAACTATATCTCATTCTTGCTCTCATTAGATCTCTAATATTGATGTGGTTATCCAACCTGTCACCCACCAGTCACTCGCAACTACTATTAGAAAATGCTTTAAATAAAAAGCAGTTTAGACCGATCTCAGTGTATTGTGGAACAGCTTATAAATCGAACAGCTTAGATACCGTTGTGTCAGTCTTTATTAAACGCTTTCGCCACATTGAAAAATGGCGCTAATTTAGTTAATTTAGTGCTAACCAAGCATTACAACTCAAAGTTTATTTCTAAGGAGTCTGCCTTTTAGTTGCCGTCAAATGCAGGGACAAGGACAGACGTTTGAAGGGAGGCATATCACTCAAGGTGTCGACCTCAACAGCTTTATAGCTCCACTTCTTAGCCTCGAGGCCGGGCTAGGTCCCTTCCATCAGAATAACAATAACAAAGTCCCAAATAACATTCCGATCCAGTCATACACATCATGCAACATAATGCATTTGCCTCCACCCTCTACTTTCCTTTTCTCTGATTCTCACCCTCTCATTTGTTCTTTCTCCCTCCCGGTAGTTTTACGGAATAAGTCTAAAAAAAAATTTGAATAATTTTTGAGTAAATCCACGGATAAAAATCTTACCAGGAAGCATTACAAAATACCTTTACACAGTTTGTGGAGTCCAGGTTCACATAGTTTTATCAGTTAGGCTTAAATGATTTTCCTTTTAGATGGCAAAAATTTATATACAACGAGGGTAGATACATTGATTAAATAAATTAATTTTACCCACAAAAAAATATTTTTAATTGTAAATTATACAATCTTTGTTGTCTTTGACTGTAACGATCTTTTAGTCAAACTAACTTGGGAACGAACATATTTGTCAACATGACGCCCGACTTATATCGAATGCCGAAAACAGAGAACCTACATTTTACATTTAACTTCAGTCAAACAATTTAACGTTTATATAGTCTACCGCTTAAGAAAGTCTTTAAGGTGCCTACTGTCATGTTGACACAAGATAAAATAAGTATACTAATTTTAAGTGTAATACATTTCACTTTACACCCACGATTAGCTTAATTATTATAGCTGAAAAGTGTCTAATTGTCCGATTCTATAAAATTGGTTAAAGAATTCCTTTTTATTTATTTTTCCAATTTTATGTGTTATACTTATAACATTGAATAATACAATTATTTATCGTGTTCCATTTCTAATTATAGAATAACACGGGTTCAAACTTCTTTTAATGTGGTAAAAATAATTTTTTTCTTTTATAATTTTTAGTGTTTATTATATTTTACACCTTGTAAAATGTAAGACAATATTTATTTCATATTAAATTTGATATTTTTCTCTGTTATAATCTTATATGAACTTAACATACATTATAAATTTTGTAAAAAATAATTGACTATCGATTCCTTTTTTCACTTACATGCAGCAGCATACAGAGAAAACAGTAAAAACTCCGTGTTCTTATTATAATTCGCAATTTCACGTGAAATTGACTTTTAATACAAAACCATTATTGAAAACAAATTAATTTTTTATTACGTCAGTAACTTTACCGTAAAATACACGTGAATACGTGATGTGTCTACGTGGATATTTACAAAACGATGTTTAATTTTTTTATAGTGATAATTATACTGCTATATATAGTACCAGCAGAACTTAATAGTAGGTCATCACTTACATGATTTTATTTCTTCTTTCTCTTTCTTATTTTATGATTTTAAATTATTGATTTCTTGATGCTATGAGAAGTCTAATAGTTTTTGTGAACAGTGAATCTTTAAACCAACAATATTTATAGATAGTTAGAGGATAAAGTAATAAGGGATGATATTTTCATTTCTAACTGTCCTACTAATAGTAACTATAAAAGGAAGGAAAAAGAGAGTTTTATGCATATTTTTTTTTTCTTCAAGGGAAAAAACGCTATAGTTATTGTCAATGGTGTATATCATTTTAATTTATAACGACATATCTATACCTATTATTATTTAATTGGTTTAATTTGCATATCTAACTTAAGTTGCTTAACCATTTTTCAGATTATGATGTCATTATAATATCCCTGCCGGTACAAACAAAAAAAACAACCGAATATGAACTCACGCGGCGACCACGGCATAAAGCGTACTCGCACATCAGAAAACCGCCAAGAAAAGAAAATTATATGAGATTGGATATAGAGTCGTACGATGAACCAACAGACATGCCTGATATTGATAACTTCGACTATAAAGAAAGATTGGAAAGTATGGCTGAACGCACATCTTATGACCAAATGTCATATGAAACGTTACCAAATTATGGGGATGACAAAATTGTTGGTGGAGTGGAAGTGGATATTAGTTTGTACCCATACCATGTGGCTTATGGTAGCAACTGTGGTGGAGCTATTATAGACGAAAGATGGGTTATCACTGCTGGACATTGTGGGTGAGCTATACAGAGTGGTTTAATCTTAAGAATAACAAAATAGGTCGTCCATTACCATAGATATTCCTAATTGACTATCTATACTACATTCAATCCTAAGGTTAAAGCTAAAAGTCTTAACTCTAAAATCGAGCGGGTTTTTCATAGAGGCTAGCAGTAAACGTAAATTGTGCTTTAATGCATCGACGCAATCCTTAAAAAAAGTTTGTTGAAAAATTATTGGTGTCGAATAAAATTTATTATAACAAACAGCCTTAAGCACGAATTATCTAAAACGCTGGTCAATAGATGGAGTATAAACAGAGGTTTGAATAAAGTAATGTATGTATACAGATTAGGTAATTTAAAAAGCATTTTCGAATGAAGTTACTATTTATTTCGAGTAGCTATCTATCTGTAATCTATAGTACCTATCTAATGGCTTTGTCCTCCTTCTCCATGGTTAATTTGTTTTTTTTTTAAATAATGCCGGTACTTAAATTTCTTTCTTAATTATTATTATTAAAGCTACCAAAGAGTAATACTAAATTATATTTATTTTCTAAAGCAAGAAACCCTACATACGCGTTGGTTCAAAGTATCTAAATAAAGGGAAGAAAATCGAAGTAGCAGAGAGCTATATTCATCCAATGTGGGGTTCAGCCAACAAAGAGCATCCGTTTGATTTTGACTTTCAACTACTAAAGTTGTCCCAGCCATTAAAGTTTGATGATAATGTTCAGCCGATAAAAATTGCTCATATGGAAGACATGGTGATTGGTAAAGTTATAACAGTTACCGGTTGGGGAAACACTGAAGAAAATGTAAGATTTCTTTTTATTGATGCTCATATTTTTGTGTCTGATGGACTCATGCCATGTGAAGAGCAAATGTTATTTAAAAGATTTTTTAACCATTGAAAGTAAATTAGGGGGCACTACTTTAAATCGAATTGTCTACTCTTCCAGGGTCCATATTCCAACGTACTACGAGCTGTAAGAGTACCGATAATTTCTAAGGAGAACTGCCAGCATGTGCCTTTTCCATACTTTAGAGGTAGCTTGACTGCTAGGATGTTCTGTGCTGGATTCTCAGAGGGTATGAAAGATGCTTGTCAGGTAACTAAGTGTTGGTAACATAATTTTTTTTACATATTTATGTATTTGCGTTCAACACTTCTTACAGTCTTGAATGCCAAATTCTAAAATAAATCCTATGACTAAAATATCATACACAAAAGGCTAGTCGATTATTTTAAAATTTTCATTATTACATTAAATAATAACTTACATACATCTTGTTTGAACCAGGGTGATTCTGGAGGACCTGCTGTGGCATACGATCGTTTGCTGGGAATGGTATCCTTTGGTTACGGCTGCGCAACGCCAGGGTCTTATGGAGTTTACAGCAAAGTAGCTAAGGTCAGGAATTGGATAGAGGAAGTCACTCGACTCACCCTAAGCTAAGGAAATAAAAGTGTTTATCAAATATAATTGATTTATTCCTTTAAAATAAGAAGTATAAATTTATTTGATTTCAATACGTGTTGCTAGAATGTTTTAAGAATTGGCTCCCTCCTTACCACATATAATTTTGTGAACCTAAAAAATACAATATTTGTTATTGAGATGATTCATAATATTGTATGATTTTTACGTCTATTGAACACAATTTTCATTTAATTTAAGACAAATTATGTTTTCTACTATTAAAATAAACGCACAAGTTTAAGTTTTTTTATTTGTACTTTTACAAATAAAAAACATTTTATGCAGCAAAGTAATTTTCTTTAAAACTTTTCTTAAACGTTTCATGAATGCAATCGTAATTGTTTTCCATTTAATTCCGTCTACCTTACAAGCACAGAAAACTGCAGTCAAAATAAAAAAAGGAAATCACTACAAGCTGTTTAGAATGTATTGGATTGACGGTAAATCGTAAATCTGTCATTTTAATAAATTGAATTATATTCATATTAAATGAGTATCTGTACATATATTCCTTTCATATAAATTGTATTATAACTATTATAAAGCCCTTTTTTTGATAGTCGCAAAACGCATATTTATCCATTAAATGGCAGTGAATTATTTAGAAATGTAATATTAATTAAATGTATGCAATCAACAAACACTTCAGTGACTTTATAATTTACTGGCATGGTTTGAATGAATATGTACCTTGCGACGTATGATAAATAGCAATATATGATAATGACGTATTTTAGGAAGCAGAATGTTTATCGTTTATAGTTATGAATATAAAGTACATCGAAGTGAAAATGGGAATGGGAAAAATGTATTTCGGATTCACTTTACGAGGGCGATTTAGGCCAGAAAGCTAATTTCTGTAATACTTACGACGTCCATGTAATTATTTTAATGTACTAAAAATAATTACCTATATAATGTTATATACATTACTAATATATTTATTTGTTATATATACTTGTAAAGTAATTTATAGCATAATGACTTATTTACCGTTTTGTAGTGACATATCTAATTTTTTGATACAACTTATAGTCAATGCACTAGATAACAACCAATTTTAATTATTTGATTTACTTTGATAATAAATAAATGCAAAAAATGCTTTGAAAATTTGCCCAAGTGTTGAAACAGTGGTCAATTAGAGACTTTTTAGCATTAAATACAATAAATGAAAATCATTATGAAAGGTAATGCATTAGATTAAAGAAAGCTGTATAACGTATATTTTTTTTCAGTCCTTTAGATCCTATAGTTTGGCCACAAAATGTGCACAAAAATGGCATATTTACGCCATTCTACCCTTCATCGTAGCCTTAAGTAGTAAAGTTACAAATAGATGATAAAATCAACGATCATCATAACTACCACTGAACGTCCACTGGAAAACATGGAATGGACCTATTTCCAAAATAAACAGGTCTTAGCCGCTTGCATCCTGTGATTCCGCGCACGACGGTCTCCACATTAGGAGCTTTCTAACCTTTCGAGTACTCGATTCTATGAATGATTTGGTCTACCCATTCTCATTTCAGCTTGTTAATTGTTTAAGCTATACATGGGTTTACTTCAGTTATTCCTGCTTTAGTGATTCATCGTTTTGTATCATAGAGTAACACCTAGCATCTATATATTATTATCTATAATAGAGGAACACACGCTCCCAATCCAAGGTGAATCCTTTGGATTACTTTTTTTTTACTAAGCTGAACAAAAATTTCTAAATCCTTAAAGTTTATTTTTACCAAGAAAATATGTCTAATTTCTTGGGATATTTGTTACTATTATAATTTAAATTATTTATACTAAATATATGGGTTTCAAAATAAAAATATAACTACTTTAATTATAAATAAAACATTTTTTTGCTTTAAAATATTTTGTAGTAATCAAAAAAGGAATCATTTCAATTATTTCTATTTAATATAGTAAAGATTTTCCCATAAAATACACGTATTCTTCAAATAAAAACTCTTTATTTCCAAGAAATGTTATGGAATATTTTCAGATAAAACAAACAATAATTTGTTTGAAAATCATATTGTTTTAAATAAATTTTATTCGTTTTAGAACATAATTGAAAACGCCGTGTCGTTTCGCACAAGCAAAGAAATTCTTCGTTGGATGTCGATAAAGATCTCATTTCGTGATAGTAACTAATTTTTATGAGCAATACATGCGTCATTACAAGTATACCTACTTTTTTAATGAAAAGCATAGGGACCTTTTATTTTATTTTTTCTAAACTACGTTGTTTTTACGAATCAAAGTGATATAACTTATTATTTTGTTTATAAGATTTTGATTATATAAAAAGAAATCATAGCACATAGTAGCACTTGGTAATAGGTTATTTTATAACACTTCTGGGTGATTATTCGTTACTTAAGCATAAAGCGAAAAAAATGGATTTGGTTGGAGTGGCGTTAAAAAATGCCACAAGAGATCGAGGAAAGCCATTTCAAGGTGCCGTAGGTACTCTTTTGACAATTGATAATTGAGTCAGGCCTAGCTATATGTCTGTCGTCGCCCGATAGTGTGCAACAAACTTTTTTGACCTGGTGGTCAAAAATCAAAATACAGTACACCGGGTCAGAAAAGTTTGTTGAACCGTAAATTTGATGTTTAACTAAAAGCCTAGGCAAGTCAAATAGTATGGAAAAGAAATTATCATAAAAGTTAACAGATTCTTATAAACATAAAACTTTTCATATAAAAAAAAATCAATACTGTATATAATAAAAATACTCTCCGGAGCATTTTAACAGAGTCTCAATTTACCTGACAAACGGCAGTGTTATATTTAAATTAGGTAGTCTTGTGATACGAGTATACCTATACCTAACTTACACACACTCAATACATATCGTTGGACCCATTCGGGAAATCGGATGTCATGGAAATTACTGTTTTTGTGATTTTTTTTTTTTTTTTATAATTGTATCTGACTTAGTTAGACTTGTGGATAACAATATACAAAACATATCAACCCGCTGTGCGCTTTGCGCAACCACCGCACCGCCCACTTCCCAACACGCAACATAGTCATGAACAATTTTTACATATTGCAATGTCGCTTCTTATCGTTAGAACTATTTTTATCGACAGATACTTATTTCTAAGGAGCATCTTAAGCTTAGTAAAACTTATGTCTACATTAGTTGCAAAAACTGGTAATGAAAATTTTGAGACATGAATTTGCATGTTTAGATAAATAACGTATAACATTTTTATGATTTAATGGTCATAAAGTCGGGTGCTGTTATTTTCAATAAAAAATCCATTATATATTGCAAACTGAACTGGTTCATAAAAGAATTTTTTCACTACCTATGCAACTATAACCCATATTAACCATATTTTTAAGAGGTTAAAAAAATATGGCCTGATTTCGTTACGAAGTAGTTTGTGTCCTTCTGTAACGCTTTACAATAAAAACACCTGACTCTGCGTTTCTAATTTTTGAGACAAGTGTTTTATTTTCATCACAAGGAAATCAGAGAATACCTACAATTACGTGTTCATATTATTTTCATCGAATAATAAAGTAGATAAGTCAATGGTTTACTCGACTAGAAGATACCATATACTTTAGTGCGCAAAAACAAATTGAAAGTATGTTAATAAGCGTGAAAAAATACTGTGAAATATTACTTATGATTTTATTTTTAAATATAAAAGTGACTGTTGTGGTGGGGTTAGTACATCTGTGTGCCTGATATAAAAACTTATGCAAGTGAAAAATACAGTTCCATAGTCAGTTTGATGACTGACATAATAATAAATAGATATAATTCAAAAAATACTATGAACAAATAATTTAAACCTCAACATATACATCGTAGACTAAAATCCAAATTTGCCAGATTTAATATTTTTATGCTTGTTACATACTGCCGCCTGCTCTAATTTCTTGATTTCAGTAAAGAAGTTTGTTATAGCTAGCTATATCTGTAGCAATAGTTCATCCACATGGAATTCAGTTATAGGGTTTCCTGCAGGAACTTTTGAATTTAACGGGATACATAGTCCTTATCTTAAATGACACCCCAATTGGAACATCCAGTTGTTACGGCATAACATTGTCCTTTACAAACAAATAAACTTCCTTTCGCATTAATAATATTAAAGCTAACATGGATTCTCTGATGTGATATACACCATAGGTACAAGTAAGCCTTAAATAAAAAATTATGAGGCTTTAGTCTTTAACAATTTTTTTACTTAAACATGTTACGCATTAAATATGTTTTTTCTTAGGATTATAGGTGGACGCAATATTAATATAGATGAAGCTCCTTATCAAGTCAACTTTGGAGATAAATGTGGTGGAGTCTTGATTCATAGAGAATGGGCATTAACAGCGGCGCATTGTGGGTAGGTAAGGAAATAAAAATATGTGTCGGAAACAGTTTTCTTATAACTAGCATTATAAATATAATAAAAATAATCAAATAATAATATTTCTGGCCAAATCACACAATGACACTATCGAATGGTGTAATACAATGTGTGTTTTTTTTTTTCAAAGTCAACGGGTCGATTTGAACTGGCAAGGAATATTAATTTTTAATAAATCCTTAGTACTTTTTGCTATTCGTCATAGTTTCAGATTTGACCATGCTCGCCCACTTAAAAAATTCAACCTGTATGCTTGAAGACTGCGACCTACACAATGTGTCCAAGCACGATGCGGTAAGCTGTTTGAGAGTTTCCAGACTCCAGACTGTCAACTGCCAAAGGGGTGATTTTCTTACAATCGATATTCCTAACGGAGTCCCGACCTTAATCCTATAGAATATAAATGCTCCAAAATAGAAGATCTAATGTGACCTTTGTAAGTCATTCAAGAATGCTACAGGTGAATAGAAGTTGGCTTTGGAAGAAAAATATACAGAACACAAAAAGACAAGAGCTTAGTCGTAAGGAAAAAAAAATACATCAGATAATACGACGTTCTAGAGGCCAAGTTTAAGCTGAAACTCAAACTCCGAACACCAGTACAGATTATGGACTTAATATACGTCCCAAAATTCCAAACTCACTTTCCGTATCGAGCCATTTAGGCTGAGGAGAGACTTAGCATCCCTGTGAGTGTTCTACCGCTTGTAAAACGGGATGTGCTCTGAGGAATTGTTCGAAATGATGCACCGCTCGCCATCGGCAAGGAATTCATTCTTACACTTTAGAACCGAAATGGTCGCGTACAACGCGGCTTAAGAGAAACTTCATCCCGCGAACGTTCGGGTTGTGAAATGAGCTCTCTGCCAAGGTTTTCTCTAAGGTCTAGGTATGGGGTTCTTCAAGGAAGTTATTAGATTTCAAAAGGGTCGGCAACAGCTGGTGTTGCAAGCGTCTATAGGCTACGGTGACCGCTTACCATCAGGCGGACCGTAAGCTTGTTTGCCACTTTAGTGGTATTCGAAATAACGTCTGAACAATAACTATTGAAACATTGGGTATTTACTTCAAAATATAATCATAATTTTTTTTGCACAAGAGTTCATATTAATAACTTAATGACATTTTTCCAGGGACGAAACAAATTTTATAAGAGTAGGTAGCAAACATCGTCTATTAGGAAAACGAGTGGGTGTAATTTTTCATAAACTACACCCAAAATATGGATATAAACATCAGTTTGATTATGACGTGCAGTTGCTCAAATTAAGGAGACGCCTACACTTTTACAAAGCCGTGTCCTCAGTAAGCGTAGGTAATGGTGAATGTGGAGACCAGTTTAATTTATCAGGGTGGGGATACTCTACTGAAATGGTAAGTGCCTAAATTCGAATTTCATATCGGGTTGATATATTTTGTATATTGTTATCCACAAGTCTAACTAAGTCAGATACAATTATAAAAAAAAAATTAAATTCACAAAAACAGTTATTTCCATGACATCCGATTTCCCGAATGGGTCCAACGATGAAACAGATCTAAGTATTCGCCTGTGTATATCTGAGGCTAAATACGTAAAACCGTCTTGTCGTTGATAACCAACTGTCGGATCACAAACGCAAACAAAGGTAAAAGACTTACAACTCTATGTTGAGGGTTCCGTACCTATTACTAAGCCTAAGCTTTCTGTTTATTGCGCCATTACCTTACGAGTGCCACCTAGTGAAAATAGTCCAGATTGTTAAGCAGTGACAGTTACTTTTGTACATCATGTCATTCTTATGTTAAACGACGGATCTGTATTTAAGGTTTAGGCTAGTAGACTATATCAGGACAGGTTAAAGCAGTAGTGCCCTGTTAGCGATGTCAAACATCTAGAGATTCTTTGATCTCTAAATTTAAATTAGCACAGTGGTGGGCTTTTTGTTCGTTGAAATTTTTGCTTTTTGATGGTGTAAAAAAAATATACATTACTTTAGTAAATGTTCTCAGAAAATGCAAGAAATTGAAAAAGAAACTCGAAATTATTTTAAATCATTATGTACAATTTCATCAAAAATATGTGACTGCTGCAATTTTTTTCAGTTAAAAAGTTTTTTTATTAAATTCTGATTACGTTTTTGTCATAGAAAATCTTATAAAATATAAATATATCTACATGTAAATCGTACTATTGCATTTAGATACTTCATTCTGATTACGTGATCACGATTGTTCTGTTTCGTTGTCAACGATATAATTAATAATAAAATTCTTAGAGTTTTCACATGCTGAGCGACCCCTTTTTCTTTCAGTTCTTTTGTTATAAAAAATCGCAATACAAACAGTGTGGTAATGAGCTAAAGCATTAAAATGCTGAAATGTTTTTATGGAAATCATCTAATGTGTTTTGTTTTTAAATATACTGTAATAAATTATCTCTTGTATCGTTTAAGAATTTTTTTTTTGAAATATTACCGAAAAACCCACCGCACAGAAAGCAATGAGATTGAAAATTAAATGCAAAAGCGTCTTAATTTATTTCTTTTCCTTCCTTTGATTTCCTATGTTTTGAACTGCAGAATGTAGCTATTGCAGTCTCATCATTATAATGACTTTGACAAGTTCGACGAATAAAAGCTGATGTTAAAGTTTAAATTTTTTTGTATTTCGACGATCGACTATTTTCTTGCAAAATGATTCAAAGCTGCTTTTTTTATTTCATACACTTGCTTATCATCTGACTTATTGCAGATTATACAAACAGATTCATCTATACAGATAACTTAAAAAGACAAAATCAAATTAATAATGCCTTTAAAGTTTTATCATGAGTATAACTAAATTTGTTTGTACAAAACTAAACGAAATTACTATTTTTTATTCTTGAACTAAAATATCATTCAATTTTAATGTTTTAGGTTATTTTACGGTAAACATACTATTTATAAAATGAAATATTACTATTTTTATTTTAAAGTTGATTAATACAGATTAAAATACAGACAGTATTTACCTTGCTATGTAGATTCCAAACGATTCTTTGAAAGTAAATTTGTCACAATTCTCTTAAAGTAACCCACGGCTACTTTCTACCATCGCACCGCTCGCCATCGCCAGGGAATTCATTCTCATACTTTAGGACCGAATTGGTCGCGTACAGTGCGGTTCCTCCCGCGAACGCTTGGGTTGAGGAATGAGCTCGCTGCCAAGGTTTTCTCGAAGGACTACAGTATGGGGTTCTTCAAGAAAGAAGTTATAAGATTTCTGAAGGGTCGGCAACGCGCGAGTGATACCCCTGGTGTTGCAAGCGTCCATAGGTTACGGTAACCGCTTAACATCAGGCGGCCCGTTGGTTATTTGCCACCTTAGTGGTATAAAAAAAAACCATGGTGTGCGAGTCTCGCCTTTAATACGTCGACTAACAAGTCCTGCAAGTACCATGAAGTTACTGATTTATTATTATTTTCAGGGTGAGTACGAAGACAAACTTAAACAGGTCGAGCTTCGAATAAGGCATATTGAGACTTGCCAATCTGCGAGTAATCATTGGTACAACCATACGCTGACGCCGAGAATGTTCTGCGCCGAAGGTGATAGAAAAGATGCCTGTCAGGTGTTAGTCAAATAATTATAATTTAGCATTACGACCAAAAGATGGCCAGAAACATTCCGAATTCCGAAAGGTGTTGTTGTAAACAGCCTAACATCCTTTCCATATTCTGTTTGTAATTGACGGAGGGTGAGCATTTCGCTGTTTTTCGGAAACAAATTACACAATTAAAGAGTGAAAATCAGACCCAAAACCGTCGTAACGGCTATGGTTAGGGCAATTCCCTTGAGTTAAGTCAACTATACGTCAAACAAAGAATCTTTTTGTCCGACCACTACGGAGGATTTTGATTTTAACAGTCTAGGTATGTCATCATTTTCATATGTTCCCGTGTAGCTCCTAAATTTTTATTAGTATTTAGTATAAATTTATTTTTAAGAAAAAGATTGCGAACATTTATAATTTAAATTTAAAAAAAATGTATAATCGAGTTGTCTAATGTTTATAAGCATGCACTCTTATAGCTCCTATTAGTATTTTAACAAATAAGGTGTCGTAAGCTTCGTCCTAGTGGGCCGAGAGGCGTAGGTTAAGTGACGTCTCATAAAATTAAATAAGGCCCATAAAAACAACTCGAAAAAAGCAGTTAGCTGTGTATCGAATGAGCACATTCTAAATTTATAATTTGTCTTTGATTGTATTTGGGTAGCCAGATTTTAGTTTTTAAAATTGCAGATATCTACCTACAGGGTGGCCATGGCGTGCTCTCTACATAGGCAGAAAGATACTGCCTCTATATCCTTGAACATTTAACATCTTATTCTAATCTCGCCAGCCTTCATACGTCCCCACTGTTGGGGCGCGGCCTACCCTCATAAGCGAGGGTGATTTGGGCCATAGTCCACACGCGGGCCCAGTGGGGTTTGTGGACTTCACATACGTCGTTTTTTTTTAAATAAATCGGTGTACATGAGAAATTAAGAAAAGACTCATTGGTAGACGCCGACCCGGGGTCCGAACCTTCGCCACTTGGGACGTGAAGTGAAATTTAAACCCCTCGGCTACCACCGACAACTCTAATATTATAACATGATACACTGAGCTACAAATAAAAAATGCAATAGGTATCTTTTAAAATATTTAGGCAATGATTAAAACATTTAATACAATGCATCAATTTTTTTTAAATAATGCTTTTTAAAAAAAAACTGAATTTTTTTAAAACAAAATTAATGAAATAAATCCTTTTTATTTATTTTTGGTGACTAAATAATATTGTACAGAAACCTTGAATAAAAAATGGTCCAACTTTGAGAAGAAAGGGGTTAATGGAAGAATCGGGCAAAGTTGGACAGCGTCCGGGAATTTACGCAACAGTTTTCGATTAAAAAATCTTAAGTCAAGAATCTACTAACTTACGGTCGTAAAGATAAATAAGGGAGCCCTAGGATTGGACGTCTTCGAGCTTAGACGACGACTACGACGACGACAAAGTATAAATAATTAATAATTTTTTTTCAGGGTGACAGTGGCGGCGGAGCAATAGCGTCAGGTAACCTGGTTGGTATCTCGTCTTTCGGCTACGGTTGCAATCGAGGAATTCCTGGTGTCTACATTAACGTTTCTAATACTGAAATTAGAAGTTGGATACGTTATTTTACTGGAATATAAAGACATAATTTATTGTGACTGAATTTTTTACTCACGTATATAAAGTTTTCTTTGACCCTTTTCTTCCCTCCCACTATTCCTGTGCCAAAAATACGGTCAATATAAGCTTCGTTGCCACGTTAATTAATTAATTACAAACAGGCCCCTATTTTAGGAGTGCTAATTTTTAAAGTGGCTTTCTTAGTGCTTAGACCCTGATAATTTCACGTCTCTATCATCTCTGGTTTAGGCTGTGCGTTGATATTATTAGTCAGTCCGCAATGAATGGTCTACAATTTCACTGGCAGAAAATCCTTTTCCCGTCAATCGCGATTAAATATAATTTCCCCACAAATAAATATACCCTTGAGACTAATATGTCCTTCTTAGTTCTTCCAACTATATCTGCGCCTAAAATTTGATCACCCAGATGCTACAGTACCGTTACCTTCAACGTGATGGAATAATGACGTCTTTTGATTTGGCTTTCAAATATCCATTTTTTTTTTACTGAAAACATATTTCAATACCTTTTGTTACTCAAGAAAAATGTAGTTTCCTATTAGTTAAGAATTTCAAGAGTCAGTTCAGCAGTTGCTTAGATTACCCCCTAGATATATAAACAAACAATAAAATTTTACTTCATTATATTATGTACAATATTAGTGTAGATTAATGTTCCGAATATGGCAGGGCCAAGGAAAAGGAGACAGCTCGTGGCTCAGTCGTTTTTGTATATCGGAAACAATAGGTACAATAGGTATAAGTTAAGCAACATCGGACGTGGGCAGTAGGTACTCGGATGGGTGACCACCTAGTGGCCTTATGTTTCTGAGCTCCTACGTGCTACCTAAGTACGTCCAACCATTGACCCTGGCTGTTTTCGTAATATCATGATACACTTGAAAAATAGATGCCTTGAAAATTTTTGGAACATCCACCAATTCGCACCAGGCGAGGTGGACTATGGACTAAGCCTCTTATCTCTAAGAAGTGGCAAGCAAGAAAACCTGTGAGTAAATTCTGGGTATCCGTAAGCGATCTAGTCGCAACCTCTAAGGACAATGCTTAACGATTTGACACATTAGTAAACAATCACTTAGATAGGTATGTGTTTGTGTTTGCTTCCCCCTCGTTGACTCGCAACCACAAATACTGGCAGGATCCATTGAAGTCGTTGAACCTTGCGCCATTAATTTTCGTGTAATGACATTGTAAATAACAATGCAAAATTTCTATAAGTAATTTATTGTTTATTGTATTATTACCAAAGTTAATAAAAAAATAATAATAATATAAAAATATACATAAGATAACAATTAGGAATTATTGTTATTTATTTTTTAATCATTCGACGAAAACAGAGGGATCTGTGTGTATGTCAGTGGCATTGTGGTGCCCAAACGGATGAACCGATTTTTATTTTTTATAATTTTACTTGTTTAAAAGAGCGTCTTTAATACCAGCATTCATTACAATATTTGGTTATATTATCTGCATTATAGTAACGTGTATTTTTATTATCATTATTTTTGTTTAGACCCTTATACCTTTTTTATGTATATGTATATTTGTGCGTACAAAGGTAGTCGAAATAGTTATTAATAGTTTAGTTAGGATCCATTTTTTTGGAAAGTTAGTGAGGAAATGTTGAAAGACAATTTAATAGCTGAATTAAAGTCTAAGTTATTATTATTATTATTTTCAATCAAATTTATATCAAAGTCAAATCATCTTTATTCATATGAGGTTTTTTAAAAACTGTTTTGAATCGTCAAATCTATTTCGTTTTACACCCGCACGCCCTCTGGTTCATAGTTTTGATTTCTGTCAACGGGAGAAGAATTCGGGAAGAAATTCAATAATCATATGATAAAAAATATGGTGCTTACGTAAACAATAAAATTAGACTTTATATAATTATGTCTGCGTTACGATACTAAAATTTGCATGAAAATTATAATAGATATACAAAAAATATTTAATCCCATGCATCTTTAATTGTAATAATAAGCTTCTTCGAAAAGATTCTGTTTTATAAATTTTATAATATTATTGAAGTTAAATTTACGTAATTCTGCAGAGATTTTATTTTATTATATATAAACGGATACATTGTCCAGTAAATGATTGGTCTTTTTCAGCCTTGTATGAGTTAGAATATGAACGCAATTTGAGTATAAACGCTGAGGTTAAAACGTTGATTCCCTTAAACGTATTTCTAAGGAGACTATTAATTAGATTTTAAATTTCTCAAACAGCTCTCTTCTGCAATTCAAAGATTGTTTGAATATTAGCTAAGCTTAGTGCCTTTCGACTATCAGAATTTTTAAGCCACCCATGAGGTCTTAGATTTGGACTGACTGCTGTAACATCACAAATAGCATTTAAGGGCCAAAAAAATATTTTTGATTTCCAAGCAACTTATTAAGCCTTACCTCATTATGAATAACAGAAACATGCATATAAAGTAATCAACGGAAGCAGCCGATATTCTGTTGTCCTTGGTTTTGTGAATGCCGTACTTATTATAGTCTGTACACTCATGATGACTCTGGTATCAATAAAAAAAAAAAATCACAACTTCGTTTTCTAAAACCGTGGTATGGCTACATGCAGTCTGAGAATATTCGAACCATAACAGGTATTAGACCTATCACTTTATACAAACATACGTAACTTCGACATTTTTGACGTCATCGTATCGATAAACCCCAATAAGGGCATTATGGTGTTAACACCAATGCCACGATGCAAAAGGTATGTAACGCCTAAGTATAGTTAGTAACAACGATATGGGTGTTAATATCTGACAGCCTTCATAATTCAACATGGCGTCGTTAGTCCCTTGAATTGACAGATACCTGATTGATCTCTAATTGCGTTTAGTTATAGTTATGATGATTGTGTCTTTGTGCCCCGCGTATCGAAATACCCCAACTCCGGGATACCAGAATCTAAAGTGGTTATTGTTTTAATGTGAATGTCTAAGTGCCTATTGGATTCTAACCTTTATTTCTGTGATCTGTCTAAAGCATTCAATTGCGTCCAATATGAAACTCTGATATGAATTTACAACACTATGGTATTAAGAGTAGTGCACTTAAACTAACTCGTATTTGGACAGTAGAATCAAGACAGTTGACATAAATGAAGCGCTTCCCTGAATCAAACATTAAAATTGGTTTACCATAGGGTTCTATTCTAGGGCTATTCCTATTTATTATAAACATTGATGATCTGCCTATGGTTGTTAAAGATAGTCTTGAAATTGTGTTGTTTGCAGATGACAATCACTTTAATTCAAACTCAAAACTATTTTAAATAATGTTTACAACTGTCTGACTGAAGTTGCCCACTGGTTCAACATGAATAATTTACTCATATATAAGAGCAAGAAAACCAAATGTATACATTTTTTAACAGTCAGGTAAGAACTAGTGTATTTACAAACAGAGAGCAGTTAGATATTGAAGATATAATACCCTCAGTGGGATTCACATAGAGCTAAATTGGCGAAAAGACTAATTCTGCAGCATTCTTGGTTAAAAACGTCAACTTACGGACGAAACTACTATCCGGATAGTATAGTGCAGCTACTTTCATAGTGTGATGTCCCATGGTATTTTACTATGGGGACACGCAGCTGATACTCGAACAATATCTGTGCTCTAGAAGAGGGCGGTTCGAGCAATTTACAACCTATCCCATAGACACTCTTAAGGGACAAATTTAAGGAGATCAAGGTCTTACCGTCTAAGTATATATTAGAAAATTTTATGTTTATAAAAATATCGATTATTTTGAAAAGAATAGCGGTATTCATAAGCATAATACACGAAACAGACAAAAATTTGCTTTGATCTACATAAGGCTTATGAAATAGATAAATCATTAAAAGGACAAGAATTTGAGCATCTCATTGTTGTGAGTGTATACAAGCCGCCTTGTGCAATTTATGATAATTCATAAAATAGCATAGCATAGAATAAAATCAGCAATTCCAATAAACAAATCATTGTTTGTGGAGACTTCAATATAAACATTTTGGAAAATAGCTCATTATGCACCAGATTGCTTGCCTTATTTCAGTCTTTTAATTTAAATAATTTGTTTTGTGAACCAACTAGAATTGCTGTATCCAGTGCCACTTGCATCGACAATATATTTACTGACATAAAACCAATTCAAAAATCAATTATAAGCAATCTAGAGTCAGATCATTGTGGACAGTTAGTGGTTTTAGAAAGAAAGAATAGTATTACTAAAAAGGAAATTAAATTTATACCAATAACAACTAAACAGGTTGAATCATTTAAATCTAACTTAATGCATAAACTTCCAGATTTGCTTTATAATGGCGACCCAAATGATATGTACAATACTGTTCTTGACACTATTACTACAGAGTATAATAAAATATTTACTGCAAAAAAGAAACTTATTTCCAGTCGCTTTAGTTTTAGTGAATGGGCAACCCCAGGTATTCATAAAAGTAGGCGTAAACTGTATGAATTATATAAAGAAAAAACATATAATAATAGCCAAATATTTAGGGAATATTTAAAAAAATACTCAAAAACCTTTAAAAAGGTCTGTCTTGTTGCAAAAGCAATTCACCTCAGACATAAAGTAAAAAATTCAAAAAATAAAATAAAAACTACATGGAACATAATAAATAATGAAACTGGTAAAGCTAGGAATTCTTGTCAGGACTTTGAGTTGATTGTAGATGATGCTAGTTATAAAACAAATTCTGAGGTAGCAGTTGCCTTTGAACATTTTTTTTAAGAATATTCCATTCAAAACAACTGAACATCTAAACTCAAGTCCAATCTTAGCAGAAAAATTAATAAAAACTAGTGTTCCTGAATGTAACGTTCCCTTTGTATTTAAAAACATTAGTCCTACGGATATCATTAATACATTTAAAACATTAGAAATTAAAAACACCACAGACCTTCGGGGACTTTCTGTAAAAACTATAAATTCAATTATTCATGTAATAGCACAACCCTTAGCCATTATTTTTAATAGTTGTGTTGATAGTGGTGTGTTTCCTGATGAGATGAAACTGAGCAAAGTTATACCTCTTTTTAAATCAGGTAGTTCAACAGATCCTAATAATTTTCGGCCTATTTCAATACTACCTATACTCAGTAAAGTTTTTGAAAAAATCATACTTTGTCAAATGTTAAGCCATTTCTGTATTAATGAGCTACTTAGTAGTAAACAGTTTGGCTTTATGAAAGGCCGTTCCACACCCGATGCAGGAGTGGCACTATTAAAAAATTGGAGTGTTTTGTGATTTATCTAAGGCATTTGACTGTGTTCAACATGAGAATCTCATCAGAAGGAAGCACTATGGTATTAGAGGCAAAGCTCTCGACCTTTTGACATCCTATATGAGTAGGAGAGTACAGAAAATAGATTTCAACAATGAAAGATCTCCGGGATCAGCAGTCACTATGGGAGTCCCTCAGGGCTCAATTTTAGGTCCTTTTCTATTTCTTATTTACATTAATGATCTCCCATATAATGTAAAAAATCATGACATTGTCTTATTTGCTGATGACACCTCTTTGCTTTTTAAAGTTAAGAGACGACAGACATATTATATTGAATTAATTAATGCCTTTTCTAAAATTGTAAATTGGCTTGACGCTAATAATTTGTTACTTAATGAAAAAATAACCAAATGTGTTAAATTTACATTACCAAATGTTAGTCAGAGACAGACATGTATTAATATTAATGGCGAGCAATTAGAACTTGTTAATTCAACAGTCTTTCTTGGCATAACGCTGGACTCCAAACTTCAATGGGGTCCTCATATTCATAACCTAGCCAAAAAACTTAGCTCTGCTGTGTATGCGATCAAGAAAATAAGACAATTGACCGATGTCGACACTGCAAAAATAGTATATTTTAGCTATTTCCATAGTTTAATTACATATGGTATCCTATTGTGGGGTAGCGCTGCTGATGTAAATACAATATTTTTGTTACAAAAAAGGGCAATTCGTGCTATTTATAAATTAGGATCTAGGATATCTCTGAGGGATAGGTTTAGAGAAGTAAAAATTTTAACTTTAGTGTCGCAGTACATATATGAAAATCTTTTATATGTACATAAAAATATCAATAGTTTCAGCAAGAAAAGTGACGTTCACAAAGTAAATACTAGAAGTAAAAATAAGCTGTTGGTGCATTGTACACGTCTACACAAAATAAGTAACTCTTTTATGGGGCAATGTATACACTTTTACAACAAAGTTCCCAATAAAATTCAAAATCTATCAATAAGTAAATTTAAATCTTTTATCAAGCAGGTACTTTGTAAAAAGGCATACTACAATATTTCAGACTATGTAAATGATAAAAATCCTTGGGACTGATGATGCTCAATTACAGGATGCATAGGTAAACCAAATTAAAATGGAAAAAACATAAAATTGTACGACTAAATTTTTTTTATATAAAACATTAATTGTATTTTAGTTTATTTGTATTATTGATAGTGTTTTTAAAAGAGTAACTATCGAGTTTCTCGCCGGATTCTTCTCGGTAGAAATCAACAACATTGTGAACCGGCGGGAAGGTGGGAGGGTTCAAAAAATAATATTTTATAACTTTGACGATTCAAAAGTGATTTTAAAATCCTTATTTGAATAAACCATTTTGACTTTGACTTTGACTTTGACAATGTATTATTTAATTTTTACAATAAAATGTAAATAAAACTTAAGCTAAACTTAGATTTTGTAAAACAGATATTTGTTGATAAAACCTTATTACACAATAAAAGACTAGCCTGATGATAAAAATACATGGCATTTAATAATTTTTAAATATTTTTTGTTAACATAATTTACTTGAAAATTTTTATAGCTACCAACTTTTTAAGTATAATCAAGGAGTTGGCGTGGGAATCCTACAAAGATAACCACATTAACGGCAGGCGGGGCTGCTGGCAAAAGCTATTAGGTACATAATAAAGTTGTACTCATTGCCTGGACTAGGTAGTGATCTAACTGTACTGTAATTAATGGATGATTGAATATAGTCATCATGCCTAAAAATAATAAAACTATTATCAATGTGAAACATTAACAACTGCATTGAAAAAAATTAACTAGCGTGTCATTGGCAAACAAAAAAGTACACAAGCGAATTTTATCAAAAGCGACTAAAAGCAAAACGCCAATCTCGAATCAACAGAAAGCATTAAAAAGTCCACACAGAGCGTTGAAATTTAAAAAAGGAAAATGTCGAAAAACATTTTGCATTTTTAAACTGAAATTCCTCAATCACGTAAATTTCGCAGCATATAACAGAAACTCAACATATACATGCATATTTTATACATACATTTATGTGTTAATATAATTACCTCGCTACAAATTTGCATCGCATTTTATGCATGTGTCAGTGGAAAATCCTATATGTGTGTGTAAAATGCGCGTGCAATACACATGCTTACGTATGATCATATATTTATATGTGTTTATTTTATCTAGGAACGCTGTTTGCTGTATATTGACGTAGGGGTTAAATGGGGGGAAATCTCCCCAGTTTAACCCTAGGCTCCCTGATGACTCCCACTTGACGATGACGACGAGTTTGCGCAGTTGTGAGAGAGAGATAGTCATATGAAAAGTCTAGCTAGTTTAAATTCTAGTTACCTAGGTAATATGAGAATCACTAATTAACATTAGAAGTAGTCTGTAATTAAGCTTAACAGTAATAGGCATCAAATTTTATATCGAAAACTACAGGTCCTACATTATTTTTATTACATTTAAAAAAAAAACAAACTACTAATTAATTATATGTTTTAAAATGAAATTGCCAAAAAACTACTTATTATGTTTATTGAGTGATTATTAAAAAACTGAACCACGGTTAAGTTTTTATTGTAATAGAACTACAAAGTAATTTTGTAAAAGTTATACATATATTACTTCCTTTGAGTATGGTAAGATGTTTGGCAGCAGTTTGTTGATAATTCTAATGAATGATGATGAAATAAAAAAAGAAACGAAATGTTTAATAGTTTTTCAGATCAGATCTACACTTTTATGAAAAAAAAGGTTATAAAGAAAGAATACAAGCGCCTGGAATTAAGTTTACAATACATTATTGTACATTATTTATGCTCCCGAAAAACTCTTTATGCAGATAGTTTGTTTTAATTTTATAGATAGCGGGCTTAAATCTGCGCGATCGTATGGTTTAATCATTTATAGTGCACGGTGTATTTTCGCAGGCCTTACTGCCGGACGCGTACAGCGAGGTACCGATAGCAGAATAGACTCAAATTATTACAAAAAATTAGTGTTGAGCTGTTAGAGTTACGGCCGCTTAACTTTGGATATTCATGAATTAGATGCCGCTATTAAATGTATGTTAAAAAAGAAACCGACTAAGTGCGAGTTGAACTTGCACACCGAAGGTTTCGTATTATCAGATAGTGCACGAGCCCAACTTGCACTTGACCTTTTTTATTATTTGTTGTTTTACTATAAGTGTTACACTACAATAATTTTAAGTTTGAACCTTGTATGTACAACTGTTTTTATTGATAAAAGAGAGTAAAAACGACATAAACATGTTTCTTGTAAGGAAACCCCATTAAATTTTTACATTTTTCCTTGTTTTTTTTTATTTATTGAGAAATTCGCCATAATAACCTATATTCTGTAATATTAAAGGGTCTCACCTACCCTCAAAGGCTCTACTTTTATCAGTAGTCGAACAGCCGAACAAACGGGCTGACAAGTAGACAGACAGATAGTGTAGGCTTATTGTTAGGGCTGCATTGACACCTTTTGTGTACGGAACCCTAAAAATTTGCTTGGCCATATTTTGGACTTCAGCTAATAGGGTTTTTTTTTGTAAATTTCCATACACCTCCTGATTGATTTTAGAATTTTTATTCGCCACATAATAGCAGTGACCTCTATCTTTTAATGTAGCGCTTGTATCCAGGTGCAAATCACCTGTCTGGATTTCGCAGCCTTTCTATTCGAAATCAGTCATAATTTTTTTTTTGGTCCTGTAATTAATATTATTTACAAATAAGTTACAAGCCTTTATCGTTTGGAATTTGTTTGCTTCCGATCTGATCCATATTTTCAAAGCTACTCGTGTAAAGTAGTGTTAGCAAAATAAGAAATTTCGACGGGTCGATTTTTCTTGCTAGGCCTTTGAAACTCTCAAAGGACGACTCGCGGGTATCTTGTCTTGCCAATTCGGACGAAGTAAATTTAAGGATATGCCTCACCTTGCTGTACCTTTTTAGTTTCTGAAATCAATTTCTTTCCAACTCATATAAATTTTTACCTGCTCCATTAGAAACCATACAAATATTATAAATGCAAAAGTTAGTTGTTTTTGTCCTTCATTCATTTTGCAACGGAGATCCTATTGAGCTGTCAAAGAGACTACTTTTTATTCCGAAAAATTAATAAAATTTAACTGAATTCCACGTTTATAAACTTAAGTAAAGCTATAACTTGCTACAAATATAAATTAATAAATTAATCCATTTAATCAATCAATAAATTGGTGCAATACAATACAATACAATAACATAATTTCACTATCTTCTTTAAAAACTTCTTTAAACTTCCTTACTATCATAGAGTTGCAGTGGGAATCCCACGCTGATAACGGAATATAACGCGTGCAGAGCCTTGGGCAAAATCTAGTAGTAATAAAAAAATTAGATCATGTAGTAATGAAGATTTTTTTAAGGATGATATTAGATAGTAACATTTGTTACTTAATTTTACGAAATTTTAGGTATATTTGTGAATCGTAAGGCACATTCAAAAATTTTTTTTTTCACATCCACATCGACGTCGACAGATTTGCATATATGTCAGTAAAACCCACAGCTGTAAAAACCTTATCACGAAAAAAACGAGTAAAAAGTGGCTATATTAAGCACGCCAAAAGCTGGAGCTGGAGTAAATCAGGACTCAACAACGTAATTCATCATTGTAAAAACTTATATTAAATATTAAGTAACTATGTTCTTAAAATTTGATGTAACAGTAGTTAATTTAATTGGGTTTCGAGCAGGATTTTAAACTCTACTTAAGCGACAGGTTAGGAAGGATAGTAAAAATAAGTCCCGGATTTTATTGCAACAAGCCTGTAGAACTTGGGTCTCGCATTCTCGGGAGCAAAATTGAGGTGTGGCGAACGATCTCGATCTTGATCTTGAGAGGCCGAGTTTTGCGTCGTCTACATTGGTGATCCCAAGCTGAACATTTGACACACCCTTGTACAGCAGCAGCCTGTACCTTCATATACCAGGTACACGGAACAGTGTTCAATCGTACGCTTCGCATCACAGAGCTTCAACCAAGACCTATCGCAGCACTTTACCGCTTTCTAGTTCCTGCAGCTCCTCTTCGGCGACGCAACTGTTCAGCATTCGACCACACCCTGCTGGGAACTCACATCTCAGCGTATGGCAATTAGAATGTACAGCATCATACCACCGTGTCGAGTTCTCTCACTCCAGTGTGGCAGTCGCTGCACGTCGATTTTGCCGCTAACTTAGGCCAGTGTCTCGATTCAAATGGCCTTAGGCAACCTCTATGCTAGCACTCGCCAGTGTCTCGACTCACTGCAGATACACAGCCAGGAACTTACTAGTCTCGACTCACCGCAGACTGCAAATATTCGGCATGCACCACGCGCCCTCCCAACTCACTGTGGACGACACAAAACATGGCTTCTCAAGATCGTACGCAAGCTTCATTGCAAGAAATATTGATCTTCGGTCAGGGAAGGGAGTGATGTAGCGGAGTATATACTACAAGCAAGGCTGACGTCGCGCGTCCTACATCGCGCTATCAAAGTTTCTTCGGCAGTTCACGATATATAGAAACCGAAGCGCAAGTAAGTAGACCCCGGCAGTCCCCAGGTATAACACCTCGCCTCGCTCCGCAGAGGCATAGACATACTGTATTTTTAAGTGGAGTTAGCCCTATCTGAGCTGTAAAGTAAATACGGGCCGTATAATAGTGACAAAGCAATCGTAATTATAGTTATCTCTAAACATGTCATGGCTGCACGTTGCTTTAGAAAGTGGTCTATTCTTGAGGGTATTAGTGACCTATATATTTTTTAAATAATTACAAATATCTTTAATAACAAATATGAATGTTATAAATAAAACTTTATGAATTGACTCTTATAATAGGAAAGACCTGAGTCATAGAAGTCAGTATTCTCTCTCATTTCTGCTCTTATAATTTTGTAAACAGATGTTTTGTAATTACCTCTGCCTCATAATTCTTTATTCGTTGGTCTCAGTCTTTGTACAGTGCAACTGGATTTTCCGACCTTTTGACCATGGGTGTTTGGTCACTGGTGTCGTCGTAAGTTTGCCACTTCAATATGGAGACTGTAGTATTGATTTTAGACCTCAGGTTCAGAAAAGTTTGTTACCCTATACATTAATTTTTGAAGACCAGCTAAAGGATTGGTCTTCAGGTCATATTATTATAAATAAACAAATAACAATTCACTTTCCAGACTTATGAATAAAATAAAGTTGTAAATAAAATTAGATGGCAAACCACGGCAGTACTTACAGTGAGCTGAAAGTTGTTGGAATTATGTTATACTATTTTTTTTATCGATGATAGCAATAACGGCAGTAGCTGGAAAAAACCAAATACACTACATTTAATACATTAATATGGTTATTTACACGTACGTTTGTTTATAAATAAATTATTTAGTCGGTTTCGTCACTGCATATTTTTACCTTAAAAAGTTTTTTTTGAGGTTAGCCGTTTAATATTTGCTAAACTTAAAGTAATATCCTGCCAAATTTGGCCATGCTGTTTCCAGGCAACTCCTTCGGCCCTAACTAGGTTGTCAATTTACCTAGTTAGGGCGTTGACCCCACATAACTAGGTATACAAGTTGTTTAGTACTTTTTAGTGTTAAAAAAAAATCAGTCATGTTTACTGTCGAAGAATTAATAACTTTTTTTGATGACTGTCCTAATGGGTTTACAAGCTATAGTTAATAATGACAGGTAAAATTTTGTGAACGCATCCTTTAATCACATAAATGTGACTACCCATAAATTATAGGAAACTGTATATGTATGCATTCGTTTAATGCATTACGCATGTAAATATTATGCTCGTTTCAGTATGATATATAATCCTATGAAAATTTAATCTATGTTGGCATTATAATTATTGTATTTGCATATTCATTTTTCATGTAGGTAGGAAATAAGAGTTTTACTATCGTGTGCCTCATTCCCTATTCGACAACTTTCCCAATCGAATAAAAAAAAAAATTTCTACTATTTTGATTATTATGTAATAAGCTATGTTTAGCATGCAACATTTTTGCAATTGCTGCAATAGCTGTGCAAATTCTTGGAAATTCACAATTAACCAATTCAAGTCCTTAACAAACTTTGCTGCTACATAAATCTGTATAAAACTCTTATTTCATGAGCATATAGTTGCATTTCGAATGTAGCCAAGAGACTAACAACATTTAGACCGTAACGCAGATAAAATTAACAGCCTACTAGTAAATGGGCTAAACATTAACCAATTTTACACTAAAATTATAATGTACTATAAAAGTTAAATAGCCTACTATCCACTCAGTAAGCCAAAAAAGATATACTTGTAAGATACCATGTTTTGCTGATGAAGTTTTACTTCATAAGAAAACAAGTTTTCACGAGTTTAGCCTTGTTGTCTTACCGTCGTAACGGTGCAAATGGTTATCTTATTTTCAAGGCACATGGTTAATTCGTGGGACAGAAAACAAATAGTACTTTTACCTCCTTTAAATATGGAGTTGCCGTAAAAAATGGGATGACCGAATTCAATTCGCGGGCTAGTTTATACTATAAAAGGAAATCAATCAAGTGGCAGTCCATGATATCTTAGTCCAAATAAGTGGGCCTGTCGTGGAAAGGGACGGATAAACATTGGTAGGTTCATTTATATAGCAAGAATAGTCTGTTGTACAATCACGTACACACGTTTTTTTAAGTGTATTCAATTGACTTTTAATATTATAACTTAATAATTAACTAAGATAAAATTATTGATTTCCAAGAAATCAATCTGAAAAGTTTTCACCTGACGATATTGATTTGTAAATTTTATTTCTTGTTTATTAAATTCAATGAATTTTTGCAATTATGTCTCTAATCTTGCCTTCTCGAATTTTGAATCGATGTCTTTCTTCGTTCTACATTATTTTGATTATAAATCTGTAAATCAGTTTTTTTTTAATTTTATTTATTAGATGTCATTATCAGTGTTTTGTGTGTTGCATAATTTATTGTATTTTAATACGCGTTTTCTTTTTACAAATGACACCGGTAATGTGTAATTGGCCCCAATAGGAAATTCCCATGAATGTATTCGCGTGTATAATTTACTATCTTTGGTACGTATTTATTTGCTTATTTTTTTATTTATATAAGCCACAAATTGTTAAAAGTACACTTCACAACTGAAATAATATATTATGTTGGTGCTATATATCGTCGCTACTACTTCGGTGTAAATGCATTGCCTAATGATGTGATTCCAGGAGCTAACCAGGCAGTTGATTCGCTTTGTTCATTTGTTATTTAGCTTAAACGATCAAAGACAACCTGAATGACAAAATTGATTTCTGTTCTTCGAAGTTGTGGTCAATTAAAAGTTAGGAAGTTGTCACTTTTGTAAATGCAAATAGTAAAAACAATCCAAAACCTGACAAGTATGTGTTGTTCGTGCTTTTGGTTAGTATTCCGTAGATTTTTTTTGCAGATGAACTACTAAAATGAGAATATTTTTGTTCAATTTCATTATAAAGCTTGTATGACGGCTTAGATAAGACAGCCTCTTGTAAAAATTCATCAGCGGAATCATAAGGCTGTACATAAGGGTTCCATCTTTAGTATAGTATTTGACGAAAATGACTATGTCATCAGTTAATGTTAGCGATTAGAATTTCTGATTTCATATAATGTTTTATAATATGCACACAAAATCATTATTTGATGATTCCGAGGTGTCCGCGAGTCACTGGAATGGGGTAAAAGGTAGAATAGGGAGATTCTCACACTCCTGTTATGAGAGACCGATGCAGCAGAAATGCAAACTTCCAACATCAGTGTGGCCGGCGAGGCTGATGACGACGCGTGTATACCACCTACGCAGCGCGCAAAAACATCGGGATATAAAAATAAAATAAAAGAAACAAACACAATAATAACGGCCTAAAATAAAATAAAATAAAAAAAACAAATTAAACAAAAAAATAAATTTCAAAACTACGCGCATGCGTTGAGAAAACCGCTACCAGCTGCTGCCACATTCAAGTTATAGTTAAAACTCATAAACATTATTAAGTACCCTCATATAATCAAATAGTTTTAAGTGATAATAATAGTTAATTAATATTCAGCAACACTTGAACTATCAATAGACTAATATATAAACCAACTTAGTTAATTAGCACTTGTGCTAACAAAAAGAAACAAAGAAAAACTGGCTATAATCTCTTACTTCAAATCAAGAACAAAAGATTACAACAATACAGGAAGGCCACCTTATCACAATAAAGAAAAGAAAGAAAAAAAGAAAAAGACCAATGATAAAAACATGGAGAACACAGAGGCGGTGTAGATGGAGACGCTAAAAATCTAAATGCGCAAGAAGCCAAAGAAAGCAAATATTTCTTAGCAAAAGCAAACTAGTACAAACAAAATAAAAACCATCGTCATTTGACGATAAAGAAACACGTTTTTTCGCAATAGAACAAGTTTTAAGTTTATATCAATCGTTATTATAAGGAAACAATAGAAAAGAGAAGTTAAATATTTAAGTTCTTTAAGTGCATTTAAACAACACTGGTTATTTTTGGAAGTTTTGATTGATTTACTTTACTTTTTATGTACAAACTCTTTATATCTAGTGAAAGTAATTTAGTACAGACTTTGGACCTACAAGTTAAGGCTAAGTGATAATTTACACTTTTGAAAAATAGTTTTGGAAGATTTTCGACCAATTTCATCTGCTACATTTAACTATATGGCAGAAGATCCCAAATAAAGACAAAAATATTGTGCCTTAAATTGGCTTTAAATTAATAGTAAAACAATAAGTTAAAAACTTCAAAATCTAATAAAATTTATCTAAATTTATAAAGTTGAACTGTTGAGGTAAGTCCTAAATTTATTTGATAGTACAAAATACAAAAGATATAGTTCAGACTTAGTTAAAACATTTACTTAAATTATTTCGATACCTGCGACTTTTTATATAATAATATATCACAACAAATAAAATAACAACAATAGAAGAAAAATAAATATTCTATCTGAACTGAAAACAAGAAAAACAGAAGAACAGAAGAAATGATACGCTAATAAGCTAAAGATTATTCCTTCAATTTAAGTAAGGTGATAACCGAAGACAAAGATACATTAACAGGACTGGTAAGTTAAACTACAGATTTATGATATTTCATGTTTTTAATAATTCGTTATTACTAGAAAATGAGTCTGTATGTTAGGATATACAATAAAAAAGAGAATCAAAGACAAAAATGACTAACCAAAAGCGTGTTCGCTCAAATAAAATAAAAACTTGACTTATTTTATAAACATTAGATAAAGGCCAGTTGCTTTTCCACTTTTCCCCAATTGTAGAGACAAAAAAAACGTGCGGAATGCCGTTAACCAAGATATAACAACCGTTGAAAACTTTTAGTATATTTATATTTTCAAATTATAAATTTATCAAACAGTAAGAACGCATGAACAAAGTTGTCACACCTGTAATATTAGGTAGAGCCCTTTAGAGTCCGAAAATTTCACCATATATAACTTAAAACTCTACTAATTACTCAGAATTACAGATGATTTTTTTCTCTGGAATGGCTGAGCAGTGCTTTTTTTACAACTTATCAAATTTTCTTTATCTTCGTATCTTTAGATGCAGTGAGATTCCTGAAACTACTTAACAAAGCGTTATTTTTACCTAATTACTGTATTTAGGATCCTAAAATGACTAAATAAAGTATTGTTGTTAATAACTTCTCATATTTCTTCTATCTAATCTTCAGATACTGTATGTTTCCTGAAATTACTAAGTAATGTATACTACTTATAATGTATTGTAATATTCACTACTTTACTCATTTTTATATTCTTCATCTTCATACTGGCGTCTTATATCAATGTTATATTTATATCCCATTCCACCGGTGTGCATTATTATATTATTTTAATAATATTTTATATTTATAGACAGTAAAAAATCTTGGAATTCAAATTGATCTTGACTTCAGATGGGGACCAATGGTTAATGAAATGATTTAGAAATTGTTCGCAGCAAACAGAAGATTTAAGTCATCTCGTTTCTAGCCTATTTCCACTAAACTTTTTTGGTTGTTTATCTAGATATTATATATTAACTAGACCTCACAGTGTAGCGTATTTAATAGGGCGTATATGTTAGAAATCTGTTTCAACACAGGGATTTTTCCAAAATTATTGAACGTATTTGCCTGCAGAAAATACACAATAAACTTGAGTATATACCGGAGGGCATAAAAGAGCCCAAAACATGATTACATAGACTGTACTTCGTAGATTCTTTTGAAAAGTGCCGTATAAAAGTTCTACGCCTTAAATTAGCATAAAATATAGTTTAGACGTTAGTCCAGGTTATGTCAGACCGATATTTATGTAAACTTTTGCTATTAATAATTTAAAAATATTTTTCTATATTGTTACGATCTCTTTAAAATAGGAGTTGTCCCTTTCCTTTGCTCTTGATTTTGTTTTATTCATTTCCTCATCCATGCACATTTAAAAAGTAAGCATTAGGTTTATATTTGGCTAGCTCAAATTTTTCACATTCTGAATAGAAATTTCTAGGCAAATGTTCGATGAAAGTACTTAATGTAGAAATCTGTTTTCAACGGAATACTCATACTATATGTTTCCTGCATACGTTATAATTTATTTCACTAAGAGTGCTTTCAATTTCTGTGTTTTTTAGGTTTTTATCTTTACACGAACGTAATGTTAAACTTCTTCAATGCTAAGCGTAAAACTTCTTTATACTGCTCACTATTTTATTTTAACTTGTTGACAGTCCAAGCGATCAGAAGTCAGAACGCTTTGTCCTTGAATATAAGATTCAAAATCTTCATTTTTATTGAAATCATCAGGTTTAATAATTTTTATTTGTAACTAGCTGGCCCGGCAGACGTTATTCTACGCTTAAGAATGATATACGCTTGTCCGGATCATACTTAAAATTTCAAAACAGTCTGTAACCTAGCTAAATTGTCAGGCATTGTTCTGTCCTTTGGGTTTTTAAGTAGCCTATGTCCTTCTTGCAAGGGGCAAGCTATCAGTGAAATACATCTCAATCTGATAAACGGTATGGCAGTGTATAAAAAAAAATATTTTTAATATAATGTAAAATAAACATAATAAAATTGTTATATTTATAAATATTTATTGCAGAAATTATAAAATTAATTTAACTGGCGGTCTTAATGTCACATACATTTTTTACCAATCAACAAAAACATGGTGTAGCAAGATTAAAAATTACGCGAGTAGGAACATTGATTGATTCAGTCTATACAAACCTAAAAGACTAAAATTAAATGATTTATTTTGCATTTCATAATCAAATAAAATTAATAAATTTGAAGTACTATTTTAATATAGTAAATATAATATATACGAATATAATAAACTATATATAATACTTGCATAATAATAGTATGAAGTTATAAATATATGTTATCAAAGAATAACAAAAAACAGAAATATATTTTTGATAACGAAGAGAAGAAATAAAACACTAGTACTTATGATTAATTTTTCAGTTTTCGTAAGAAATATTTGCAAGTCAGATCTTTTAAAGTTATACGAGTACGCGCCCTTTTAATGGTTTAAAGTAACTCATACGGTCTCTGCCAAAGAGTTTAAGACGAAACCAGTGAAGGTGTACTAAATTTTATATTGTGAGATGATCTAAGTTGACGAAAGGGAATTCGAGATGAATATAAGCTTATCTTTAAGAAGGGGTGCTATTATCGTTGACCAAATAATTCACTAGATACAATTTATTTATATACCTGCGCTTCTGGATGAAATGCCATTTAAACTTAGACTGGTAATGACAGATGTGGTCAAACTTTCGACGGCAGAAAATCTAGCAGAGAGCAAGTGTTAAGAAGTCAGTCTAGCTTATTCAGAAGTACCTCGGTAAGGTCTAGTTAACACACTTCTGCAAAGACAATAATGGCAAGAAGAACAAATTTTACTAGGGATTTTTTAGTAGAAATTGATATATTTCCTTAAAATTGCTGAATTAATTGTAAAAAGGCATAAAATTTACGGCTTATCTCCGTAACTTGCATATTCTAATTTAATTTTTAGTCTATTCACAACTCGAATTTTTGAAAAGCTAAAATACAATTACTATTCGCCTTGAGGAACACCGTTTTTAACCCCGCTCTAGTTAGAAGATCCCTGACCACTGTTAACGTCTTTCTTTTCATGATCTTTAGTAGTAAGTCATGATCCATGGCTTTGAATGCATCACTAAAAGCGATAAGGATGAAGTGAGGATATTGTTTTCGAATCCAAATCTGATATCTTCTAAGACTTTTAAAAAGAGCCGTTGCCGTATTGTGGCCAGCACAAAAACCAGGTTAGAAGGCATTCTGCAGATTTAATTTAGTAAAAAAGTCTTTTGACGAACTTCAGATTTGATAATGATCCGGTAATACAGGGTTGGAAACTTAAGGTAGAGGAATTACAAATGACTTACTAGAGGACTCGGTCAAATAACCAGAAAATAATGAGAAGTTTGCAATATGTGTTAAAAAGGGTAAAAGAATATCGATTGCTAGTAATAACTTAATTAACAGGCGAAAAATTTCAAGGTTTGCACGTAAGGACTAGACACATTATCAAAATGTTGGATAGTTGGATAGAAGACAAAAAATGGGCATTGAGATTATTGATGTCAACTAATTCAGCATTTTGATCTCGAGATTTGCCTTTTCCAATCGAATGCAGAAATTTTTCAATTCCTGTCGGGGAAGAGTTTTTAAACTGATCAAAGAATCAAATTGTTGAAGAAGTCGTTTCAGCATTTCCTCTATCAAAAAGTTGTCTAAAAAAAAACAAGTTTTAACAATAATAAATTGTTTGCTTCTATTTCTTTGTTGTATTCCATGTTTTTTAACAACAATGGTATTTGTGCAACAAAGAATTTTACTACTACTTTTCTTAACTTTGTTATTTATCAACGCAATAGAAATTTTTATAACTGCTATTCGTTCCTACTTATTCTGTCTTGAAACTACCTTTGATTGCATAAGTAAAGCTGCATTAATTTACATCATTACAACAATACAATACTTTTTTCATAATTATATTATTTGACTATTCTCTTTAGAACGACTGATCAGTATTTTAAAAAACTATTTGCATAACGGCAAAAATGAAACATATTTGTTCAATATCTGTATCATTTTATATTCTATTTATTCCTGTTACTTAAAATCCTCGGCTCAAAATTGGCATCATGTCTGTTATTAGTATTTTTTGTGAAGATTTTTTCTTGTATATTTATTTCATGTATTGTATTTTAGCAGTAACGGCCAAGATTTGCGTAAAAACTTTACATTATACTTTCATTTTCGGGAAGTCAAGTTCAGATTTTACGTCTGATGACTTGGAAGCCTCGCACAGCGCATGCTCAAGTCATCGTAGTCATTGCTTTGCGAATTATTGATTGTCGCCATGTTGCAAAAGTAGGGAGGGGGAATAATTTGCCAGCGTGATAGTTTTCACGGCGCTCAATTACACGAAGGGGGAGAGTTGGCAAAAAACTGATACCTACATCAATACCTACACCGGGTTCCGACGACCTATGTATTTATTCTATTGCATTCGCTGTTTCAGGATTTATAACTGATACCGGCGCAATATATTACAGTACATTAAGACAATTTAATTACATTATTTCATAATATTATAATTGTATATAATATATTATGGTGCTAATTAATATAAAAATGTAAAAATGTGATAGGTCATTATCTTTATTTTTACTTTGGCTAATGCCTTTAAAGAACTGTAGTGGAACTATTTTACAAAAAAATCTCATAATTAATTATGACAAAAGTAAGTATTCTCTACCACAGAAGTGCGAAAATTCAAAAGTTATTAACACAATTAATAAGAAGCAATTACTAGGTACAATATAATTATTTATTATTTATTTCAATAGAAAAACTTTCACTAACGAATCAGTTGGAAGAATGGTGATGGATGATGCCTCGTATTCAGTGACATTCCATGTTGTGTAGTTTCTCAAAACCATGCAACCTGCCTGTTGCTATTTAAGCTTACTTGTTTGAGATGCCGGCCACTTTAGTATTTCGATGGTTTTTGTGATTTCGAATCTTATCACGTAGAAAAACTTTGAACACGCCTTTTTTATAGACCCCATACTAGGTTTCCGTATTGTAAGTTCACTGGCAACGCACTAGTTAGAAACTTTCGATTTTTATAACTGAGGGTTTTCAAATGAGAAAATGGAGTATGAGTATAGATACTTGTTCTTTCGCAACCTATTCAAGTTGTATTTATAGCCTATTAGTTCTATCCAACTTAGTCTACGTTACTGAGCGGGTTGTACTAGTATAACATATATACTTTTTGTGTTTATATTAAAACATGCGTGTGAGAATGCATTACTAAAGATGCCAAAAGTATGATAGCGTTGGTAAATAAAAGAGGATATAATAATATCTTCTCTAATGCAGCTGTGAAAAGTCCTTTCTTGGACAAAGAAGACTTAGGCCATAGTCTACCATGGGCAGTGGAAATTGATGCTCATTGCCGAGATAGTGGCCACTAAAGTTTTTAAAAGCCACCGGCTTTTGACTTGCCACGTCGACTATTGTCATTGAAGTAAACCGATATCGACGGTTTAACGTGCCTGCCAGACCACAGAAGTACTCGAGGTTTTTTCCCCATTAGCTGGTCGTCTACTCGGGTAACACTCACACGTTCACAAAATAAGGATTAATTTGTTTAGGTAGTATTTAAGTGTTTTATGTTATTTTATTTTAATTTTGTACTACTAACATAGTTTTAAGTGTTTTTGTTACTTACAAATATGGACCTTAAACCATTGCTTATTTATTTATTTACAAGCTTTTGCTCGCGGCTCTAAATTATGTTATCGCTGAAGGATTTCTACGGCAACTCCCGAATTATAGAAAAAAACCGACTCATACTTGACGTTTTCAAGTAGCCTATGCCCTTTGTTGGGACTCAAACTATCTTCATGCCAAATTTCATCTTAATCGGTACAGCGGCTTAAGCGTGAAGAGGTAACAGACAGAGTTACTTTCGTATTTATAATATTAGTATGGATTCAAAATCTCTAACAGATTATTTAAACAGTACAAAGATTATCTTGTTCTATTTTGAAACGTTTCTTACTTTTTGATTCAATCACTGCTTCGACAAGGGTAGCCATTCCGAAAAGCTGATAAAATCAGTAATCGTTTTAATTTACAAAGATAGTACAACTACCTATATCAGTATGCCTATTCCACTTTCACATGCTATTTATGAAATTTTAAAAAAAATATTAAACATAAAAAGTTTTCTGTACCTTTTTAGAAATTTTTTGTTAATCAGTCTAAGACAAGTCTGCTTTCTCAGACATCGTTTTTTCGACACGTGTAACGCACTGCTACTTTAGCTTGCTGACTCTACGAGACATTTGAGTGATTTTTTTTCTCTTTCTGATATCTTAAGTTTTGGCTTTGATCTCTCTGAGTTGCTTCTGGTATAGACTTCTAGCACAACATTTGTGTGGAATAGTCCATGCAGGAAGCTCATTGTCTACCTACTTGAATCTCGCGTTCTCTGAAGCAAAATGTATGAAAGTTCATCTTACGTATGCGTTATGTATTTGCATAAATTTTATTTAAATCGAGAAAGCGAGACTTGAGTTCTCTAAATAACGCAATACTATATTTTTATTCACGTTTCTTTGTCAAATTTGGTGTGCTAAAACTGTTATCGAAATCTTTGTGTTGAATGTTATTCTTCGCAAATACCATTATGTTATTATACCTCGTCGAAAGGTAAGTCAGATTTCGTGAATGAGCTCCCATGTCATTTTATACTAGCAAACGCCACTTTGACCTTTGTTGAGTTGGTGTCGACTGTGTAAACAACACCTGCACAGCGTCGCTACAGTTTTTGACGACTTAATGTTGTCACCTGAAGTTAATTCCGAACAAGTTAGAATTGGAACGCTAGCACCGGTGCTAAAAACCGACTTCCCTAGTGTCAATGTTTCGAGAACAACAAACTAGTCTATGCTTAAATACAGGTAACTGTTTGTGTCTTTAAATAAAACCTGAAACCCTCTTCATTCCTATATAGTGTATTATGTATTTTTTTTTAAACTGGTATTATTTAGTATCAAATTAAATATTTAACAAGTTAAATACAAGAATATATTAATCAATAAATGATGCGTATCAATCCAATGTTACGTTCTAAATTTAAATGCATAAACTTACGTATTCAATTTAAAATCAATTCATAGAGTAAACCATTTTTACACCGAATAGGGAAATCTTACACCAAATAATATAGAAACCAATTTTCAGTTATAAATAAAAAAAGTCAAGTGTGAGTTCCGTACCACCATCTCAGATCTAATAAAAAAGTTCAGATGGACCCTCTGCGATAACGAAGTGAGGCCGGTTAAAACTACACCTTGCCTTGTACACACATAACATAACATACATTTTACTCGAAAATTTTAATAATTTTTTGGTCAACGCACTGCGATAGCTAGAATGACAAGGCATGGTGTACTTTCGTTGTATATGTGTGCGTGTTATTGTGTATGTACACGGCAAGGTGTAGATTTAACCAGCCTCACTTCGTTGTCGCAGAGGTTCTGTCTGAACTTTTTTATTTGATCTGAGACCACCATATAATTAACGAACACAAATAAAAAATAATGTGCCATTAGGCGGTCACCCGTCTAATGGCTCTCCACGCTCGACGTTGCTTAACATCACATATCGTTTGACATATGGAATTGGAACGACATGATGAACGGAAGTAACTGTTTCTCCTAATGTTTCACTAGATGGCGCTTATGTAATTTATAATTGTAATGACGCGAGTCCGTCTCACTTTTGGCCAATTGTTATTATTTATTCTTTTGCTTATATTCTTAGAGCTTACACTATATTTACTGCAAGTTGGAAGCTTGTATCTGTAGGCATAACTGTTTTTATGATAGAGATCAAACATCGTAAACATGTTTCTTGTATGGGGTCCCACACATTTTATTTAGATTTTTTTATTATTTGTTATGTAATAACACATATTTTGTAAAAATTTTAGCCATCTACTACTTAGGATTCAAAAGGCTCTTGAAAGGTCTAATAGGCAGACAGACAGTGTAGGCTTAGAACTGGGGTCCAGTTGGCACCCTTTGGGAACTAAAACCTAAAAAGGAGCATACCTAACACAAACAGATAAATTATAAAAATATATACATAGATACCTTTATTTATAAGTAATACCTAAGCAGTACGTAAGATAAATGGTAGGTGGCGCTACTAATTTCACGTCTGCGCACATCATATTATTATTGCAGGCGCGATATCCTGCCAGAATAGCTTAACATTGGAAAAGTTTTTATAAATTTTAGAAAAAGATAAAGATTAAATTTAAAAAGTTTGTAATAAAAGGAATAAGTATTTATATGAAAATAGTTATTAGAACTAAATTCACCAAAAAATAAATAAAAATAAATTTAACAATAACCATTGTTTACTAAAATACAGTTTTACGAAATTATTAGGTTTTTTTTATACCACTAAAGCACACGGTCTGCCTCATGGTAATCAGTCACCGTAGCCTATGGACGCTTGCAACACCAGGAGTATCACTTGCGCGTTGCCGACACTTCAGAAATCTAATAACTTCATTCTTGAAGAACTCCATACTGTAGTCCTTGCAGAAAACCTTGGCAGGGAGCTCATTTCACAACTTAAGCGTTCGCGGGAGAAAGTTTCTCTGAAACCGCACTGTACGCGACCATGTCGGTTCTAAAGTGTAAGAATGAATTGCCTGCCGATGGCGAGCGGTGCGATGGTAGAAAGTAGCCTTGGGCATCATTTCGAACAATTCCTCAGAACACATCCCATTGTACAAGCGGTAGAACACACACAGGGAGGCACCCTTAAGTCTCTCCTCAGACTTAAGGGTTCGATACGGCAAGTGAGTTTGGGATAGTCAACAATTCTTACAGCCCGTCGTTCCGAGTCAAAAGAGCCAAGCTGGTATCCGGGTGCACCCGCCCAGAGATGGCAGCAGTACTCAATATGGGGCCAAACTTGCGACTTGTAAACAAAACTCTCGAAAATAAAAAAAATGTAATAGTTTAAACGCGAAAGTAAAGCCTGAGTATTGGGCAACAAACAAGTCAGCTGCGATAATATGTTGCAGCTATATTATATCAGAATGAGGAGGTTCTTGTTTTAGACACTGCAAAGTTAAACATAACGGTGGAAAAAAGAGAGAAAATAGTGTACAGATAGTTGTACAGATTAAGTGGGTCATTTATGATTAATAATATATCTCACAAGAAATTTTTTTTATAGTATAAATAGTTGTCCTATATTGTATTAAAAATCGTTAGATAAAAGAAAGAAACTCTGATAAATAATTTTAATAGTTACTAGATTTTTTACAAAATTTTACTATATCTTTACGTTTTACAAATACACGCAGTTCTCTATAACCACAAAAGGTTTGACTTAAGAATGTTTAGTGTGCTGCAAAGACATCTGTTTACAGTTTACAAGAGTTTTTTTTTGTGTATATATACTAACTTGGCTAGCAAGTTACAAGCTTTCAGGTACACGAGAAAAATATTCAAATAAAATTGGTAAAGTGCGAGTAATGGTAATGGCCCGAGCCCGTGTCACACTTGGCCGGCTTTTATTATTTATAGAGCTCACACTATAATCACTGCAAGTTTGAAGGTTGTATGTATTTCAATTTTTACCATAAAGCAAAAATTCTTGTATGGGAACGCCTTGAATTGACAATTGAAGGGATTTTCGTACTAGTAAGGATCTTTTGATTGTTTGTTAGGTCATAATCATCACATATATTCTTTAAATATTTCAGGCTTCTACCAACTTTTGTCAAAAAAGATAGAGCCCTTAAATAGTCGGTCAGACAGACAGCATAAGCTTAGTAATATGACTCCGTTGAGTACGGGACTCTAAAAATAAATCAGCAAAAAAAATAAGTAACAAGTTTGCAAAAAATAAAAAAAAAGAACACACGGTAGGAAGGTAATTGAAAATTTAAACACACGTATAAAATTGGAAATTGGAACTTGTCTAAATTTCGAACAAGAGCTATTCGTGAACTAAATTGCTGCTCCTCGCCAGTGTTAAACGGCATCAAGGTAAAAAGTATAGATTAATAGAAAAAAAAAGAGTTTTGACTGTCGTTTTTGCTAAAAAAAAACACTTTTCTTTTCGTATGTAAAAAATTTTTGGAATACACCTACCTTTTGTATAGTTTAATAGATTAAAGTAGATTTTTTTTATGGCAGCGCCAATTGGTTTTGCAAATGGAGTCTTAGAGTTTTTGTAAAATTGGTTTCATTTAAAAACTGCACTGACACATTATTTAGTAATATTATTTATTTAATAGGGTTAAGTCGGTGGTGGCGGAGGGGTTTAAATTTCACTTCACGTCCCAAGTGGCGGAGGTTCGAACCCCGGGGTCGGCGTGTACCAATGAGTCTTTTCTTAATTTCTCAAGTACACTGATTAATTTATTCCGCGCCTTGCCCGTGGTACAGTTGTGATAGTTCGGTTAACCGGACCATCGTTGAAATTTTATGCGGTAGTACAGTTGACCGGACAACTTAAAAATTTATATATCCCTGGTACAGTTAACTGTACCATAGAATAAATAAATTTTCTTTTGTCCAGTTAACTGTACCAGGGAATATAATAAGTTTTCTTTGGTCCAGTTGACTGTACCACGGAAAAAGAAAATCTTTTTACACACTGACAACTGGTCTAGTACTGGCCACTCTAGAAAGCATGTGAATATGACAAGTTTTAACGTTTGACATATATATTAATTATCTGTCGTAAGAATAGGATTTTTTTTTTTCTTTTTTGTTTCAAGTACATAAAAAAAAATTAAATAAAAAGTAAATTTCGGCGATGTTTTAGTATCTGGCGAACGGCATCGGTCAAATAACATAGTAGAAAGCTGGAATTCAAAAAATAATCGTACTTTAAATAAGAATACTGTTAATATATTAAGACTCATCCATGTCTTACAAAAATTCAATAAAGAAAAACAGATAAGACTTTTGAAAATCAAAGTCTAAAAAATTCCTAACAAACGCAGACGTGAATACGTATTAAGAGATGACGCAATATGGCACGTTCAATTAGAAATTATAGATGAAAAGATATCATTTGGGCATGCTCTTGAAAAACTACTTACTTAAATGTACGATTATATTTGCCTTGTTTGTGGTACCTATCTTTGTAAACTCAATTAAAATTAATTATTTTTTCCTTCAAGCGTCTTATTGTTTTAGTCCTATTTAGTTTAAAAAATTATGTGTTTTTAAGGAACACTATTCTTGCCAACCAAATTATCATAACTGTACGTTTTAATCGCTCTGTGGGGCGGCGGCAAAGAGGAGATCTCCTGCCAGGCGAGGTGTTATGCCTGGGGACCGCCGTGGTCCACTAACTTGCGCTTCGGTCTCTTTGAATGGTTGGCTGTGTGTCCCTTTGAATCGAGACACTGGCCTGAGTCAGCGGCAGAAGCGACGAGTAGATAATGCCACGCTGGAGTGAGAGTCCTCGACAGGGTGGTGTGATGCTGTACCGAGGAAGTGGCACGCTGGAGTGTGAATCCTCAACAGGTTGTGGTGGAATAATGCTGTACAGATGCGTCGCCGGTCCGTGTACCTGGTAGGAAGAAGTAGGCTGCTGCTGAGAAAGGTGCGTCAATGTTCAGCTCGGGGTCACCAAATGTGGGGCGGCGGCAAAGAGGAGATCTCCTGCCAAGTGAGGTGTTATGCCTGGGGACCGCCGTGGTCCACTAACTTGTGCTTCGGTCTCTTTATATACTGAACTGCAACTGAAACTTCGATAGCGCGATGTAGGGCGCGTGACGTCAGCCTCTCTACAGCTCTCATTATAAGAAAATAAAATCACATGGTCAACATATTATTATGTATTGGATCACATCTTTTATGAATCTAAGTAATTTTATGGTCATAAACTAAATATGTTTTAGGTGTCAATAGGTACGGCGGCTAAGGAGAGATGATATTCAAATTTTAAATGGTCCGGTCAACTGTACTAAAAAAAATGCAGTGGTACGATTGTCTAGTCGACTGTATCACAGTTAGTAAAAATTAACGACTGTCCGGTCAACTGTCCTACCGCATAAAATTTCAACGATGGTCCGGTTAACCGAACTATCACAACTGTACCACGGGCAAGGCGCGATTTATTCACACCACTGGCTTTTCGGTGAAGGAAAACATCGTGAGGAAACCTGCATACGTCAAGAAAAAAAAAATACGTATGTGAAGTCCACAATCCGCACTGGGCCCAATCACCCTCGCTTAAGAGGGTAGGCCGTGCCCCAGCAGTGGGGACGTATGAAGGCTGGCAAGTATTTTTTATTATTGAAATTAAAATAACTTTAATCCAATAATTTAAATAAACAGATATGAATGAAACTTGAAAATCAGAACTTTATAAACCCTAATTTAATAATTATACCAGAATACATTGCGCTTACTGCGAAGATTTCTTCCATTTGCAGTGTCCTAGAAACGAACCAACGCCCACAGTTACTAACAATTTCTTTCTATACCTATACCCAGCTAAAATTCATAGTAAAATAAAGTATAAGATCTAGCTTCAAAAAAGGCACAATGTAAAACCTTCTATGAGAAATCTCTTCCAAAAAGTAACTGTTATTCAATGTAAAGGTGACAGAGTAGATTTTCCAATGAGTCTTTAAAAAGTTTAGTCGTTTTTCTAACTTGCTTCCACGCGGCAGTGCAGGCCAATGCACGATGCATACAACTATAGTGTTGCAAATAACGCGGGAACAGCTTTCGATGTCAAACTTCGTACACGTTGTAACCGTTATTGTATAAAAAACGTTTTAGAGAAACCTTTATTTCGTCAATGACCATAAAATTTTTTGTCATCTACGATTTTTGCAGTGTTACTCTGTGGATTTATACTGATATTATAGAGGTAAATTTTTTTTGGTTTATTTTGTTTTTATCTCGATCTAGGGTTACTACTAATTTTGGTTTTTGGGGCACTGTTGTAATAATGCATAAAATTGACTTGATTTTTGGTACGGAGATAGCTGGAAGAACGAAGGATAAGTAATAGTTTCGTCCGGATTGCGCGTTTCCCCGGAAATATTTTTTCCGTTATACGTACAGTACTGTACGTCTGTAGGTAAGGTATTATATTAAGCATAGAATTGTAGCAATGTTTTAGTAATATAACTTAGAAGATCATTGTCTATAACGACATAACGTATTCTTTAAACTACGTTATTTATTGGTTTGTACAACTGACTTTTAAATAACCGTTGGCGTTGCAAGCGCAGTCTCTGCACCGGTGCCTGTAAGCGCTCAATATAGACTAAAACATATTATTATATGCAAGACGTTTCTTGTACTATGCGAAAATTAGGGTTGCCGCTGTCAAATACATTGTTTCTTAATGATATAATGTTTTAGGTGGTCAAAATCTAAAATCACTGCCAGATTTACTCATGTTGAAAGATGTATTTATTTATTCATTAGGAATACTTTACAAGTACTTACGTAATATTCAACATCATTAGACATTTTGCCTTAAATTCAGTGAAATTTTTAACACATTTATTTGTGATTTATTTATTCTACCGTTTAAATTTCTATAATTTTTTCTGCTTCAGAAGCTAATCATAAAATTAAAAACATTGTTAATTGACTTTCTATGATCTTAAAAGAGCTGCCAAGATAGCGTTCGTAAAAAATAATTTATAATGTCATGTTAGATCGACCTAGGATGTAGGAAGAGATTGTTCTAGCTGTATTCTAGCGCAGCCCTACCCCCGCAGGCAAATATGAACGAATGTAAGTTGACTTAGAATAAGTATGTTCTGCAATCGAGAGTCGGCCAGTGTTAGATCATAATGTGTTGAAACTGCATGTGCGCGCAACACTATCGACACAAAACAATGAAAACTAACCGGTGATTTTGAAAAATTGAATTAAGTACACCCCGTGTTCTAAATGTTTCTGTGAGAACGCGCGAACTTTGATTTTTCGGATTTGGATTGGCGGGAATCGCGTCAGTGGAATGTTCGTGTACGGAGATTGAAAATGTGACATTCTATTTTATTGAACATTCTATTTTTAAATCATCCTGGAATCAGGGCAGTAATTAATAAAGGTAATTCGTTGTGAAATAATTTTTAGGTTGATCTCTGGTTAAAATAAAGTTGGAGATGATTTTTTTTTACACTTGAGGAAAAATGAAAGGAACTGTTATTTCCATTCTGTAAATTGTGAAATGGATAAGCCCTGTGTATAAAGACTGGCTCTTTGCGCAAAATCCGCTAAAACTACCTTACTACAAAACAAATGTTGCGATTTTGAAATAACCTAGTTTTAAAAAATCAAGATCTTGAAATTGGATTTTTTGATTTCGCTATTGAGGTTAGTTGCCTTTGTGTCATTTTATTATATTTTTTGTATCAGATGGCTTACCTACGTTTTTCATCGATTAATGTATTTATATTTTAAAATTATTTTCTTTTATATATTGCAAATAGTCAGTTTTACGGATTTAAGAAAAAAACCAAGGCTTGCCTGATCCGATATTGTCATATATACATACTAGGTAAAGTCTCAAACAAAAAAAAACAAATTAGGTCCTTGGAATGCGGAACCCCCTAACATATAAATAAATACTCGTTTTTTTACTTATTTTACAAGTATGAGAGATTATTTTGCAAAGCCGGTACAGGTAAGTAAATAAACGCATAAACCTGTCGTGACAAAAAATCTTTTTAAACTCCTTATTATGTATGTTAAAATATATAAGCCGACAAAATACCAAAATATATACTTTATTATACTTTATTAGCTTGTTCTGTGATCCATAGTACCTATAATTTCGTATTTATTAAGCTAAGTAAGAGTTTGTACTGAGTAATATGATATACCTATGTATAAATCATCAATACAAGTTACTCAGTTCAAAATATAATTCCAAACAAAATATTAAATGTAAAATTATACTTAGACTGGTAGATTAAAGATGAAAAAACAACAAGTTAAATTCGCCTACCGAAGGTTCCTTAATCGAACTTTCCTTAATCGAGTTTTTAAGTCCTAAGAAACTGTTTATTTTATACAATAACAACTTAGAAGTCAAACATTTTTTTCTACAATAACATAATGGAACAAGTAGTTAATGGTACTTGTATTAATACAATGTGATTTCTTATTTTAAGTGAGTGAATGCTATTTTTGCGTTCCTATTCCCGAAATGGAAATTTAGAGATCCCGGTTTATATTGACCGTGCTGCTCTCTTTTGCAAAATCAAAACTGTATCAATATCAGCTCATCAAAATGCCATGAACTATGATGTAATAATAGCATACCGAACAAGCAGTGTCAACAATTGTAAACTGCCTATTTTTTCTGACTCCATAAGCAGCTGGGATAAGTTACCCTGTAAGCACTGAAATGTAAGAGTTCCATTGTTACCTACTGTGAACCGTTATATCTAGAAACACCGTCGAATACAATAGCTCTATTTCTTTACCATTTAAGCACAGTTTTGTACTTACGTTTTAATGTTAGGCAGTTAATTTTAAACTAAAAAAGTAGTTTTTTTTTTATTTTCTGCTTTAAAACGTTGTAGTGAAACAGTGAAAAAATCCTAGGATCTTCATTAAAATCCATAAAATTGTTTATCGGCAATTGTTGTTCATAGGAGATATTTAAGGAAAAATAAACCGAGAAGATTTTTATATGCTAAGAGCAATAGAAGACACAACAATTTTCTTTATCATTTTAGTTTGGCTGTCTGTCTACATTTACGCGCATCACATAAAACTACTTAACTAAATTGGATGCGGTTTTCACATTTATAGTTCTTGAGATCTGGCTTAATTTCAGGTGCATGTTTAGTCTTGATATACAGCGGCAGAAACTGAGTGATGAAGAAGTTGCCGTGGGAATCCCACGCTGATAACCGATTTTAGAGTCAGTGGAGCTGCAGGCAACAGCTTGTTAATAAGTAATGACGCACCTATTTTACTGTGATCGGAAAGTCTATCTACTAACAGCGTATCCCAGAAAATTTAGTTTCTGCGTAAAAAAACTAAGTTCCATACCATGAAGTTGCACGGATAAACTAGTTGATAAATAAAAGTTTACCATGGAATGGTTTAATGAAATATCTATAATCATAAGAATTACTCTTACCTATTACCATTCCAATAAATTTTATAAAAAGTAAGTGTTTAGGGTGCCGTAGCTAAATGGTGAAAAACCTTATAAATTCGTCATGTTCGTCCGTCCGACCGTCCGTATGCCAATAAACCGTGTTTGAGTCGACCCTTATGACATTTTACAGAGATGTGTCTTTCATGTTATGAAAATTAAGAATTTCTTAAGTAGTTTCATACATAGAACCAAAACCAAAAAAATATTTTTTTTCGTACTCCATCTCAGTATCATTGGATAGGGATTAAAAATGCATTTAAGATTTTAAGTAAATTGATAATTTTCACCTGTTTCCTTGAATAACCTTAGAACTATTTGTGTAAAAAAACCACACAACAAGTCCTTTTATTTAATTTAATAATATCACACGGTACCTACCTACAGTTCGCCCTCAAAAGTGACTTCATATGTTAAATTTATTTATTTATGTTTGGGTCACAGAAATGCATATAAGTACGAAATTTTATCTTAATTGGTCCAGCCAGTAATTACCTTTAGAGCAAATCGTCTGTGAGAGATGGACAAACAACCTCACAAGTTATTCTATAGAGGTTCCCCCAGTTTTTTCATTAGGACGTCCGAAACCTCAAAATGTTTATAATACTATTGATTAAAATCTGATGAAAACGAAATTTTGGTTTTAAAACCAGTACTAACCTTTTAAAGCAGCATCATTCTTTCTCTCTCTTTTTTTAAAGAAGATAAAATTTAAATTATAAGTAGCTATAGGTTATTTAACTTTTAGTTTTTGTTAGCGTCATGTTCAAGATGTGTTTTGCGCTGTCGCCGAGAAAGTATAGATACAATTTTCTTGTCACTTTGTGTAGTTGTAGTTATCATATTCTAGTTTGTATTCGTAGACATTTTGTCATTTACGTGTTTATAATTTTTTACCATGTGTTTTATCATACATATGATATATACCTATTAGATTATTGCAACATAAGGGTTAATGCTCATACTAGGAATATCCCATGGAGTATTGTTACCACAATGTTTCGGGCGATAGACAAACAAAGGGCAATGCAATGATGCTGAAACTGACAAGGATTGCACCTGATTAGTTTGTGCCTTAGTAAGCTCCCCAGGATTATTGGAATAATCGGGCTGTTTCAATTAACCGATGACGTACTTGAATATACATCAAAAGTGTTGCAGAAATAGAAATTGAATTTTCGTGTTAGGTAAGCTTAAAAAACTATTGATGATGGAGATTGTGCACTTGTTATTAATATGAATTAAGAAAAATTTCAACTATACTATTTTCAGTCCACTAAGAACCTTTAGGCATACTTTTTTTACACTAAGGTGGCAAACAAGCTTACGGTCCGCCTGATGGTAAGCGGTCACCGTAGCCTATGGACGCTTGCAACACCAGGGGTATCACTTGCGCGTTGCCGACCCTTCAGAAATCTAATAACTTCTTTCTTGAAGAACTCCATACTGTAGTCCTTGCAGAAAACCTTGGCAGGGAGCTCATTCCACAACTTAAGCGTTTGCGGGAGGAAGTTTCTCTGAAACCGCACTGTACGCGACCATTTCGGTTCTAAAGTGTGAGAATGAATTCCCTGCCGATGGCGAGCGGTGCGATGGTAGAAAGTAGCCGTGGGCATAATTTCGAACAATTCCTCAAAACACAACCCATTGTACAAGCGGTAGAACACACACAGGGACACAGGTCTCTCCTCAGACTTAAGAGCTCGATACCGCAAGTGAGTTTGGAATCGTCGACAATTCTCACAGCCCGTCGTTGAACCGAGTCAAAAGGGCCATGCTGGTATCCGGGTGCACCTGCCCAGAGATGGCAGCAGTACTCCATATGGGGCCGAACTTGCGACTTGTAAAGTAACAACCTTTGCCCCGACGTGAAGTAATGCTTTGCTCTGTTGAGTACACCAAGTTTTTTGGACGCCAGCTTCACCTTGTCTTGTAAATGATCTCGGAACTGAACATCGCTGGAGATATCGACACCAAGGATCCCAATGCTCTTGGAGATAGAGAGGGGAGTGTTATGGAATTGTGGGACTACAGTGAATTTAGTTTTCTTAGAGGTAAACGCGCACACTTGTGTCTTTGTAGGGTTGAATCGGACCAAGTTTACCCGTCCCCAGTCAGAGACCTTGGACAAGTTCTCCGCGGTTTTCCTCCACAACGGAACGAGGGATATTTGCACGACCCGTGTAAAAAGCGTCTCCAGTAATGCCATCTGCATAGCAATGTATGTTGTTGATGTCCAACATGTCATTGATATGCAGTAGAAACAGCGTAGAAGACAGCACAGAGCCTTGCGGGACACCAGCATTTATGTCCATGCTATCAGAGCAACTACCGTCAACTACGGATCTGATAAACAAAATACTTATACCGGACCAAATACCACCCTGGCAAAGAATCTATCTGTATCCTATATTTAAAAATAAAAGTGACATCGCCTAGTGTAATAAATATGTAGGAATAAAGCTAATAGCTTATGCTTTGAAATTATAGGAACTAGTTTTAAGAACACGGCTAACAACAGTGACTAAAATCACTGAAAACCAGTTCGGCTCTACTCTCTCTTGCAATGAGATGTGACAAAAGCTGGAGTAGCTTTGTGCTCAATGTTAACACCAGAACGCGAGCAAGTGGCAGACCACCTGCACCAGCATCCTGTCGAATGAGATCTGAAGATGCAAAACATCTTACCGTTACCGTTAACCTCCAGGATAGAGTATCCTGGCGCCGACGCTTAAGAAGGACTATCTTGGCTCTTAAATGGACTTGGAATAAGGGCATGAAGAGGAAGGATTAAACATCCTATAAAATATATAATATTCCAGTAACGCATACATCATATTATCAATTAATTTATTTATAGGCATTAAAATTTATTATAATCGTACAGTAATAACGCAGCCCCCATACTTGCGCGTCAAGATGCCGTGTTACTCTAGGATTGTCATGCATGTTCGTAAATACTTCCCTCCAATAAATTATCTCCTCTTCCTTGTTTTCCCTAAACTATTAGATTTTGAAATAACTGAACGAAATTGAACGTATTAGTTATTAACGTATGAAAAAAATAGGTAACAAAAGCTAAATGTTCACACTTGCACACATGTAAAATGTATGTGGTTGTGTGGGTTGATTCTGGTTACGTAACTTAGTTTAAAAGGCTTTAAGTTGTTTTGTGTACGCGGGGAGCATACACGGACGTCTTAAACTTTGTTTCCATTACACACACGAGACTATGTTGTTACTTGTTGCATAGCATAAATGCAAATATTATTAAAAAAAACTTGTCATACTGCGGAGAATCTAAAAAGAGTTTTTTAATTTATATTTGTAAATTTAATTCACGATATACTGATTTCTTTCCTTTTATCGATACACGTTTGAAACTTAACTGGTCTGTCCTTTGTATTTCTTTTATAGGTATAACAAAGCAACTCCTGGTCCATTCCGGACCACCTAACAGTAGATAGACTACAGCTTAAGAGTTTTTCATATATTCGTATATTATAATTTGACGGCTCCGTGGCTCACTGGGTAATGACTTGCCTGCTAAGCTAAGTGGCGAGGGTTCTATCCCCGCAATGAACAAACATTTATGTAATGTTCATTCGTGTTTGTATTGTGTCTGGGTATTTTACTATGTTAAATATGTATGGGTTTACTAAAACAGAGTATATATGTATTTGTATCCATTGTCTGGTATCGACAGTAGACACAAGCTTTGCTTAGTTTAGTACCACAAATGGCGTGTTTAATGTCCAGAAATATTTATTTAATTTATACTCTACCTATAAAATCCTATGTTGATTCTATGTGAACTAATTGGTTTATACCAACGTTAAAAACGTTAAATTCCATACAAGAAAATTAAAATCATTCGTCAATCAATCGTCATTATGGCATAAATTACTAATAAAGTATGTAACGAGTATATCTCATAGTATATATGACATTTTCCAATGTTTTTAGTAGATTTATATATCACCCTCTCAAGTAGGTATGCATCATTCATATTTTTGTATGATTTTGTTTGTCCTTACAATGGAAACAAATTAGGTATAACGAGTTGCTTAGCTTTATACACAAATTTACATACATTTCAATAATAATAGCTGACCGCACAATGCTGGAAAAATGTTATAATGATACTAGGAATTAAACCTATATTTCCCGATAAACTAACTCGGTTAAGCAATCGGCCCATATAATAGATTTAAAGAAAAAATGATATAAAAATGAGGAATTGGCAAAAAACTAAAAAATAAAGAATTGGAAAAAAAGAATGAAAAAAATAAATGCCAAAAACCCAATTTACATATTACGCAACAAGAACGCTCCACGAGGTTCTGTTAGCTGTTAATTTTTTAACAGTTATAATTATCAAGTTTAAAGTAACATTAAATTTTCTAACTTGAACTTGCACGAATCAAACTTGTATAAAACTCTAAAGCACAGATAGCAGGTAACTAGTGCCGCCACAAGATATCTATAGTTTCCTCTTTGTACAACGCGTATTTTTATAACAAGAAAATAAAAAAAAACGTAAATTTAACTATTAAGTAATTATATTGCTTTTAACAATTAGAAAACCACGTAGGTACGCTATATGTTAGTACTTTCAAAAATGTAACAAATAATATAAAGTTTTGATATCCTTACGTAGAACCTCAAAACTTCGGTCCTAATTTTTTATATTTGTTTATGTAAATTTGAGCCTCTATATTCTAGTTATAGAACCATCACTTTTGCCCAGGGTAAAGTATTTTTACTGCTCAAGTCGTTCTTATTGTTTCATTTTCTTTTATCATTAAAATAGATAAAATAGGACTTTACTATAGGGAAATAGTCTACTAGTAAGTGTTTTTCTTAATTACTTGAGTACATTGATTATTCACTTCACTGGCTCCGTTTTACGGTGAAGGAAAAAATCGTAAGGAAACCGGCATAGGTAAAAAAAGACGTATGTGAAATCCACAATCCGCACTGGACCCGCGTGGGGACTATGACCTAAATCGCCCGCGCTGCAGGTAGGCCGTGCCCGAACAGTGGGGACGCATGAAGCTGGTAAAGTAGTTCTTTACGAAGGTAACAATTGCACCATCTACGGAAAACAGTCATGCATGACTTATGAGATATCAATGTAAAGGACGGCAAATATTTATAGTATAATAATAATGGTTTTAGTGAACTCGTGAAGGTAAATAAAACGCTGAAGAAGTTTTCCAAGCGGCAAAAAAAAGATTAGCTAACAATAACACAAATTTTATCTACTAGTAAAATAATTCGGGGACTGCTAGACTAAATTGCTAATATTAGATAAAGTGTTGAGTTATGTGCAGCGAATCATTTGTTTCATTTTAACAAAAGTTTGGTTATAACTAAGTAAATTTCGAATAGCTAAACCAGTTTTGTTATTCTTTTTTTTTCAGTGATTTTTTTTCCTTTGTATTTCTGTTTTTACTGTTTCTATAAACTACTATCTATAATACAATAATTGTAACGTAAGCCTATAGGATGTCTAGTCCAAGTTTCCTTAAAGCGCTACTGACACAATTTTCAGTCATATCCGTCGACTTTTAAAGCTTACCAATGTATTGGTATATCACTCATAATACTCATAATATTAGTTAATTGTATAACAGAGTCCCCCTGGCTCAACTTTTGTTTCTAAAAATTGACTAAATGTTCTATAATCCATAATTATTTTAATTAATAGAAATATATAAAATTATTAAATCTAGTGCACCAAATTATCTAAGATAAGCTAGGTTGTTCATTAGCTGCTGTAACATAGATATTCTTTGTATTACGAAAATTAGTTAAAGTCTCAGCAGTTCATGTTTATCTTCAGCAATCATAAAATTGATATTATAGGAAAAGATCTGAAAATAAGTTGTTCACGAACTACTGACAGGTAGACAATCTTTGTATTACAAAAATTGGTTAAAGCGTCACCAAATCATGTTTAACTTAAGCAATCATAAAAATGGTAAACGTTCAGCAGAGCAAATCCTATCCTATCCTACATGGTGGCTTTTTAATTCTGGTAAATAATTAATTCAATCATAAAGAACCTAAAGACATGTCCGTCAAAGAAATTTCTTTAGGTTCTTTATGATTGAATTAATTATTTTCCAGAATTAAAAAGCCACCATGTAGGATAGGATAGGATTGCTCTGCTGAACGTTTACCATTTTTATGATCGCTTAAGTTAAACATGAATTGGTGAAGCTCTCAGTTGATCGAATTATTGATATAACCTGTGTGGAGCTCGACCAACTCATTGTTATTAGTGTATACAGACCGCCCCCCGGAATATGACATATTTGAAAATACAATGGAAAAAGCTTTGGAAGCAAAATCTTTTCACTTTAAAATATATTACTAGAACCAACCAAAATAACAGCCAATACTGCAACATACATAGGAAATATTTTTCATTACTGATCTTCTGAAAAAGCTAGTATGTAACTCGAAATGCGGGATGAAAATTAATCAACACTAGACACACTAAAATTAAAACTAGTCTTTAAAAGCCCAACATATGAATTGGACAATTTAAGCCCAACATGGTTGATGGGGAATTATATCAAAAAAATTTAGTTGTTTCTTTGACCAGCCTGAGTGCCTAATGACATTGGGCGCATAGCAACAGTAAATCGTTGCGTAAACGTTGTGTGTCGTTGTTATAGGCAGACAGCATGGTCGTTAATACGGCACGCGCCGAATCTTTTAGTTTTTTAATGAATGTTACCGGCCAAACCCGATTTTAGGATAAATCCTTAGACCAATAGTGTATCCAGTTTAGCCTAGCTTTTAGTTTTCCCACACTCCAGGTTTAACAGGTATGGCCTAGTCGGAACTATAGAGGAGTTTTAGGTAAATTCAATAAATAACTAGAATAAATAGGAGAAAATAAATATGGTTTACTTATTCATAACATTAACCATTATCTGGATTAACCTCTCATGTCCCAATAAATGTAAAAATAAAAAAGGAGTCAAAACAAATATTATACTTCAATTACCAGAAAAATGTACTCAAATAACATTAGTAAGTTTCTCTGAGAAACTATACTTGCAATATAATTTCTACAGTACCTACGCCATGTTAGTTACCAACTGCTTAAAGGCCTCTCATTAAATTTCTGAATCAAAAATTGAATATGAAACTAATTCTTTTTTCTTCTAGTTGACATGCACTCGCTTCACATTACTGACTATCTAGTTCACATTAGGCCATACTAGTTTTGAAGTTTATCGTATTTATACCAGGATCAACAAGTACAGCCTATAGGCAACATAATACAAAAAACAATATGCATATGGGAGCAGACTCCCGGCGACAATCCCAATTTCAATAGCAGGGCAATTTAAAAATTAACAACACGGCTTTCAATAGCAATTACTTTAGTAGTTAGTCATTTTGATCTGAATTCTAACTGAGCATAGATAGTTACCCCGCAGCTTTACTCATGGGTTACAATTGAGAAATACGAGGTATCCAATGTTTTAAAAAAACGGAAAAAAAATTTATTAGGGCACTGAGGGTTTCGTACAAACTTCTAAAGACATACAGAGATACAGAAACCTAAACAGTAACAGTAACAAATCAGTAAGTTCCAAAATATCCAAGAAACGAGGGATATTGATATACGGATAGAATAATTGCAATGAAACTTAATAATTGCAATATCTGTCAATATTTTTAAATGTTTAGAAATACATCTTATAATAATTTGTTGCCCATCGAAGGTTACTTCAAAATTAGAGTTTTTAAAGAATAATCTCCCATATTTATCACTTTAATAGCAACTTCTATACAAAATAAGCATAAAACAGCTTAGAGGGACGTACCTAATGTGTAACTTCTATTATTTAAAGCCTAGTTATAGTGCAACAAACTTATCTGACCCGGTGATCAAAAATCAAAACTACAGTCGCCATACTGAAATTCTTACAACGACACTAGCGACTAAACACCAAAAGAAAAGCTTGTTTCACTTTACTGTACTGACTAAAATACCATAAGTTAAGTAATGTGTCGATTGCCCCTCATATTTTGGTTATTGGCTTGCACCACCGTTAGAGTTAAACATTTCTTTTTTTTATTTCGGTTATTGCTTCTGATCCGCTTCTTCTTTACGCTTCTTATCGCTCTGAAATATAACCTCGCAAGTAGTAATTTTAACACAGTTTACAAACTAGATCATAGACGTATCTATTGTGTTCTTTTTCCCGCAATCGACGTGTTTTAGCGACTTGTCCAAACACACCATTGTTCTTGTCAGTGTTTTTGCATACATTTAGTAAACCGACGTTTGGAATAGAAGCCTGGAACGACTCACTTATCATGACAAAGAAATCCAGGTGTTATTTTCATAGCACCCGGACTTAATGGAATGTTTTATACTTACGTATAATTTTTTCAATCGAAGATGCGTTCTGTATAAAAATGGAGATCCGAACGGGATCGTAAAACAATTGGTGAAATTGGAAGCAGACTTTGAACTTTTTCACTAAAAAGTAATATAATAACTAAAAACAAATAAAGTATGTATACAAAGCTCTGTCCCAATACCTATAATTAATAAGAAAATACACTCCGATTAAAAAATAATTAATTAAATATTTTATGAACCTATATTGTCTTTTTATTAAATTATCAAATTTTTTGCGATTTCATGAACCTTTGAAAAAAAAACCCCTTTTAACTCTTCATTCCGCTTGACCTACAAGAAATTTGTAATTCTCATACCCCCAAATAACTCTCCAACAGTCAACAGCTCAGGCTTTATTTTTTCCTCCAAAAGCCAATACCAATTTTTATGCATTTGTCTTCAAAAATTACGGATTTCCATAGAAATTCCCCATACCTTATCCTGATTTACCCCTATCACTATACTAGGACTATTGTGTAGGAAATGCAATCTTGCATGATTGAGTACAATCACCAATCTCATGTGATTGGGAATGTCAATCTTACAAAATCCTTTCCTAATGCTGGCTTACCTTAAATTTAATTTTGCCTGTGGGAAATTTCAAGTCTCTCGATACAAATATATAAGAATCCTCATGCAATGAAAACGCCTATGGGATTATCCACCAAAAACTGGGAAACATATTAATCTTGTCGAATTTTCATACAAATTTCCCACTACCATTTAACCCTTTACGTTAAAGCCAAACCTTTATGCAAAATAACTAGTATCTAGACCCACTAGTTTGGGTTGTGTGTTGATATATTAGTCAGATTACTACCCATATATATATATATATACATATATGTGGGTATGAGTGGATGAGTAGGTATATTAAGAAGCAATAATGCTAATTTTTGGACTGCTCAGTTAATTTGTTGCTCCTTGACCGTGTTAGGGAAGTCTAATCTTATAAGTTCCAGCACAAATAAAATTGAATTTATATAAAAGGGTTCTCTTCCAAAGTGAAGATGAGACCATTTAAATTTTATGAGGATCTGGTCATGTATGCCATAATTTGCATAGAAAATGTGGTTATTAGATTTGTTTAATTGCTAAGATCGCATTAATGTTTTATTGATCACATACTTAAAAATGTGCAATTCCAAATAACAACTGATTATTAAAAAAATAAAATTAAACTGATTATAGTGTGTTTTTACACTATAAAGTAAAAAAAACATTTCTTCGCTTTGCCAAATTGAAAAATGTTTAGTTGCATCTGACGGCAAAGGGAACGAAAATCAGCTCAATTTTTTGTACGTTTTTTTTAGGGGGCGTATCAATGACTTTGTAGTAGAATTCCATTGTTGTTTAATTTTATAATTTTTATTTACGTTTTAACAAATTTTAGTTTTTAATTGTCAAATACTTATTATAAATATGTCGAGGGCCTATTTTCATAGGAACATTGAGCTAAGTGTTTTCTTCGCCATGCCGCCGTATGCCAAATAAAAATATTCACCGATCTTTACTTTACATTTTTGGCAAATAATGAAATCCGTCAAAACTTATTTTTTACTAAATTTTTAAAGTTAGTTTAATTGTTTTTATATCTAAATAAACTGGTACAAGTATATAAGCATAGATGATTCACAAACCTTTACCTAAAGATATCCTGAAACTGATTGTGTTTATGTTTTCTTCACAAACTTCGTATAAACACACACATGGACTAAAATCGTGTATTCGCACGCCCCAAACAAGTGTTAGTTTTTATACACACAGCAATGTGAGATGCATCACATAAACCAATGTTTGGCCGCCGTGCCAAAAAACACAAAGGAGAGATTGAAAGGATCCTTGAATCTTGATACTTCAAAATTAGTTAAATTTTAAAACATTTTTACTGCCTCAAGTCAACACTATCCGTTATAAAAGTTTAAGATAACATGAACGCGTAATATAATGTTAAAATATTTTTATACAAAAATTAACATTGATTTGTTTTTCAAATGCAGATTTCAATTTTAAAAGGCAGGTTAGTAAATTACTTATAAAGTTCTAATAAACTTTTAGAAGCAACCGATTACAACTTCAATTCGAATATTTAGGTAGGATGTTTTTGCGCTTTTATTTCTAGTCAAATAAAAAAAAACATTCAAATAAATATTTTTTAAACAATTTTGAATCGTTAAAACTACATACATACTTACACATACTTATATATTCGTGTATTTACGTACCTACTTGCGTACATATTTAAGCCATATTTAACTTTAAATAGATGTTGCGAAAGCTATTTATTCCCCACTCGTCTGTCACGCAGTTTGGCAAAAATAAAATAAAAGAGAAGTAATGTTTAATTTGGTCATTGCTTAATTTTTAAGATTTTAAAAATGTTTAAACAGTTTTTTAATATCAAGTTTCAGCCACAAGTCTATAACAAGAAATTTTTTAGAGACAGTTTGTCGTTGTTATTTGTTTTTTTATACAAGGGTAAGAGTGTTTTGATTTCCAGATGTGAAATATCAAGTCTATTTTTAAACTTCAAGCTTCTACAAAATAAACGCTTTAAAAGTTAAAAATCATCTGGAGTGACTTAAATCAAAGCTAAAAAAATATTTAAAATAATTATGTAACAAATTACATAAGATTGTGTGATGTCGTTGCAAACAGCATTTGTGAGTATAATTATAAAGCGGCTATAAAACGTCTCCGTGTTTAACGTCAGCTAGTAATAAAATATAATAAAACAGACATATTTCTGATAATAAGAAAACACAATTTGTTTTTAATATTGATACACACATTGACACTGACTAGGGAATTTTCTTTTGAATATATATATTACGTATATATATATTACATGTTTGTGAAAAATACATTATTGAACTAAAATTTTGGTTTACATGTAGGTGTGAAAAATAAATAAATTAAACGAAATATTTAAATTAACAAGAAAAAATTAAAATTTGTGAAAACACTGTAAAAGTTGAACGTACTTCGGCCGCAATTCTGCATGCCTAAAACAAAGGGTGAGTTCCACTGGTGTAAGGCTTCAGGAACATCGTAGACCACACGAACGTGAAGATCAAATTCATTATTTTTTCCATTTCATACTGATAATTTGGTTACTTACTAGTGTATTCCAACGGCAAAAATCAATTGCGTAGCCGTAGAATTGGAATGTACACTGGCCGTAGTTTATAAAAATGGTGGTAAACCCGATTACTCCCTAGATGCCGCTGAGCTATTATAGGAAGTGGGTTGGAAAAGAAACTGATTTTAAGATATTGCAAGTGGCCTAAAAAGTATCAACACTTTTCGTTCGCACTATCATCCGGATAAAAACTTGGTATCGCAAAAATAGATCGGCGAAAAATGAACATAATCGTATATTAGAATTCTGAGCTTGTGCCAATCCGCGTCTCGGGTTCTGTGTGTGCGTGGCCTCAGATGTTGTCATAGATGTAGGTAAATAGTGTGGGTGTCTATGTACACATTACATGTTTGTTTTTATACACATTTTTTTATATATAAGGTGTCGAGTACCTACCTTAATCTTACCTTATTAGCAGAACTCTTTTAAATATTTATGTATCTAGAAATTTTATTTAATAATTATAATATAACCTACATTAATGATCGAACCATGTACTTACAATCAATTTATCTAATTTACTTAACCTATATACTTTAAGAAAAATCAGAACTTTCTATAATGTGAAATTTTGGAAAGTTAAAAGCTCCTCATTAGGATTTTATAACTTCGTGAGTAGTAATGAATAGGTAAGTAGGTAATAAAAAAGTAGCGTTTTAAAAACTGCGCACTGAGTATTTTAGTATAAGATTTTTCGCAATGAAAATATAGCGATGCACATTGCAGCCAAGTGCACGGGTGCATTACAAAAATATCTGGTAAAATTCAAGGTCAAGAACTGATAAAAATAACGCGGCGCGCTGAAAGCGTGAATCTGAATACTTTTGAACACGTCTTGATTTACTTCGGCCTTCGCGAACAAAGGATGGAAATATACAAATAATCATTTAAGTATTTAATATCAGGAATCATATACCTGGTAGTTTATTCACTCTTATATGCTGTTTTGTATAGCATCCTTTAAAGATTTTACACAATCAATAAGTTCCGCTTAATTAAATACGCACGGTAATTAAATAAAACTGCAGTTACCGGAAATCTAACATTAATCTAGGCTTTGTAAAATTCTGAATTATTTAGCATTTAATATTATGTGTGATTGAAAACTCTAGGAAATACCTTATTCTTATGTTTCTGTTTAAATGTGTAGTCATTCTAGAGCCCCGGTTTGTAATAAAAAAAAACTAGTTACTAATGTTATTACATATGTTCTTGATTAAAAAAAAACACTAACTTCAACTTGATATTCTGTAGATTATTTTTTTTGTAAGTATTATGGTATCATTATAGGATAAATATAACATATGATAATAATTAACTAGATTTATCGATAATATAATAATAGTATACCATAGTACCTACATTGTGATAATAGTATACGAAAGCTTAAATAAAAGCTAATATAAAAAAAATACTGTTTTTACACAAGTTAAGTCTATCTAAAATTTTACGGACATTTCTTCATTTCTTCACCTTTGCAAGGGTCGGTTGGGCTCAGACATGGCGGAAATCTGCATCCCTCATACCTACCTACAAGCTTGTGGTAAAGCTGATGTCAATTATTTAAGACACTATAGACTATCTTGTCAGGGTTGCGTTCGCCGCCACTCAAGATTTACCGCTCTGAACATGTTGTGTCAGTCGCTTGCTGTGTCAACGATATGTACCGAATATACCCAATGATTATTATTACTTAAGCTACATCATTGTGTAATGTGTACATCGTTTTGTACTGTGTAATAATTTGAAAACTCGTGTTATTGAAAACTCAATCTGAATCTGCCATGGAAAATAACTTGTCAAACAAATTGATTCAATCATCGCTGAAATACATGGTGTTTATGTGGAAAAATTATTCATTGCCAAACGAACACGCCTAGACGAATAAATAAATTTCGAAAATAGAATGAGCTTCCTGCGATACTAAATTTAAATTTAAAAATGGCGGGCGTTCCATCCGGCGTCGGCGCGGGCGCGAATTTGTGCATAAAACTGCATCGCGCGCATTAACCGATCTAAACATTAAAAATAGAATTCGCTAGTGTTGTGCTCAGCGCACACTAGCGAAGTAGGTTTGGTACGGAATTCAACTTACTTTGATTGGGATTTGATATTTTAATCGTCTCGCACTACACTTTCTTTACCACCATTGTTAAACCTTGGGAGCGTTTTTGTATGGCAGTGCCACGCTTAAAACAATGGATCTTATTATTATAATATCCTTAAAAAGTTTTATTTTTATCTTTAAAACTTAGTTTTGAAAATATTAGTCTAACTTAAAACCACGTTTTTTTATGAATGGATTAAATAGCCATTAAACTAAAACTAAATACAGAAACAGAAACAGAAACCACATTGGAAAAGTAACAGAAAAAATATAGTCAAAAGCGTTAGTCCCAAAGCCGCCTTTCAAAGTTATGTGTAAGAAGAATTCTCCCAAAAATGTTTTAAATTAAATGATCCTGAAACCGCCTAGGCAGTAACGGCCAGAAATCCTACAGCTTCGTGAGTTTCTGATCTGTCATTCATTGACTGGTAAATTCTTAAAAATAATATTTTTGGATACAGGGTCATCGAATAAATGATTTTATTTGGTTTTGCCCGTTGCATTAATGGGCAAAACCCACCGAATTAAATCGTTTATTATTTGTATACGCGACAAACATTTTGGTCGTGGGTTTTGGTGCTACGAAGGTTTTGTACCAAGAAATAAAACTACCTTTAAACAGAGTTTGACTGCTTTGGCTATATTCTAAAAAACAGACACAACAACAAAAATTTAAATTATTGAATCAAATCAAAGTTCGATAAAAACATAAGGAGGCATAATAGTTTTGACGATTCAACAATTAAAAAAAAAAGTTTTACATAAATAAATGTTTTTTTACTTTTGACTTTGTGTATTAGTGATTTCCGGATCACATGCTACAAAATTGATGATTTGTATTATAAAATTATAAATATTACTAGTGACTGATAAAGTCTTAGCACATCAATCTTACATGAATCTTACAAACACGCCTCTCTTCAGAACATTAAGAAATACATTATAAATAGTCATACTTAGAAATATAATAAATATCTTTATATTTATTCACATTATATTACGTTCACAAAAAACTCCTTACTTTTAAACTTGATTTTCCATATGTTATAATAATTATATACATATATATCCAAGCATTTTTGTTTGCTAGTATTCCTATATTTATTTAAAAAAATATTTTCAATGGTCGGTTTCAATACCAATCTTTGTTTTTAAACTTATCTTGGGTGACATACATTCAAAAGTCTGCAAGTCCAGCGTTTGTTTTAATATCAAAAGATCTAAACGCTTGATCTCCATTTCACACAAGCGAAGGGCTGGTGATGGATTGGCAAACGGATTAGAATTGCCATACAGCTTAACTTGGAAAAAAATGCATAATTTGTGGCACTACAGCATATGAGGTCTACTTTTCATGTTATTATTTTGAAATGCATAAAATTTTGAGTTTGTTAGACAGTAACTATGATTTTTATCTTTAGTCCTAAAAGATATGGTTAGATACGAATATATGGAAATGTCATCGCATAGGTGTTAAGTAATATAAATAGACCTATGTTAGATTTTAACAATTTTTATAAAACGTTCATAAATTGCTCCGACTCAGAGTGAGTCTCTAAAAAAATCAGCAAAGTCTAAAAACAAAATTTGAATAATTCTTTAATGACTAAAAATATTGAACATATACGTTCAATGAACTGTTGCGTGATGCAAATTAAAGTTAAAGGCTAATCGGAATGATTTTAAGATCTGTGTACAATTTATTACAGTTATTTTACCATCCCATTACAAAGAATTATTATTTAAAATTAATTGTTAGTTTTACAAATTAATGGTCCTGAGACCTAGAGTTCACTAAGTGGTCTACTTGTAAATCGTTTTGCATAGACGCTCATAAAAATAGTCAAACCTGCATCATACTTGACCGTGCATGGTAAGTTTACCCAAATTATATATACGCTGACGATCAACCCCGGAATATTTGACCTTAGGCTCGTCTTTCCTTCACAATCTACTTTCCGCAACTCCGTTCCTTTCCTACCGTGTGCGCTACGCACTACATTGCCAGATTGCCTTCTTTCAGTCAGTCAAAATAAACATTTCGATATTTGCCAGCTCTTTCGCTGCACTCTGCTGCTGCATCGCCGTAAAGCGCTACATGTTTTACATAACCATTTGCTCTGACGTCAATTGTAATATAGTATTTACATTGGAAGCCGTGTCAGGTTCCTCTGTAAACGAAAATTCTGATTAGGTATTTAATTAAATTTTCATAAATTTTGATAAACAAATTGACTTTAAATCTCTCATATCCGTCTTTTTATACATCTCGGTCTTTTAAAAGACGAAACAACTTTATTATACATTGTAATTCGTCAGGAAGTTTATTGAAGAGTTTCGAACACTTCAGCTTCGGGAATTTGACAGAAAAATGTATGTAGGTAGGCCTTCCCTTTAAAACCCAACTTGCATACATTTTACTCCTGAATTTACAAGTCTGGCATGCTCGAGACTGTTCGCAACAGGCCTTCTTATATAATACTAACTAGCTACGTTATAAGGCGTATGTGGGTTTTTTTGAAATCTTTTAACGTTTTACGACAATTTCAAAAATAAAAAAAAACCATTTGTAACTATTTAAAGAATTTCCATTTCGAGGGGATAACAACACTCTCCCTAGATATGCCTTTGAGCTACGTATCCTACGTAGTATGTTACTTAGACAAAAAGTTTTTATTGTTAATAAAAGCTTTTCAAGAACGTATCTCCAAACATAGTGTTGTTGCTAACGTACGTAAGCTGCGTATCTAACTATTTATAAAAGTATTTATTCAAAGCTGTAGGCAATCAGCGTAGGTATGTACATATAAAAACAAGATGGCGGAGTCTAACGCCTAATAATGCCATTGTCTCGAACCGGTAGAATTTTGGTTGCAAAACTTGCGCCTGCGCTGTTGACTCATGCCCAGTTATCTGGTGGGGGGATCTGGTACCTAGTAGGTATTTATTGCCATCTTAGCAGTCGATTTTACGAGATATTGAAGTAAAAGTTATTAGGTGGTAAGATCAGTAGGTAGTTATCTATATTCAACCCAGATTGCTTAGCAATGTAAATGTACTCACATTTATGTCTGCTATATAATTACATTTTTTAGGATACAATTTAAATAATATTATACTTATAAATAAAAAATAAGGAGGTGACCCGCGAGTTTTAAATTTTTTCGCGAATTTTTCTTTGTTCCATAGAATTATTTTTACCTGCTTGTACCACTATAAGGGTTGTTATGTGAAAAATTCAACGTGGGAATATTCATAGTGATGTACCTAGGCGGAATAGTAAATAAGTCGCTACTTAGATTTAGTAATTTGCAACTACCATACAAGCTTCCTAACTCCTAACTTACAGATTTTGTCTGCGCGCTAAATTCAGTTGTTGGCGTGGGATTCGTACGGCAACTCCTAGATACTACCTACCGAACTCCTATTTTATTTATTAATTTTTATTTGGTTTACCAGTAGTTATTTCATTAAAGCATATTTCTATAAATGATTTTAAAACTATAAAAGTGTGATGCACATGCTAATTATTGCTTATAATTTGCTAATAAAAACACCACATGATTTTATTGTGAATCATACATATACCTACCTACTATATAAATTAAGCATATTCGAGCATGATGTCGGTTAAGGATGATAAACGAAATCAAATTATAATACAATGAAAGGAGAAAAAGAAGCATACGAAAAATTAATACAACAATAAAATTATAACTTAAAAACATAAAAAGGGAAATCTTTAATGATGGAGTTTCTTATCCCATTGTATAACCTTAGCAAGGAATCAATGTGTATGTCAACAGAGTTACTGCAGCAATTGAGGAGTTTGCTTAGTCGTGAAACAGGAGAGTTTTTTTCCAAGCACCAATCTAGATAAAAATAAATATGCTTTTGAAAACTACATTCAATTTTCGTACAGTTTTTGTTTGATGCGAAAATACAGACAAATAAAGAAAGAAACAAGTTCTTATGATAATTGTTTCGGATTCCATTGTTTTTAAAGAAAGTACTCGTTATATTAGTAATTTGCGAACACAAACAAAAAAAGGGTGCCGCTAAGGTGTCACCATTTCTAATAAACAAATGTGAAACTGCTTCTCTTGATGGTCTAGAGTATTTTCGCTAGATGGCGCTGATACGGTAAATTAAGATGGTAATGGCTCGAGCTCGTCTCACACTTGGCCGGTTTTTATAACTTTTTTTGTTATTCTTTGCTAACAGCTAACAGTATAAACAATGCACGTTTGAAGTTTGTATATATTTCAGTTCTTACGATAAAGCAAAACCAAAGAAAACGTGTGTCTTGTGTAGGGACCCCCTTAAATGTTCTCTTTCTCAACTTTTTATTATTTGCCATATAATCCGCCATTATAACACTTATGCTCTAAAAATTTCGGGCTTCTACTTTCTTTTACCTCAAATATAGAGCCCTTTATCCGTCTGCATTGGGCATTCTTTGGGTACGGAACCGTAAAAATTATATCCTACTAATATTATAAATGTGAAAGTTTGGAAAAATGTCGGGATGTATGTTTGTTACTCAATAACGCTTCAGCCACTGAACGGATCAGATTGAAACATGGCAAACCTATAGATAAGGTCCTGAAATAACACATGGGCTACTTTTTATGCCGAAAAATTCAAAAGTTCCCGCGGGAATAACTATAACCGAGCTTAAACGAACTATACATAACGAGCCATAGCTACAGCTTGCTATAGCAAACGTCATTAGTATAATAATAAATGAGTAAATTGAAGAGTTACACGCCAATAACCAAATTTAGTATTTTATATTATTGTTGTGTTGGTAAGCCGCGCACATTTACAAGTGCAATTTGGAACTTTGTATAGAGGACGGTTCGTTTACCGATAACACTCTTGCGCTTCCATGATTCGGTAGGGTACGCTAATCGGTCTGAGTTGTCTTCAAGCCAAAAGTGGGCGGCTTGAAAACTCTAAAACTCAACTAGCCACTATATAGCATAAGAGTAATTAATAATACTATATTTATACTTATGGTCATGGTAGGTTCGACAAATGCACACTGGAGCAGCATGCTTGACTATGGCCTTAGCCTCCTTTCTTGTAAAAGAGGCCTATACCCCTTCAGTGAGGAAGTGCAACAGCTGACGAAGAATAGTTTCATTAATAATTTTATTAGTTATTCAACTGAAATCACACACAGTGAAAAATATTTGAAAAATAATTTACAGTTCTTAAAATAGTATATATAATAATTACATGTCACGTTGTTTGTCCGCGATGGACTCCTAAACTACTGAACCAACTTAAAATATAGGATAGTTTTTATCTCGATCTGTTAAGTGCGAGCCGGAATCGGGCACTTTAGGTAAAAACCAACTTTCGCCGGGTTACAGAGGGACGGCAGCGGAACAACGTTCGCTGGGACCGCTAGTATATATATATAATCTAAAGATAGCAGGTCCGGTTAAGTAATCAAATCTTATGATTCGATTCGATATTCCTATTTTTACCTACAAGTAATCAATACCTAACATGCATACATAAGTTATGAAAATAAGTTCATTCCCTACAAGCTTAGTAACGTAATTTTTTGTAGGTACATTAGCTTAGCATTAGGAAACATAAGAAAAATACCTATTTTAAATATGAATTCTAAGCAGATACTTGGCACGCATGAGGTAATAGGATATGTAAGAGAAAAAACAGGTTGAGCGAGGCTGTGCAACGCGCCGAGGCTCCACACAATGTTATTATATTTCTTTTGACCGCTCTATGCCTCAGGTATTGCAAATGCAAATGAATATGCATTATACCTACCTATATATTGAAAGAAATATATATTAAAACACATCAAGAATGTATGAGATAATTGAATAAATGAATAAACCTGATAAAAAATACCATTAAGTTACTTCTACTTATTTATAGTAATATCTACTCTTCACATGGTGTTACCGGAAATAACAAAACTCTATACGCAACTTTTTCAATACACAAATAGTAACTATTTGTGTCTGCTTACTCACAACCAAACTCAGGACCTTCGTCACGGTAGTCTTACGTACTTACTATCACTGCACCGCTTGGTCTCCGACGCTATTTTTAGTTAAAAAAATGTATGTATGCTAATCATTTACGTTATTTATACATTCTTTAAACGGATATTTAAAGAGGCCGGGAAACTGTTTCAAGCGATAGGAGTGTCATTTTTCGACAAAACTACCTAACCTTAACTTATTAGCCTAGTTTTTAAAACCTTTAAAATAATAAAAAATATGCAACTCAATTTCATTTAAGCAAGGCAAAGCTAGAGCATCCAAAGAGGTATCCTTAATCAAGTAATTATATTAGAATTTACCTCACTCATGAAAAGGAAAAATGGTTTCTATTGGGCGCACAACATTAAGTTCGTACTGCAGGATAGTAGTATGGCAACTGCAATAATTGTAAAATTCATAAAATCATTTTTATGTTTTACCAGTTCTAACATCTTAACTTGTCTAATCCTGACTTACTTCTTTTAGTTTCTCTAGTATTGGTAAAGTCTTTCATTCAACCAAGTAATACCAATCAGGTTCAAGTTCAGTCAATTCTGTTAATTATGAATGTTTAACACTTACGTCGAATATTTGGCACATGATTCACAAATTCATCTAAAAAGAATCGGTGAAAGCTACTTAATTCGTATATACCGAATCTAGTAACTAATTTTGGTCTTTCTTTTGTAAAAATGATGCTGAATTATATTACATATTTCTAATTTCGTCAGCAAATTTTATTTCAGAAATATTTTAAAATACTCTTTCAGTATTTCAGAAGCTTTTTTAAGTATATATGATTAAACAGTAATCGAGTAAGTGTACCCAAGTACTGTAGGTTGTATGAGCAGAATCTGACTCGGATTCACCTTAAATGCATATAACAGATGTTTTCTTAGTAGGTACCCAATGGGAACTGCGTTCATCTAGCCCGTACCATTATTGCACGTACATATTTTTTTTTTCCACTTCATATGCACAGCGTGTCCTTGACATTGCAGCAACTCCATATCCAGGGTGTTGCCAGTGAGAAGAAAGTAATGTTTTTCGCAAAGCATTCAATTTTATTTAAATTTTTTCATGACGAGAATAGCATATACAGGTAGTCTGAAATTATATAAAAATATTCATCATTAAGAATAAAAGTTCTTATTGATAAGAGTTGGGATTAGTTAATATATTTTATTTTTATAATTTGTAAGTTATAAATATAAAACATGTAATAAATTATACATATTTAGGCTAGTAAGATGATACGTACGTACCTACAAAAAAACATTTGAGATTACTTAGACGAAAGAAAAATCGTTTGTGATGCGATCATACATCGAAACTGTAATTGAATATTTATTTAAGTGCCTACGATGTAAAATAATCTCTGGTTTTCGATAAAAAGAGAGAATATAGCCAACCATTTTAGAGGCAAAGTTTTATGTCATGTATCTGTAATACACATTCCGTCCAGTGTAGCCCTTGTTATTAGCTAACTTGTTACCATTAGCTAGGTCTTTTATTTGTTCAAGTCACCTTTAATCTACACATCCTTAATAATGATTTTTTTACAAATAAAATCCGGAGTGCAATTAGGTATACGTGAACTCGAGCAATAAAAGAAAACTATTAGATATGTAGCAGTGTGTTAGAAACACCCCCTTTCTCTTAGTCATTCTATTGTCCTAAGTTTTGTTTGAGAGATTTTAATTTATTGCATTACAAGAGCATTAGGATGCAAACCAAGCTCATAGAAGTTCATATCATCAGGCTGGGTAATTCCGAACATTTGTTTGTTCATTTTCAGCAATAAAAATCAAGCTTTTAATTATATTTATATAAAATAATAATCGAAAAATAATCGAAATCGATTAGGAAGGTACCTGTATGTATTAAATAACATATAACACTAACGTTTGATTTGAGTTAATTAATGGCAACCCATTAGACATATTTCTTAGTGGACGTTTACACGAACCGTTTTCGATTAGGTTTTACCTTAAGGTTAAAGACTAATTAGGCGATTAGGAAGCAATACTTTACTTACGATATCGGAGAGAATCATAAAAATAAACATAGACTAGATGTGGAATTTAGAGCAAACTCTGTAAACGTGCATGAAGTAGGAAGCGTTATTTAAGGGAAAGTGAGTCAAAAAGAAATATTAAAAACTTAAATTCGGATAAACACACATAAATATCAGTATAGACAAAAATTTCAGGCACCTATGACCGAATAAATTGACAACATGTATTTACCAGACATTTTTCTTAATACTATTGCCGGAGTACTAATCTAAAAATTAATCATTTTTATAAAACTTTGTTTTTACTTACATATTTCGTTTTAAAAATATTAAAAGCCCTTGGGTCTTAATATTTAACAGTAAATACGTTCTTTGCCTTAACAAGTACGCTATAAACATGCCGAGAAAAAGCATCAATTAAAAAGGTTCTTCCAGGGCTTTAAATCAATGTACGGACAGGTTCATTAGAATAGAGATTGCAAAGCTCTGCCTTAGTACAAAATACTTAAGGGCTATTTTGGCTTATTTAAGAGATAGAGGCTATACGGAAGAAAATACAGACGTACACTTATTATATGGAATAGAAATAGAGGCTCTGATAATAAGATCTGGTTGGAAGCCGGAGAAAAGTGTTACACTGCTTAATTTCATTTAGTGACGTATACGTACTATAATTGTTGAATGGAAAACGGAATCAGGAGATCAGCTCAGAGATTGTGTATTATGTTTGTAAATCTCAATACTTTCTGTATAAGGTCACGATATAACCTTATATTTTTTAATAATTTAGTGTACGTTCTGCTTGATATTTCTTGCAAAAAGATTAGTGATAATATTTTTTGTGTATAACATAATTTACCAACAGGCATTACTAATATTCTATATTTCTAGTGTTATATCCCTATTTGTTTTGAAAACAAATCTGTATTTTACCGCACTTTAAATTATTAATCATGATAATCAATAAAATTTAATTAAAGCAGAGAGAGCGGGACCGTTACCTTCTATATGCGTGGTACCCTATTTGCTATTTAATAAAACTTTTAAACATAAAATTGCCGTTTTGATGTAACCTGTTACTTTGAATAAAATTTAAACCTACATAGTATCGATTTTAGATTTTTTTATCATAGATTCTAGATTGAAACTTTTTTTCACGAAAACTTTAACATTCTGAATTTTAAAAGACATTTGATATTCGACTTGCAATTGTTTTTACGTTTAACTTTTAACGTGTGTATGGATTCAGCGACAGTCAGAGTAATATTCGAATATAAGTTACGACGTGGGCTTAACGCACGGCAAACCGAGAGAAAGACCAGCCACTAAGGTAAATAACGATGAATTGAAGGTGATCGTCAAAGGCGATCCGTGTCAAACTACCAAATACTCAGTGGCATGGTTTCGCGTTAGCATACCTACCCACAATATTGATTCATTTGTAGCAAATCCCATTATTGTTCTATGATAATGCCATACCTATCACTCGTAAAACAGTATTAACACTTCAAGAACTGATGGTAGAAACCATGCGTTATACTTCATACCTACTCGCAGGGCTTGCAGCAGCAGACTATCTTTTTCGTTATTTGGACACGGAAAAAATTTTCTTCTCAGAAAGCAGTACAAAATTCCTTCACACAGTGTTTGGAGTCCAGGTTCTCAGATTTTTATTGGAAAGGTTTAAATGACCTTCCTCTTGGATGAAAGAAATGTATAGGCACAGGGGGTACATACTTTGAATCAATAAACATATTACATCTTACAAAAAAAAAATACAAAATGGCAATTTCATACTTTAACCTCTAATAATATAATCGATCAATAAAGGCTAAAGTTTGTTTGTTTGTTTTGATTAAAAAAATTTTTTTGACAGCCCAATTCTTGAGAAAGATTCACTATCACTATAGCTATAGCTATGAAATATCACGATACGACCCTTGGGAGCCGAGCAAAAAGAATAAAGGTCATCAAGCGAAAACAAAGAAGGTAGCACGGGCGAGCAATGCGACATGGGATGGCTAAACAAAAAGCGCAAGGGCAGAACTTCTTCATTCTTCATTGGTATAAGGGTCTCGAATACGCCGCACTCGTAAAATTCGTAAAAAAAATGGTTATTGATAGGTCTTACTGATCGTGGGCCGTAAATTAGAATTGCAGTCTTGCGAATTTGAGACTGTACCCAATAAACTCCCTGGGACCTTATAGGAAACAGTCTAGAGCAATTCGGACTCTGTAATTCGAGAGATAACTGTATGCAAGTACATTAACAGATTTCGAGGGGTAAGTCAGACTTTCATAAATTTTGGTCTCGAATTCCAGAGTCCGAAATGCTCTAGACTGTTTCCTTATGGTTTCAGCTAGTTTATTTATAAGATCAATTAGAGTGTTGTCGTAGTTATTTTTTGTTTGCATTAAATTGTGTTTATGTTCATCATTAATCAATAATCATTATTTATCATTTATTTATTTATTTATTAAACGAGCAATTTTTTGGTGAAAATGAGTTCTCGTTAACGGGTGTAACATTCTTTGAAATACGCTGTATCGGTCTTTTCAGGATCAAGAAATCGATCAAAAATAGTTTAAAGTTTTCGCGTCATCAATTATATTAAGATTCTACTCAAAAACTGACTGAAGCTGCAATTTTTTTCATTACATACTTAATTTAAGATAAATACTTAATAAATAAACGAGAGAGGTTTGATCAGCGGGAAACTTTTGATTCATACTTCTTGCCTTTAACAAATTAAGGTGAGAATAGGTAATAAAATTATTTCTTGTTGATGAATTATGAATTTCTATATAGTTACATGTAACACCGTTTTAATAAATAGCCTTTGATTACATAAACTTAGAAACGTGTAGAATTTTCATGACGAGCTAAAATTACGCAAAATGGCAATAAAATACATAAACAGCGTATAAATGTGTGCGAACCACTTATAACAGAACTAGGGTAACCAGACAGATTTTTCTTTTTTTTTCCTTTCTTTTCTCCAATTCTTACTTACGGCCGCGTCATTAGGAATGACGCCGGAATTTAAGTTTATCAGAAATAATTTTGCAAAACAGTTTAAAAGGAAATCTGTTATATTTTAACTATTTAATAGTTTTTTAAGCATAGCTCTCCATACATTGAAAAGAGGGATGAATGTATTTTGGTCTTTCCCGAGATATTTACTAATATCTATACTCGTTTTCGAGCTTTCAAAGTTCAAACCTTTTTTAATTGTGTTCTTCCGTTCCGTTTAACTTTTAAAATTTGTATTTTTAGAATACATATTAAAACAATCAAAAAATCTAAAAATGTTTATTCTAAAATTAAATAAAAAGCAGTGTAGTTTCGAAGTTTATCGATCACAATACAATAACTTACGCGTGAAGTTAACTTAAAGTAACGTAAAACATATATTTTTATCCCTTAATCAAATATTCATAGGTTTAAAAAGTAAAACAAACATAACTGCAGAACTAGGAAGCGAATAAATCCAAAACAGGAAGACGTTTTCCTAACAACGCCAGCGCTCCGAGTGGCAATGGTCGGAACTAAAGCGCGAACGACCGCTAACTCTTTCCCCGCGCTTTCTTTTCAGTCATCTCTTTCTTACACGTTAATTCTTCGCTCTTTTTTGGCGCTAGAAAGAGATGGCTACAAAAAAATGTACCAACGCACATGTGCGCGGGCGCTCCTTTTCGTCTTATTTTTTGCCGGTCATTCCCCTCGGATATATTCGCGTCGTTGTAATTTTTTTTCTTGCTTCAACGTTTTTTTTCTCTTTCGCTCCGTGTGTGTCCGTTGGGCTAGGTCGCGTGCGTAGGACGCTGATTTATTTTTCTCAGTGCAATCTCCGAGTTGCTTTTCTAATGCTGTTTTGTACTTCTTTTATTTTTAGTTGCGAGACATACTTTATGTATCTGTAGGTGCTTGGTTACTATTTCCTTATAATCGTCGTCATATTATATAGCAGAAAATTAGTTATGTAGGTAAGTTCCTATTGGAATTTATATTTGCTACTTAGTGTAAAAAACTTTTGAAAATTGTCACATCTGTTATTAATTAGTAAAACAATCGGTGAGAATTAATAAAATTTAAAATTACTGTCGAATTTTAGTACTAGTTACGTATTTGTTACAGACATGGTTTTCTTACAAATTTCGTTTATTTAGGACCTATAACCTACATACCTACTTTTTTTAAACATAGGCACCTTTTTACATCATGAATGTTCACTAAACATTATTTTGTGAAGGCTTCGGTTAAGAATGAGCTTACATCACTTATTATTCTTAACATTATGTTCTCAATCAATGCAACCACTCATTCCCGACATGTCAAACGTTGACACTTTCAATATATATAGTCAAACAACGCCATCTTCATTTCAAAACCCTTAAACAAAATAATATACAAGAAGCACAACAAAATAATTTTAATTAAAGCACTCAATTAATACAGGAATTTTCTAATCAAAGGCCGCCGTAAAAAGATTTATCTTAGTGCTAGCGCTCCTAGACACAGTTTGCCGTTAGCGACCTCTAGTGAGGGGCTAATTGGACTATCGATATCGAGTACATTTATCTTAACGGATTACAGTCGTATGTCTAATAAGATACAAATTTAGTATTAATTTTTTATTTAATTTTTTAACAGCATAGGTATTTTAAAAAATAAAAGTTTAAAAAAATTTCTCAACACACCGCTAATACCTGTACCCTACCTACTTTTTTACTACTATTTACTACTATTTCTTTTAAATAAATTACGTAAATCTTTCTTTTATTTTCATTAATAGGTGCTTAAGCCAATTCTCTCTAAAAAATAAAACCAAAGCTTTTATATTTGATGAAAATTAAACACAATGTTAAGACGAAGAGATAAATTTGTTATATTATATTTTCAAACCGAAAAAAATGCAACATGATCTTATATCGTGCAGTTGGTCAAAATTAACTATCTATTTAATTGAGACAGGTAGGTACCTAATATATTTAACATTGCATTGTTACGTGAAACCAAAGTGCATGCAAAATTAGCACATGTTTCGATAACAAGAAATTGGTTAAAATCTTTTTCAAACATTGAGGGCTGACGTACAGAAAGGCATTTCTTTGGAATTTTGCAACCTATTTTGCATGCTAAATTCCAGTACGATCCGATAACGAGAAGTTGGTCAAAATCGACTACACAGATTTGAGGCAACAGAAACTAATGGGTATGGAGACTTTAAATTTCGCTTAGATATTCCTGTTATAACGTAGGCAAGCATTAAAAAAGGATGAATGTTGCTCTTCTGAGATACCTGCTTTTGATTTAAAGTAGGTAAATGTTCTGACTTCTGCTTAAGTCCGGGCCCGCAAATTATTGGAAATATGTCATTTTCAGAGTTAAATGTATGGAAAACGATATTCAATTGGCTAATAAGATTTAGGTACCTGTTTTAGGTAACGGTTTTGGAATATCGAGATGAATTTTCAAAAACTGGTCACAATAGGGTATAAGAAAATTGTATAAGAATTCAGATATTTTTGTAGGTGAAGCCATACACTTTGACCAAAAGATTCATTTTTTCTCAAAAGTACGCGTACAATATTCACCGTTTCTGGAAAATCTCGCCTTAGAGTGAAACAGTGGATTAAATTTTGTATGGGAATTCTGACATTTTTTGTCTAGAAACATAAAAGTTTGCAAGAAGGATCATATAACGTAGGCAAGCACTAAGATCGTATATTGCAAAATTCATCCCCTAAGAGGGTAGAATGGGGGTTCGAAATAATTAAAATAAATGCATAAAAATTGGCATTTAGCCTTCCGCGTGAGAATTAAGATTTACGTTTTTTTAAGTGTTTGAAAGATCAGCTGCTAAAGGGCAAAATAGGGGATAGAATTTTTTATTAGAAATCCGACTCTTTTGTAGGTAAAATCATAAAAAGCTTTCTTTTTACACAAAAGTTCACGCGAAAGAAACGCAGGAATAAGCTAGTCACGAATAAAAATACTATATGGAGGAAGTCCAGGTAAAGCGGATATTTTAAGGATTGAAACATCTTCACAATTACTTTACATTAAAAACAGGTATCTTTTTTATTTGATCTATGTTGTTTTATTCAACTTTTAGATAAACTATAACAAAATAAAAAAAAAAAACGAAAACATGCTAAGTACTTGATATTAAAAACTTAAGCAAGGATAATTATCTATTTTGCTCCACCGTATCAGGTAAAGTGGATACGCAATGTGGGCTAAGCTAATTTTATCAAACCAGTTAACTTGAACTAAGGATTAACCTCACACCCATTGCAAAAGTAGCTGCCATATTCTCTGTAGGCGATATAACCTTCATTAGCCAATTTTATACACTCACTGCTTTGAATTCGTTCTTTAGATAGGAGTATGTGTATTTCTTATAGCATACTAAATAAAAGCAGTTTCTTAAGCCAATCTTGGTTCCTTTTCTTAAACTTGGCGGCTGCAGACATTTAACATATATTAATTTTTTGATCGTATCGAATTTGCATAGACAATTAATAACCTATCCGCTTTGCCGAAATCACCCTTTTAGTAAAAACATGCAATCTATGAGTTAAGTACGTTTGAGTTACTTAAGGACTACTTTGACTCCAATGGAACATTGAAATAAAAACTTTTTTTGTGAAAAAAGTCTTACAGCAGTTTGAAATAACCAAGCTACATAACTAACTAAAACTAGTAAGAGAACACCAAAAAAAAGTTTTTTAATCACAAGAGCTGCAAGCGATGTAGTATTTATTTGAACAGTTTTTGCTTCAGTGGTTGGTTGTTATGACAATCTGTACTTAGACTATCTAGGTAAACTTTCCGGTAAAAAAGCTTAATCGCATTTACCTAGACTTCCCCTAAGTAAGACAGGGATTTGTTTGTCCAATAACCTCAGATAGATGGCGTTTTCTTTATTTAAACTTTTGGAGGGTAATTTAACCTAAACAAGTGAGCCAAAGTCTTATCACTTTGGAGATTGGTGAATTTAATGCCGAAAATAAATCAGTTAAGTGCACAGATGTGCACTTGACCGGTTTATATTATTTGTTGTTTTAATAGAGTTTACACTATAACCGTTTTCAGTATGAAGCTTGTACCTTACCTTATACCTTCTATGGAGATCCCCTTAAATTTTTATTTTTTTTCATTACCTATATGAGCGCGGGTGTTCAGTCACAAATAACCCGTGTGAATATTGCAGTCTTTGTTTTCGAAATTGATTGTGGTTTTTTTCGTTCCTGTAAAAAATTATATTATCAAATTATTAAGTATATTTATAACTCTGTTACGAGTAAGCAAGCGTTCTCTATCGTTTGGAGTCGATCTAAATCAGACTTCCAGAGTTAAAAGCCGTTTTAGCGTATTAAGAACTCTCGACGGACTAATTTTATATACTTCTTGAAAGACCTCCCCTCCTCGGAGACCTTATATGTACAACACTCAAGTTTCTCGTTTTGGCAAAACAGGAGAGAAATGCTACATCTTGATGTATCGGAAATTTACACAAAACAAGATAACAATAACAAATACGAATAACAAAAATATCAGTTTTTCACGATAGGTTTCTTTCATTCCGATCATAGTAAATTTTTCGTTGGTTTCTCAATGTGAGTGCTGGGAAGGATATTACATTAGGTACTTTTACCCACCAGCTCCCCACTCTTAGGGACCAGATCGTCTGTCCGATGAACCTGATTCTGGAGGTCGTCTCATGCCTCATCATTCATAATATACAATAAAAATAGTTTTAAGTACAGTACAAAATACAGTATCGACGTCTGTGAAACCGTAGACCAGGTCAAGGGTTTAACCAAGGTTTGTAAAATCTTTTACTATTTTCATATTTATTTAATCAACTTTATAATAACTTAAATTTTAAGAATGGTGTTATCTCTTTAATTCCTTTATTATTAAACACTTGGCTACATTAAACAGCACATGTATCTTTAATATTCACTGGTATTCAAGCTAGACAATTTAATAGGGTCATATTAAAAAAAAAAAAATTATAGGTAAATAGTACTTACTACCTGAAAGCTCTCAGACATAATTTTTAACCAATAAATGAGGTACCAAACAACTTCAGCATACAACATACGAAACTCTGCGTCTTTATTATTTTCCATTTTCTATTAGACAAGTTTTCACAGTGTCATTAGTTGTTGTAAAACGCCTGCTATCTAGAATGCTCGAGCACAAAGAAGTGTATATCATACACATCCACAGTGCTTGTAGAGTCTTGTGATAACGTTACTGCAAATAATGTACGTAACTGGCCAATGAGATGCTTTATTTATAAGACGCGCCGTATTTATAGTCTAAATATTTTTTTTTTCAGAAGAGTTTAACTGAAATTAAAGTATACATTTATTACATGTACTTCTGGCTTAGAATTAACACTATTGCATTAAATTACTTTTTTTATGTATGTATCTATATATTTTAACCTAACACTTACGGTTTTATTACCTAAAACAGGGTTAACCAGTAGCAGCACTCATATACTCCCATCATAATGAAGGAGAAAACCTCTTTTCACCAACCACTTTAGTCCTGCGCAGCAGGTGATTAGCCCATCGTCGCAGCACTGCTTCTGATGATCTGTATCTGGGCTAAAATAGCTTTATATAAGACTCAACAAGTCGTGAATTACCAACTTTACACTAATAAACGAAAACATAAAAGACCAGAGACAGGATAATATAAACTATGTAAAAAGTAAGCCAGTATTGGGCAGGGGAAATAACGTCAATATCGAAATCATTTTAATTTTTTATATACATTCAGGGGGTTTGTTATTTGGCTATAAAGATATAGCGTTTTTTATTAGTTTTCTGTAAGCGATGCAAGAATATGAATAAAAATATATTTGTATATTTAATATAAAAACAGCACTTTAAAAAGAATAAAAATTGTATATAAATGTGTGAATAAAAAAAACAAATCTTCATTGTTATGATTTATTGTAGGTATTACAGTATTAAAAAAATAATATTATTAGATACCTATTTCTTGTTCTATTATTTGCTACAAAAGCTGCATATCCTCGTAATATGAAACTTTTAAACATGAGTACTGTACAATATTTTATGTGAGTGCACTATAAATAAGACCAAAAAGCTTTTTTTCTTCCAGCTCTTCGGGGTTATCGCGGAAAGTTAAGGATTTTTCAAAATTTTATCTGTGACGTTGTGGAGAGAGATAAGAAGTACAGAAGTGCAGATAGTGATGTGACTTCATATATCGTGGAATCGAAACATCGGTTGTGCTGTATCAATTATAAATCGATTCAAATTAAAAAATAAACTTTTCGAATTTAAACGATTTTAGTTTTACCTGGTATTTTTCTTAATTTATTAGCAGTTTCAATAGTTTTATGCACTTATCAGATTTAATAAAACCATTGTGTGCACTGAATATGTGTTTAGCAGTTTTGTTTCACAAGAATGTTCAGAAAAATCTAAACTATAATTACTAAATTATTAATTTGTATATTTAGAAAGATCTAAAAATTAAATTCATAGGGTACACAACACAACACTTATCACTGCCTTCTTTATTAGCAACTAAACATAATTTTGTGCTGATAAAATACTAAAAGTAACTACTTGTTACAAAATAATTGTTAATATTGATTGATGCAAAATCTATGGATCACAACCCTAAATTTTTGTACTTTAGAATTCAAGATTCTTATTAATCTTGCTGAAGTTGTGGTAGATAAATACATCCTTTAAATGCTCTTTATGATTTTAATAATTAAATAATGGTCTTATTACAACATCAGAGATATTTCGAAAACACAATCCACAAATGCTATAACTTTGCTATTCTTGCTGCATAATAGTGGTTTCGAAGACTCACGTCATGATGTTATAAATAATTCAACTATGTGATATTACACACAAAAACTAGTTTCTTCCTTTTTTGCACCATTACCATTTGTCTGTCATCGTCCATTGTTGAAAATCTACCTTTAGCCCTCTGACTTCTTCCATTACTCACTTTACTCAACTCATACTTGTTCCGATCTCGGCTGCAGTACTCGTGTACCCTAACCGTTGTGAAACATATGAGTAATATGCAAAATAGATAATAGAAACGTTTTTATCTAGCCGAAAATAGATGATAAGAGTAATTTAACCCTATCAAATAATCTGTCTCGCCCAGGCGTAACCCAACAGTGGAGAAATATGAAGGCATAAAAAATATCTGTACCCTGTCTGTTCTGTCGGGTAAATTTGGTAAACGTTTCTATGATTGCTATTGCTGCTGTGTACAATTGGCTAGAGCTTATGTTTATTGCCTGTTAAGCTTACAAGGAGCTCAATCCAAATGCTGTACGCGAAACTTGAACTTATTTTACCTGTAACAAGAGGTTTGAAGTAAAATATCTGGAAAAACATTCCAGGGGTTTCGGGTGCACGTCCTACTTGCATATATTTTATCCAGACATTTCAGAAACAAATCAATTACACTTTACTATCATCATATGTGTTTGCAATGCTGTGTCACTACTTTTATCGCGTTTTTTCTTAAAGTTGCTCTCAGTTAGAGGTTTGGCTATTTTAAGAGTTGATTGAACAGTCGTCTCTGTAGTTTTCAATGTATAATGTAATAAGGATTTTAAGAATATTAAAAAAATTTGAATCACTTTTAGTTTTTAATAAAGTGTGTGAATATGTAGTTTTGATGATATTAATTTATTTCTTATTCCATATAATTTATTTGTAATACGATAGAATTATATTACTTATATTTTCAGCAAAACAAAATCACGCTATATTACGCACGCATTATGCTAAATGAAATAGAATATAATTGACTATTTCTTGAGTTCCAAATGAATCGATTTATTAGTATATTATTTAGAGTCTAACATCTTAGTTTGACTCTTTAAACTTATTTTAAGAAGGTAATTTCACATCACTAGTAGTTAATAAAGTAGACCAAGGAACTTAGGAATCGTTTGTAAGAGAAATATATTGTGCAAGTTCTCAAAATAAATTGTATTTAGTGTATGAAATAATAAGGTATATTTTTAATTACAAAGGACTGGTTGATAAGTTATCAAATGTTAAGCAAAAAGGCATTTTTTCATTTGGAAAAAAGATAATAATGCAGTCTGTTTTAAATGGAAATTTTATAAGCTGGCGCTGCGCGGGGCGGTTGTTTTTTCATATAAACGAGGTAAAATTTTCCATTATTGCGTAATTTTTTTTTTATATATAATTCTTTTTTTAAACACTTTTTGATTTTTTAGTATGGCATATATGATTCGATTTAGTAAGCATTTTAAAGAGTTTATTTGCAGCAGTCTTTCCGTTTAGGAACGTGCCTAATTTACGTAAGTGGCCGCCATTTTGTTAATACTTTTTTATGGACAGTATAAAAACTGCAATATTAATACTTTTTAAAAGTGAAGTAGAGATACGAAAATTTTTGTGTTAACAAGTAAGAGTTTTATAACCCCTGCTGCTGTTGATTTAAATGATGTTTTTCAATTCTCTAACTTATACTTAGATAAGTAACAAATGTAAACTATTACAAACGGATTCTTTTTATTTATTACTTAGAAGTCACTTTCAAAAAAACTCTGAAGACCATTAATGTTGAAATGGCTTGCACATTGTTTTCTTTAAAGATTTTTTTGTATTTATTTTAGAAACCTGCAAAACTGCTTGCATATTTGCTTTGAAAATTCCTCTGTATTGACTACTAATTTTGCTTGCCCTCTCTTACTGTGTGTTTATTAATACAAAACGTGAGAAGTCGACTCGGGTCTTACGTTATTTAAAATGTTCCTAACCATTGAATATATTTTTCTAATTTCAATGAAAAGATAGTGGAAATATAAGGCGGTGACATATGGACGGACAGACGGACATGAAGAAATTTATTTTACTTACGTTATTGCGATTTTGTGGCAAACGATGTTTTTACAAGAAACCAAAATGTATTAATATTGAAAAACACCTATATCGACGTTTTAGCTGGAAGACATCCACTGCTGAATTTAGGCCTCCCCCATATATCTCCACAACGGCCGGTCCTGAGCCGTCCTATATCATTATACAATACACAAATACTTAGTTTAATGTTAGATGTTTGTAAGTATTAAGCAAATTGAATATTTAGGCTAATATTAGGTCTTAGGTCTTGATGCATAAAATATACAGGTCAGCCACTGTGTCATACAGATAAGCAGTGTTCGAGAAGCGTTTTATCTATGCATGAATACTAATTCAAATATTACCTACTAAATAAAATATGCCCACATTTGAACTTAATATATTAAGTAAATCTACTTCTCGGTAGATGTCGCTAAAATGGTGTATCAAAGTTTAACTAAAAATAAAGTTAACATAATATACTATATAATTATAACCTAAGTATTAAAATTGTTATTAATTATACGGAAAGTATTGTTCATAACTTCTGGCACAGGGGCATTATAGGTACCGATCTTACTATTCTTACTTGTACTTCGAGAAGGTATCGTAGACTATCAAGATGATCTTGGAGCTTATTGGGATTAGTCTGGAGCTATTCGGATTTGGAATTCGAGAGAAAAATGTAAGCAAGTACATTCACGGATTTTGAGAAGTGTCAGTCTGCCATACATTTTTGTCTAAATTCCAGATTTTGTATAGTCCGAGACTGTTCCCAATAAGGTCCCTTGCCTCTCACTCGAGAACCGTAAACATACTTACGGACATACTTTTGACCCTTTTGGTTTAGGATCTGGTGTACTTACTTAAAACATTTCGGAGTCAGACTCTTGGCAGCTTATTGCAAAAAGTCTAGGGTCTCGTGTTCTCGGGTGCTAAATGTATGGAAGTCCTTCTTGTTTATTGAGACCTAGTTTTTAGGCAAGATGTATCTACTTCCATACAATCCAGAGAGAATGCGAGACCTGTGTACTCCAGACTTTTTGCAATTACCTACTAGTTATCTTGTTATGTAAATACACCCGGAAGCTTATTAGGAACAATCTCGAGCTATTCGGACTCTAAAATTCGAGAAAAACGTATGGAAGTCTGACTTACCTCATGAAACCCGTGAATGTACACATTCATACATTTTTTCTCGAATTCCAGAGTCTGAACGGCTCGAGATGTCCCCAATAAGGTCCCTGTACAGCCATACATACATTAAAAAATTACAACTATTTGCGCACTCGTTTAGAACTTATGTAGTGTTATTTTTTTAATGGCTTAAGATATACAAATATGTAATTTTATTTTCCAAACGCTTTCAACGGCACGAAAACTAACTATCTATAATCTTAAACAATTTGTCGGCTAAACGATATTATGCGTTCTTAATTGTAACAAAAAATGCACCCTAAGCTTTGAAAAAAATGTAGAACAAAAACGCATGGGGAAGCTACAAAGAAAAAAGCGTTAAAAAACTGGGCGGCACGCGTTACACCAATTATATCGTTTTTTTTTACAAACGGTGTGGTACGATTTTTTTCTTTCTTTTTATTGGTTTACTTTAATAGCAGGGGCGTTTTTTCGGCCAGTTTTTTTTAAAACGTGTCAGGTTTAACACGTGTTTTTATTTCGTTGGATGTAGCGATTAGAACGTGGTAGCTTTTGACACGCAATGTTTGGATAGGGAACTTTTTTTATTTTCTTTTTAATTTGTTCCAAACGTATTGTAAATTGATACCTTACTACTGTTTAACGGTTGATTTTATTGTTTAGAGGAGAGAGTATATTGCTACAAAAACTAAGTATAGGTAATAGATCAAGTAATAATTTCGTTTGAAGGAATACAAAAAAAAGGTCGTAGCAGGACGCAAAACATTTTTTAGCACTACAAGTAAGAACTTAAAAGGATTAAGTTCATACCACTTTGGCGGTCTTACAGCTATGGAGCAATATCTTTCAAACCAATTTTTAGTATTTAATTAAGTTCAACCGTGTATACAGATTACAATTTTTGTTTTATTTTTGTAACATGCGTAGGACAGCAACGTTTTATTCGCAGAGAATATTCCCCGCAGCGCGCTACATACAAACAAAGTATGATTCTATTTTCCGTAGTTAATAATCAACTTGATTGAAATTGTATAGAAATTTAGGAATACATATCCAGGTATGCTATTATTTTATATATTAGGGTATTAAAAACAGTAAATCAATATATTGTTAAAAAAGATTGCTTATTACCTACCTCACTGTTATATTTTCGATAAAATGTGTAGTTTCTTTAATGGCACCCCAATTTTATATATATGAAATTTAAGTAAATTGTGTTGTGAGTTTTTACAAAAAACTAACATCTAGAAATTTTATTTTAAGTTTGATTAACGCGTTAAATTTAGCTACGAAAACATTCAAAATTTATCTGTGACGTCACTCTTACCAAAGCACAGGCTGCGTTCGAAAATTGTCTGGTGTTTGATGTAATGTGGGCATGAACTATTTTTGATCTATGTATTTCATTGAAAAAAAGGTAATCTTGGATAAAACCTACAAAATCCTGCATATGAAATAATGATTTTAGAGATATCTTATTACTGGAAACTATGGAATTATTTAGGTTTTACAGGATTTGTTTTCTTCAAATAAAATTGGTCTAATAATATTTTAAGGTAAGTGATAAATAAAAATATATCTCAGAATTTTATGGTGTTGATTAGTAAATGTCAAACATATACCTTATTCTTCGATTGTATGAAACACGCTTGGCACGTCGCTGTGCCCCCTAAATATATCAGATTTATTAATGTAAAAATGGTAAAAACCGACCGAAGTCAGGTTTTTATTATTAGTTTTTTCACTATTGGAGCTTACTCTATATACTTGTATAATATGCATTACCGTTTTGACGATAGAGCACAAACAATAAAAACATGTTTTGACCCTTTGACCATGGGGTTCTTTATATTTTTTTTTTTTATTAAATAAGTCCTTAAATACATTACTAAACCTAAACTAAACCTACTTACGTCGACTATTTAGTATGTTATTTGTTATTTTCTTGTCTACAAGAAACATACTGTACGTAGTTTTTGTATTTTTTCTTAAAAAAACTGTTTAAAGTCAATATAGTTTTGTTTTGTTATACATTGTTTTCGTATAATACTGTTGCCGGTTTTTTATTAGCTAAGTCTCGATGGCTTATTAATAACCTTGTTCAAAATTTACTGACTAGGATATAGACAAACGTAGTTATATAGGTACAGTCGACCCCAAAACACAGCTCACTTGTCACGGAATCGTACCATCAATAACTGTTTTACGTTAGCAAGCTATCACATTGTAGAGATGGCTTTATCGTAAAATTAGTGAACAGATTTCATTTATTTATTTAGTTACTTTTTGTCAAGAAAATCCGCTATTTTTTTTATTTATTTTTTTCTCTAGAATAAATAAATAACCAGGACCCAGGACTCTTGCACGGTTACCTACATTTTTGACAATTTTTTTTCTACATATAGTTAGGTATAACGTATATTTTTTTAATGTAAAATAAGTAGGTATACTTAAGGATACATAAACATACAATCACGATACCTATCCCTGATGAAAGTATAACGAATAAATTACTTTACACTCTTTATCCTGCCTTAACTTTATACCACAGTATAAACATTTATTTCATTTATACAGTTTAATCCGCCGATATTTTCTGAAAATGGCCTAGACAGTTACATGCATAACAAAACGTATAGTAACGGCTACGGAACCCTACATTAGGTATGACCCGACATGCTCTCGACCGGTTTTTTTTATCCTGACACTGCGCTGGTTCAGTTTTCATAATAGGGCACCCTGCCTGCCTTGGTATATTGATCCGGATCATAAATCTCACCGTTAAAATTAATATTTTCGCAATTGTTAACTTCAAACTGGTAAAACAATAGCCTTAGATCGCCTCCTCCTATTTTGTTATCGGGTTAAATAATTGTAAAGATATTTACAACAATATAGGATTAAATGTAGACAAGATTTTAAATAACATTAAATATCGATTTCTTCATATTTAGGAGCTATTTTCATAGTATCACAGCACAACCCTTCGCGAGCCTTCCAAAAATGATTAAAAATAGGTCGCGGTGCGTGACCGACCGGTCATTACGACCCTCTATTATAACTTTTTCCTTCTATAACCCGTTCCACGGAGTACAGATTGAAGACTTTACTATATCGGATAATGGGCTCCTAAAACGAACGTTGTTATTTCACGATCAGTAAGTAATAGATTCATTACCCGCTGTACTTTTGAAAATAATAAGAAATTGTTTTGTAAAGTAATTTTTCAATACTTTTTAAGTTAAATACTTTTTCTGGCATCAACGAGGCAAGAACAACACAGTTTCATTAAACTATAATTAAATAAGAAGTCAGTGAAAGTTACCTAACTATAGCTTTCTAAAACTGTTCACATCAGTTCTTTATAGCAACTCACCCACTTGCTATAAAATTACCTACGTATTTTTTCTATTGTTCCTCAACATTGCCTAAAATATACCCTATAGACAGATATACCTAAAAAATTGAATACATTAATGCATGCAAAACTTGAGTATTCCAGACTTCTTGCAATAAGCTCCGTATGTCGTCCAGATTGTGATATTATTATAAGTTAAAAACGCTCTAAAACAAAAAGAAAATAACATGCAGACCAAAAATTAAAGTATAGAAAATTGTTAAGAATCCAGTTTGGTGTATACTTATATAAAATAAACTGTAGCCTTATTAACTATAGATAACAGGGTTATTAGGTACTTATTAGATGTTATATCCAGAACTTTCAACGTATTTTTAAGTAATTTCCATAGAAATAATGAGACCCTCAAAATATGTCCAATAAAATATTCAAACGATGACAACGAGCCCCGACGAAACTGGCAATCAATAACCCAACCTTTGAAAGAAAGACACTCGTTTCTATTCAAATGTATCGTGATTTTGTCAATTACTACGAAGGAGAAATTATTTAACCAATTTGTTTGTATCCATGTGGATACAGAGACGTTAAAAATTATGCTGCAAATTTTATGTGAAGTACCAACTTTTTATCATGAAAAATAAAGTTTTATATATATTTATACCTAATAATATTTAAAAAAGCTCGAGACTATTGTAGGACACCTGGTTAAAATGAAATGTTTTTTTCTTTATATTACGTAATAGCTCAGTAATAAACCCTCATTGCAGTAATCAGACTTATATACATTTTAAGATTCAAAAGAATCTGAGTTTATTTGGTTAAAAAAGGTATGAAATTCCCAATTACTTGTTACTTTTTGACGTTTTCAAGAACAAATACCTCCTTTAAGTTTAATAACAACCTCATTTTAACACAATTCTTTTGAACTCGCTGTGTGCTTATTTGACTTAAACTTTAAGCTTATCAGCCTAGGTCATTTGCCAAAGTGTAAACTAATAACCTACACCTTGTCAAATTTAATCGATATTGGTTCAGAGGATCAGTTACCTGTAAAATGTAACATAAGGACACTTTCCTATTCATAATATTTGTATGTGCCAAAAGTGTCAAACTGTCAAAAGATTGAACTTGACTAGAGATATGGCTGCGACGTAATATTACTTTGACGTCAAAATAGTCAGAAATAAAAAGTTATACGCATACCTACGTTCACGCAGTTGGGTCGGACACATTCCTCAATGTAGCCCTCATCCCACCATTGTATCTAAATTGTAATGTGCTATAAGAAATTTCGTTTCAATAAATACTTATGTTTCATACACGTTTTTATTCGTAGCTCTGGGAGCTTATTGCGAAATGTTTCAAAGTATATTTGACACCTTGAAGCTGTATAAAAATCAAGTTTCTAAGTTAACGCAAATGCGGCCGAAATAAAGCCATTTTTGTCGCATATTTTGCCATTCACAAATAAATCAAAACCTATGGGGTACTTTCCGTTGTCCTAGAATCATAAAATTTAACACGAAGCAAGGTCTTACGTCACAATATAGGGAGAAAGCCGAAATTTGTTAAAAAATATTATCTGTCTGTCTAACCAGACCCTTTTTGAACTCAAGAAATGCCTAAAGGTATCAAGTTGAAATAAATATATAAATAATATAAAATAAAGTCTACGGTCACTTAAAGTTGTAAAACAAACAAGCTTTTAAATCAAAGCAATAAAAAAAAAACAAAATACAGTCATTTTTGTCGCATATTGTGACACAAATAAATCAAAACCTATGGGGCACTTCCCGTTAACCTATGATCATGAAATTGGGCAAGAAGCAATACCATGTGAACACATAAAGGAAAAAATCTGAAAACCGTAAATTGGTTGTTAAACACAAAAAACTTTTTTTCGATAGTAAACTTATTTGCAGTTGGTAATCTGACCACGACCTATGTTGATGTATTGGAATAACATTTTTCAATTAAGCCATTATCTGAACATCAGCCATGCCATAAGGAACTACATTCAAATAAATAGCATTTATATACACGTTTTTATTCGGATTTTCGCAGCATTCAAACTCGATAAAAAAAACTATGGTAGTAGGTCTTACCCCTGGGGACCCGTAAAAGTACTTGAATCTATTACACTCCCACATTCACGAGTCTAGCGTATCTACTCAATTTTTGCAATAAGCTTCCTGATAGCGCATAACTTACCTAGCAAGCAAGCCAAATGTAAACCCGACCCCAAATAACGGGACATCTGCCAATCTAGAATCGTCACTTAAGTCAAAGCAATATGTTTCTTATCTTAGGGCTTAGGCTTTTAGCTGTGATAAAAGTTACGATGAAAATAAAATACAGTGCTGCTCGTCTCGTGAGAAGTGACTAGATGTCAGCGGCTCCGCTATTTGTTTTGTAAATGTACAGAGACCTACGTCAAGCAGCGTAGGTATGATGATGATAAATTTTGCCTGATTTCTAATATAAATTCAAATAAACATGTACATACATGTTTAAACCGTTAATTGGAATTGCTAGAAAGTTATTATAATAGTATTAATAATTTTGTAACAACAGACACATAGACTTTCTATTTGATAATAATAAAATGAGATAAACTCTATCTCACAATCTTCTCAGCAGCTTTCCCATAGACAGCAACTCCGGAACCCTTTAGAACAATAGCCACCTAAAAACACCCAACCGGTTTCTTTACAATTATTTATTTTGTTTTATTATACAAAAGACAAAAAACAGCGTGACAGTATTAGTACCCTTGTGAAGGTATTTTCAAGGTATTCTATCAAATGCTGATTTGCATATGAGTGAAGGGTCAAATGGGTCTTTTGATGATATTTTTTGCGAAGCTTCACGAGTGGAACAGATTGCTTTGATAAAAGGTGTTTTGTCTTGTGTTACATGATGGTTTGATGTACTCTTCGCTATGAAGGGCTAAATTTAGTATAGAATTCTTTAATTACCGTAACGTATTTCTATTTAAACAAAACTAACTATTTAGTTCAAAACTCTAATAAAAATCTCACGTAGTTACATACCACCAGTAAAATGTTTCAAAATAAGAATACAACTAGTTTTTGGCGCGACTTATTTTGATGGTAATTAATTCATTGTTAAAAAACAACAAAATTGCTTTTATAGTAAAAAATATTTTAAAAACAAATTAGTACCTTAAAATTCAGTATTTTTTCGTTGTCGTTTTAGCCGAATGACCACCATGATCATGATGATCATAGACCTTCCCAAATGTATTCACAACGGCTGTCTCTGACTAGTTTCAGGTGTCAGGCCGTCCCAAGCTGCGTCTTCCGATCCGTCGCTGCCACTCGAGAACCTTTCTTCCCATCGATTATATCGATTCGACAAGTGATGTGGCCTGTCCATTGCTACTTTACCACAATACTATGAGTTTCAGGTATTTAACGTTAGTATTTTGTCGTGACAGACTGGAGTAATAAATTTATCCTACTATTTGTCTTAAAGTCGTTGCCACTTAAAAAAGGGCTAGTTGACGGAATTGGAAGGTCCTTGTAATATGTATAATATAGGGGATCGGATACGGCACAGCGGATATTACGCGAGTATAAACTGTAGCAATGGACGGTAGCCAGCTGTCGTTGCGGGGCTAAGCCACAATGGTTGAATATTTACGTTATTCTTTTCGTTGTTTGAGTTGGGGCATGTGTGAGTCTAATATTTCTCAAATATTAAGCGGCCAAAGCTAGGAACTTTAGGACTTAAATGTAGGTACATTAGTATCTACAGTTTATGTTTGCCTAGGTATATTCAGTTTATGTTAATAAATTTGTTGTCAATTGAGACTAATATCAATAAAGAACTGAAGTTGGTTGGTTTGATGGCTTATTTATACCACAGTATATCGTAAATAAAATTAATATATAATTTTTGAGGAAAGGTTCATTAAGGACAACCTCCAGTTATTTTTAAAAATATAAAACTGTCTCTGTTCTCATTTTACTAGTTAAATTCTTAGTATGTAGGTATGTACATTTTATACGAAAGTGTAAAATAGTTTAATAATAAGACACAACGAGTAGATGGCCAAATAACAGAAAAACTGTGGGTGACTTTGTACTCGGAACCACTTTAAACGTTAAATACCCATACATATATTTTTAAACCATTTTATTATTTATATTATTTTGTAATATATATAATACAATAAAAATCGGTGAAGAGCGAGTTTTTTAGCGATTTGCATTATAGACAATAACAAAACACCATCAAAAACAAAATGTGTGCTGCTAAGTGGTCACCCATGGGTAGATTAACTTTGAACATCGTTTTCAATAAACAAATGTGTAAGTGTTCTCTTAATAATCTAGACGATATTATAGTCGGTAGATGGCACTGATACGGTAATTTAAGCTGGTAATGGTAAGGTGGTCTCCCACTTGGCCGTTTTTTTTTTTGTTGTTATACTCTAAAGCACACATTATAATAACTGCAAGTTTTTGAATGTTATTGTTATTTGTAGTAAGGTAATCGGCCATAAATAAAATTGTCTGTGAAATTCGAGGCGTTTACCTAATACGTTCTATAAGGTAGAGCCCTTTAATGGTCGGATAGACAGACAGACTGCGTAGCCTCAGTAATAGGGCTCCGTTAGCACCCTTTGGGTATAGAACCCTAAAAAGCAAATTAAAAACTTCACTGAACGCAATGAATTCACTGTGGAAGAGCCCCAAAAACATAGGGTCAATGAGGGCCAGTTCCACGTATTGTTTCTTATTATTATTATTACTTAACATTAAATGAATCGACTTTTCAGTTTGCGATGATAGAAAGCTTCATTTCCATTTAATCTACATCACGTCTGTTAATACTTAACCATATACAGAATCTCATAGAATTTGTATAGCCATTTCTCTTCCTGATTGCAAAGAAATTTGGCAAAAGGAACTGACTGTTGTATTAAAAAAAGAGGTAAATAAGGTAGAAAGTATTCACCACAAAAGCAATACTGGAACAGTGCCTCTTACAAAGTTAGCGATCAAACTTTTTCAATAATTTATAAAAAAGATTTTTTTTCCTTGTTAGATATTGTCTAATTGGTTAATTTACTGGATATGTTAGTCTTTGATAATAACATGGAGTAGTATAAGGATATTTTAATTCTAAATTACCTATTTTATTAATTTTTAATTACGGGAGATAGAGAGCTTTCGTTGTTCGTCCAATCACAGACACAACTTTGACTTTATTGGGAAGTCTCGACTACACCAGAGTTTGGTATACGAGAGAAAAATGTATGCGATTTTCATGGTAAGACCTATGACTGTATCCAACAAGCGTGTCCAAAATCTTTAGGAATCCAGTATTAAATCAAATGAGTATGCAGTTTAATCGACAACGATGTTGGTATTTAACTTATTTAGCTCATATATGCTTGTAAAGATTCAATATGCAATTTTTTTATGCTGTATCTTTTAGTTTTGATCGCATAATGCTTTTGACTCACCCACCATGAAACCCTGATCAGAAAATTGCAACACTGGTATTCAAAGTTGTGCAGTTGAACTTATTAGCTCGTACCTAGACAATGGTATTCAAACAGTTGTTTTATATAAAATTCGAACAGTTACTGTTTAAACTATTTAGGAAGCTCTTTGGTCAAACATTAAAATTGGGTAGGTACCCCTCAGAATTTCGACCTGGGGCCTTTCCTATTTCTAAAATCCACAGGTCGTTAAAGATAATAGTGACATAGTGTTGTTTACAGAAATTTACATAACTTCAATTCAAAGCTAATAGACGCGAAACGATCTTCAATAATGTAAACGCAGTCGTTTACATTATTCTATCTGTCTGAATTTGCCTAGTTGCCCAATGTAAATAATTCGCTTTTATAAAAACGTAATTTATTAAAGTAATAACACCAAAATATCAAACAGATAAATTTAGTGCAACCATAAACGGGTAGCAGTAAGATTTTGAAGTCAATACCGTTTCACAGACGTTATTTAAGACACAAAGCTTCAATGAGGCCCACACATAGCTGGGTTGGTAAACTTAGTTCTGCAACTAACATAGTTGGTCAAACAAAAGCGATACAGTGCGGTGAGGTTAGTACTAGGTTGATAGGTTGGTTCTTTTGCTAATTTAATATCGTTATATCCTACTGTAATCTATTAAGGGGACATGCAGCTGAAACATTTTAGCAATTTAGTTATAATGAAATTAATTAATTCGATACTTTTTACATATACAATTTACTTTAAACAAGTTCAAAGTACTTGTAAATAAAAAAATGTTTTTTCTGGTTATTTGAAGTTAGCCAACCTTGAATTGTAATGAAGTTTTGATATATGGTGGGATAATATAATGGACTTTGCTAGGAACGGCCAAATATAGCCTAATATCCTTAAAATATTATTTTAATATACAAAAAACTTTTCTTAGTAACTACCAGTCGTTTCTGCCCTAAGCTATGTATGTGTATAAGCTGTAGGCTTTAAACTCAAAGACAAACTCAATTTTATTTTATTTTTCAAATTAGGTTTTTCATACACTTTTAAATCGTCAAAGTTATTAAAATACTATTTTATTTTATGAACCTTCTTCCTTTCTACTGGTTCACAGTGTGGATTTCTACGGAGAAGAATCCGACAAGAAACTCGATATATTCATTTTAAAAAAAACATTGGGTTAACAACATAACTAGCACATATCGTTATAAATAATACAATCATTAATGTTTTAAATAAAAATGTAAGACATTCAATTTTATATTATTTTCATTTAAATTTAGATCACCTATGCGTTCTGTAATTGAGTATCTTCACTCCCATGGTTTTTTATCATTTATATATTTTGAAAATGTACAATGCATTTTTATAAAGTTATACTATTTTTGCAGTGTCGACATCGGTCAATTGTCAAGTTTTTTGCTAGATTATGAATATAAGGACCCATTGAAGTTTAGAGTCCAGCGTTATGCCAAGAAAATCTGTTCAATCAACAAGTTCTAATTGCCAACCATTAATGTTAATACATTTCTTGATCTTAATAACATTTGGTTATGTAAATTTAACACATTTGGTTTTTTTCTCATTAAGTAAAAAATAACACTGTGTGACAAATTTTTTTTTTTGTGCTCTAACATTTAATGAAACGGCTATTTTTTATCAAAATAAACCTGCTGAACAGAAAAACTTAAATAGATTTTTTGTAACACGTATCATTTTAAAGTTATGATAAATTGATGTACTATAAATAAATAAAGACAGTATCAAAATTGTATATCATATTTTTTATTTAAATTATTAATTTTACACAAAAAAAATGTTATATATATTGACAAGTGACAACGAATCAAAATAGCTGAGGTTTAAGTGATCAATATAAAAAATGAGCCAAATATTCCAAAAGAAAATGATGAAATATTAACTTTGCCTCTTGTGAAGAGTAAAATCCTCTTTCATTACAAACAAATGATTTAAACACTTGCGGTGGTTACTTTTCTTCATGACTTTCGAAAAAAATGTTATGATTACCCAAATAAACTGTTAGAATTATCTTAAGACCACTAAAACTTTTAATTTATAGTCGTACAGACTTCAGTATTAAAAGAAATCTGCAATTAACAACGTTTGATCTTTTGTTTTTTACGAGGGTACACGTAAATAGTATTGACACTATAACTTAGAAACGTGACGTGTTAGACAACCATATCAATTGACAATGTTTTCAACAATGGAATAAGGAATTCAAATCACGTAATCTTATTTATGTTAGAAAAATCGTGTCACACAGTGAATTAGCCTTAAACCATTTTACAATCTTTTTAATTTAATTAAAAATTTAATTCATCATTTCATGCCTGTCATCTTTTAGCTTTAAAAAGTAAAGAGGTGTCATCCGCAAATAAGACAACATCACGTTTTTTTACATGATATGGGAGATCATGAATGTAAATAAAAAATAGGAGAGGACTCTCTGCTACTCATGTAAGAAGTCAAAAGGTCTAATACCATAGTCATGTAGCTTCCTGATGGGAATTTTATGTTAGATACTGTCTAATCTAATCTAATGCCTTAGATAAATCACAAAACACTCCAAGAGCATGCGAATCCTCCCAGGCTTTAAATATTTTTTAATAGTGCCATTTCGGCATCGGTTGTGAAACGGCCTTTTATAAAGCCAAACTGTTTATACTAAGTAAATAATTGCCACAGAAATGGCTTAACATTTAAAAAATTATGATTTTTTTTTAAACTTTAGTTTTGAGTAGTGTAGTAGTGAGAGGTAGTATTGAAATAGGACAAAATTGTTAGGATCTGTTGAACTAAACTTAAAAAAAAGTATGTTTGATAAGTTTTATGTCTTTTTAAAACACACCACCGTCAACACAAATATTTAAAAATTATGGCTAAGGGATATGCTATAACGTGAATAATTTTTTAATCTGAACTAAAATGAAATAATAGTTTTTGCAGAAAGTCCCCAAAGGTTTGTCATGTTTTTTATTTCTAATGATTTTAATGGATTTTTGATATCCATCGGACTAATCTTTTTAAATACAAAGGGAATATTACATTCAGGAACATTAGTTTTTAATATTTTTTCAGCTATATTGGTACTTAAGTAAAGATGTTCGGTGGTTTTGAATGGAGTACTGCTAAAAAAAATTAAAATGCAACAGCTACCTCAAGATTTGTTTTTAAACTAGTATCATCTACGATCAACTCAAAGTCCTGACAAGAGTTCCCAGCTTTACCAGTTTCATTTTTTAATATGTTCCATGTAGTTTTTATTTTATTTGTTGAATTTTATACTTTATTTCTGAGGTGAATTGATTTTTCTACAAGACAGGCTTTTTTCAATTGTTTTTGAGTATTTGTTTACATATTCCCTATAGTGTCTAGAGATTTGAAATTTTGCAAAAAGCTGTTATAATGCAAACGATAACTAAAATTTGTATATACACATTTTTTTTTAAAAAAAAAGCTTAATGCATAAAAATTATTTGTTTTGCAAATTTAAATTATAATTAAAATTGATGTGTTTCACCGGTTTTGGGAAAATCCTTAAAGTGCAAAATAGGGGACGAAAATGTTTATCAGGCTGGCTACTTTTAAGAAATCTCTGATATTGGCTTTTCAGTTGTTTCTCAGAAATCTTCTTCATTAGATTTTCTAGAGTCTAGTACGCTATAGTAATTTGTGCTGTGCGTTGATATATCTGTCAGTCAGTCAGGTTTCTGCTTAACACATAATATAGATAGCCATTCGCTTTTTGAACGCGGTTTCTACTCAAGGGTTCGTCTTTTGCATCAGCGGTCCGTCCTTTGAAAAACTTTTTTAAAGTGGTTCCTTTTTCCAATAGACCTCTTTGAGTAAGGTATCAGCTATGTATATTTGCTTTGGCATCACCTATCTTGTTCATATATCTTTAAAATTTTATTGTTCAAAAGTTATACAGGAGACTAGTTTTTCGTACAAATGGTTTTAAAAAAAATTTAGTTAATAGAACGTTTTACAAGATTTTGGAAAAACCATAGACCTAGGTATTCGGATTGGGATTATGACTAAGAAATTTCACAGTGATTGATCAGTAAATGTCAAAAACAAATGAGAAATTCGTTTGTATGAAGCCCGCTGCGAGGCGCCGCGAAGTGTTTCCTCTTAAATTCAAAATAAAGTAAGTATTGAAAGACAGTATGATCGTAAGTCCTATATAGTTCAAAGTTCGCCTAAAGTGTTGCATTGAAAAGACTGTACCTGTATTTTTTTACTTGCTTGCTCTTGTTAAAAAAATTTAGCTATCTAGCGTCGCCATTGTATATTTATTTATTTCCTCTTTGAACAAAACTTATTTAAAAAATGTACTACATATAAATTAAAGCAATAGTCATAAGCTTCCTTTAAAAATTTTTGTATTATTTCTGAAGCACATCTGTGAACATTAGTTTACATTTCCGCTAAAAGTGACCACTTTCATCGAAAAATCCAAATGAATCTCACAGTTTTAATTCAGACACGATATTAAACTTTCTTAAAATAGATAATGACCAGTATTATAACTAAGATGTAGTTAATTTTATATATATGCTTTGTAAGAAAAGAGAATTCAAAATATCTTATGGCATCGCTAGTAAGCTGCTTTGTGCACATTAAATCTATAGGTATATTTCAACAGTGGCCTTTTTGAGCCTAAATCACAGTTATCAACTCAAACAAGTTTGTAGAGTTAGAATATTGGTAACGAAAAAGGAAAAAAAAAAAAAATTTGGAAATCATCATACCATCATACATAGAGTATCTAACTAATTTCACATAATACTATGAAATAATTTCTCACAAATATCTATTACAACTAATACTAAAATAAGCAGTTTGTTAGTCTTATTATGACAAAGTAAATCGTTTAGTTTGATCTAATGTTAAACCGCACACTGAGGAAATTCTTAACAAACAATTACAAGACTTCTAGCGCCCTCTACATGCGTTTCTTGAAAACCAATGTTCACAAACCGTGAAAAGAACCATGGTCACTCCCAACAAACCACGCCTTGACTCGTTAGGCACCGCTTACTATTGTCTAAGTATTGTTAACCCTATAGGTAGGTAGTATCTGATGACTCGTCAGATAATGAGTGTATTTCTTGATGATCCGCCTAGACTCAGTCTATTTATTTCTGGAGTAGGTAACTGTTTGATTTCTCGATTAAATAGTCTATGGTGTAGTAAGTATGAGGATTGCGAAAATATAATATAGATACTTAAACTGTGCATTCATGTAATTTAATTAGTTATGGTTTTTTTAGGATAATTAATTAAATCGTATATATATATATAATGAATATGTATATATATATATATATATATATATATATATGTATATTATATGTATATGTATATTATAGATATATATACTGTCTGAATTAGACTCATATTGATTTGATTTCCTTTAAAGTACCTACCACAAATAACTTTAAGAGCCCTATAGCAGCTAACTTGCGTCGCCATCAGATATTATGTATTTTCTCTTCGCACATAGCATATTTCAAAAATGTACTACATAGAAGTTATAACACTAGTCATTAGCTACATTAAGATTGTTTCTTTATGTTTCGGGAACAAATCCGTGAGCTTTAGTTAATTTTTCTGCTAAAAGTGGCGATTTTTAGCAAAAATGCCAAATTAAACTAACAGATGTATTTCAGAACCATACAAAATGTAGTTTAGAATAACTTATGACTATAACTTCTATGTAGTACATCTTTGAAATATGCTTTGTACGAAAAGGAAATAACTAATATCTAATGGCGGCGCTAGTTTGCTGCTATTATGCGCCGTAAGCATACCTCAGATTTTTGTGTTTTTTATAATTTTAAATAAAAATGTAAACAATCAATCATGTGATTTTAAAGTTTTCAGTTTTCAATAAAACTGAGATTTTAACATGGACTTTTAATCCTGATCTACTACAGTTTTTGATGTTGATACATATACAGAGCCCACGAGCTAACTAGCGGGTACCTACCAGCTAGTACTTATTTAATAATTTGGGAGACAACTAAAATACCTATAACATAAAATAACTATTACAGTAGTTAAGTGTAGTACTAACTATATCTTACATTATTATTAGGTATAGTAATAGGCGACAAAAACAATATACTTATCTACCTATCTATGATTTTACCGAAATTTTTTGGTCAGGCAAATTTTATTATGCATAGATTGAGTATCACTACACCCATTCTTATCCATTTAACGATATTTCTTTCAATCCGTAAATCAAAATGGTGTTTTGTGTCTCGTTACGCCATCTGCCGAGGGGTAGCGAAATTTTCCCTCCAAAGACTGCGGCGGAAGGGTTGAAGAAAAGCATTCGCAACTTAGAAATGAACCAACATATTTGAATTACTTTCTAAAAATATTATATGAATTGAAAACCTTATAAACATTTTCATAAATTTTCATACTATTATTTCCAAGGTAAAATCAATTAAACAATTAAACAATTTTTTAAAAGTTGAAAGATATACGTAAGTACCTATAGCAAAATAACATCCTTAAGGCAACAGTTAACAGTCTTACAGTTAAAATTGAAAAGTTCTAAAAAGATATACACTTATTTTTCAAACTTTACGTAAGAAAAAAGTATTTAGTGAAAATTCGCTGGCTACAACCCCATAAGTTAGGCCCCGCCTGAACAAAAAATCACAATACAAGAGGCGTTACAAAAAGAAATGCATAAAAATAATACGCGCAACGCCGCTATATCAACCCCTAAAGCTGAAGCGAGACAAACGCTATTAAGAAAAAATTACAAAGAAAACCATTCTTTTCATTTCCTCCCTTAGAAAAAAAATTGCCGTGCTACTCATCTCTTTCTAACTCGCAGGGGTGGGATAGAAATGGGGTCGGGCGAGCGAGAGGGGAGGTCGCCCCTAGCCGGCGTCCTTCGCGCCCTTTTAATAGTTCTTATTTCGGTCGTGGTCCGAGCGGTCTGTCATATGTTGCGAAACGCAAGTGTCCGAGCGGGGGTGGACGCGGGCGGGGGGAATATGCGTCGCGGTTCGTGTGCGGGTCAGTCGCTGACGGAACCGTCTTTTCCTTGACCGGACGCATTTTTCCGCGGAAAAAACGCGGGGCGCGTGCGCCCGGGGCAGTGGGGATGTTCTTAGCTTCGTCTAAGGCGGCGGGGGCGGCGCCACGTCTTGCTAGTTGGAGCGGCGTCTTCGGCTGGCGCGCGCGCCCCACCCCGCAAGAAAGCGTCGCGACGTTCAAGTTTTTCACCAAGAAGTTAGTCGTCGTCCGCCCGCGTCTCAAGAAGGTCTCTTTTCCGCTTTTCCATAACGAAACCAGACGACTTGGCTTTTCCGGGATCGGTCTCAAAAAAAACCGCGAATATTTTTTTTCGGGAAAAGTTTAATAGGACTAAAGTTAATATTGTTGTTCGCGTACTAAATCGGAAAATATTATCTTGCAGATACGCGGCGAAAATACAAGGACTCCAGAAACAAGAAAAACAAAGAAAGTGAAATAAAACCCGCGAAACATCGTATGAATTCCTCGTGACTTAACGCCCGAAACTGGAATTAATGTTGAAATACTTCAATGAAAATATATCCCTAGCGCTCCAGGAGAGGTACAGGGACCTCCATGAGTACCGGAAAACGGAGGTAGAGGAAGGTTCACCGAGGGAGGCGAAAATACCAAAAATAGCGGAGGAGAGTGAACCAAACGGCGGCGAGGGCTCCTTTGAGCCAGGACCGCCGCCGTTCCAAAGACTCCTGGAGCCTAAAGAAGAGGAAAATTTTGTGGCCAGTTGGCTGCAGAACTCCTTCAAGATGACGGCAGCGGAACCCAATAATGAAGCTTCAGCTGCTAGCAGTGCGCTAGACCTCCGCGCTGCCCCGCTCTCCCTTCACATACCAGCATTACAACAAGCGGCTGAAGCTCAGAGACAGTTCAAGATGCAGGATTTCTGGAATCGCAGCCGTCCTGCTTCACCAGTTCAAGACCAAATTGGGGAGATCCACAACCAAGCTGGACCAGCACCACCCACGCCGCTGCCATCCGCCACGCCTGACCACAAAATCATCACTGAAAAGTTGGTCAACGAAATCCAGGTGCGTTCAATATCTTCTATTTTCCAAAAACTTTAATTTAATTTTTTTATATATAGTTTAGGACATTACTGTATATGAACTAAAAAAAAAGTAAATGATAAATTTTCAAATCTTCTATTTTTAAAATTCCAGAAAAGTATGTTTTAATTTTCTTTATAATGATAGTCTTAAAAGCTACACTAGGTATACTTAGTAAGAATATAAAATAGATATTTGGTAAATAAAAAAACACTTTAAATCGAGACGTCACTCTCCTTCCAGATATGTTCTTCAACTGACCTAAGAAATAAAATACCACAAGGTTATTTTAAATTTTTATGAACCCTTCTTCCTTCCGAAAAAAAAGATACAGGAGGCCAAGGTAACATATTGTAAAGCTTTTGTTAATGTAAGGAAAGGGTTAAGGGCCGTTCGTTAAACTTGTTATTAAATCGTTTTTGTCCTTATGTCGCATCCGGTTTTACAATGGATATGTAAATTACTATAATCTGTAATAATTCTATTATTTTGGTATTAGTCTGTGATCAACTTGTCGGCGTTTTCGATTTCGTTTTCTTTTTTATTGCCATCAACAAATGTTATTTTTTAAAGCAAACTGTTAAAATGACGTGCGAGACATGTTTTAAGAATAGTTTCATAGTGAAGTGTTATGCAAGGTGATGTTTACTTAAAAATTAAAAAATGTAAATAGACAAAATTCGAATTAATAAAACAATTTTTTGGTTCATCGCATTCGAAATTACTATGTACCGAAAATTTTATTTCTTTGTGGGTGTATTTTAATTTAAATTAGAACAGAAGGCGAAAGAATATTACTTTTTAAATTAGTTTCGGATTCGCTTACCTTGCATTTGTCTATTTCCCACGGCACAACGGATTAGGGGTTCATTGTGATTTTATTTTTAATTTTTTACTAAGCTTTGTTTCACGAAGGGGTGTTGACAGTTATTTGTTGCTGCGAATCTGTTCTCATTTCAATTTTTTTTTGTTTTTAGAAATTGTTTGAATAAGGAACCGGTTTTGGTATCCCGTTTCATTTTGTATTCATGTAAGTTTTTTTCTTAAATAAAAATTTAACGGTTCAACGCCGAGAAGTGGCTCTTTTGTGGTTACTTTTTTCAAACAAATAGTTAATTAAAATTTGATTTATTAATTTTGCTGTCAAGATACTTGAAACAGACAAAGGATTTAAATGTTCACATTTAACCTCTCAATCATTTTTTCTGAAAACTAGGTAGGTAGCTGGGAATATGAAAAATATCAATCAACTTTTTATAAAATAAACCAGTAAACAAAAAATCAATTAAATACATTTTCATGATAAAAATATATGTAAGTAATAAATTTTACGTGTTAAAAATATAACCTAGGTATAAAACTTTTTTTTTGAAAAAAAGTTGTTAAATGTCCTGTATAAATATATGTATAATCATTTCAGCATAATCTGTCAAATAAAACTACAATTTCGTAGTATTTTTATTCATTCATATTATTATGGTTAAGACTATGTTTGCCTGCCTTTATCATAGACAGGTAAAATATTAATATAAGTTCGTTAAGGTATAAGAGTTAAAACTGAAAATTACTTGACCTATTTTTACTGTTTACTGCTATAAAACAAACTTAATGTAAGGAAAAAAACTACCGACTCAAAAAACATACGTTAACAAATAAAGTAACTAAGCCAGCCGTGCAAAATAAGTTCACTTACGTTGCACAACCAGAAAGTTCTGATGATATACGAATAAGTTTTAACATCGTCATATGGGTTTCAAAAGTCGATTTTGACCTAGGGATTTCGATTTCACCTTGTGAAACTGGGCCCGCGTGTGAACTATGTCCCAAATCCTCTAAGTGAGAATAGGCCGTGCCTGAATAGTGAGGACGTATGAGACTCTTGAGGATTATATAATTATTACTATTTCAAACTTTAAATTTAAACTAAAAACTTACTTCGCTATCTCTTTCTTTCACGCCTTCCCTGCAATACATTGGGCCGAGACAGCAACAACAGCAATCGCCTTCTGCTGACTCCACTATGAGCGAAAGATCTCTAGTACCGTTTGTCATGGTAAATTTACTGTCTACAATCAATAATGTCGATGTAAATAATACTTTTAAATTCTTAGTGTGGGCTATGTGTGTTTTTCTTGTTGTGTGCTAAGTACCTACTTAATGCATGTCTTGCTTTAACCGTTTAAGTTGCGCCTCTTTTAATTGAAAAATAAAACAACAGGTTCTTTTTCTTTTGAGTGACAGCTTGTGCATGTGTGTGTTTATACGATAGCTAGCGATAAGATTTATGAATTTCATAGGCATGTAAACATATATTCTTAAAGAAATAATAATAGTTTCCTTTATCTTTGGTAATTTGCCATTAAAATATTACACGGCCAAATTAGGCTATTTGGCCCGATGCCCGAATAACGTAAAAATTCAAAATCAACTAAGTATTCATATTAGTTTCTTGTTTGAAAATATTATTTGCTGATTTAATTTTTTTTTAACGCAGCCCCAGCAACAGTCGCCATCAGGGGAAGCCCCGCTCGGCGATCGCAACGCGATGTTGCCATTCGCATTGGTAAATGTCCTGAATAGCCTCAATATCGATGTAATTATTTCTTGTTACTTCTTCTCCTCATATTGTCTTGTAGATAGATTACTATGAAAATTCGCTTGTTTCATTGTATTCATTTTACGGTTTTACTTATATATTTCCCTGTACCTTTATATTATTTAGTTATGCATTCTGGCAATCCTTGCATTACCTACTCATATTTCTTTACCCTAATCAAATATTATTTCATAAATCATATTTTTCTTATTTCAAATATAACTTTATTTTTACATTTACGTAGTAATTATTCTCTTATTACATATATATATATGCAGAATACATGTCTCCATTACCTACTTACCTACCTAATCGATAAAGTTTATCCTAATTGGAAAAAATATTAATAAACAAGTGAATTTAAATTAAAAAAAATTAAATTTAAATTATCATTTAAATATAACCTATAATTACAATTTTATTTACTAATGCTATATAATATCGCCTCAATGTTTCAGTAGCTAGTTAGATGCTGTTTAAAAGCTTTTTGGTAGTTGGATTTCAAGTTTGAACTCAAGAATTCTTGAGTACAAATTTTACTTACGCGATTTTATGTGTCAATAGTATATATTTAACTCGAAGCTTTGCTGAAAATAATTACTTATTTCTAATATATAATTGTTTTTAACTTAAACTATACATACGTAGGCATATGATATCGTGGAATTCCGTAAATATTTTTTTTTTTAAAACCAATATAGGGAAGTACCTATAACAGAAAGTGTTAACTAAATCTCAAAGAAGGCTTGGAATAAATTAATAACAGCCTTATGTTAGAATCAGTATATTACTTACACAAATTTTAGTCTCAATTTCATTATACCTATATTGGTATTAAAATAAAAATGCTGAAATATTAAAACCTACAATAAATTAATATAAATAATTTGATAAAGGTTGTACTTAAGTTTAGTTTTAATCTTGAGATCCAACTAAGTATTTTTAAGAAATGTAGTGTAAGACTAAAATAAGTAATTTTGTGACTTACCAAACTGGCGGATAGTAGATATATTTATTTCAGAGTTTGTACACATTTTTCTGATTTTCTCTTCTAATTACCGACTTAATTGCATTCAAGCTCGCTACAACTTACACCTAACTTATTTACCTTTATGCTTAGTGCATTCACCGCGGGTAATAGTAAGCTCGGTATTAGATTTAAGGAGTTGTAGGAAGAGCGAATATCGCGCGATGGCACAACCGCTTTGATGCGTGCCTAGCCTAAGTCACTACACTTTGTAAAACTTTTAAGCGATTGAACTATACCTACGTATTTAATCTATATAACTGTTTTGAACAAATGTGACTTTTTCTACTTTTCTGGATTATGACAACTTAATAACGAACTCCTCTATGTGATATGATATTATTTTTTTTACCTTTATTTGTCATGAAACTAAGTATCATCTATGTATTTTAATTCGATCCATACCCGTAAAAACTTCGTTGTCATACCTACTTATACTCCTCTTTCATAGACATATTAATAGCGTTATCTCATAGCTACCTACCTATTCTACCAATAATAAAGGTAATAAAGAAGTTATAATAAATTGAATTTGATTTAATAAATTGATTTAAGTAAAATACTCTTGGTATGGCTTTTATTAATTTTTAACATTGAAATATCTAAAGATACTAACTAAATTCCAGTACTTTATTAAATTAGTATGAGACTAAAATAGCAGGAGAACTCCCGTTAGGATATATTAAAACTAGCAGGATACTTGTTTGACAAGGATATCTTATAGGTTATACCTACGAGTAATTATATTATCCTTGTCAAAGTTTAGATTGGTAATTTTCTTATTTGTGGTCGTTTAGTACAGTTTTTAAAATCTAATGGTAAATAAGGTAGGTTTGTTAAAAAAGTCATTGAATTGTCCGTAATGAATTCTCTTTCCCTTTAAAGAATCTATATAGATAAATAAATATAGATTTATTTAGGCAATTCTAAAATCCGTGACATAATTCCGGATAAAATTAATGATAAAGAATTTTTTTTACAACAATTCCAACGTTCACTAACAGCTGTTTCGTTTGATACAGCAACAAGCGAGGTCGGGGCAGAGCATAAGCGAGAGGACCCTGGAGGAATGCTGGTCGACACTTCAGCGAGTGAGTTGGCACCTGTTTCAATGCGTATTGTTATCTTCCAAAAGTAGGGGAAGTGCGGCAGTGACTGTATAGCGTTTGTTTCCACTTCTATTTTTTTCTTAAATTCAGTTTGTTACCGACAATAACACTGGCCAGTTTTGGTATTTCATTTTCCTAAAAGTTTGACGATTTTTATTTGCGAATTACTGTTAAAAGGAAACCAAAATCAAGAGAAGAGTGATTACCGGACTTTTAATCGTCCAAAGTAAGTCAAACACGACAATAATATTATGAAAAAAAGATCGTATTCCAAGATAAGTAAAGCTTCAGAAACTGTGACAATGCCTAGATTAAGGCAATGCTCTGTGTTTAGTGGGATTATTTGGGAATTGAGTATCTATGTATTATGAGCTGCACTAATGTGGCCAGACGATTGATTTCAGTTTGTAACTAATGCGATTAAAGCACAAAACGGTCAGTGTTCATCAATAGGAAAGACGTTCTTTTCTATCACTTCAATTTCAGACTGCATATGTACATTAATTTTATGGCAAAATCTAACATAATTTGGTTAGAAAGTTCTTTCGCTTTTTCAGAGGAGGCATGTGAACTTTATTTCTTTAGTTTTGTTCTCAGAAATCCCAGAAGTGCTACAATGAGTGCATAATGTGTTTTAAAGATTGATCAAAATCAACAAAATATATAGCTAAATTAGGTCATTTAAAAATATTATTTAGTAATAAAGTATGTTTTTATTATGTTTAAAAACAACACGAAATCTTTTCTTCACCTAATATGTGAAAAACGGAGTTTTTTTTACATATAATATTTTTTTTTGAACGATAACATATAATTTTATTGTAGAAACTTTACAAATTCCTAGTTTGACAATATTGATCTAAGTTTAAATACAATTTTATGTTTATTTGTTGTATAAAATTCTAAATGTAAGCAACTAACGATATACAGACGCTAAAGCACTTTCTCTAATGAGGGGGTATTGGTTACTAACCAATCACTCTGATTCTAATTGTAATTTAAGGTACATACATGGGTACATGTTCGTGTGTGTGTGTTTTGTGTGAGTTCTTTTTACTTACTACTTACTATACTTTTAACGCCAAGGTGATCTTATCTGTAAACTAGCCGCGGGTGGTAAAGGAAACTCTTGCAAGCCTGATAGAGCCATTTTTAAACAACAGGAACTATGTCGTATCTATATGTACTTACATTAAAATTAAATATTCATTAGTAAAATAGTCTTTTCGCTTGCCGGTATCGGTACCGATATTATAGGCACCGACGTTATAGAGAATTGGGCGATATCGGAGCACACATAATGTGTGGACTACTAACGAACATTTTTGGAGGTTGAATGGCGAAAACGAAACCTCTGCATATGTGTCTTACATTAGCCACCATAGGTTTTATATTAAAACTGAGATAGAATAAATGAAAAGATGGTCTCCATAATACCTAAGAATTTGTTTGTTCACGAACTTCTTTGTCGAGCTAAGAGTGTTATTGGGCAGGTCTCCAAAAATGCATTTTAATGATCTAAATTACTGCTTTTAGTTCTAAAAATTGAGCATTATGAATATAACGGCGATAATAATAGGTATTATTATCATAGATGCATGTAGATAGACTCGCGCACTCAGGGTTCTGTCCGTGCAACCAGATACCTACTGCACGAGCCTAAATCGCACTTTACCAGTTTTTATTATTTCTTATTTTACTATAGAGCTTAAACTAAAATTGTTTTAAGTTTGCATCTTATATGTGTAACGGTTTTTACGATAAAGCAAAAATTTGTTTGGTGTGTCGGGAGCTTCCGCTTATATTTTTACATTTTGTTTGTTTTATTGTTTATTAGGTATATTTATTAAAAAATCTTTGGTTTAAAAGACAGAGACTATAAAGGTTGGACTATCAGACAGACAGACTGAACAAAGTTTCAGGACTTATTGTATCTCTTTTAGTTTTCGAGATCGAAGTCGCCGAAAGTCAGCAACGCGTGTTGCAAACTTTTGTAAAATACTCCCCGTCTAAACGTTAAGACGTTTCATCAAAATCAAGTCAAAAGATTTAAAAATGTATAGACTTCAAGTTATCGATATTATCGAACAATGACAAAACGCACGGTTGTCAAGTCCGGAAACATTTCGCATAGACTTGATCAAGATAAAAATACTGGCAGCGATAAAATGCCACAGGCGTGTTAAGAATTTATTTAATCTATATTCCCGCCAATCTTTTTTTTCTTATAACCGAGCTAAAGTACTGACCATCTGCGTAAAAGGTGGTTAACTGTATGATTCCGGAAGTACTACGTGTACTGAGACCATCTGCATTTTATAGGGTTGCTGAATATCGCAAGATGTATATCGATATGCAAATAAATAATAATTTCTCAAGTTAAATAAAAATGATACATTGGTATATTTCCTATACTATCATAGTTAAAAAAAGACTTATTAAGTTTAGACAAGGTATTGTCAGTATAGACCCTTTGAGTATTCAAATACGTGCACGTATACAATGCACTTTTATTGGTTTGCTGAATTTTACATGTTTTTTTCAACATTGTATAGGTAAACATTCTGTTAAATCTAAATAGTCTTCATTGGGTCCGTGGGGGTCTGGAACCAAGGATTTCTTTTACGAATTAAGTAAACGTCTCATTCAGGAGACTAAAGATCACAGGGCTGGTAGCTATTTTGCTCAAAAGATAAGCCTGGCTATACAGCGTGGCAACGCTGCCTCTATTTTGGGCACAATGCCTCATGAGGACTCTATGGGGGAAAATTTTAACCTTTAGTTCATATTTCTTTTTTGTTATCTTTCAAAATCTTCAATGTACCTATTTTTTAAGTATAAAATAAAATTTTAATAGTCTTCAACTATCGGCCTCTATTAATTGTGATCATACTGATGTAGTTGTTCTTCAAGTTGAGTTTTCTAAAATGTTTTAAATATTATATAGAACGATGTCAGAAAAGAAGGTGAAATAATTTATGCCCAGTCTTAAAGAGAAAAAATATTTTAAGTTAAATCCTGACAAAAGTTGATTATTCATATTAAATTTTTTTAAAACATTGAAAATTAAGATTCAAAACAATACATAGCGTAATAACTACAATACCTCTTGTATTATACTCATAATAAAATAGGTCTGTATGGCATGCGGAGACAAAAGGATGATGTGATTTACCGAATAAAATAAAGTCTAATACTTAAAATAAATTATTTCAAGAAAGGAACTGCATGTAATGATGCAAAAAGTAAAATGCACAGGTGCTTGAAAAAATAAAATTAACCTACACGTCGCTGTCGGATGAAACGGAACAGTACACTCGGCGATATAAAAAGTGTACTTTTTGTGTACAGCAGAGTACTTGATCTTTTGATTTGGACTTGTTACATGACATAACATGTGTAGAGTCGACTTACATACACATTTTTTTAGGCAAGATATTAGCAAGATAATATATTTTACCCGAAAGTAAAATTCTGTAATATTAACGACGGGTATATTACACCAAATGTATAACAATGAAATGATTTTTAGCTGTATAATATGTAGTCTATCTAACGCTTACTCATTTTTATTAATATCTTTATTGTACATATCCGTATTTATTATAAATTTTTTTCTACTAAATATATCGACATACAAAATACCTACCTAGATTTTTATGCTATCCTTATGGTGTTAAAATATACATACTTACCTAAATTAACTCATTATATTAATTTCAACGATAAACTTAATGCACATTAGATAAATAGGAAAGTAACTGTTATTTTTTGATTGATTGATTTGTAAGTATCTGTTAATATTCCAGTAGTTTTATCTTGAATTTCTTATATATAAAAATTTATTAATATTTTAAATTAATAGTACTTATATTAATAAAAATGTTAAATGTCAGTAAATTTTTATATAGCAACCTACTGTCTAAAACTCTAAAAAACGTCTCCACATTTTTTTTTGTCAGAAACAAAATCGAGCTCGATACACGTCGTTCCAAAAAAATCCGTACATTTGCATGTCGATCCGCAATGAATTTATCGTTATTGCTGTAAGATTTATTATTATGCTGCTTTTCGAAAAAAATCTTTCAAAAATGACCGCGACCTGAATTTGAAATTCAGATTGCAATCTTTTTTTTTGTTGCAATTGCGTCGATTCTGACGTTCGCCTTTTATGCGGGACATGTGTTTTAAGTTTTTTTATTTAGCGTTTTTAGTTTTCATTGAAAAGTTGCTAGTGTCTACTTTTTTAATATTTACGATTATAAATCAATTCTAAGTTGTTGTATACTCTTTTTTATGTCGGCATCACTGTTATAAATAACGTCTTAAAAATGTTTTAATGATGTATGAAGGGCTCAAAGTGTTGTGGATAACTTTATAGTCGCCGCTTTTAAATTTAGCGAGTCCGCGAAACGGCCCTTTTAGTTTTGAAATGAGTCGTCTGGCAGCTAACGGTTTTATTCTTTTTAACTTAAACGACGATTCTCTTTTTACAATGTTAAAGATTCTTTTTATAAATGCTTAAGAGTAACATCTTGTAATAAGTATTGGAGGAGATGGGGGTGGGGGGAGCGACAGTAATTATGAAAAGTGTCCCAAGAAGGGAGGAAAAATTGTTCAGGGTGAGGACGTTAAAAAAGAGGTGTAATGACCGAACGGCTTTTAAACTTAATAGGTTCTGAAAGATTGTCATTATAAAGAGATTTGTTTTGAAACTTTTTTTAAGTTTGGAAGAAACAAAGAAAACATTTGTTTAAATCTCCGTTTGTTATTTGCTTAGATTTAAGTTAAACAGATTTTTTCATTATAATAGAAATTTAATATAAGTAACGATAAATTACTAAATTGGGTCTCCACGTGATTTCCACTAGTATACCTACTGGACCTGTTGAAATTTAGATTGCCTACCTTTTTGTAGGTGTTTGCGAGCTTAACTAACACGTCATCTATACCATTACCTATTCAGTGATAGCAAATTTCATGTTAATATATATTTTCGAACATTTGTAGATTAGTACGAAGTAGTAGTGGTGGTGAGTAACCTGCTCGTACCTACGAACAAAAGTGACTGTATTGTCGATTGTTAGACCTAATATTAGGCACGCTACGTGTTGTATTGTATTATAAGTCTAGCCCCCTTATTCAACTTGTTATGACTATCACAATAACAAACAAATACTACATGAATTTTCCAAATGGTATTCAAGAAGACAAGTATTATATAGATCATGGTTGTAGAATCCGACAGTACAATAATATCGATAATCAGATTGGTAATAAGGTTGTTAATTGCCCCCCTGTATGTTGAATATTTAGGATTAAATTGAATGTTTTCTGAATTCATAACAGTCAAGACCTCTAGTAAAACTTGAATCATTTTTGAGTCTACAATCTTGTTACAATTAAAAAAAAATTGTATGTTTTTTTTATTTATAAGCTTATTTATTAACTCTTGGCTGCAATTTCGTTTGAATAATTAAATTAAAAGATGTACTCAAAATGCTGTAAAACGTATGTAACCTCAACTATCATATTTTAACAATTTTTTCGGACTATACCATAGAATAAACAAAATTTTCTAAAGGAACTAAATCATCAATCGCTGTTATAGATAAATAGATATTAAAAATTTTTTTTTTATTAAAACAAAAAAATATAATGGTTAAATTATAACTATAATATAAATTAAAAACATCATGTGTCACGTGTCGATACTCGCGCGGATTTCGATAAATCTAGAAATAAATAATATATTAGTCCCAAATTAAGAACGTTTAGTTATGTCTTCTTTAACTGATATCTACCTAAGACAAATCATATACATGTATTTTAAAATAACATTTTGAATCACTACATACAAATTAAAGAACAACTTGCATAATAATATAGTCTATATTCTAAATCGTACGCAGTTGCCCTATTTGCATTAAAATTTTTATTGTTACACATTTCTGATTCAGTTATTAACAATACTCACCTATAATCCATTTCACATAGCATGATGCGTAGCATAGTGTTTTTTTTTTTGTTTAAAATTGTATAATATATATAGATAAAGATATTATGTATATATTCTAAAATACATATTTACACACTTCATTGAGGTCACTAGGAGCTATTATTTAGTAAAAACTCTTGTAAAACACGCACCACGTTATGTAAAATGAGTATATACTTCCTTTCTACTACTCTACTAAGGTATTGAAAGACAGACAAGAATTCTTATAAGACAGACTGAAATAGTGAGTTAAATAGGGCTTTCAGTGTGTACTGCGAACTGTCGCTCAAAGTAAGATTTAATAAGAATATGTGACATGTTAGTAAGTTTCTATGCACTGTAAATTAACGTTCTGGTAGGCACTTATTTTTATATATTCAGTTTACGAAACAGAAGTCCTACATTTTTTTTATATGTTCTTATACGTGTTTTTATATGCCTTTGAATATCAATTTACCTCACTGGTTACATACTTTGCAATGGAAAAACATATTGCGGTTTATATACTAAAAGTAAAAATAAAACTACTAAAACTAAATATCGCATTACTTTGAATAAAACTTTTTTGGTCGGTGACACCATTTTTCATTCTTTTTTCCCAACCCGTTATAATAACTCATAGCGAGGAAGCGTTTTTTGCCCAAACTTGAAAATTTATTTCGCAATTAGCGGTAAGGCACTCTTAACTCGGTACGACATTATTAGAAAACTTTTTAGTGGTCGTAAAAAACGGTTTTTCGTACACCTGCTGTCAGTTTTCGTGTTTTGTGTATTTAACAGTTTAACTTTTTATAAGAGAGCGAAGAGTTACCTATTCGTCGATCAAATTATTGATACATCTCATTTAAATTGTCATCAAAATGTCCAAGACAGTGTATGACATTGTAATGTGACAGTCAATGGTGATGAATATATAATACAAAACAATGTACTAAGCAACTTAGGCTGTGTTAATCGGTAATTAAGCCACCGTAAGTAAAATCTGTGCGATTTCAAACTAATTCTCGGAATTGATTCATTTTGTATTTTGACCATAACATAAGTAGATACACAGTTATATTACTTAGGTACTAGCATTCCCCTAAGATTTATTCCTTCTTGTCATACAAAACCTGTTTAGGAGTTTATTCTTTAGTACATCCATCAGGCGCAATGAAGCTTTTTATTATATTAGTATAGATGAGATTCAATATTCGTAAATCATATTCCTGTGCCTTCGTTAAGTTAAGAAGAAAAAAAATAAATAGTAAAATAAAAATATGTAACGTTTAATAGTAAAAGTCTGGAGTAGCAAAATCAACAGCTTAAGGTTAATTCTTCACAAACACATACAAATTGGCGGAAAAACAGCGAGCTCTTGGGATATAGTACAATAAAAGAAAAACTCTACAAAAATTAGATTATTTTCTTCATTACTTGCCTCTCTTTAGTTTTGATACTTGGTGCCTTTGATATAATTTAGTTTGTAGGTACTACCTGCCAACATCATAGCTTTAAGGTAATTTTATAGATAATTAATTAGCTTTCTTCCCGTGTGTGAGAAGCAATACCTAATATTTAAAATCTCTGTTTTGTGATATTGTCTCTTTTTTGCAATAATCTTATGTATTTTAAACGACCTATTTTTAACGTAGCAAAGTAACGATAATATAGGTGCATATATTACAAAATTTATTGGACTTCACACTTAATAAGTAACAAAATTAGCAATTTTAATAAAATCACACTAGATGTTTGTATATAAATGTTCTTTTTAAATAACGAGATACACTATTCGCTTTAAACATGATTGTTATTACTTAAAAAAATCATAAGTATTAATATCACCTTCTGGTCTGTAAATAGATTAATAAGAATTACAACACAAAATATGCGGTTGAAACTAGTTGATTACCGTAAAGTAAAATTAAAACACTAAAAAAATTACAATTCTTTCCTTTTTTGTTATTGATAAAACGATATTTAGAGACTTATTAATGTTACCTATATAATTCCAAAGAAACACAGAATTTTATATTTCATGCAATATATTTAAATGAGAATCCACGAAAGACGTCAAATAGTCTTTTAAATAACAATAAACTAAATCCTAAAAATAATATATTAAATTAAATTTTAATACAAGTATCAAGACTCTCTTATTCCGTTAAACAAGAGCTAATGGCGCGTACTACGAAGTAAAAAAGGCGCCGAGACGCCGGTGGAAGATAAAAATTAGCTGAAATTAAAAGAGGCTAACGAACATCATTCTGCTCCTCTGCTCCTCGCTTCTACAATCTGTGCTTATTTTTATCTTATTTGCTTCATTCCATTTCGAAAAATAATATCTTGTAAAGATGGTATTCGCGATATAAATAATAGAAAATATTACTTAGGTACTTAAAATTGTGTTAATATATATGTAGAATTATTTAGCTTAAAATAACTTACATTAAATATTTATAATTATAATTGATAATAGGTTGGATTACAAATCCCCTCAACAACTGTGCTAGTTTTATTGATACTCGATCTAAGTGCTAAATATTTACAATAGGTTTTTGAGACTTTCATATTTTAAGCATAATAATTGTGTAAAAAAGTTATCCTTTTCCTTTAGATATATTTAGCTAATAATATAATTATATAAGCGCAGCCCAAACTACTGGGTATATAGCATTGATTTTTAAAGCATTAAATTTCTACAAAGCTTACTTGTTTTATATAACTAACTTTAAGGTAACAATTTAACTCTTTTTACAGTTACATTACTGATGAGATGCCTGGTTTTCTGACTGTGTGATCATTTCAGACCACACGTGTTGACTTTTAACTGTAGAACTAAATTACATACCGTTTGGCTTCCTTTTGATATATAGAAAAGAATATCACAGAAGAAATATATGGCTACTGAAAATCCATAAAAATTTTACTGCATTATAAATTTTACTACATTTTAAATGTTGGCTTGAGTATAAATAATTATTTCCCCTTTTTATACTTAATGGATCCAATTAGAAATAAAATGTTTTGTAGTTACTTATTTATTTTTGGATTTGCGTATGACATTGATTAACCTGTAAATAAGGAATTTGAAGACAGATTTCTAAATGTCAGGGACACTCAAAGCTAAAAAAGTACAGTTGAATATTATGTAAATAGTCTACAAGCGTGTAGAAAGGGATAAGTTACATACATTTGCTCTAAGAAGTACAGTCTTGAGAATTCCATATATGTATTTTAGAATCACTTTCCTAATTCCGTCTGTTTGTAGATATTAGTTTTGTTCTGATGGTCATTGGTATTGCTACTTTATAAAATCCCAGGTTGTTGTTATCTTGATATTCAAAAACCAGTAAAAAATAATATTTTGGGAAACTCAAACAATGAAATCAAGAACCAATATTTTCAAGAGATCGGGGATCATGATCTAATCATTGCATTAAAATTACAGTCAAATATAACCTCTAAATACAAAGGGCGAATAAACATTGAAATAGGTTTTTTTTATCAATTAAATTAGGTAAATTAACACCGACTATTTATCAATGAAAACGCTTTTTGTTTCTACTGCATCTACTAGAAAATTAAACTCGCGAATAAATGCTTTACCAAATGAAAACTTTTTTTTTTGTACAAATTGCGAATAATCGTTATACTTAATAAAACGGTTTTTAGAGTTCTTTAGTCAACAAGGGACCCTTATAATTTCGCGATGTCCATTCGTCTGTCTGTATACGGGGCTCAGTATAGAGACTTAGAGCTAAAAATCTGAAATTTGGCATCGGCTGACATATCAAACTCACCGACAAAGTGATAAATATAAATGTTAAAAAAGGTTTTTGGGTAAGTAACGAGTACACGTAACGTGGGGATGTTTTTTTTTCATTTATCTTTCCCTTTTTTATTATGATGATTACATAATAAAAATTGTTTAAGCATCTGTTTGCTAAAGTGCTAATTTTTGTTAGAGTCAAGTAAATCGCATAAGTAGTACCTACTTATATATTAACGAAGTAAAAAAGAAAACTATCACAGCTAAGTAGGTAGGTTTAACAAGCTAACGAGTAATAGTCGACCAACTTATAATGTGTACTTGAAGAACTGTAACGGGCAACTACGGTACCCTACACTGAGCATGGCCAGGCACGTTACAATACATCTATATTGTATTCGCGGTTACCCCGTTTATATTTTAAATTCTTTCATACTCTTAACTAATTTCTTAAACAACGCGGATAAAATTTCGAGAGAAAATTCACGCAAAAGTAATGCTGTCTTCCAAAGTACTTGCCTAGATGACAGAAGCGATAGAACCCTATCTTAAATCTTAAACCTAACTTACCTCTTTATAATAATATATTGTGACTGAAATAAAGAGATTTTGCCTGCATTTTCTTGCTACATCTCAGATTGTATAATTCAAGACCACATCAAGACCCTTACACTTGTAAAGATATTGTAACTCTTATTTTTGAATTCTTTTCGTAATATTTAACTAGAATAAATGATATTTTTATTGCCTACACTCTTTAGCTGTATGTCACAATGACCTTTGTGTAATATTAGTAAACGACAAACGTTATCGAAACTGCAGTCCCTTTTCCGTACAATTTACAAAACAGGGTACAAATTGTACAAAATTTTAGCCCTTTGTTCAATATTTAGGTTTTTATCGCCCAAAGTACAGGGCTGTCACTTCACAAACCGACTGCAGGAACTTTAGTCTAATTTTGTAAGTAAATCATTGTAGCAGGTTTGTGGCTTCTTTTAATTTTTTTTGAAAGTGTAACTTCTAGAAACTTACAAACTTCTAAAACCTTATATTTGTAGTTTTTATCGCCTATTCTATTTAGCTCTGTGTCACACGACGCAATTATCACAACCACCGTGTATCTTTTAAATATAAACTACGTTAATTTAATCATAGTTTATTATTTCTTCCTGTCATTTAAGAGTTTTTGACGCTTGGTTGAACATCGTAAGTGCTAAATTACCTAAGTTATGATATGTCAGAAAACACTAGGACATTTATAATAGTTTTGTGATACATGAGTATCAGCTATAAAAGGTGATTATTAAGTTATGGAGTCTGATTCGGTAAATTAAGCAGTTGAACGAGCTCACATCTTTATTATTTTTCTTTCAAGCACATGAAATAATTAAGGAAAGTGTGTTTTGTTTTCATGTAATTTTGTACAAAAGATGAAAATGACGATTGTGGACATTGTAGAAACACAAACAGTCAAACAAAAAAAACATTTGGTCCAAGTAGACTTACATTTTCAATATTTTGTTTAATCAATAGGTAGGTATATATTTAAGTTACACTACTACAGATTTTGCAATATAAATTTTATATCGCGTGGTTTATTAGTAAGAGGGGGCTAAATTTTTGAACTTCTAAGGAATCCAATCCTCTAAATCGCTCTCGCCAAATATTAATCTTCAAAATTTCTTTCTGTTTTTCCTATTCGGTTACGAAGCCGTAAAAAAAGAAAAAATCTTGTTAGTACATATATTTTCTTATATAAAAGGCTGTTGAAATTGTATAGTAATTTACTGTAGACTCTTCTGTTTAGAAAAGTGTTTTATTTTTAATTTATTAGCAAACCAGAATCGATGTCCTTCCTGTGTTATTTTTTGGGATGTAAAATGAACTATTTGCAGCCTTTTTAAATTTAAGGATTTTTTACAACTTTAACAGGTTGTTACCTGTTTTTACATACTGCTAAAGGGTTTTGCACTTCTAATTTTACTTCTACACAATATAGAAAAATTATAGTCTGGTTTCTGGACCCACGTCCTAACAAGACCACCTACGAGGGTCGTTATTTCTAAAAAAAACCTTTTTCTATAAGAAAGCCTCGACGAATAAGGCGCGTTATAAAAACGAATCTCGGAAAAAAAGTTGCGTCAGTATAAGTGTGGTGCAATGAAAAACTGCAAGTCCTTCTCTCTCACTCGCTCCTGACCTATCGTAGTTCAACGGAATAGTCTTGATCTCCCTAAAAATAATAAGAATATATTTTTGTGGCCACTAAATATTTATAACGCGATAATTAAGAAAAAAAAGTAATTATGTTAAATTCGTAATATGATTTGTTCACTTTAAACAGTTTATCACTATAAATTCTAGATATTTAGATAATTTTGGGACTATTGTGAGAATAACTATTCTCATGCTCATTTTTTATCATACTGTTAGGAAGTCTGTCGGCAATTGATAAACAACTTTTATTTTATTTGGCAATTAAAGGATGTTTTTATTATCAAAGAAATAAAATTGTATCTTAGTACCAATAATCAAAAAATCTTTTCATTAAAATTATTTTTGCAAAATTGTAGTTGTAGCCATTTTGATACTCACATGACTTAGCAGTTTTTGAAGTTCAATAGCTGCGTGTATTTAAATAACAGTTTAGGACCATTAAATTATATTTTTTTAACAATAGATGTATATCTATTAGTACATAGAAACCTATTTTTAGGGCGTAAATGATCATTAACACCAGCTATAAAACACAGTTCGCTTACTTCATACATATATTATTTATTTACTTCATAGTAAGTTGACAGCACTTTGATTACCTACAACAATTAACAATCCGTCGAATAATTTTAAATACTAGTTTTTGTTGAGTATTCTTGAACTTTTTGGTTAATAATAAAAGAATACATTACATTATAACAAAGTATCAAGTAGTTTTAAGCCAACTACAACACGCAAGCCTCAAACTAAGGAACCGCGCGGATATAACTGACTATAATAAAAAACTTAGCGAGTACACATAAGTGCATTACGTTGGCACACTTCTCTACAACTATAGTACTTATGAACACAACGCCTACGGGCCACAAGCCGAGTGCACTGCCATTTTTTGCTCCACTCTGCCATTTGAAAAATATATTTTGATGAAAACAGACCTATTTTTTGCTGTTTTAAAATAAAAAAGAAAACAGACTTTAGTACATGTCTGTGGTTTCGCGTGCAATGCGTATTCCTTATTCAAATTTAACTCAATCATTGACGTAATAAGTAAGTTCCGAACGCGGGCTTTGAACTTGTTTTTTCTTTAATATTATAGTGGAAGTGTAGTGATTGTGGTTAACAGATTTTAAATGAGATGTACGATTATAATCGTGACTGTTATCGATTAACTTTGAATAACTATCGATGCAGGTAATGAGTTTTCTTGATTTTTCAAATAACATTTCTCCGCTAAACTTTCTTCTAAATATATAGGTGATACTTCTAGATAGATAATAGACTTAAAGATAGAGATCCTTAAACAGCACCTACGTTGCGTCTGCCGTACAGAAAGTAATTAAAAAAAGGCAAGTGGTGTAAAGATATACACCTAAAGTTATTGCCTTAGCAAACACACACATTAATGAAACATATATGTACTATGAAGTGATCGTATTTACTTTTTCCTAGAATATTAGATGTCGTCTTCATTGTAGAAAAACAAATAACTTCTATAAATAGCTTGATTTATCACTATTTCTAAGAAGACTTGGTTTAAGATTACTGGTTTTAAATCTTCTTATAGCAAATATGTTTAATGAAATTCAGAGGCAACCGATTTTGTATCATTTTATATTATTATTGTTGTTTTAAAATAACGTGAAGTTTTTTGTTTGGCTGAATTCAAATACTAGTAGATCGATTCTTAAAAAAAAATTATAATTTGTTTTGTAAAAAAAGACCAAACGAAAGCGAAATAGGGTCTCAGTATGTATTAAAATATTGCGCAGCTACTAGAAAGAAGTAATCGGCTTTAACTTTTTACCTCTACATGAAACTTTAAATAATCTCACCACATTTTCCACTATACGTACCTATATATTACAGACTAGATACCTGGTATCGATGTTAATATAAAATTTATACATTTACTATGATATTTTGGAAAATCTTCATGTTGACCTACATGTGTCGCTGCGGATGCCAGCCTTAGTTAACTAACTATAAAAAAATATTTTTCCTATTTTTAATTTCAAATGAAATACTGTAACAGCAGTAAAGAAATTTCGGTTTTCTTATAAAAAAAATCCGTCATACTACAATAATCTAGGATCTTATTGTAAACAATTTCGAGCTATTCGGACTCTGGAATTCGAGACAAAAATCTTTACTTACTCCTCGAAATCCGTGAATGAACTTGCATGCATTTTCTTTCGGATTCCAGAGTTCGCATAGCTCGAGACTGTTTCCAATAAGGTCCCTGGTTCCTATGAGCCCGGACCTAGGTTCGGTTAATTCAACGAGCGGGACGATTAGCACTGACAATAAGACAGCAAATACATTTTTGGACAAGATAAAAACAGAAAATATAAAAAAAAAACTACACTGCACACCGGCTAAAGTTAATTTTGACCTGAAAGTAACTTGTGTAAAAAGTTAACCCGAAATCTAACGTTGAACTAAAATGTTCTTTAAAGTTTGTCAGACAAATAAAAATCTCAACCCAGAATGTAGGGTGACTTTGTCTAGGACTTTCTGAGCTTATATTCTTTCTTTGTTTCTTTAAACGTAACGAAAGGGCGGATTTTTAAGGTTGTTAATCTTAGACCATTTTTATAACGGCATCTATTTTAGAATTTGAACAAGTGAGGACTCTAAAGTTTCTAAATATCGTATATTATGTTAGTTGATGTCATATGCCTACTGTATGTAATGAAAAAAGAAACTTTAAAAATGCTAACCCTTGATGCGCAAGTCCGACTCGCACTTGACCGTCTTTTTGTACATAAAAATGGAAGTAGTAGCTACGTCATTTAGGTAAGTATATTGAGGTATCATACGTGTCAAGTGTTTGTCCAATATACTTACTAGCATAAAGAACTCGATACTCAAGGATCGGTTCGATTTTTCTTTATTCGATAAGAAATAAAATTACATAACAACACGCGATGCTCTCACTCGCATACACATTTTGTTGTCTTAGGTCAAGACTTCACTCACACTTACAAAGCAATTTAAAAACACGAAGAGAGCAATGCACGCAGAAACATACGGTATCAGTTTTCGCAAATACATCTTTACCAATACATTCATATGCATTAACAAATAACATGAGTAAAATTCTAACTATGCACATTTAGATACGTTTTTAAGGTTGGTGGGTGGTATTTATGATGATATTTGTTATTTTTTGACAAGCTTTTCTAATTATTAAAATATTATTTTTATTTAAGCATTACTTAAATACTTTCCTGATCTTGTAAACTTCGCTATGTGCAAAAACAAGCAATGTTTAGACCCTTGTTTAAAAAAATAGTCTTTAACGGTAGACGCCATAATTTTTTTATTAAATCCATAATTTTATTAAAATTAACCGCGTTTTGGTTTTATGAGATTTTGATAAGCCATTATTTTAGAATTTTTATGTAAAGTTGCCGCGACTTTAACTAAAAAAATAATGACTTAAAACCAAAATCGCCAAATGTGTAACTTTTTGTTCTTTTTTAAATTAAAACACTTACTGAAATTCAAGTGACTTTAAAGAAAATTACAGATCTTCGGCAAATATACAAAGAAATCTACGGCGCACCTCAGTAGATCAACTGTTAAACCCATATTAGTACATTCAAACGAAAATAGTGACAGCCAGTTTCAATACTACAAAAAGTACGTTTTATCGACCAAGGGATGAATTCTTTATAATAATTTTATACATAAAATTGTCTTGATGTCCATTTTTTGTATGGCTGAAAGTCCAGAATACCTATCTAAAAAGAGAATAATTTCTTCCGTTTGTCTAAACTCGTTCAGCGCACGCGCTTCGTTTCCATGTAGCCGTTTTTTTATTAGTGTGGGTAAATCTTGTATACACGATCGTGTAGCGACCTACTAACGAGCTTGTGTGAGTAATGCGTACGCACATACTCTTGTCTTAGGTTAGGGAGGTGAGCGACCTCTCTCGTTTTGCGCAGACTCCATTTATTTTTATTATCGCACACAACACGTGGAGGGCCATCGACAGACATTGCAATTTTATTGCATTATCTTCCTTTTAACGAACATTCATAGAACGTACATGAAAAAATCTAAATTGTTGTTGAATAATTAAAATTAAAAAAAAAAACAGTCTATAAATTTCAAAACTCGCTAAAACTAAACATTAACACACAATCGTTCTAATTTTGAAACGAATCGATTGTAAAAGGAAATGAGTTAAAAATGGAATCGATTACGTATTGTGTAGTGAATGTAATCGATTTAAAAATTCAGGTTCGTCGTCCCTGATCGTGACCTGTGTGCGGACATGAATACTGTATGAACGTTTTGTGCTTTCAAATTACAATGAGCTATTTACACGTAAATACCTACATAGCTTGCTTTACAACTTGTAAGTACTAGGGCTGCGGTCCGAATTGCGCTCACAAGACTTACGAGCGTAGGCACGCTTATGAGTGGACCGAATTGAAATTCGCACTTATGGTCGTGAGTGACGTTTTCAAATCGGACCAGGCGTAAGCGCGCTCAAAAGTTAACCTAAAATTTATTTTCAAGATTTCCTTATTTTCGTTCTTAGATATAGTTATTTATATAGTTTTACCTCGCATATTTCAAGGCAAGCTCTGTGTACGGTAGAAAATTTAAATGGTATTTAATTAATAACAACTGAAATGGTTCGAGGCATTGACTCTATATTTTGAATTATGTACTCTTATATTATGTTGCATTTACAGGTTTACCATGGAGTAACAGTTCGAAAGTTCGCGCCAAAAAAAACAATAACAAAAAACCAAAATAATAACAAACCTTCATGTGTCAGTTTGACGTTTGTTGACCGTGCTTACGACGCCTTTCCTCTTCACCGAAGGCACTGTTAGCTCGCGGATATGACATCACTAATGACGTCATATTACTCAAGAGGCAGATTTGTAAGTGCCGTGAGCGCAATTCGAACCGACTTATGGGCGCGCCGATGGCGCTATCGGCACTTTCGGCGCAATTCGGACCGCAGCCTATGTTATGTACTATCAAGGAAGACTTTCCATTTAAAAAGTCAAAAAATACTTGGTTTCTCAAATATTTAACAAATAAGGCGACTAAAAAACAAAGAATAAAATGGATCTTCGTAATAAAGGGGAAAGAAAGTTCTGATTTTAATTTTTTTATACTTATAATTTAAATCAAGGTTCATAGAGTTCAGTGACAGAAGCGACAGTAGATACAAAATGCTTACACACAGTGATAGTGCTTTGTTTTTCTTATCAAACAGCCCTGAAGGTGCGTTCCCCTGCATTTTTAAGGTCTAAGACGTTGACACTGACGCATTTTATTACACTTATAAGCAACGTTTTCATGATAATATTTATATTAATGGATATTTATTTTGCAGTACAGTTTCGAGGTTATACTTTTATTGACACATCGTACCTACGTATAAATCAGATAGCAATAATATACTTCACAAACAAAGACATATATAATATTCATACTTGTATTTCATAACTTTATTTTTTTTAAATGTATACATATATAAATGTATTTTTGTTATAGTCAATATAAGACTTAGATTAGACGGAAAAGGGCTCTCTGAGCGAAAAATATGCGAATGTGCTCATAAGACAAAGAGAATATTAATTCGTAGTTTTTCAATTTTTCAAAGTAAGTAAAGTTTTTATGTAATTAAAACATGAGTAAGTTTGTACATTTTTGTTACCTAGGTGGATCATCTTTCCTACTTATTTTGTACTTTTTATACATAAATTATATACATAAACATATACACACACAAACATAGGTAGGTACATAGGTTGTATTTATTTATTAAATTTTTACACTCACAAAATTAATAAAAAGTTGCACTATGATAATAAAAATGCAACACGCATCGTCATATCTTCGTCAGCTATTGCATCATCACTTAACATCATAGACAATGTTGATTCCGCACGCAGACATACAAAGTTCTTACTTAACTACTTATGTCACAAATTATAAGTATAAGCTATTAATATTCTTAAATGTATGTACCTAAGTGATATTTATAATTGACTCCTTTTACACAATAAAAAGATACAATGAAAAAAAGGGTATAAGTACTGATAAATTTATACGGCAAATATTTACGGCTAGACCCGATATTTCTAGAAACACACCTACTAGGTATATTGAAAAATAGGTTTTTTTTAAATTAAACTAAAATTAGCTTTACAGATTATTAAAACAAATTCAATTTAAAATAAAAAACTTTAATCGTTTTACAAGAAACATATTCGAGATATGAAGTTTTCTATTTCCTTTACCGATAACTCACCTATTTATATATCAACCAAGTGTTACAACATCGAATCTCTATGAGCGCGTTTGTTCTGGGATGCAGAATCATTATTTTCATTACTTTTGCCACCTGTCATCCGTTCGTTTAGCATTGGTATCAAAAGTATCAAAATTTTAGTATCATCTGTGACAAACTGTCATGCGTTCGTTTACGATATTTTTGTTATTTTTGTCACTTTTGCCACCGAAAAATGAAACTTTAGACCCATGTCTGGAGGTGGGGTTTTTGTGTTAATCTGTCAAACTGCCTATACATATTCATTGTTTATGGTAGTGTGTGTGTGTTTTGTCGTAGTGTGTGTACGTCAAGCGTTCGTTTTGCAGGTTTTGTAACCAAAAAATTTGTTAGTAACGTTTCAAAGCTAAACGAACGGTAGGTGTCGGTGGCAAAACTGTCGTTATCAAAAGTGTGAAAAGTATCATTCGTGGCAACTCTTAATCCCAGAACGAACGCGCCCTATCTGTATCTATAAATCTCTGTTTAAATTTCAGCTCTAAAGGGATGCATACACGGGAGTACAGATATGCAGAACAACTTATTTTTAGGATTCTTTCTTAACAAGTAACCCTTATAGTTTCGGCATTTCCGTCCGTCTGCGCTTCTGTCCGCGGTGTAGCTCGAAACTCTCAGGACCTACTACAAATCTGAAATTCGATATCTAATTTGAAAGAAAGCAGTAAAATTTTAAATATTTTAGAATAGGTACCTCCCGTATGCGTAAGTATTTTTCTCATCTATACCATGGCGTGGGGTGTCGTTGGGTAGCTCGCTCAAAAATATTGCCGGTATGTAAAAACCATTTCTCGATTTAGGAATCCGTTTGCGAAATATTAACCTTTAGAATGATAATTTTTGTTTTATTCAAGTGCTAAGCTAAATGGTTGTTTTTTATAGTCGACCAATCACGATCAACTTATAAAATGTATTTGTAAAATTGTAATGGGCCACAACGGAACCCTAAACTATGCGTGGGCCCAACACGTACTTGTCCCGTATTTCTTATTAATTCTTATTACTTACTATTTATGGATGAATACGATTCCTGCATTCCTGGAAAAAATATGACATAGCCGTATAGATACCTATTTAGTTTGTTAAGGATAGCTGACGTTTGCTTGTGTGAGTAGTACATCGTACTTATACTATAGTTGTGTGCGCAATATCGCGGAAAGAAATGAGGTTATCTGAATGCGTATGTCATTGCCTGTCTGCGTTGATATAGATCAGAAAAGAACAGAGACATTACTTTTTATGAAATAAAACAATATTACTTTCTCAAATATTTAATCAAACAATTTAAAATGTTATTTAAAATAATATCGAAAAAATATTTTATGTAGCAGAAAATAGACACATATTTATCTACCTGCCTGACTATTTAAACGTACATATTATGTAATAAATAGACATTGCTAACGATAAATGTAATAGCTAAAATCTGCGATAAAAGTTTAATTTTTCAATAAAATGTCTCTGTCCATTTCCCTACTCTTTACTCACGTATACATAACGTCCAATGCACACTGACGCTTCGCTCCGTTTGTTGACATAGGTCAGTGTCGGAATGCCTCATGCGCTTTATTACATTATTATTGAGGTATGTATGTACCAAAGTCTTTTTAGCATTTATTTAAAGAATTTTTTACCACTCATACGGTTGCTTACTTATCCACACACAGTAAATGACATCTACTTAATAACACAGTTATTAACCAAATCCAACTTTTTTATTTTAAAAAAAGCCATTGACATACTCTTTCTTTGCCAGTCACGCTTTTTCTTTTTCTGTAGGAAGTCCGTGGTGACATGCGGGCACGGACATTCCACGTGGGCGATGATTCGAGATAGCGATATCTTTACAGCTATCGCTAGACTGCTTTATGTTCTATCTCTTTTACATTCCAACTTATAGATAATGCAAAATTGAACTTTTAACAATAAACATCTTACTGCAGAAATCAGTCATTCTTATTATCTTCTTACTATCTTATTATGAAAAATTACATATTTTTTAACAATCATCTGACGGTAAAAAGGACATACTTCATTGTTCTTTTATTTTTTAAAACATGTTTCTTTGCTCATTTTTAGAGTTCCGTAGCCACAGTGCTTAAGCGGAACTTTTATTGTTCCGTCATGTCTAGAGTTTTATAATTCCGCAGTATTTGCATCGATTTTAATGGAATTTAGAAACAGGGATACAATTTTTTTGTAAGGATTTAAAATGCATTTAATGTTTTTTTTTTAGTTTTTTTTTCTGTTATAATTATATTTTGCGAGTTATTTTGATGTTGCTGCATACAAACAATTCAACTGAGAAAAATATGGGGGTATCTAAATGTCATAAATACAAAAACGGTTTTTTGTTCTTTTTTTAAAAATCAAAATATTATACCTGAAGTAAAATTTAGGGAACTGCGAAAAATTACAAAAACATTTTGCATAAAAAATTGACGGCGTTCAACATTAAAATAAACGTCATAAAATTGTTTCACGTCTACGTCCCGTGGCTATCTTTAATATAATTACTAATCATTACATTAAACAAGATGGCGATAAACATTTGAATACACTTATTCTTTAATGAAGGCCAATGCAAGGCTCTTCGTGATAAGTTACTCATGTAAATATTGCTTTAGGGTTCCTTTACAACAGAAGGTAAGAATTTTTTTTTTCTTTGTTATCTTAAGGTAATAAATTACAGTTTTTGGCCCTTCAAAGGTAGCGTATTCTAGTTTTGGTAACCAAATACCAACTATACTTAACAGTTGTTTTATTAAATGATAGTTAAACTGTCATCTTTATTAGGTGAATGTTCAACCTCAAAGAAAACCTCTTTAAAATCATTTAAATTAAGACCATTATGTAATGTTTTCATTTTATATATGTTTTTTGTAGAACATCGAGGTAGCAAAGGAGCATACTGTCCGCATCAATGTATATATATGTTATGTTATATAATATATATGTTACGGCTAAAAGCTGAAATGCATTTACACCTTGGTCAAGCCGGCTAAAAGTAGGTAAAGTTAGGGTTGTGTTATGTGATTAACACTTAGTTCTAGCCGGCTGAACCTAGTTGTGGCCGCATTCGGTCTTTACCCGTAACATACATATAAAAGAACAGGGTATGACTGTGTCATCAACGTCGAGCCGAAACTATTGAAGCAGAAAGCGTAAACTTTTCAACATTACATATTTATTTTATAACAGTATAAATTTGTTCCCCGAAGGTGAAAATAGGGTTAGAAGTTTGTATGAATGTCTGTAATTTTTTAAGTTAAATCCATGAAAATTGAGATTTGGGCTTTTAGTCGAAAATTTATAATGATTGTGAAGTATGATCTTGAAATGTTTTCATTTAATTGAGATTCGAAATTGTATACATGTACTTATAGTTTCCTTTTTAAATTAGGAAAAAAACGACGATATTCATTAGGTAACATGGACTAAGACGTTAGCCCTTTTCTAAAGGATACATGGAAACAAAAAACAACTATTAAAATACGCGCGATTAGAACTGTTTTTTAAAATATTTTTTTCAGCTTTTCAAACCTAATTATATGTTGGTTTATCTTGTGCGTATTTGCATAAAATTCAATACCGTAATCACTTGAAAATGGTGGGTTCCGTACTTATATAGGGTAATAGCTTCTCAAACATAATAAAAATTATATTTCAATATTAACTTTAATTGTTACGATAGTAAAGCACTCGTCAAACGATTTGTTACATCGAAAAAAATATTTCTATACACATTTTTTACGCAACGGTTTCATTTTACGCATCAAGTAAATACACATTTATATTATATGTCTGAATAATAACGGACTACGGTGTATTAGAAATATTTTAGTACCATACATGTAAATTAAAAAAGATCTCTCGTTTATTTATTCATTTTGGTTAATTTTCCGAATTCCCTGTTTTAGATTTTTGGAAAAAACAACGTGCGTGAAATGGAAATCTTAAAACGTCACTGTACCCATCTTATGTGAAAAATAATACAGTACAATTTTTTATTTTTGATGCTATTGCATTTATTATACTATTACATTTATTTTCTTCAATTGATAAATTCGTTAAGTTATAAAAAACAATAATAGGAAATAAATACAAAGCGCACGCAAAAAAAAAACGAAATTTTCTTTGATTTACATTTTATTTTGGTTTGTTTTGTAACAAACTTGAAGGAAATTACCAAATACAAGTGATTCTAGTAGCGAAGATTTCAATTTAATACCCGCGGAAACTTTACTGGAAACTGCCGAAGTGCAGGACTGAGTTTTCGCGCGAAAAGTACCTCAGAGCGTTCGATTCGTTGATGCGGATATTCAAAAGGTTTGTAAACTTATCCAAAGACTATAGTTATCATATTTAACTAAACTACTCTAAACAAGTCTTATTGCTATAAATTAAACACTGATTACATAATTATATTTCAATTGTTTTTCATTAATCTAGCCTTTTTCTCGCTATAGGAGACGAACTTCTTGACAATTCAAAATCTGTAATATCTGAAATAAATCACGCTGCTATTTACAAAAAAAAAAAATATTTGTAAATTTAAACAGGTTTTTTGGAATTACTTAAAACTTTTGAAATCCCTATAAATAAAGAACCCTTCGTGCGCAGGAGAATAATATAAAGTGACAGTGGATCTCGCTTTATTTTTACTATAGTAAAATTATATATCCTACGGAACTTTATATTTGTGTGTCGGTACAATTAAACAATTATTCTTATTGTTTCCGATAAAAAGAAAGAATTGACACTTGAGTATCAAAGCAATGAGTAATGCTCGCCTTGAAGCCATAAATAGATGCATCGATGAAGAATGCATTTTTTTTCAAAACTTAATTCACACATGCGCCGACCGACATTAAGAGCTCTGCCTCTCCGGGATGCCATGGCAGAACGAAAAATTATGTTTACCTTATTTCTGTATAAATGCCAATAAAAAATGTCAATAAAATAATATTTTTTTTTTTTTTTGATTTTTGTATTTAATGATCTCTTTGTAAATTTGTTATGTATATTTTTAAGACATAATTCGATTTTCAATAAGAAATATAGGACATACCTACCATACCATACTACAGACCAAAACAAACTAACCTTTAGGATTGACTGGTGAATGCTACTCATAAGTTCCTTGACACGCGAGTCCTGTATTTATTGTCTTTATTTCAATTTTAATATAAACAGCATAACTAATCTATCCTTACCTAAACACATTTTAGTTACAGATAGGTAACTCCTACAGAAATTCCTATAAATTTTAGTCACAATCCTATAAGTGTAACAAACCACCGTCTGTACCGCAGAGTCTGTAGACGAAAGTTATGTTGTGAGTTATGACTTATGAGTTACGCTTTTAAAACGTGGACGTGGGGTGGTCCACAAATTCAAAGTCGCACTGCGCATCTCTGGGGGATCGAATTCAAAATAAGGACATCCAGAAGAGAACTAAAGTCACAACAATAGCTCGCAGAATCAGCAAGCTGAAGTGTTAGTTGGCTGACCAAGTCCATCGGAAGACCGATGGCCGATGGAGCAGACCAGTCGTTGTTGCAAAGCGTGGTACCCTTCAGCCCGGTGGACCGATGACCTTAAAACCTCGGCAGTGTGTTGGTGGTGGTAGCTAGATGCGGAGGCAGATGACCAGGACACATGTCACGCCATGGAGGAAACTTATGTGGGCAGTAGTTGATTAATATAATCTGACTCTGTTGTTAACTTCGGAGATAAAAGGGAGGAGAACGATATCTGTTAGAATGTGCAAAAAGCCTGTTAATTTAATATTCAACTTGCTGTTCTGCTGCATGTAAGATTCCACTTTAAGATTTTGACCATTCATTTCCATTCTGATGCGGCCCGTGTTGCTCCTTGTTCATTTCAGTTTCCATTTCCAATGACTATGAAGATTCTTATATTTTTTACCTAACATAGATATAGGCAAGTAAGTTCTACCTTCTATTTCATCACCTCTATAGAGATACAGACATACACCGAAGTCTCACCATAAGGTTTCCTTTTTATCATTTCGATATAGAACTCTAAAAGGTGACTCCGTGGTCTAAATTGTTAAAAGTAACCGCTAGAGCTTTGCTGCATGTACATATTAAAAAAAATGGAGCTAATGCATAATTTTGTCGGATTCGCGTTGTACAAATTATTTTTTTTCATTTCACATTTTTAGCTTCTTTTCAGTGATTAGTATTGATATATGTGTAGTGTCAATATGTCGTCTAAATGCAAAATTTCAAGTTTATTTCAGTTGACTTCTGAGATATTATATTATGTCTGTGACGGTGACGATCGGACGGACGGTCAAACCGACCGACATGTGAATGATCTTTCATGGTTTTTTTTCTTCAAATATACGAAACCCTAAAATCAAAATAAAAAAATAAATAAAACAAAACGTCACTAACTTTCTATAACTTACTGTTTCTTTACACTGTGTCAAAATATGATTCACAGTAAATACTACTTGGAGTTGCGCTGAACATTTATTTATCATTCTACTCCTTAATTACGCTGTCTCATTCGTTACACCGTTTTTAACCACTACTTTTCGTTACAATTACAGTGTGGACGGGAAGCGATAAGTTGCTAATTGTTGCGTTGACACTTATTTGTTTCAACTTGTAACATGTTGTGAAATGATAGGAATTGTTTTCTTCCGCCCATTTTGGTCAAGAATTTTTAAATATTTTTTATAGGTTGTACACGTGAATGAATTAATTCATTGATATGAAACAAATTACTCGGGTAAACTTAAGGTTATCGAAGAACCTAGCTTAACTTTACCAGGGTCAACGTAGGTTTAGTTCCTTTACTAGCATTACCCGTTACATATATATAGGTAATAAATCAAATATGTTAAACTACATAAATTGGAGGATTTTTAGCGCTATCCGTAAACAACAACGTTAATATTTTAACAATGTCATTAAGGTAACTCTAGTATCGGTAGTTTTTTGTTCACTGAAATAATCCAAATATAGAGATGAGCAAACTTTTATATAGTTTGATTTGATCGCATTAAATTCCAAAACAAAACACGGCTTTTGATGTAAGATACTATATATGTTCATAGATCTATGCAATTCACATGCTCTGGTATTTGTGACCGCTATTATATCTAAAAATATAAAATTAACGGTCAATACAGGTATATAGGTACTTTATGAGAATTTTAACATTTTTGACGTGAATTGATAAACGTCTTCCTAGTCGTACCGGCGGGCATATTAGAAAAATTGCGACATACAAATTGTGTACATTTGCAAGCTTCACCTCAAAAGTTTCAAAGTTTTACAAGTTGCGAAAATCATAATTATATCGTTGTCGATATGTCGATAAGAACGATCTGACGACAATATTTAAAATACTGTTTGACCCTCGTGAGCGAACACTGAAAAGAAGGCACCGTGCGGGAGCCGTTCAGCACAAATTGCGGTGGCAACAACATTCTGGGATTTGAACAAAATAAGCTGAATTTGATAGATTAAAGTCCAATAAAATATAGTTTGACCTCAAAATCTATATTTATGGTGTATAATCACGCTGAAAAGCAGAGACCGAAACTATGATGAAACGAAAATAGTAAAACGTAAAAGGCTAAATCCAATTTGTAATCAAGAAAAGTTACCTCTAATACAGAAAGGTATCACGCCAATCGAAATAATAAGAAGTGGAAAAAAGTGACACCATCTTGAACCAGATTGGTAAAGATGCCAAGCGACAAAAGCGAAAATCGATTATTTCAACTTCGCAGCCATCTACATTAACCGGTCTGTTTTTTAAAGAAAATACTCAAAAACAATAATTTATTTTAACATAGGTAAATTGTCTATCTCTATCATCATCAGTCTGAATTATTTTAAGTTTTTCGGCTTGCAACTCCAACTTCCTGTGACCAACATTTTAAATTATGAAACGCATGCTTAGGCTGTGACCTTATTATCCTTCATATTTTTATATTACCATCCATATTTACTAATATTATAAATGCGAAAGTTACTCTGCCTGTCTGTCTGTCTGTTACCCCATCAAGCTTAAACCGCTGTACCGATTAAGATGGAATTTCATGAAATGTCATGGAGATAGTTTGAGTCCCGAGAAAGGACGTAGGCTACTTGAAAACGTCAAGCTTGAGTCGAGTTTTTTCTATAATTGAGAAGTTGTCGTTGAAATCCTATACCGATTGCTGAATTTAGGGCAAGTTTTTCGTTTCAGCAAAATATTTGTAATGGATGTATACGAAAGCCAATCTTTTATCGATACAAAAGATCAAGAAATGTATGTATTACGTAGGTGCAACTTTGCGCCAAAAATACGCGTGGCCTAAAAAGAAGTCCAAGTTCATAAAAATGCGTCACCCGGTTACCTTGCAGCATTCTGAATCACCCAATTACAAATATCTTATTCTTTGTCGAATTAAAAAAGACGTAGGTACTTATACACTGACAAGCAAAAACGACCTTACCCACATAAACGACGATATTTCATAAACTAGTAAAGATAAATTTATGTAACAAAAAGTATATTAAATAGAGTTTTATTTTATGCATAAATAATGAAATAAGTGATTAAATACGCTTCAATGTTCCTTTGACTTCACAGAGCTATTATGATTCGTTTAGCAAATACTCTAGTCTATGTAAGCGACTAGTTATTTTTGCTTGTCGGTGTATTTTTATTGTTTTATTTTGCACAATTTAATAATTTATTAACACAACTAATGTCATGAGACTGTCGATTTTGTAGTAAACTGGAGGAAAACATTCATTTATATTTTATTTCCATAAAGTAAAGTAAGCATTAGTTTAATCTCGTAATTTGTCTTTAGTAAATTAAACTGGTGTGTTTTACAATGATTTGTCCGATGAACTAGCCAATTAGATCGTATTGAATATTTTGTTACATTGTTTCTAGTCTAGCCTAAGTAATATACTACATACCTATAGATAATAGGCTACTTTTGCGTATGGTTTTGTAAATAAGATAAGTAAGGATAGGTACTATTTGACAGTACTTATCCTAAATTTTGACGTATATACCAAATCCTGAATTATATACTCGTAAGCTAGCATGACAAAAAATCTATACAGGGAGCTTATTGAGAACAGTCTCGAGCTATTCGGACTCTGGAATTCGTGACGAAAATATATGGAAGTCTGACTTACCTCTCGAAAGCCGTGAATGTACTTGCATACATTTTTGTCTCGAATTCTAGAGTCCGAATAGCTTGTTCCAAATAAGGTCCCAGTTCTGAAAATCATTATATTTTTGTTTTTTTAGAAAGCGATACAGGCTTTAAGAAGCTTAAGTATACCTATTGTAAGCTGCTAAGGCGTAGGCGGTAGCACGTTGTGTAATTCGATTTAGAAACTAACGTGATTTTCTACACTCAAAAAATATTTAACCATCTTTTAGTTGTTCACAACATACTAACTCTGCCAATATACAGACAGCAGATTCAAGTAGTAATTAGTAGCAGACACAAATTTATTAATACATTAAACAATTAATTGCCTACACTGACAGTCAATGTTGTTAAATTTCTAACAAACATTAGTCTGTAAATTTAAGAAATTTGACTTCGTTAAGCCAATAAATTGTGACCTGCTACGTTAATCAATTTCTAACTGTCAACGAAACAGTTTGGTCTGCTGCAGCAGCTAATTTACTCCATCAATGAAACAAATTCTGCTCTGCCACTGTAACTTATTTAGTCAATTAATTTTTATAAGTGTTAACCAGGAGAGAAAACGACGTTATAGGTATAAGTACAACTTTTATTTGTAACTATAACTATAGATATATATACAATTTACTCTCTACTCAATAGCAAAAACAAAGCTCTGTTAGCGTTTCTGCAGAGACGCTGGACTGATACTAGCGATTGGACTTGCTGTCTATTTAACGTATAATAGGATGTTTCAATAGCTTAAATGCATCTATTATACACTAAACGCAATCTTCACTAGACACACTCGTATATTAATATACGTCCTATATTACTGCCCTGCTAAAACGTGCCATAGCGTGTTTTAAAATACAAGTAGCACCCTCTAGTGACAGTCTGGTTAAACAGTAAACATATTACTACTGCAGCCTGTTGCTAATAAAACAAACTCTGCCTAGCTACGGTTGCTAATTAGTCTGTCAATGAAACATGCTCTGTTCTTCTACTTCAGGTGATCAGAATGATAATATGCTAGTAATTCTAAATAAATGTTTCTGCTCATTCAACAGTCTTGTCTGTTAAACTAATTTACATCAAATGTTTATTTTAAACAACGGTCAAATCGGTTCGTTTAATTGTTCTGAATCTGGTCGTACAACCTATTTGATTCTCTATATTAGACTACTATAATAAGCTTATCTAGCAAATTAGAGTTAGCTATGTGATTTAACAGTTTGTTTGTAATTTGTAGCAGTGCAATGTAGTTACTGTCCTTAACGGTTTTGGGTTGGTTATGAGTAACGAATTGAAGGCCGCTGAATTAGTAGAAAAAACATTTATGAGTAACAAAGTTCCTTTAACATACCAAAAAACAGTACTCTGCTAGCCTCATATTTTTTGAGTGTACTGCCAAACTGCAACGTATATGATTGGGTGTAGCGGGATCCTTGTGAAGTGTTTTCTCCTATGAAAACCTGTTTTGATATTCAACTTCAGTACCCTTAGAGCCTTATAAGTTTAACATAAGCGCTCTTAGGTGTATTTACCACTTTTAAACTAAACTTCAGGAGGATCTTAATTCACCTTCATCTTTTTGTGTAGGTATGTAACGTGACATTTCCGCTGATTGTGAACTGATTTTGAATTCTTTTTATATTTGGAAGATTAATCCGAAGATTGTTCCCATTTAAACACGGGTAGGAACAGTCCAAGGAAACCAGAGTTATCTAAGTAAGAAATAACTAATTAATTCTATCATTTAAAAATAACGGATTTTGACGTCTGTTCAAGAGGCAACTTAAAAGAAACAAAATTTTATTAAAATAGTCCGACTTTAAAAAAAATTTAAAGTCTTGTCGTTTGGGGTTATTATTTTACTTTTAAGTTAATTTCAAAGAATTTTGTTCATATTTTATTTTATTTAGATAAATTTTAGCCTTCAAAAATGTTTTCATTCAGATACTCGCATACTTTTCTGTGGATCAAAAATAATAAGGTTTTCTGAATTCACCATAAACGTGCAGAATATTGCCAACCACTGTACAAAAATCTTATTTCTTAGGTAATAGAATGCAACAAATACTTGAACCAATGTAGATAGGAAGAAACTCGTATTTTTATCATATTAACTGTTAAGCCGCAAGACGTTTTTTAGACATAGGCTTCCTTATGCATATATACACAAGAAAGCCTCGCTGGACAGCACCCGTGTAGTCCTATGTGACTACATAGGGTAGTCGAATGCGTTCGCCCTCCGTCACGCCGCGCACCTTACGATTGCTCTGTCTAGACCCCTTCGGAGATCGACTAATTGAAATCATTGTTTAGGCTGTGGCTAAACCGTTGGCATCCCTTGACTCCCCGAAGCCCTAACTGGGTCCGTCAGTAAACGTGTGAGATTCCGGCTCAAGTAACGCTTTTCGAATCGTGATTTTAATCTAGACACTTTTCCCCGTCGTCTTTCGGTTTTAGGAGGTATTTGTCCCATTTAATACCATAGAATAAGAAGTGACACGAAAAGCCCGTTCGTCTAGTACTGACACTGTACCAACAAATGTTGCCAAATGCGCTAAAAGTATAGGTCAAGAGCCGACAAAAAGGAACTTCGAGCTTAAATATGTATGTAATCAATGTTCAGGGACCTGGTGTCAGGCCCGTAAGTCATCACGGACATAAACCTTTTGTTTATTCTCAACTTTAGTTACCACTGTAATATCAGGTCAAAACTGCAAAAAAAATCTATATTATTGTGAAATACTTTTGTAGGACCCTACTTCTAGTGCAATTCTGATTATGGTCAAAAAGGATAATATACCGATTTAGAGTAGTATTAAAAATTGATGATGTTCGTTGAAAAAACCAATTATTCAAATTAGCGAAAGTTCATAACGCCCGGATATTATAGAATGAATAAATGTCTACAACTTTAATATACATCACGGTAACCCATTTTCGCGTTTTATACGGTATCATTATGATTGAACCTTTGACTTAAGCATCATTGCATCAAAAACATAAATTCTTTGTAATTTCTACTTAGCGTGTTCAAACGTCTAGTTCCACTTTCTTACACGCGTGAAAGGGCTACACTGCCGAGCCATTTAACGTGAAATAAAAAAGTTAAGATTTAACTATTTTTAATGAAGCATTAGCTAATACGATTGGAGGGCATGGGCCTCCATTTGCATTAAATAATACCTAGTGCCTTCTGCTCTGTGTTCCAGGCATCTAAAGCTTGTTAGAAAGTTAGTGAAATGTGATCAAAGGATAGAAATCTTTTAAATTTAATTTAAAATAAGCATAATATTTTAAATTCAAATATAAACTAGTGCATCAGTTTCGTGAATAAAAAAAAAACTTTTACTGTTTATTAATTTATACTTAGGAAAAATATCAATTAAAATTTTCGGTTTAAATATTGTACTTCCAATGATAACGTTAATAAGCACCGAAATGTTTCCTGTTTTTCAGCTGTACAATAGGTACGTGGAAGAAAAGATAAATCCTATTAATGTATGTAGTTTTTACAATTTAATTAAACATTTGTTTTTGCCATGATTTTCCTTCTATAGAAAAATCCTGTATTGTCATATTCCACTTGTTGACTTAATTGGTGTCAAACGTGTGTTTATATTTTTTTAGAACTGTGTAAATGTGAAGTTAATAAGATGTGGAGTTATGGCTTTAGTATACCACATTTGGATTTCTATTCGGAGGTAATTTTTTGATTATATAGAAGTTCAGTTTTTGAATACAGATAGTCATATTTTTAAATATTGTCACAAACTGTGTTTGTAAGCTTGCTTTTAACTAGTATATAAACATATTTTGAAATTGTTTTATTCGTTTTGTTGGCCAACAGTATAAGATTGCGTGCTCAAAGTAGTTTATTTGCAATCGCAGAACGGAGGGTTTTCAATAAACACAGCCGTCTATATAAAACATACTGGGCACAGATTCACTTATAAGATTAAACGTAGCACGACGAATTTAAACTATTCTTATTATCTAGTACCTACCTAAATTATTTATTTAATAATTTAAGTTAGTAGGTGTTGACTTGCCTTAAATACGAAGTTAAGTTTAATTAAACACTTTAAATAAAACAGCAACAATTTAAATAAAATTAAACTCTTTGAAAAGTACCTATGTAGAACTTTATATAATAAATACTTATAAAAAATACCTTTTTATTCCTTAGGTTGTGTAACGCTTAGGTTGTAGAATGAGCTTCTTGCCAAGATTTTTCTAAGAAGGTACAGTAGGTACCTATGGGGTTCTTTAAGAAAGAAGTTATTAGATTTTTTAAGGGTTGGCAACACACGAATGATGCCCCCAGGTTTTGCAAGCGTCCATAGGCTGCGGTGGTCGCTTACCATCAGGCGGACCGCAGGCTTGTTTGCCACCTTAGTAGTAGATATAAAAAAACCTATGTAGATTTTTTTTAATCGAAAATCTTTATAGTTTTAGAGAACTTAAATCGACTTTTCGTGGACTTCTTTAAAATTCTAACTCTATTTATTAAGGTTCAACGTCTAAAGTAGAGCGACTATTGAACTGTTTAACATCTTGTACCTATAGCGACCTTGGTTGTTACAACTCCTTATAATTTGAACTTTATGAGAAAATGAAATCTAAACTTATAAATTTTCTGTAGTTTAAGTGAATAAAGATACCTTTGAGAAAATAGTAACGAAAAAATTAATAAAAAAAATTTTTTAGTTTAGGGTCGTCTCTGTGCTAACGCACTCTATGTTTTTTTTCTTAGTATATATTTAATGTTTAGATTTTTAAGAAGGTTTTTAAGAATTAATTTTGTCTTGTAATCACTATTAGGTACTCGTTAGTTTGTGCAGTACCTACCGTAACTTCATAACACTTCTTATTCAACAATTCAACAGAACAGTGTACCTAACTAAAATCACAAATCAAAATGGCCGAACATATGAAAATGCGACTTCGGGCTGCGGTAAATAATTTTAAGTCGCTATAATTCCGCCTTATCTCCTCCCGGCTCGAAAGCAATTTCTTTGCTATGGAGAAAATTACGGTACGGCTTGTGTGAAACTTAACACAGCTCATGTGTACACGCTTTTACATTTATATTTAGTACATTTGTTTTTTTTTAAATACCTACCTCTCATAATGTTTTATTTATTTTTAATACATACAATACTATACGGAAAACCAAAACAATAAGTATAGTATATAAGTGAGTAGTATAATGTTAAATCATTAAGTTGTTATTTGGTAAATAGAAAAACAAAATTAATAGTATATGTACTGGCTAAGTAAAATTAGTTAGCCTACATTTTGATTTGATAATTTTTACTTTAATAATGATGGAACTTTATGATCTTCCTAAGCCCCTGATTCGTCAGAGGCCACGCGCGCCGTCTGTAGGTACCTATAGTTCCCGGATAAATATTCTAAGAGTTCACGGAAATGACTACGCAGTTGGTTCAAATCAGTACCAGGACATTTGTTTATAACATAGTAAACTATAGTTTTCCTAGTTTTGCTTTAATGAATGTTAAAATATATACTAAATAGGATGGGTGGATACAATAGGTCCTCAAGAGATATCGTTGTGAACTGTAACGTGGCTACATTTGTATCAAAAATAATACAGAACTGCTCTCTACAGCCCACTTCTGGGTCTTATAAAGTGCTTAAGCAGTTTTAGTACTACGGCTACGTTACTAATTAGCAACTTGACTGCGCTGGAACCCTATCAATATTTACATATTTTATCAGGATTAATTTCATAATTAATAGTTCGAAACGATACTGTTATTAAACAAAAGAAATAAGATAGGCTTCTTGATGGTTGAGTAAACATGGAAAATTGTATGGACATATAGTTTTAATTTCATTACGCAAGCCTCAGAGCAGAGATTATAAGGATTAATGTTATTAACAACGCTACTTAGTATGGTTTAAATCTCGCAATCGTAATTTCGATCACTTCCCGACTAGCTAAAACTGTTAAAATTTCGGGGAAGCTTAGAACTCGATGTCAATACAATACTCAATTGCGAACATCAACATTTACTGCCATTTAAAAACTTTTCATTTTGTATGGTTTTTTCTTTACAACGCATTTTTTTTTTTTTTTTATATACCACTAAGGTGGCAAACAAGCTTACGGCCCGCCTGATGGTAAGCGGTCACCGTAGCCTATGGACGCTTGCAACACCAGGGGTATCACTCGCGCGTTGCCGACCCTTCAGAAATCTAATAACTTCTTTCTTGAAGAACTCCATACTGTAGTCCTTGGAGAAAACCTTGGCAGGGAGCTCATTCCACAACTTAAACGTTTGCGGGAGGAAGTTTCTCTGAAACCGCACTGTACGCGACCATTTAGGTTCTGAAGTGTGAGAATGAATTCCCTGTCGATGGCGAGCGGTGCGATGGTAGAAAGTAGCCGTGGGCATCATTTCGAACAATTCCTCAGAACACAACCCATTGTACAAGCGGTAGAACACACACAGGGAGACAAAGTCTCTCTTCAAACTTAAGGACTCGATACCGCAAGTGAGTTTGGAATGGTCGACAATTCTCACAGCCCGTCGTTGAACCGAGTCAAAGGGCCAAGCTGGTATCCGGGTGCACCTGCCCAGAGATGGCAGCAGTACTCCATATGGGGCCGAACTTGCGACTTGTAAAGTAACAACCTTTGCCCCGACGTGAAGTACTGCTTCGCTCTGTTGAGTACACCAAGTTTTTGGACGCCAGCTTCACCTTATCTTGTAAATGATCTCGGAACTGAACATCGCTGGAGATGTCGACACCAAGGATCACAACGCTCTTGAAGATGGAGAGGGGAGTGTTCTGGAATTGTGGGACTACAGTAAATGGGGTTTTCTTAGCGGTGAACGCGCACACTTGTGTCTTTGTATGGTTGAATCGGACCAAGTTTACCCGTCCCCAGTCAGAGACCTTGGACAGTGTGGCCTCGATTTGAGACACAAGTTCTCCGCGGTTTTCCTCCACAACGAAACGAGGGATTTTTGCACGACCCGTGTAATAAGCGTCTTCAGTACTGTCATCTGCATAGCAATGTATGTTGTTAATGTCCAACATGTCATTGATATGCAGTAGAAACAGCGTAGGAGACAGCACAGAGCCTTGCGGGACACCAGCATTAATTTCCATACTATCAGAGCAACTACCGTCAACTACGGTTTGTATGCGTCTGCCGGACAAAAAGCTAGCCACCCATTTGCACAAACCCTCGGGCATTTCGTAAGATGGCAACTTTGATAGAAGACCCCGATGCCAGACCCAATCGAACGCCTTCGCTATGTCCAGGCTACATGCCAATGCCTCCCCCTGACTCTCAATGGCTAGTGCCCATCGGTGTGTGAGATACACTAGAAGGTCACCAGTCGAGCGACCGTGGCGAAAGCCATATTGCCGGTCACTGACCAGGTCGTGTACTTCTAGGTATCTCAAAAGCTGTCTATTAATCACACGCTCTTTCACCTTGGAGAGTGGGAGTGTAATTCGATAGATCTGATCTATCGCCCTTTTTGGGCACCGGGTGCACATTCGCAGTCTTCCATGTAGACGGAAATTGCCTAGTAGGTAGGAAAGCGCGAAGAGGCGCGTGAGTACAGGACATAACTCAGGAGCACACTGCTTAAGCACCACTGCTGGTATACCGTCTGGCCCACTCGACTTATGAACGTCTAGAGAAAGCAACGCCCGCCGGACCTCCCGCTGTGCTATGGAGATTTCCAGCATGGTCTTACCGCACTACGGTATAGTAGGTGGTGCAGCGCCTTCATCGTTCATGTTCGAGTTCGAGGCAAAGAGACTGCCCAGTAGATCGGCTTTCTCTTTAGCACTATGGGCCAAGTCACCATCGGTCTTTCGCAGTGGTGGTAACGACGACTGGCAAAAGTTCCCTTCGGCAGCTTTGGCACGCGACTAGAAAGCACGACTCCCAGAAGGATAGCTCGCAAGTTGCCCACCTATTTTGCCGATGTATTGGAATTTTGCTCTGGCAGTTGCTTTCTTACTGAACCTCGAGGCAGCATTTAAATTGCGTTTTCACTCAGAAATATGCGTATTATTACGAGCCGTGGTCCAAGCCTTATATGCAGTTTGCTTAAGAATTTTAGCTTCTCTGCAAGACCTATTAAACTACGGTCGTTTCTTGACGCCGGCAGCTACTCGCGGTTTAGGAATATAGCATTCCATACCAGCAAGGATAAAAAAAAATTGTATTTCTAGCAAAGACAAAAAAGTATAAAATATTATAAAAACGTGACGAATATTATAAAATAAACCAATCACGTAATAAATTTAACGTGATTGGTTTTTTTATAAGCGTGGTTTTTTAATGTTTTTTATATTTTTTGCACAGCTTGGAATATAGTATTTTTTTTGTAACAGATAGCCATTTATTTTATTTTTATTATTTTTATCACACCTACGTATTATAATAATATATAACTACAACAATAAAATTTAAAGTAAATTCAACTTCAAAAATCCGTCCTACAAAAAGGCATGCTTAAAATTTGCCTCATTTCTAGTAACGCAAACATATGTCATGATATAAAAATATCATGGTTCTATGCTAATGTTCAAATCGTTTTTCAAGACTTGTAAGCTTTTGATTGATTTTTCTAAAACCTACCTAACCTAGTTAAAGTTTGTCCATTATAAAGCTCGGAGCACTTACAACAAAACACAAAGATACTTCGTGAAGTGTCGTTATAATGACCTCTGCTTAGTTGTGCTCGACAACGGTGATCTATGACTCCGAACGACCAACTGATAAAAAATTACGTAAAATAATTGAATACCTATTATCAGTAATTCTGTAAATACTGGATTTTACCGTATCTTACCGGGATAATTATACAGGGTTGATTCCAACTTAAGTAACATTGGACTTAAACATCTGCACTGAAATTGGTTATGATTTATTTCCCTGTCACACATAAATATAGTTAATAATAGTTTTTTTTTTTTTAATAAGAGCCCATTATAAAGCGAAATGAACTTTTTCCAGATCTTCATGCACAAGAACGCAATGCAGATGCACGCTAGGGAGCTGCAGCGAGGGCTGGGTGGAGAAGTAAAGCCTCACCAGTGCCAGCAGTGCCTCAAGTCATTCAGCTCCAATCATCAGCTCGTCCAGCATATCCGGGTCCATACGGGCGAGAAACCCTACAAGTGTTCTTACTGCGATCGACGGTTCAAGCAGCTCAGCCACGTGCAGCAACATACTAGACTACATACAGGTGAGCCAATATAACAAAATACATTTTTTTTATACACATTCATCTACTTTTTCTAATACGTGGCAGCCGTTTCTACTTATGAATGAAGTGTAGATTTTGCGATAAATTAATTATAAGTTTTGTTTCTAGCTATCAATAATAATATTGATACACAAAAAGAACAATTTTTTTAAACTTTTCATCCTTTGTTTACCAAAATTAGCTTTTTATTAAAATCAGTAAAAATTTGATTGTGCCTATATGACTTTTTTTAAACCTTGGGACGCTTAGGAAGAATTTTTGTGTTCTTTTTAAATAATTGAGTTTAATCCATTTATTTAAAAATTAATTAAGCAGGTCTTTGTGACAATAACTTATTTTAGAATTGTGCATCATGGAGTATTAATTTAATAAGAAGGCTGGCAAGATGTCTGAGGCATGTTTTAATCATAAACGAGTCAAAGTAGAAGTAAAAAAGTAGGAAATAATTTTTTTTTATGACATTATTATATGGGCATAGAAATCGTTGCTTATCATTATTTACTGATATAACGTGAATTATGTACCTACTAAATGTGCACTATCCTTTTTTAGCAAAACAAAATTTATTTAATACTCTATGTATAAAATATCTCTCTATGTGTAATAGGTATGTTTTGTTATTTTTATCACCTTTCCCACTAAAAACTTAGTATGTAGTCCCAGGGTCAAAAAAATTTAGACAATGTAATACAACGCACAGTTGGCAACAATTCACGCAAACGGCATAAGGTCTTTATTTAGCCAAAGAGACGGTAACCTATAAATTTGGGAACTAGAAATTCTCTCTGGTAACTATTGAAAGCAATTGACATTTTAAAGAACAGTTGCCAATATATTTACCTACACTTGTATAATGTATGTATCGACGCAAAAAAATGCATTTGTTTGTTGAAAATTGTGACCTAGACAGTGTTATAAGTCCAGTGTGACAAGGAAATAAGGATAAATTGGTAGTTCCAAAATATCGTCTTCAGAAGGTAGGTACACACTTTTGCAATACAAAGCATATAGTTTTACAATAACATTTCTGAACATTTGCTTAATTCGCCTCCAAATCAATTTAAAATGTATGTGAAAGATAGGTTAATAAAAATAGCTTTTACAAGGTTAATAAATATATAAATAAAAGGCATGAATAAGTTGAAAAAATATATAAAAGTATCTTAATGAATAAAAGAGGAGTTTTATGCCGCCTTTTCTCGGTAGTAAAATAATTCCGATCTGGTTGTAAAGTCTATAAAATTAATAGTTAAATGGACAATTCAAAAGTGCTGTTTAAAAGTATACATGAATAAAAATACTTTGAGTTTGTTAAAGTTAAAATGCGCATAGAACTATTAAAACAAGAAACTCGTAAACGCGTTCACATGCATCACATTTACAACACAACACAGCATACGGGATGTATCTACCTACCAAACAATTCCAAATTTAAACGAGTCAGCCATTATAAAACAGATTGAACTTACGAACGTGAAGCAAAACAGTATTAGCCTCTACCAACATTAGGCGTGTCCTATTTTCTGCTTAATACGTTTAATTTTAATGTATTATCATAAGCCAGTCAATAAAATAGACATACCTCGATCAACATGACACAGCCATACAAATCATTGTTCATCTTCATACTCTGATTATTGACATTATGTCCATAATTAACATTCTGCAGTGAAACAAAACACCACTATTATGAGCTAGAAAAACTGTAGCGGCCAGTGCTGTACAACTTTTATAATTAAAACTACGTTCTCCATTGGCCAGGCTTTTCTCGAAAAAAAAATGTATTGCCCGTATACGTGAAAAGTAGGAAAAAAAATTATCCAATGGTCGGCTGCGCTCAGACAGTCGGCCAATCACAGCACGCTGGCCGACGCAACGTACATTCTACGTGGTTTAGAAAAAATTCACGTGTTTTTCCACGCTCTTAGTAGCCAATAGCTAGCGCCGCCGCCAGTCGATTCTTATGCGCATTATAATTTTATCCATCTATTTCATGCTGTTGTCTATTTATTAGTCTTAATACACTGATTTCATTAAAATTTTTGCTCATTATAATTATTTCTAAAAATGAGAATTAAGCGGGTTATGGCTAAGTTACACTCGTAAATTGAAAACGTTTTGCTAGATAAAAATTAAATGAATCATGCGGTCATTTATGAGATGGGTTACCGCTACTGACATACTTTTTGAGGATCTCCTTGATTTGAAGGACACACTAAGCAGTTAATCCTATTGCTGTGATATCCATGTAATCAATATACCTACTAGAAGAATTAGGCTTGCTTAAAAGCTCTGCAAGTCGTATAGTCGAAAAATATATGTAATTGTTGATCGAAGTATTTGAAATTTTATTCGAATTCTCTCTCTCAGCCGTTTGCGAAAAAGTTAATTTAACTTCGAGCATCAATCTGCAAACTTTCCCACGCGTTTAATTTATTTTTTCACATAGAGAACAAACTTAAGTAAACGTACCAGTTAGTAGCAGTCGTACCATTATTTTATTATTATTTGCTTGCCTCATCCATTTACGCCCCACTGTAAGCAGCAATGGCCTCTCTTTGGATGAGCAGGCTTAGGCCATAGTCCACGACGCTGGTGCAAATTGACATTTGAAGAGCTAGTTGTAGGCTATTTGACTGTCAGAATTTTCAAGCAGCCCAGATTTGTTTTCACCGTGTTTCTCATTATACTTTTTGACAGAAATAAGCGCAACCCTCGATACATTCTTAATATTACAAGTGCATTTTAGTGATGAGTCTTTCTTGAAAATTACATAATATTATTATTTGTTTCTTTAAATTTGAAATAAAAGTAATGTGTACCTACGAAGCCCGAACAAAAACAGTTACCTTCTTTCCCAATATCGCGTTATTCAACTTATTTAACTTCAGGTGAATAGATGCTGACAAACAAAAAATGTAAATCGATTTATCGTTTTTGTTTCCCCGTCAATTCTTTGAATACAATTTTAACATGACAATGGAAAGAGAAAAACACCGATAAAGTAACTTGGCCATTTCGTGCCTACTTCGTTTCCCTTTAAAATTGTTAAAATTGTGACTTTGAGTTTAGAATTATTTGTGTTTGTTGGAGGTGCGTTGTCTATTCTATCACCAACATAAAATACCTCATATAATTATTTTTATACGTCATCTATTAATAAAAACATTGATTGTGATTTTTTTTATTGCGTTTTATTATTTTAGATACCTTTTATACGTAATATCGAACGTAATTCATAAAATCAAATAAAACTAATGTATTACCTACTTAATACTGTTAATTACTGCTGCGTCAAAGAACTCCAAATTAGCCAAACAGTTTTTTGTACTACGTAGGGCTTTTAAAAAAAGGTTTGGTTAAATTAAAACCCTTAGACTTCTACTTACTTTTTTACAAGAAAAGGGTCTGAAATGGGGAGTCAAAGAGAATATGGTTAAATAATGAAACGATTGCGGGTGAAGATGACGTCTAAATTTGATGTTGGTACCTAGCTATTGATAGAAATCACAAGACAGAGCCGTCGGTGTTAGCTAGTTTAGTTGGGTGCGATTTAAAATAAAACTCTTTTCATCTAAAACCTACATTTTTGCCATAAATCATCTCGATAAAAAAGGCCAGGTGTCCTCCAAAGTTTTATCTCAATAATTTTCGACTGAAAGTGTTAAAACTCAATATTAAAGTGAAAGTTTAAAACGACACGAAAAATCCTGGATATAGGAACAAAGACGCCCACTGTAAAACTTGAAAGAGAAATATTTTATTAATTTTCTGCTGAACTTTTTCCCCTTTTAAAACGTTTAAAAGTTTTTTTCATTAACTTAGAGTTTCCGTAAAGGTTTAAAGATGCAACCGTTTGACTTTTCTCTTAATTTTTTTTTGATATTACTGATCGCGTATGACGTAGTAAGTTTCTTATTAATTTTAATATAGTATATATCAAAACATTTCAAGTCTGTCAAAATTAAATTATATTAAAATCAATATTTGTTTATTTTCATCTATGTTAAGATAAAAAAAATTATACACTTCATATATCTTAATTAATACTGAAGATGTTATTTAAGCTATTATGGCTTAATCTACCAATCATTGCCACCTTCCACACAGGGACTCACGTTCAACTCCATTTATGTACATCATTTACGAACGTTTACATCCCTATATATATAGTGGTAAGGGGTTGGCTTGGGTGATAGAGAGGAACGTAGCAATGAAGATCAATACAATCATTGCACCGCGCTGCTATTACTAACTACTATAAATTCATATTTACGCATAACAGGAAATGTTTCTCTACCAGTTTAAGGGTTCTACAATAGACTAGTAACAGTTAAGCTTTCTTTTTGGTTACATAGGCAGGTTTATACCCCTATGCAATATGCTGATCCACATATACACAGTTATATAAATGAGTTTACTTAGGTTCATCATTATTGAGTGATAAATGCGTTTTTTGGAACAATATATGGCAAAAAATGTTATATAATAAATTATATGTAGATTTAGAAAAATGACTTATGACGCGTTAAACTATAATGAGATTATTTTCTTAAATATTTAGTTTATACCAATATGCTCACAAAAATCCGGTCTTTCAAAATTTTACAAAAAATAATACACAAAACGAAATACTTACGAATACTTTTAAAATTTTTGTTATTATTATATTATCATACTCGTATCTACTATAAAACAATCAAAACATTAATCTGAAGCACAAGTTCTTATAATATGAAATACATAGCAGTTTAATTAATGCAGTAATTCTATTTCGTCATTATTTCAGACACACACACACATACACACAACATTACTCTCACAAAAACAATCTTAAGACGAAGTCACCGTTTTGTTTCCAAGAAATCATTTCTATTCGGTAAGAGCGTTGCAAACTGTTCTATATCAATAGACTCTCCAGAGCTCCGTGTTTATGAAACAAGCATTTTCACAGTAAACTCTTTAGGCATATATTTTACCTAGGTTGCGGTCATTAGTTCTGTAGGATTACAAGATGTTAAAAGATATGGAAGGGAAATTGTAACTAATATACTTATTATTTAATGGTATTTTAAAATACATACTAAGTAGGTAGATATACCAAGATATATAATTAATTTAAGATTTTTAGCAGAAAATCATAAAATTCTTGTTTTTTTATTGTATACAATAATATATTTATTAAATGCATGCTATAGAACTCTTTAGTTAAACATATTGGCCCAGTGGTAGATTCTTCTAATTTAATGAACCAAAATTTTACGTAAGTCGCGGTCGTTTTCCACGGCACAGCGCTCACGGAAACTCTGGCAATATTTTACTTAAATATTAAAATTGAGATAGAAAACCCGAACCCAAATATTCTCGTATTAACCAAACCGCAAATGAAAAACAAAGGTACCTATAATTCGTTCTAATGTATTAATTTTGAAAAACAAGATGTGTTTACTTACTCGTTTGTCCGAGTAGGTAAGTACTTCTTGCGAATTTAATCTTTTTACATTTCATTTTATATCCACTAACTAATTTACCATTTCTATAATTGCATGATAAAAAGATGCAATTCATATTTTAAAACCTAGTAGGCATTATTAGCCATGTTCACTTACCTACAATGTTTCGAAGCGCAGAGCTTCAAAATAATATTCCATAACCTCAAGAACGAAAGGGATAATGAACTCGAGACCACTGGGAATTCATGTAACTCAAGCGCGTAATCCATCTTATCATTTTGAAAAATTACTAATGGAAAAATGTGTCCGGGCAAAAGAAATCTCTATCCCACTGGGGCGTAGAGGCAGCGAGGGGCTTGAAGTACATAATGATCATGCCAAAGTTCTTTTGGAAAAACCACTGCTATATACTTACTGACGACTATTAGTACCTATTGTTGCAAAGTGTATATTTATTTGCAAGTAAACATGTTCAAACATGGTAAGTTAAAGTGCAGAAAAATGAAATTTTAAATGTTGCACTTAAAATAAGTCGGTCAAAATTTGTGATAGCAGTAGCAGATGTAAGAGCAGTATCGGGTTATGAGGCGTTTATAGTTTTTGAATAAAAAAATATAAAAGAAAGGGATTATTTAAGTAAATTTACATATGACAACAACATAACTACTACTTTATATTGTAAAAAAAAACCAGTCTTTTAAAATTAATCAGATAAGTATTTCAATTAAAAAAGAACGTGGAGGAACTTTAACTGGAAGTGTTTGACACATTTAGAACATTATGGTTTGCGAATTAAGTAAATTTGTACATCGTAAATAAACAAGTCTACCTAACAAAAAAACAAAAGACGAAGTGAACGCAAACCGAATTGGTAGTCCATGATAGAAGTAATTTCCATGATTGTTCCAATTCGGAGGGATTCGGTGAAGTATATTTTTTGTCCCTTTTTCTGCCACATCTTTCGCCTCCCTTTGCGGAGAGAGCACGATGATTATTTAATTTTGATACTTTCACAATTTATTTTGTCTAATTATTGCTTAGCCTTTAGTAACTCTTACTTTACGGTGAAACTGACTCAAAACTAGCCCTTGTATCATAATATAAATGAATATTTACGTATAAATTTACGTTTAAGGCTTACCTATAAAAAAGAATGTAGGTATATAAGAGCCTTTTTAAGTTATAAATCACAATAAATATAACTTCTGGGATATGCCTGTGTAATGTCCTTTATATTTATTTTATACATAGGAATTAATTTTATATTAACTTTAAGACAAAAATAACATCAAGGATTTACTGTAGGATAATTTAAACTAATCGGGATTTTAAGTATGTTTATATAAAAGTTAGTGAGTAAGTTTATCGAGAGGGGTAACTGACCGATTGGTCGTAAGTACATATTACTTTACACAAGTAAGTATTAATAAAGTAACACGCGGCAGGAGAAAAGAATGCACTTTCTTCCCGGGCAAGTAATGTGATTTCAGGTAGAATGCACGTAATTACTTAAGTTCATTTTGCCTAGTTTTCAAAAAACTAAGAAGGTATTGTCCATGTAGGTAAGGTATATACCTACATATTAAAGAACAGTATTTAATTACCTATTCAGTTAATTAAGACACATTATAAATTAAAAATGGCATATATCGCATCAAGTATCTTAACGGTACATTCCAACAATAAAGCAACCTATTTGCAGACGCCGAGATAGAAAAAGGTTGTTTCACGCGATCGGTTTTTATTTGATTTTACCAATGTTTACGTCTATATTAACGCACTTTGCTGCCTTTCTTTTGCTTTTTAATTACAATTACAGGTAACAGTATATATATTGCTGTTTTATTCCACTTCCACGGACCTGAGTTGCTCTAAATTTAATATTTAAAAATTGAGCATGAATTATAAAATATTTGTTTATACAGTGACAGTAGTTTATTATGAGTGCGTAATTATTAATTAAGCCTACGTAGTGCATACGTAATAGTCTTCGAAGTTTTTAAATAAGTAAAAGATAATTTACCTACCAGTTTGCAGATTTGTATAACAGATAACTATTTATAATAACCTGTAAAAAAGATAATTGCTTACAGAGTACTACAAAACTACAATTAAAACCCAATTAATTTTTTTTAAATTTTAAAAAATTAAGGATTGATCTACATTTATTCTACATACGCGATAAAAAAGTAAATGACGTCACGTTTTGACTGTCAGACTGCTGAGTCTGGAAACATGAAATTTTACTGGATTGCTGTCCATATTCGGTAATTCAAGACGAAATTTGTCTATGCAAGTACCAGCATATATTATCCCTCGAGATTCCAAAAGTACTTAACCCCCAAAATCACGAGTCTTGCGTACTGGAGACTTTTCGCAATAAGCTTTCTGGACCCTTATGTGACCTGGAACAACACAAAAGATTAGGGAGATTAAGAAATTTAACTTCTAAACAGGTATTTTTATATTTGTGTTACATGGAAAGAGTTAAGTTAAATCTTACGAGTAACGAATACCGCGTCATACTAGCTGCTATACGAGAGTTAACCATACACACAAAAGTAAAAGACAGCAAATACTTAACTGAAATTTCTGTAAGGCAGATTAAACAGATAAAACTGATTGTTTTCGAATACCACAAATATAAGGACATGTAATACATAGTTATAATATATTATTGTATGCAGATGTTAGTACTTAATAAGTACTGGATCCATGGGTACATGCATCCATCAGCAAAAAAACCGTTGAGATCTGAAATAATTCAGCGGAAAATTCTATTAATATAGATAAACCAAGTTTTAAACCCTTTTGTTTTTTCAAGAAAGAATCTACAGACAACCCTTTGGTTATCTTTCAATTAAGTCAGAGTGTTACCCTCTTCAAGGTATTGAAAAATATTATATGTAATAACAAACTTATACCTACCACTTCATCTGCATTGACTTAAAAAAAAAGCTTTTAACTGTTAATGGTTTACCAGTATGTATGTATGAATGTGTGAAACACTATAGCGTGGCAGAATTGGCATTCAACTTCAAAATGACCGACTCCCATACAAACTTCATAATAGGCCCATTTAATTATCTTAGGGGATAAATTTTGCAAAATCATTTTTAGTGCTCTCTTAGGTACGTTATAACACTAACTTCAATTCAATTCAATTCTCTAGACATAAAAATATCGAAATCATCATTTAATTTATTTTTTATGGCCAATTTTACCCCTAGGGGATGATTTTCCAGACACGATGGGTAACATATTAATTTGAATTTTTAACTTCAAAAATTATAGATTTACATTAAAACTTTCAACCCCCGCTGTACCCCCTTAGGGAATGAATTTTACAAAATATCCTTTCTGAATGTTCGCCTACGTTGTAACAGGAACGTTTTTTCAAAATTAAAAATCTCTTAACCTAGTAGTTTAGGCTGTGCGTTGATATATATATAACTGTTGTTATTAGATATATTTCAAGTATTCTGTACTCAAACCAGACATGCCCATCCGCGATTTATTCTATGTCATGTTCCAGACCGAATACCTGGTTTTTTTTTCTATTCTCATAAAATGTATAAAAGATCAAAATGAGTTATCACCTACTTCATTGACTAAGATACTGCCAAATTACCATCCACATGTAAGCGCTAACATGTTAGCGGAATGTTAATGTTTGTGTGTGTGTGGTAGTGAGAGAAGTTAGACTTTCTGTCTACTCTATAAAATTTTAATTTAACCAAGCATCTTAAAGTAAAAATAACAAGTGAATAACTAAGTGTGACTACTTCATACAAGCCAGCAATTTAAATAGATTCGAATTCAACATCTTTAATTTTAAATGGGTTTCTAGAATCAGTTTTGAATCGTCAAGAGAGTTATTTACAATTTGCTTCACAAACAATGCAATACTGGTTTATTGCCAGTATCCAATAGTTACTCTTTGTAAAACAATAAACGGCACATAATATAATAGTGAATCAAACGAAACACATTTTGCTTAACAAACATTTAACAAATAAGATTTACAATGTAAATATTTAACATAAAAAAAAAACTAAATTCAAGTCACATTTAAATTGCCATTTGTTTTTAACATTGCATTGCTTTCATTTCATCAGCTAACAAGAAAAAATAAATATGTATCTATATTACTAATACTACATATCCATAATAAAATCTCGACACAGCGGACGTAGATAAACATAAAGGAATACAGATACATACACACAGACATACATAAATATACATAAATAAATACATACATATACATCAATACATACCCATTCATATAACTATAAGATTTATCAGGATTCACAAATTTACTCTTAATATATGATTTGTTTCAGCTATTCAAAATACAAGTTTTTGTATATAAAGAATTCAAATTAAACAACAAATAATAATGGGCAATTAAAATTGAATTTATACAAAATAACAAACATATAAAATTAAACAAGTTTATCTTTATACTTAAAACACTTCCTTGTATATGTTACAATTAATAAATATGTACCTACTTATGAAATATAAATGTCTATACTTATTTATATGTGTAAAATAGGTTAAGGTCACTATTTGTTTTTAGCGATTTAATTGATAAACACGGTTTCCCATTTTGAGGATTTTAAGTAAGTACAGGTAGATTGAATTTTGATTTATTATATTTTATTAAAATCATTATTTACAAACTCGTATACACTAATTTTTATAGGTGCACATTTATGTGATTACTGATAAACAATTCCTGATTTCTCGTCTAACTTTAAACAAATAATTATAATTTTCTGATCGATGTTGTTACAATAATATATAATTTCTGGATCATTACTTTGGTGCTAATTTCGATGTCGCATGCCGTTAATTTATATTATCAGTATATGAAAATAGATATTGCATGTCACACGGAAAGGTAGGTACAGAAAATGTATTCTAAATTTGAGTATTTTTGCTCACGCGTTTGTTATCCCATTAAATATGTATAGTAAGTATCAACACTAAAAAACTTGCCATGAATATTTACTATTGTAAAATATATCCTGGTATAAAAGTTCGATTTTTCTACGCCCAAAAGAGGAAAAAAAGTAGTTGTAACATCTTCCTTCGTGTAATCTGTTCAACTTCTCAAATTATATATAATAAATAAATAGTACACATGTAGTAGCTAGTTTGCAGACTTCTAATATCTCGACAAACGAGTCCCTTTCTCTTCCCAAAAATCATTTACAGACATCTAAAGCCCTACTCGAGTATTCAAATAGTATGTAATACGAAAGAAATCTCAGCGCCCCCTCTCCTTATCGCTCCTTGCCCCTTAGCGCCCCTCCGACCAGCGCCCCGGGCCCCAGATGTCGCAGAGAGACGATTTTTGAGCCAAAATGAGCTTTTGCCTAATTTATTTTTTGCCGCCTTCTTTTCCCTGAGTAAATATTGACATACTGTTAGATCGTTAGATATAATATTGATAAGCCATCCCCTATTTTTTATTTATTATTAGTACCTACTTAGTAACCAATATTTGCTTAGGCTTCAACTCCTTTTTCCGTGCAAAGCTTAAAAAGTTGATTTAACATTATTTTCGTAAGACTTTATTTTACATATGAATTCTAATTAATTTTGATATACCTAATTAATTAGCAAAAAGCTTAACAGTTTATTAAAATTATTTTCACGCCGTTTTAGAAGTCTTTTATGGTAGGTATCAGTTTTCAGTACTGTTATATTGCAGTATTGGTATATGCCAGTTTGTCATTACACACACTCACATCTATTTGGTGTGGCGCCTCAAATGTAGATCAACGCTTATTTGTCAAAAACAGAGATATTGCATAAAGATGAAAAATGTAATACATATTTTCTATAATCGTTAAGATATCCAGCTTCCAATAAAAAACATTGATTTAATATGCACCAAATATAACAAATAGCTAGGGACTTACATATATATTCTTACCAACCTCAAACATCTCAGCTGTCAGACTTATCCATACAAATCGAATTACGACAAGATGGTATTCTCCAAAGGTCGTATCTGAGTTTTTTAGGAACCGGACGTTCGGCTCGGTGATTAGGAAATTATATTGGGGAATGAAATTTCTTCTCCATTTTTTTCTGAAGGTGTCGAGGGCGCGATTGGTTATTAAATAGGACTTACTGTGCACTTCCCTGTTTTAATTGTCTTTAAAAATTTAAATTTGTAATTTAGTCTTATTTTAAGTTGCCTATGTTAAATTGGATGAGAAATAATGATTTGAAATTTATTTGTTGTGTGTTGAGTAAATATTATTAGTTTGAAAGGCAAGCAATTGCTAAAAAATTTCAAGCAATAAATATAATCTATTCGATTTTAGACGTATTTTTTTTTTTAATACCTAAATGCTTCGAATGTTCAAGATTTGTACATTTTAGTTTCCCACTAAAAACTTTAGGGTTCCTTCATCCATCATGGGAAAAACAATAATCAAAAGAATAAGTCTTAGGGCGCGTTCGTTTTGGGATTAAAGTTCCCACGATTGATACTTTTCATACTTTTGATAACGCCAGTTTTGCCACCTTTCGTTCGTGTAAACAAAATTTTGGTTGCAAAACTTACGAAACGAACGGTTGACGTACACACACTACGATATTACACACACACACACTACCATAAACAATGAATATGTAAAGGCAGTTTGACAGATTAACACAAAAACCCCACCGCCAGACATGTGTCTAAAGTTTTATTTTTCGGTGGCAAAATTTGACAAAAATAACAAAAATATCGTAAACGAACGCATGACAGTTTGTTACATATGATATTAAAATTTTGATACCAATGCTCAACGAACGGATGACAGGTGACAAAAGTAATGAAAATGATAATTCTACATCCCAAAGCGAAGGTGCCCGTAATATCGTAAAAATATTTGGTGCATTTCCCGCAGCTCTGCATAGCAATTATGGAATTAACAACTTAGTCCTGTAAAATATCGAAGGATTTAAGCAATAATTATCTTCTTAAAAAATAATTTTGTATAGACTGTTAAATTTGTTCAACAAATAACTATGCAAATAATAACTAAAACGAATCAAATTAGTTTAAACAAAGTCATTAATTCGTATCAAGCGAACTAGAAACTAAAGTGTAACAATTTAATCAACGTTAAAAAATAAAACAAAAGATCTGCGATGCGTCAAAAAATAACAAAAGACGTCTACGATTTTACTTTTATTACGATCTTACAAAGAATAAAATTAATTGGTGATATTAATTATAACCTTTTTTTGTTTTTATTCTTTCTTCAAATTGGCGCGAAGCTGCCGTTTGCCATTGTTTTACCACATGCTACATTTTGGGGTCTTCGGAACAGCTTTATTCTTTTCTTTTCTACCGTTTTACCTTTGAGCATTGTTATTAAAGAATAAGATAGTACAATAAAATTACTAGGTACTATTTATTATTGAAACTGAGGAAAAAAAATTGTGGTATCATGTTTTATCACCTTTCCGTATGTATTTATTGGTCCTGACTAGGAACTTCAGTATGTGTCGAATGAAAATTTACGAACCTGATTAAAGCTATAATCTATAGTAAGTAGCGCAGGCATATTACGAGTTAGGATTTAAGCGTCATTTCTTGAATCTGAAAATTATCTTTACCAACTTCAATTTGTAGTTAGTACTCAGTCAGGTATGAAAATGCAAGCTGTAGGTACCTAAACCCATATTTACCACAAACAAGAGAAGGAACGGGAAAGATACGTACTGTATTATTATATTAATTATATTCAGTATTTAATTTTGTGAATGTGTATGAATCTAATGTGATTAGTATGCGACAGAATCTGAACCTACATTGCCATAGCTATTAGTGGATAAAACAAGACATTGGAAAAGAAAATTGGCGTATTTTGCATTACAATAAAAGCTGTTGTTTACGTATAATTAAGGCACGCATTAAATTTCAATCAAATCAATACCACTTAGAAGTTGTATTCTAGGAACTTATTGATTTGATTGTACCTAAGTACATACTTTTTGTAATCATACACCGATACTACAAGACGTTTTAATTAGGAAGGAGCAGAACCAGGACAAAAAGCTTGTTTATTAACAAAAATCTTTCAAATATTCATATAATCAAGCGTTGCACGGGAACGATCAGATTTATCCTTTTTTTTTCTTTTACTCAATATAGTATAAATAGTAAATATTTTGCACACAGTAAACGTTTGTCGGGTGCAATTTTAAATATTTTGTTTTTTTTGGTAAATTTTTGTAACCGAATAAAACGTAACACGATCAGGTTGCTCGATGCGCTGAGGTTATAATATCGTCCCAGTTATTTGTTTCCCATAAAAAACCGGAAATCACTCATCAATAACCAAATAATTTTTACTAAGATTTCGGAAACATCTGAACGCAACAGATGCTTAACGGCAATTGTCTTCCTTTGCTCGTCATTTTTAGGGTTATGTAGCTTAATGACCAAAACAGAATTATAATTTTATCACGTCCGTCCGTCCGCCATGTTACAGCCTCAATAATACCGGCTGCGCATAGATTCGGATGAAATTTTAAACGAAGGCGTGTTATAAAAACAAGAAAATTCAGTTATTTTTAAGGGTAGCTCATAATTCATTGGTAATATATTTTTCACGCATCCCATTGTGTGGGGTGTTGTTGGATAGGTTTTCAAAAATTCATTTCTGATTTTTAAGAAATATTTTTTCTAAAATGTATAAATATTTTGTGAGCGCCCCTTAACTTTTAAACCACGAGTTATAACAGTTGGAAAAAAATCACGACTATATGACTTAAAAAATACTTCCTCCACAATGTAAATTTTTCTATATTGCTAAAATTACTTATATCCAGTAACGTGATTCCTGTAAAAACGAGTTATGCAAAATACGAAACTAACTTATTTTACGTGAATGTTATTACAATGATGCGAACTCAAAGAAATTAAGCACAATGAGAAGTCCTGGTAGTAATTTAATGTGAATTGAAACTGGCAACACTCGAACAAAACTTTTGACCGTAACATTATTCTTCCAAAAATAAATTTCAATATGAAATAAAAAAAAATTGACGATAGCACGCGAACTCACTCTCATTTTGTTTTTAAATTTCTTCTTTTAAAGGCGCGTCCTTTTGTTTTTATTTTTTAAATCCCTAACTTGCCACTTAAGCATTTCTTTCATTCTTCCAACGCTGTTTCTATAATTACCAACAAAGAGTAGGATTGCGTGTTTATTTTACTTTTTAATTTAATTATGAGTTACAAAAACGAAGACATAAAACTGTATTACGCTATTGAAAATGTTTCTAATCTTTTTTTCTCATATTAGCAGAGTAATAATAGAGGATTGTAAGCAATTTACTCGATGTCTATGGATAAGTGTACTATTATGTTATTATAGACATCAAAAGTTGCATCAGAGGTACCAGATGCGAAGTAACGGGACTGTGCAATACATGTAACCGGCTAAAACTGGTTTTGTTTAGCAAAAATAAGTAGATGTATAACGCTTTAGGATTTTGTTGCGTGCGGGCGTCTGTGACCTCTGAGGAAGGGTTAACAAACAGTTGTTTATCTTTAAATGCCATGTAGGCATTTGGTAAGTTTAGCTAGATAGAAGAACAGATTAAATTGATAATGAATATAATTGATTATTTAAAAAAAAAGTAACTGTGGAGAAAACTTATTATGACTAAAAATAATTAAATAAAAATAAGTAAATAAAGTTTTGAATGAAATCTACTTCAATGTGAAACGTTTGCCTCAACGACGTCATCAAAATACACTCCCAATTTTTTTTTACACTTAATTTAAACTCAAAAGATACTCGAGATAATTGCTGTTCGAGCGGCTCCTTTCTCTCGATGCCCGAAGAATCGAATCCATTTCTCCGCGAAAGCAATTTTCGTCATTTTCCCCATTTTTTGGCATTCTTCATCGGGCGGGCCGTTTCTCGACGATCCATTGTCAGTAAAGGAACGGTGATTAAAATTCAATTTTGGAACAATCGGCCGATGTGTCGGGGCTAAGATGACGCGGTGCATTTTAATTGGATCACTAATTTTGGCGACCATTATTTTCAAGTTTAATTTTTGAATGATCGTATTTTCCAAACTTTTCCTAGATATATCAGACACTTAAATACATACTGTCAATCAGTGACCCACACTCGCACTGTGCAAGGTGTATGTTTATTTGTTTTATAATTACTCCAAAAGAGAAAGTCAATAACAATTTTATGTCTGTTTTGTTTATCACATGTATAAGTATGTAGGTAACGCTTTACCAATTTTTACAGTGTTATTTACAAATGATACAAAATTAAACCAAAAAACAATTTTCAAATTCTTAATTTTTTAGATACACAGTCCTTGCCTACACAAGTGAAATAAATACATATAGGTATAAGAATAGTTCGTTTACGAAATCATGACAATAATTATGATAGTTACGATAAATATTTTACCGTGTCACTCGTTAATAATAATAAAAACTTAGCATATGCGTTACAATTTATCAAATTAGTCACGCACAACCTATGCCGTGACCGTATCTCAAAAAAACTAACCCTTTATCTGCGCCGGTCAAAAATGACTTTCCAAACATAGGGCTGGCACACAATGAGAATGCCCCGGAAGATATTCTTTCTTGTACCTGTAAATAAAATAATAGCTTTCGCATCGGAATTAGCATAATAATAGCGTTTGCTACTATTATTTCGGCTATATTGGCTAACAAATGCCCATTATGGTCGAAGGGCAGCTGCAGGGCCAATTTTTTAAGGGCATTGTCCATTGGAATTTGGATGCGCTTTGATAAGAATGTAGGGTTGATTGTAAGGTCAATAGCCCTGATGCATCACCAGTGCAATTGCTCACTGTTTCTGGTTCAATATATTCAAGGTTTAACATAACATTATGAACCTAATTTTGCTTTGTTTTTTTTTTACATTCTTTATCGAATTCGTACAGCTATACCTACATTTATTATTTTTATTTATTGATGTACACAATTTACAATTAATTTATGAGTATACAATTCCTAAATGTGTGTACGTTTTTGACAATAGAATACGTAATTAATTTGCGGTTGTCGTTCGGTTTTATCATGAACGATGTCAACACTGTGCTTTTAGTTCTTATTTTTGTCCTGTCCTAAAACTGTACCGCAGGTATCATTTTCAGGTATCATTGTCAACAATAGATATAAATACTAAATCTGACAGAAATTCGTGTGTATTATTTGTGAAAATAATATAAATGTAGTCTTAAAAATAAATAAATTCACTATTATCTCTTGTCGGCATATTTACAATATTGCTTTAAAAATTTGAATTTAATTCACGTATAAGTAAGCAGATAACTATATGGCTGTTTTATGAATAACTAAAATTGTATGCGCAATAAGAACCTAATACAGATTGACATGCCGGACCCTTTGGACTATTTTAACAAAAAACAACAGGTAATCAAAGGGTTAAGCTTAAGGGTCGAATAATAGATTCGGTGTAGAAAAGACAAAAAAAATGTATTAAGGGTTGAAATGAAGAGTTTATAAATGTACCATATTAAATTACTGTTATTTCATTGCTCTATGAACGGTCAAATATTTAATCCTGCTTTCCGAATTCAAGGATCAGTGTTTTTAACTTACTAACAAAATTCTTATTGAGAATTGGATTACAAAGTTTACCATTCAGATTGAGAATTGCAATTCCATTTTTTAAGTCCAATTTAACTTTAGATCCCAAAGAAGTTTTTAGACTAGTTTAACTGCCACGTCTAGAGCCGGAAACAAGAATGAATATAAAAATAATCATCAGACCGAGAGCTATCCAGCATCCTTCTGTTCACACGATCTTTGCACTGACAGGGTTATCACTGCGCAAAAACAACGAATACATATTCAGTTTTAATTTTTCTGACATGTTGTGTTGTATTCGTATTATAGCTTTAAAAAACCAAGTTATATTTACAAAAGTGTATCAAAGTGGAAATAAAGAATTAGTTTAATTGAATTTAAAATGTATGTATCTATGTAGGGAAACATTGTACAGTAAATAAAATGTTCTAATTCTTTACATATTTTCACTACGTACTAGAGTACTTACTCTTTCATTAAAACAATAAATAATTTGAGATTTTATTACGAACACGACTTATGACGTGTAAGCGATAAATGAATTTGTAAAAATATGTAGACTACTTTCTCTATTAAGATAATCTTTTTGCATTATTTTTTCTATAACATTATGGAGTTATCCATGCGTAGAAAGAAAAATTTTATATTTGATTGTTGCTAAATGCAATAAAGTAGCTTTTGATGGTTTTTGATTTAATTGTAAAATTCGCACTAAGTATAATAAAACCAATACTCGACCTAATATACTACATAGTTACGTGAATAAAGTTAAAATCGAAAAAAAAACAGTTTAATCAATAAGCAATAGAAACTACACACCATTTTTTATAGTATAATTTTAATGTTTATACTTATATTTATAAATCCAAACCTAAGCAAGTTCCTATTACTTAAATTACGAAAATATCTTTCATCTTCATCTATGAGCAATTTAATTCTGTGTTACATTTTAAAGACGTCTCGGTGGTAACCCTAGATAATCGAGACGCTTGCCTCCAACTTTAGGAAAACTTGCCAACTACGATTCGCTTCTTTTTACATTTTTCTCTTGCACAAAACGTTTATTCGTTTTCCTTCGCCTCGTTCCTCTGAATATTTTTTAATCTTCTCTCTTGAAACAGAGTACCCCTTTTCAGGAGTTGGCCGGCTATATTTCTTAACTTGACTACTCGGATTTTAAAGGCATGGAGTAATAACATATCTTATATTAATAAAAATTGTAACAATAAAAACAAAATGTTGTAATATATTTTTTAAATTAGTACCTTTTAATCAATACATATTTTGAAAAATAATGATTAGAAAGTACAAATGCAATTAGGTATCTATTGGGAAATTAGATTCAAGGCGAATATAACATACACGGCTTTAAAACTATTTAAATATATAGGCTAAAATAGATAAGAATAGGACTTAAGATTACAGTCGATCACTAGAGTTAGTTTAAACAAGGACAGGTTTTAGGTTTTTAGATGATTAAAGAAAAATATCTATAGGTATAATGTAAAGGAAATAGTATTTTGAGATCAGGGAACAAAAAAGTTTGATAATTCAATGCCTTGGACATTAAATGTAAATTTGGTTACTATAAGCAAGAGATAGAAAATAATATCTATAATTTTGCTAAACGATGAAAAAAAAAATGAACTCGAAGTCTCTAAAGATTTATGCTCCTTGAAAACTCCTTAAAGTTTTTATTTGACCACTGAAGCATTCGTGAGATAGCGCTGCGTCGAAATTAAAAAAAAGACTTGGAAAAACAAGAATCTTGTTGGAGTAAAGTTTATTTGAAAACAGGATTCCATCCGAAATGTTTATAAGAGTATAAAAAATATTTTTATTAAAATGTTTAATTGTTGCATTTTATTTTGAACGATAACTACTTAGTTTACAATTATCATATACATACAAACATTACCTACATCTTTTGGACTGTGACTTTTCTTTACACACTCAAATAGCCTCTTGGTTTTTTTTCCAACTCAGGTATAGTCATTAGGCGGTATATATCGTTAATTATAGCAGATTTGTGTATACATATATTTAATGTAGCAAAATTAATAAAATAATGATTTTTATGAACATGGAAAAGGAAAATAAATTATGATAAAACAAAAAAAACAATAATGGCATTAGGACCATTTAAATATTCACTTATTAATTTTATTTAATTTTCTATTTAATAAACCTATCCACTTTTGCTTTAAATAAAAGAATCTATTAACATACAAATACTGTTTGGTCAGCTACCAAAATTGCTGCTCCAGCAAAATGGCCGTCCAATATACGTTATAATAGAATGTCAATAACAAAATTTCACGCGAGCAACGCAGGTGGTTTTTTTTAACTCCACTGCCCACCCCAAAATAGTTGGGAGCGAGGGAGGAATAGTTGGGTGGATGCGTGACCCTCCCCATCCCACGCCCCTTCCACAATACCCCAACTCTGGGGAAGTGGGGAAGAGCCCGCGTGAAGTGTTGCACTCAGCCATGTGTGCACACCACGCAATTCACAGACAATCGTTTAAATAACCAATAATTAATTATACCGTATACCTGATAATTCAAAATGTTGTTCTTAAAAAGTAGCTAATATTATGAGAAGCTTACATTATTATTATTATTATTATCATGAAATGGTTTGCGATTCCATCAATTTACTATTATTCCTAAAAGATTATATTTAACTTTTTAATATACTCTTTAAAATATATTAATTTTTTTATTTTCAGATCGACTTAAGAGTATATAACATTTACCTATAAGCATGTTTATAGTTTAAATAACAATATCGTATTTATTCTAAATATCTGTTTTTCGGTGTTTCCATTAAATAATAGGTAGGTACTTAGTTAGAAAAATAATGTTTAGACGCACAATAAACTCATCATAATTATGTTGTACAATCTGAACTGTTCTTCTATACAGGTAGGTAGATGCGTGCTTGTCAACACATTTTCATTAAAAAATGCCTAACGAATGACACGATGAAAATTTTCATTTCCACGTCAAAACGGCACGTAAGTCTGCGTTCCAATTCAAAAATAAATTTGCTACACGCCCGCGCACGAACGTCGTATTTTAAAATCGACACAGAACATTCAGATTTATATCAGTAGTTCATATCATCATTGAAAATTTTTATTTTCAAAGATGTAGGTAGATAATTAAGAGTCGCTTTACAAAGTGAAGACGTGGCATTACTCGCCCAGGTCTTTGGCTAACCTTTTTTTCTTAGAAATAGACTCATGTTTAAGCGCTTTGAGGAATGTTTTATGCCTACGCTGTACCAGTCTAAGCATTGCTGGTATTGCTTGGGGAAGTAGGTACCTACTTTTGTATGTAAATGTAATGCGTAGGCTTTAGCCGAGTTGCCTAGGTCTTTGTGAGTAAGATAGTGCTAGGTTGCGTGCAACGCCTCAATACAAATAGTGACTATACCGACCAGTAAATATTTTTAAGTTTAGATAAAAAAAAATAGCACAAATTTTGATTACGCTATTTGTTATTATTTTAAATTCGAATTCTTAACTTTAATTTTGTTATTAAGAAGTTAAATAAAGTAGATAATACATAGAAATATAGACAGATATAGTTCTATTGAATTCAGATATTCATAGATGGTTTTTATTTGGTGTACTTAACAATATTTTAAAGATATTAAATTTATATAGAGTTGTAAGTATTAAAAAGAACAAGACGCGATGACTAATAAAGTCGGTTGTAGATGGACTACGTTAACTTGTCTAACGTTACAACTAAACATTGAAGTTTGAATTCAAATACTATAACATTAGCTAACTTACACTCAATATTTTTTGAATGGTTTTATAAAGTTATTAAACTAACTAAGATTGTTACTTGGTACAAGTTAGACACTTGTTCATTCAACTTTATAAAGTTATTTGTATTTGATTTATATTTGAATAATAGTTCAGTTATTTTTATTAATTTACTTTCAAAAATAATCTTCATGCTAATTTTGCTGAGGCTCTTGTTTAACCTTCGTACTGCACCGGAGTTCATCATAACACCTTAGTAACTTAATGAAACACTGTGCAAGCTCATTGGAACTTCTTTCTGCAAACGCTTAGGCTAGACAGTGTATTTGCTTCCTGTCAAGAGTTTCCCTAGAGACAAAAGTATTAGATTCTTCATCAAGAGAAATATTAGATTTTTAAAAGATTAGCAAATAAATTCCTATGGTATTGAAGGTTTCATAGGGTACGGTGACCGCTTAACATCAAGCGGATCATTAGCTTATTTGCCACCTCCTGGTGCAAAAAATACATATAATGTATGAGTTATGCTATGAAGGTCTTTTTAAAAATCTTCATTACACTAATTATAACTTTCTTCTGTATTAAACTTATTTAGGCCTTTGCCCGACTTTGAATCATTTCTCTACTTTTCTATTCCTTGAGCTGGCGTCAAAAGAAATACCTACCTATTTGAAACAAAAAAATATTTAGGAACGTCTCAGCTTCATAGTTTTATGTTACGTACAGATTAAGTATTTTTACGCAATCAAAAAGTAGTAATAAATTTTCCAGTCTAGTCCAGCTAGATAACATCCTTAAGCCATCGTGCGTCGAACGAAGTGTGCTAAGGTGAACACCTTTCCCTTCCCTACACTTATTCATAGAGAAATAACAAAAATAACCATAGACAGGCGTTGTCCAAAACGCTACGACTTCCCTCGTCCCCTGGTCTCATACACAAGTGAGGCGAAGAGAGAGCAAAGATAACTGAAATAGGAGGTCATCTTGCGTTGGGCGACTGGTATGCGTAGGTTGTATAAGTTGAAAAATGGCTGCACGGTTAGAATACTGTTCGGTTAATAGTTAAATGGCCTTATAAACGAACCCGGAAAGTATGTTTAGAGATTTATGTATGTGAAATTTTGTAGTTTGTAGTTTGTATTTGTGCGTATTTTAAGTTTTTAGTGACTAGTAAGTGTATGCTGCTTCACCCTTGTAGATTATGAAATTTGTTTGCGTCTGGAAAAGTAATAATAAATGTAACCTTTGACTGGAATGTATTCTTTAAATAAAACTTAGATACCTAGTAAAAAGTAAAGTTAAACCGTGGCCTAGGCCGAAAAACGTCGAAAAATTAAGATCAAAATTAATATTGCAATTTTTACTTGATGCTAAAAATAAATATATGTATCAAAACTGATGAAAATTTATCAAAAAACAATTGAATTAAACGAGATTGAAGGTAATGAATGATCTACATCCTATTTTTATTTGCAATGGATAATAATCAGTGTCGGACAGATGTTTTTTTACAATTACAATATTTGTATTTTAAGAAAATACTTAATAAAAAAAAACTATATTAATAGTAATAGGAAAATAATTAAGATTGTATATTTTACTGACTATTTTTTCTGAGAGATGATCTTTTACCGATAATACACACAAACACAAACGAACATAATTTTTTTCTGTCCATATAAAACAACACTGAAGCAAAAAGTAACTGAGGACTGAAACAAATCGATACAAATTAATTGCCACTCTTAAGTAAATCAGCCATTTAGCTCGTCCCTGCTTGCCATGCTGCTTGCTTCATATCTACATTTTTTAAAGGCAGTCAATAACTTTGTTATAAATACTCTTATAAGTACTTTCTAGATAATTGACTAAATTCAAAAAATCTAGGTATTCTAATTAATTAACTTGTTGTAGCACTTACAAAGCGGTTGCTGTAAGTTACTGACTTTTCATGTATGCATTCATTTTAATTTTAACGTTTAAAACGTATTATATGTATTATTCTTTTTATGTTTTGTAAATACTAATAGCATTTTGGAGAAGTATATTTTACTAAAGTTCCGGTTGTCTGTTTTATGATATGCTCGTTTTTTAGGGCTTACAATAATATTGGAAAAATATATTTGGCAGATCTTGTTTATTGTTTTTTAGGTCAACGAAAAAATTCTTCAAGAAGCAAGTACTTTAAAAATCCCAAATGTTTCATATTCCATATATTTTAAAAACTTTAAAAATAGGGATAGAATTATATAATAATATTGGCAGATTTGTCTATTAATTTCTCAGGCTTTCGTCCCGGTCTCTTAGATCCAGAAACGCAACAATAATATGGATAACTGAAAAAACAAGAACAAATTAGATGATAGATATGTTGAATCTAAAACTGACCATTTTCTGTCTTCAATCAGAACACAATAGATTTGACCCACCTAACAATTAGTGAGAGTGATGCATGAATAGGCATGATCTACTACTAAACGTAACGTTCACTCAATTAGTTTCGTAAACCATAAGATAATGAACTATCCTACAACAGAATTACCTGAAAAGCTGAGTTTTAACACAGTTTTTAGTTATTCCCAAGTAATTGATCTACTTGTAAATTCAAGTAGGTAGTACTAAATATTATATCTTATGTTTCTCCTATAATAATATGCGTATCAACATTTTAGGCGTTAAAGTGTATTCTTTTCCTTTTTTCGACCGACTTCAAAAAAGGAGAAGGTTCTATGTTCGACGGGTATATTAGTATATATGCATGTTAATAATAAATTGTCAACCGATTTAAATAAAATTTTTTATTCGAAAGAGTACATTCCTGAGGTGGTCCCATATTAATGAAGTGGATTTAAAACTTAAACTTTTGGAAAAAAAAATAATTGATGTTAATTTTAAACGCACCTTTTATGTTGATGATTGTATAAAATTTTGTTACAAGCATGGATATTTTTAGTGTACGAAAAATAAAGGAATTCGTCACTCAGAAGCAAAACATAAAAACTTTTTAACAGAAAAAAGCAACCGGCTTCTAAATGATGCACTAAAAAGTTAAAAATAATTACTTATTGCCAAAATCTGATCTGAACCACTGTTTGAAGTTGATGTATATGTACCTGACAGTTTATAACACCTTTACTTGCATGACTCAAACTTCAAACGGCAACTCATTTCAGATTTTTGGCAATAAGTTTTGCGTAAGTCATTAAATGTGTATATAAGTACTACGGAAGCTTAGTTTCAAATATTTGGTAGAGTAGTAATTGGGTAGAAATCATCTTACAACTAAATTTCCGAAAAACCTAAGTTCCAATACAGTTTGTTAGTAGATATTTATTTGTAAATTTAAGTAATTAATATCTAATATTTCTTTTAAATGCATATCAACATTTTAGACAGTAAAGTGTATTTCATAAAGATTTTTTTAATCGATTGGCCCTACCTAACAATCAGCGCGGGCTTTGCTATAGCATATACCACAAAATATCGCGTATACTCAATTAGTTTCGTAAGCGATAAACTGTGTACTGCGGAACAATCGCCAAGTTTCTAATTATTGGTTAAAAGTTGGTTAGGAATCATTTTACAACCGTATGGTCGAAAAACCGAAATTTTGATATTGTTTTCTTAGTTATTCTCTAGTTATCTCTCTACTTGTAAGTTTTAGTAGGTAGTTGTATCTAATGTATTATCTAGGTATATTCGTATCAACATTTCAAACACTAAGAGTATTTTTTAGTTGTATTACATACGGATTCCTATTTTTGACTATTAATAGCTATTTTATTGATGAAAAAAGTTGTGAGTGAAATTATAATAGTTTTATTATATACTATGGATCGGAACCTTAGTTTTTCTTTTTACTTTGAGACAAAGCTGTTTATTTTGATGAGCGTGTCGGTGTGTACCGTTTAGATTTTTAGTCACCTTTCCGACCCAACCAACATGTTTCGACCCTGTTTAACATTCGGCAAGGATTATCCTCAGCCCTTGGAACGCTATGTGTTTCCTGGCAAGACTCGTTCTAGGGTACACTATGAGTTTCTTCAAGAAAGTATTATGTATATATACATAATGTATATATGCACTGGTTATATATACTGATTGAATCATCCTTTATTTTTGACTTGAAAATATTACACAACGGCGCTTAAAGTCTATTTTATTTAACATTGCAGTATTTTACCTACACTTTTATACAAACCAGCCCAATAAAGCAAACTCAGTCATAAAATTTAGTGCCCATAAATAAAGCAATCGAACCGTTAGTGCCCGATTAGCTAGCCTAGCCTGAAATACCAATATTTCGATGCACTTCTCTGTCAAACCGGGCCCTGACCATATATCTATCTTGTACCATCTAGGAAATAATTCTACAATATCTTTCTACAAACGCATTCTCTGTTATACACGCATTCTTCTCAAACATGCAAAATCACTAACACATACAAACACAAGGACTACAGAAAAGATCCTCTATACATGCACATTATAAAAGTACACAAATTCGTTCATGTAGATGTGAATTTGAGTTAGTGTGTGTGCGTTAAGTCAATGACCTTATGCATTTACTTGCACCGTACAGGCTAAAAGTATGCGTTCATTTTATTATGGTCTTATTTTAAAAATGGAACTGCGGTCATCTCTTCCTTTCGGCGCGTTAGGCTAGGTCAGGGTATAATTTTTGGCGAGAACTTATTTAGGTTATTCGGTTAGTTCAAGAACTGGTTCCATGACCGGTCAGTTGTGATATTCGTCTCCAAATAAAATTAAAACGAATTTGGTTTTTGTTACATATACGAGTGAAACAAAAGTTTTGGACAATGCTTTTAAAATTCCTTTTCACGCAGTCACAGATTGTTGTCTTAGAAAGGTCTGCAAAACTGGTTACGTCCAGATGTCCTTATTCGATACGCTTTAGCTTTAGAACGAGTTTTTACATTAACAAGCCATTAATTACTTAAATTAATTATTTTATTGGAGGAAATAAAACTGTTGGAGGAATTAAATGATTTTTTCGTAAACTTTACACGTTATTTTTTCTTATTACTAGGGGAACGTCCATACAAATGCCATCTACCAGAGTGCGGACGAGCGTTTATCCAACTTTCTAATCTGCAGCAGCACCTTCGAAACCACGATGCTCAAGTCGAAAGAGCTAAAAACAGACCTTTTCACTGCAATATTTGTGGAAAAGGTTTTGCTACTGAGAGTAGTTTGAGAACTCACACTGCCAAGGTCAGTATTTAGGTTTTTTCTTAATACTAGTCTCATCACCAACAGTATTAATAATCAAATGTGAAATATTTTTTTTTTAATATCTTACACAGTGCTAAGTACAAGTAGGTATCCAATTGATTTACTAAAATATATAAAACATACCGTTGCTCATGGCATTGAATTAAAAATTAAAAACTTTAAAAAAAATTACCATAGAATGAAAAGAATGTTTAAAAGGCATTTAAATTTTTATGTTTATCATCTTCAATTTTAAAATTATTTTCGGTTAGCTTGTTAAATTTTTACTTTTAATTTTTTTTGGCTGTTCAGAGTTTATTTTCAAAATTCCCTTTGGATATTAAATATTTTTTGTGTTTTTTTTTTGAATAAATGTATCCTAATGTTTGACTGCTATGTTCGCATCGCCACCTCATCGGTGGAGCAGGAGCTTCAGCTGCACCTTGGTGTTTTGCAGCAACACGCCGCCCTTATGATCGGGGGCGCAGCCGCAACACCTTGCCCAATATGCCACAAAGTTGTATTTGGTGGCGAAGCCCTAGTCGAACATATGAAGAACACGCACAAGGATCCGAACGCGTCCGGCGTTGCCAGTAAGTTTACCGAACAAGGCTGTTCGGTTTTCAAAAAAATCTCTTTTACTGCTTCTTATTCAAAAAAAGAACAAAGAATACGATTCTTCTTTCTTTTTTTTCTTTCTCAGCTCCTGAACGCAGATGAAGATCTTAGTGTTAAGTCCTATTGTTTAAAATAACCAAAGTCCTCTTAGTCCCAGTGCTGAGAAGTGCCTTTTTCCCATAGAAATATTACAACAAAACTAAACGAGTATTTTATACTAAAGCTGTGACACAGAGGATTTATTAGTTTTTAAGATCTGTCACTGGAAGTTTGCTTTTTTTCCTGTAAATTTAGTATCTTCGTAAGAGTCGCAATTAAAACTGAAACAAACATGATGTGCCGCGCAAGCTTCCAGCTGGCACAAAGCCACAAGGGGTGTTGGTTTTCTTAAAAATCAACGGTAAAACAAAACGTATCGTTTCCATAAATCTTAGTGGTAAAGTTAATAAATAAGCTGGCAACGTCATCCGGGGGAGTATAAAATGTTATTGTTTTAGAATTATTGGAAGGGTTGTGTGTTTTGCAAACATTTCTTGCTTGTCTCTGACACAGTAAATTCTTCGGATGGCGTTCCGACTCTATTAACATAACATGTTTTGTTTATGTCTATTATGGTTACATTTTCCCCGTTTTCTATCAACATTTGTTAACATTTCTCATCCTGCTAATTGATTTCTGTTATGATTTCACTTTTCATTTTACAATTATTATTTATACGATCCCTTTAGTTTTAATTGGATTTTACTTTATCATTTTTAGTGTTAAGAATGATGACAACTTTCCTTAGACGACATTCAGAGCTTAAAGGAAAACTTTTCAAATACTTGACAACTGGGCACTAAGTGGTGTTTAGTACCTATGTTTTATATACTTTAGTGACAGGCAAAAAGCTATGATTGAAAAGTTGTCATCAGCATTCGGGTAATGACTAACAAATTAACTAACCAGATCATTTTTTTTTCCTCCTCTAACCCACTAACCTATCCATCCATATCCTGGTGATGTTGGCAAAGGTCCACCTGCCACGTCACCGTACCCAGCGCAAGCTAAACCAACTGATCCTTATATAGCGAAGCGGCGGACTGCCAACCACCCATGTCCTGTTTGTGGGAAGCACTACGTCAACGAGGGCTCCCTAAGGAAGCACCTCGCCTGTCATCCCGAGACGCAACTTACCAGCAGCCTTCGGATGTGGCCTTGCTCAGTCTGCCAAGCTGTCTTCACCCATGAAAGCGGTAGGTTATAGATCTAACACCTCAATATTCACCGGTAAATCATTTCACTTGAGTGAAACAACAGTCCCGATTTAAAACTTATCTTTGATAATTTAATAATATTTTTAATAATTGACTACCTAATTTATGTTTCGTTTCCGTCTTAATTTGATATTTATAAGTCGCACTCGGTAAGGACAGGTCATGCGCTAACAAGCGGAGACGTATGACGCTGATTATTTATAAGTCGCACTCGGTAAGGACAGGTCATGCGCTAACAAGCGGAGACGTATGACGCTGATTAGGAGGAGGAAGAATCTTATAAATGCCAAATTCTTAAATTTGTTTTTAAAAGTAAAGGATATATTACTAACATTAACATTAATACATCACATTTTGTAATAATTCCAGGTCTTCTCTCCCACATGGAGCACATGAGGATGGAACCAAAACACCAGTTCGCAGCTCAGTACGTACTGTCAAGAGCTGCTGCAGAACGTAGGGAAAGAGACCTTATTGCAGCAGTATCTGCCTCTGCTGGAGGTTCTGGCTTGCTTAATTTGGCTCCCCCTTCACCAGCGCACTCTGACTCCTCTTCTAATGGCCGCTTATCTTCATCTGCTGGATCTGAAACTGGCGCTTCTGTAAATAAACTAACGGAACTCCTCAGAGCTAACAATGGACACCAAGGTTTTGGAGACGAAAGGGTGGCAGCAATTGCCGCTGCTGCAGCAAACATGATGGCACAACCTGGAGAAGGAGCCAACGCTGTTCAAGTAGCAGCAGCCAACTTAGTAACAGCCATGAGACAGCAGCTTGCAAGAGAACCAACACAGACGCAACCTGAAACGCCTCCAGCTCCAAGCGAAGCCGCTCTACGAATACAACAAGCCGAAGCCCTACTCCGTAGCCAAGCTGAAGCTTTAAGGCTAGCTGTCTCTCAAGCAGCTGCTGCCCATAGCAGTGACGCCATAAGCCCTCTGAGACACAACGGTGGATTTCCTCAGCCTCCAACCGATGCAAGTGCTCAACTTTCGCCCGAAATTGTGGAGGCTTTTAGAATTGCTCAAGAGCAGAGATTAGAGCAAGCTTTAAGAATGCATGATCCCAGGATGTTAGGATTCAATATACCATCTCCAGCCCAACAAGCTGCTCAGCAGGCTGTTGCTGCTCAGCAAGCGGCAGCTGCTCAGGCTGCTCAGCAAGCAGCTGCTGCTCAAGCGGCTCAACAGGCCGCGGCTGCTCAAGCTGCTCAACATGCAGCACAAGCCGCACAACATGCTGCTCAACAAGCGGCTCAGCAAGCGATCCAACAACAGCAATTACAACAACACTCTGTTCATGCAGCTCAAGCTGCACACGCAGCTCAAGCAGCTCATGCAGCTCAAGCTGCTCATGCCGCTCAAGCTGCTCATGTGGCTCAAACGCCCCACGCAGCTCATTCAAATCAGGCGGTTCAACAAGCCACTCAACAGGCTGTCCATTTGCAACAAAACACTCAGCCATGAAAATTCAGTTATTACTAATCCGATGTGATTTCGTTGGGACATTAACTGCCTTAAACCTTATAAAACATATTTAAGTAACTCAAATCTACAAAAACGTACATTTATATCTATTTAGGCATTGATTAGTTAAGTAATACTTAAATGTTTTTTATAAGTAAGGGAGTAATTCGTGTAGCAAAAAATTGACTTTATCGTAGTATGTTTTACCAGTTTGTTAAAAAAAACGCAATCGAAGTCATTTTAGATTAGTAATTATTCCTAAACTAGAACCGTTTTTCATAAGAATAAACAAAAATCGCTATATTCGGTTAGTCGCCGATTACAAAGTCGCGGTATCTAAACACTTGTTTATAATTAGATAGAGGTAACTTTTGTAAATAAAAAGTGTGTAGAACCTACTTTGTAGAAACTTTACACGTATCTCTACTTTTTTCATGAACATTATATCTAATTTTATTGAACAAAATGGAACAAAAACTCGCCCGAACAATTAAATAGTTTGTATAAAACCTTCTTGTGACAAAGAATATAATGTTATTAAGTGCAATCTTCGAAACCTGTTTTTAAATAGATATATATATTTATTTTTATTAGCTTTAACACTAGAAAAATTTCTTTCGTAGCTTTTGTATGTGCCAAACTCTTTTAAGCACTTTAGTCGCATTTTATTATATAGTTTGTTTTATGTTTAAGTTATTCCTAAGTTTTCATAGAATACTTATTGAAATATATTTTTTGATTTAAGTATATCTACTTAACTTTCACGCAATAACACCTATGCTAGTCAATATTTTGAGCGCACAAATTCTATTAGAAGCCATGTTTTTTTTTTTGCGAAATTTATGTACACTTTTAGGAACTTTGTTGTCTAGGCTTCCTTATTTTTGTCATGAATGCCATATTAGATTATTGTAAATATTACTGCTGTCTTATGCAACGTTAATGCATTAGCATTAGCAATATATAAATATTTTATAATTTCTTTAACAAAAAAATATATTATTTACAAATTATTTTGTATAATTGTAAATAAAATTTATTGAATATTGTTTTTTTTTTTCAGAAGACTGTCGTTACTTGTTTTTTTTTTGTAAATAATTATTATTGGTAGTAGTAACATTAAATTAGAAATAGCGATTTTTCACTGGACGCGACGAATATATACAGTCATAACAGAACATGTTAAATAAACCCGATAATAAACATTATGTCTTAATTTTACATCACACTATGAAGAGACAGAAAAAAAAACAAAAAGCTGACAAAATTCCTAAGAACTCCTAAAAAAAAAAAGGTCTTTCCACTGGCAAAAAGTTCAAATGACGCCTGTATAAAAAAAAGATACACGTAGGTATCTACCATAGCCATTTATAGAGAGTATGCATAACCTGTATAATGCTGTTCAAGATTCAGCACACAAGGTCAAAATGGAACATTTACCTTGATTGAAGCCCGTAAAAGTCATATAATTACGAGATTGTTTTGATCTACAATGCTGGTTTGCTTTACGACGTTAACCGTAAAAGTGTAAACAAACCCTGGAAACCATACGATTTTTACTATATTGAATATAGACTCAAATTTACCGTCGAGTCTAGTTACAAAACGACTACGTCCCATTTTAAAATGAGACACATAATATTTGTAATATTATAATAACAGATTTTCAAGTGTTGCCGAATATTAAATTCTTTTAATACTATCATGTATCTGTATCTCTGTATAATGTTTTTTTTGTGAACAAAATTGTACATGTTTTTGCAAAATTGTTCACAAAATTGCTATAGATACAATATTGTATGTGTAATCATAAAATAGGTAAGATATTGTAAGATGATTTCATGTACGTAATTAGTTTTATTCTTTAATTAATATTGGTGTTGCCATGCTACAGTAATCTGTTTTACACGCACTTTAAATGTAAAATGATTACTGTAAGTCTGGTCGTCAATTTAAATATGAAGAAAATATAACAATGCAATAGCCCAAAAAATCGTTAATAATTTTGTCGTGACTTGGTTATGGAAGAAAGTTTTATTGATTTTTGTTGGTTGTAATTTATTTTTTAATACACAACTTTCGGGAAATTCTTTTATAATTTGGAATGAAACGGTGAGATCCATACAAGCAACATGTTACCTACTGGAACGTTAATTTTCTAGGAAACGTGAAAAATTTTCAGAATGAAAAAGGCAATCACAAAAAAAAACATCAATCATTTTAATGATTCACAACTTGTAAAAAAGAATAAAGTGAATGGATCGCTATTTATGTAAAAAAAAGTCTTGATGAATTTAATATATAAATAAATTAAATATAACAACAAATGAAGTTCCTATAAATACTGTGTAAATGGTATTGTTTTAAATTTAGGTCTAAATAGAATGAAAAATTTATGGACGTTTGGTATTTTTAAAGTTATTATTAATAAAACATCGTGTTAAGGAACTGTAATCAATTGTTTAGGAGTTGTACAAACCTGAGGAAAGCACGGATTAGGAATCCTACATTAGGTTTTTAGAACAAAAATTACGTTTCCAAGAAAGTGTTCAACTCTTAGTATTGTATAATTTTTGTGTGCAACGCAAAATCTTATAAAATATTTGTAAAGAGTTTGAAAATTTCATTTGGAAAAAATGAATATTAGAATAAAACTATTTTTTTTTAAATTGTAGATAATAATCGAGAACTGCAACACATTAAAATTATACAGTACCAAAAATTATTTCTGTGATCATCAAAAAGGTAATAGTTATAAACAGATTGAGTGTGCGAGGTCAAAGTTTATGTTTAAGTTTTTGAAGAATACATTTTTTGAACGTTAAATTAAATATATATTCTAAAAATAAACATTTTTTCGACATTGATTTTACAAACATTTCATAGCTAAGCAGTATTTAGTATTAAAAATTATGTATGCCTAATAACAAAATAAAACGGCGATAATTTTACACACCTAAATAAATTTACAGAAAAAAAATCTCAGTAAATCTTAGTAGATAACACACACACTGGTTTTTTGTTAGGTAATGTGTAATGTCAACAATGTAAAGATTATTTCCATATGTTGACAAATAATTTAAAATGCGCTGTTAGTCTTATATGAATTAAAAATGTATATGACGCACTTAATTTAAATATTCTAGTTTAATTGGCTTTCAATACGTAAAAGTAACATTTTGTTGATATTTTTGTTATCTACTAGATAAAATTGTTAATAATTATTATGAAATTTTAATTTGAACTTAATTGCATAAATAAATTTGTGATTACATTACATTTATTATTTAAAAGTTTTACGAACTTGCAAACTGCATACTAAATCAAACTTAAAACAGTGTTTCTAGGGTAGTAACTTTTGACGCTCAATTTCAATTACGCTGTGATTTTGGCATTAAATGGCAAAAAAATCATTTATAACATCTTCCTACGCCACAAAATAAAAAATTATTTTAATATTACTAATTACCAAATGTAAGCAAATTAAATATTTAAAAGTGGTGCCTTTAGTACGATATAATTCAAGATTGGTAAAAAATCGGAATTTGGATTGCTGTCAAGAGTCAGCCCTAAGTTTTGACAAAATTAAACTAATAAATAACTCGTAAATTCTAAACTTTAGTAAACAGTTTGTAATATTACGTTGTTAAGTTTTTAAAATGACTTGCTGTTGATTTAAATTAAACATCCTTATTGACTGTTCAAGTTTTTATTTCTGCTGCTTTATTGTTTTTGTTAACATTATATTTAGCTTTTTTTACGAAGTATTTAGCGAAATATACATTATTTCTATTATTATATAGTATAATATTTAAGAATAGACAGGATAGCCAGGTTTTCACTTCATAATACACATATAGCCGTATACTCTTAAATTGTAAGTTAGTATAATTAATGTAATGTAATGTTTTCTAAATCGATTTATATAATTGCATTTCATATTATATTACCTATGATATAGCAATTATATATATTGATACTAATTCTTAATATAGAATAATTAAATTACAGTCTAATAATTGAAGCAGATTTTCAAATTGATCTTTAAAGTATAATAAACAACGAACACAAAATACATAAATAAAAAAAAAACTAGTATGTCGTAGAATTATTAAATACCTATTGATGTTTAGTGGACAATAATAAATGTCCACACAATAAAGCGTCATATCCATTTTTAGCCTAATATTAAAAAAAAATGTCATCGTCAGTTACGTCAAAAAATTAGTTATAGTTGGATATTTTTTAAGAACTTAAAATACATTTTGGAATTAATCTACTGAAATAAGGCGTTAACGAAAGCTGACAGCGCATTTGTTTTTTTGATATTATTATGAACCTAGTATTGGTAGTATAACACGGGGCATATTTTTTGTTGTTACATTGCTTTTTTTCTGAGTTTTGTACATTTTCCATTTGCAAACAAACCGCAATATTGTAATCGCTTTTTGAATTGGTGTTCTCTAGTCTCTTTTACCCAATTAAGGGATTCTTGTGATTTTGTCGTGGATTTTTTTTTGTGATTTTTTCTTAAAAAAACACATTGGTCGGTCACAGTCACAAAAAATATTATTTAAAGTGTTACCGTAAAAGATGTTGAAAAGTATGTAAAAAGTCAAAATTATAAAAATTCGACGTAGGTATATCATATAAACTGTAAAATTTCATTTTAGAGATTAGAAGTAACATTAAAGTTTAAAGTCAAAATTCGTGTTTGGCATAATGTAACTATAAATTAATTTAAAGAGTGTAAATAGGTACACATTTAGTGATGTGATGTGACGATATTATGATAATTAGGTACATACCTATTTAAAATACATAATTTGATGTTTAGGGGCATACATACATATTCATATAAGTAATTTGTTATTTTTTTCTTAGAGCACGACAAATCACATAAATGTTTTATGTATAATTATAATAATTTGTCAAAAATTAATTTATCAATTTAAGTTATTATTAATTATTAGCATAAAACGATGCCATGTTTTTAATTATTTTAGTGTTTAATAAAATGCGTTTATGAAATATTATATTTTTTTATAACTGGTTATATTTTGTAATGTAATCGATATTTTAGTCATTTTTGCGAATTAATATGTAATTAAATGGTTAAGTTTTAGCGTTGATTTATGTTAAGAATTAACTTTTTAATTTAAAAATTTAACGAACAATGTAATTAACCCATTAATTTTATTTTATTAATTTTAACGACAGAACATGCTTAACGTGTCATTAAATTGAGAATAGTACTATTATTGCCGAAACGGTTAGCTATAATTATTTAAAAAATAAAAAGAATAATTCTTAGGAGTGTTTTTCATTCTTACAGTTCCCTGTAATAAGTACATAAGGTTAAGCATAAAAAAATGGTTTTAATTTAGGTTATATAGAATTGCTTGCACTTCCATTAGAGTGGTAGTGAATGAACTTAAGCATTTGTACATTACACATGGGAGATTTTTGCAAAAAGTGTGAATTTTTTAGGTCTCGCGTTCTCGGGAGGGGAAATGCAGTAGAGGTACATCTTACTTCTTGTGACCTAGTTTTTAGGTAACGAAAGGCGACATGTATTACCACACATGTTGTTCCTGTGATTACGAGACCCGAGTACTCTAGAGTTTTTGCAATAAGCTCCAAGATCGCTCTGCGACTCATTGTCTCGACACCTAAATTTAAACGTTAAGACATAGTAGAGAGAAAACGCGCAAAAGCGTTTTTTTGTGTAAGTTTTATGTGAAATTATGGTATACATACCTACAATTAATGCAGAAAAAGTATGTGGTACTAAATAATATGTCTTTTGCTTGCTGTTAAGTTTAATTTGTGAAGAGAGTTGTTACCCTTGGGTGTTTTAAACAAAATGCAATGCGAAAACGTTTTTATCCCTTGTTTATTGATGATTTTTGAATTGTTGTAATGAAAAGTACGAGGTTTATAGGTCTTTATTTTCTTTATCTTTTTTAATGTAATCAGTATCCTATAAGCATCTTCATATCAAAGTGAAACATACATCAAATTAAATAAAAACCTATAACCTTACTTTAAAATTAGCTATTAATTTATTGGTAAAGCGAATGAAAAAATACTCTATTTTGTACACGTTCTCTTGTAGTGCCTAGGTCTGTTTAAAAGGTTTTCGCTGACTGGTATCGCAGATAAATTAAGAAATGTAAATGTAGAACAAAGATGTTGTTGCAGTCAAGAGGATAATTACCATGTACTATCATGCAGAACGCGAAAACGTTTTTACTACCTAAATTAATTTGTAATTTAATTCTAAATTATTGATTCTTACGATTTGTTTTTTGAAATTTATTGACATGTGACATGACAAGGCTTATGGTTTTAATGCTTGTTTAGAAAACTTTAATACAATTTGATCCACAATATATGAAATATCCGGTAAAAAAAAAAATATGAAATATTTGTGATACTTAATGTTATTTTTCTAAAAATCTATAAACCTTGTTTAAGTCTAGTTTTAAGTTGCAAAGCGAATGACATCAAAGTTATTTAATTTTGTTGACGTTTATTATGTTAAAAACGTTTTCGCCCATACGTTGATTTTTAAATAAAATTAACTAACCAAAAATAAAGTGAAAAACACGTGGAGGGTAACAATGCTCTTAAGAGGATAAATTGAGCACCACTTTTCGTACAAATATGATTTTCAATTTACTTATTTTTACAATAATTTCAATTTGCTAAACTGGTTTGCATTTTTTGACAATATTGACGTCCTCGGTAAATTTAAATAATTATAATAAAAACTATTTTCAATCCTCGATATTTCATCAATAATCGTATTAGGATTTTTGTTTTTATTTTAAACGAAAACTGTGTTTGAGTGTAAAGCGTAGCTCACTTTGTCCCCATTCCTAACCTACCACTTAAATGCGACTTCTTCAGGCGAATTTTAAATTATTAATTTATCCTGCTTTTACACTACTCCTTGAGCGATTTTTTAACTTCGATTTTTACAAAACTTGAAGCATAATTGTTTTCAGTTAATTTCTTTCTAGAGTTGATCGTAGAGGCGCTGGCCGAGTAAGTGGATCTTTAATTAATCATTTGGTTATGCCCCGGAATTATATTATCTGTGTCCGGGATCTAAAACAATTTCGTGTAATGTAAGTGTCTATAAATTAAAGGTTTGCTAAATGCCCAAATAGTTTCTTATTTACAATGACACCCACACAGTATTTAATACCTAGGTGTACCTTTCTCCGTCATCCAAGAAATCACATTTATGTCGCCAATCGCATTGATATGACTGTTGTAACATGCAGCCGGCATACAGCATGACCGTAACCGCTACTTCGTCGTGCCTTAATTCACACACTACGGCAGCAATAGCCGTGGAGTTTTAATAAGAATACCTACATCAGGGAGCGTATTGTAAGAAGTTTCGAGTACGCAAGACTCTGAAATTCGCGAAAAAAAAGAATGCAAGTAGGTCTTTACCCCTCGAGGCCCGTAAAGTACTGTCAGAAACATAAAAATAATCCAGGCATTCGGAAATAAATGGCAACGTTTTTTTTTTATTTAATGTACTGACTCCATCCAACTAATACAACAAAGAAGACAGTTTTGTAATTTTCATTTTATGGCCTCTGCGTTGCAGTCGACCGCAAATTATAATTTATTTATGTTTGCATTTAATATATACGCACCCTATCACCTTTTTAAACACAACAATATATTATGGGGTAAATGTTTGTTCGAGTGGATTGAGCGACTACTGACGTAAGTATGAATTGCAAAGACTACCTGTTGGTTACCTAGGTACATAAAGTTATCATATTCAATATATAATGAGTAAACGTCGATACTGAGGTAATTGTAATATAAGGTATATACGCACGCAGTGTGGTACAGTCACCTACTAGGTGGTACTGACGACCTAGCTAGGTCCAAAAAGTCACTGGGTACAAGCGGCTTACATCTGTCCTCATTGGAAATCGAATGATAGGACCTAGGTGCAGCAGTGGTCACCCAGTAGCTAATATCTGCGTTGGTACAAACGAACAAACTACATTGAATGAAATATAAAACACGATTTATTATTAAAACTTTTTAAGTTGATCGTAAAGAATATCGCCAGATGGCATTGTTGACATAAAGCGGGAACGCGCTTTGCTCAATTATTATGATTGCATGACAACTTTCGTATAGGTCTGTCAATAGGATATCAAACTAAAAATTCTCCTAGGCTCTGCTATAGATAACTATATATATATATGAGTTACAGTTAGGAAAAGGTCTATATTTACATTGGATGGAACACTAAGAAAAGGAGTTCTGTCATTCAGGTGCATGGCGCTAGTGCAGCAAATTTTACGACAACTTTTTTTATTTGGTTTCCGTTTACGTGCATTTAAGATGACATAAATTAAGGCAAATAATCTAATATAGATTAGAATTTTATCAATTATACATTTCTTGGGTTCCGTAGCCAAGTGGCAAAATGCAACCCTTATAAATTTGAAATATCCGTCTTCCATCTGTATGTCACAGCCTTATAATTCCGGCTTATTGCACTGACTATTTTTAATTTAGCTTGGTTCAAGCCGAGATATTTTGGATTATATTTTTACATAAATGATTATTTGTTTTCTTTTCTGGTTTTTAGATGCACATTAATCACGATAACAAAGACAATCTCGTCAAGAAAAAAATGAGAATAAAATACTATAATAAGCCTTTATAAATATTTCACAACTTTTTAATATATTTGCAATAAATCCCATTCTAGGGAATTTTTAAATTTACGCGTTTCATTACTAATTTAAAAATAATAAAACGGAATTAAACGCGTCATTTGGCAATTCTCCATTAAGACGGTATATGTTCCATACTCCAAAATTGAACAGCAGGAGCGCACGCCAAAGGACGTGATCACGTACCAAACACCAGGTGTCTACAAAATTGACTGTAGCTGCGGCAGTTCTTACATTGGCCAGACCAAACGCATACTTGCGGACAGGGTCAAAGAACATATTGCTGCTGTAAAGAATTGCCAGACGACAAAATCAGCTATAGCAGAACATCTAATTAACTCAAATTCCAACCACTGGTTTGAGCTCCACCAGCCTAAGGTTTTATCCACCAATCGCCAATATTACCGTAGATTGATACGCGAAGCGATTGAAATAAAAAAGCATAAGAACTTCAATCGTGAGGATGAATACAAACTGTCGCCTGCATGGAATCGAGTCATAGGAAAATACAGCTCTCGAGTTTTACCAACGAACGCACCCGAGGACACCGTTAGTGTTGTGTGTAGTGATTTTGACAATTATAAAGACAAGGTGAGGGTAGTTCAACAGGACGCCCCCACTCGAAGCCTACGACGCCGCGCACCGCTAGTCTACCCGTGACCAAAGCTGGTGTAACCCAGCCGAAACGTCGGGAAAAAGGTATTTTGCCAAATGACGCGTTTAATCCCGTTTTATTATTTTTAAACTCTAATTTATGGCTGTTCTTTTCTTGCAAGAATTTTGTATGTACAAAGTTTATTTATTAAACATTTTTGCTTATGGGCTTTAACACTAACAATATAAATCAGCAAAAGTAAATTATTGTCATTTAAGAAATTTTCAAGTTTTGAGGCTCTTCGTACAGTCCAGCAAGAAATGCAAATAATCCTTCTTCTTCCATTCTCAATTTTTAAATAATAATAAAGGTTAAATTTATAAATGCATTATTATCATGACATCTCAGATCATTTTAAATTCTCCAAAAATCTATAGAATGTAAGATACCCTTTTATTGTATTTGTATTCGTATTTTACCGGAAGGTCTGAAAGGTGCTGTCTGATCCCAAACTAAGCAAAGCTTGTACTATCGATAGCAGATAATGGACACAAATACATATATGTACTTTCTTTGTAAACACAGATCTACTTATAGAAAACGTCAAGACTTAAGACATGTATAATTGAGAAAACTTTATTAATAATGTGTAACAAAAATTAAAAATACTTATTTGTGGATATTTTAATATATATATGTACGTAAATCCCAAAAAAAATCTTCCTTCAAACTATTAATCGTAAAAATATATTATTGGAACCAATTAGAATAACAGCCGATTCCTCAACATGCATAGATTACATTTTTACAGATTGTATACAGACGGTTAAAAATAAATCTATTATAAATAAACTTGCTATTTACACACTACTGTGGTAAAGTACATATTCAATTGATATTAATGGTTCCTTTAGGTAAATCTTTGAGAGTCATCGTGAAGTTAGCATCATCGACAAAACCAATTTAATTTAATTATCTTCTGTACTTTAAGAGCACGTAAAATACACAATTTTCTAGGTGAAATTTGATTTCCTTTAATGGGTGAAGCTAGAGTAAAATTAAGGTCACGCACTATATTACGCACCTTCAAAAATTTGTAAAAATAGCCAAAGGGACTTACGTATCAAAAAATTGAAATATTAAAGTTTCTTGGGATTTTACTACTGTAAAGAATATTTATCAGGTTCTTAAAAAGTCAAACTTATACTAGAAATTCATTTTTTTTTTTTTAGAATTGGTTAAGATGGATGCTAATATGATATTAAGCATAATATTTTGCTTCAATTATTAATAAATCGACTTACTCTTAGTAAGTAAAGTTAGTACCTCTAGTGTTTCAAGCTAATGTTACTGCGAGAACACACAGTGGGCTTTGTAAGTTCCTAATTATCTGAGTCACCGTTTTCCTCGACGAACAGTGTACTGGATTGGTACGTATCTACCTTTGAGTGTTTTCGTTTGTTAATGCATATTCTTAAACAGAATATATTAAATAACTCTTACCAAGTTAATTTTTCTAAGTAATATGCTTTTAACCACACGATGGTTGCTTCAAGTGCTCTAGTATCGAAATACCGTTTGGTGAACCGAAAGTAGACTGTCTATTTTTTACTTCCAGAAGTAACGCATCTTGTTCTATTCTAATATTTTTTGTTTCTACTACTACTACTCCACAACACTGTAAATATTCAAAATATTTTTACTTTATTTATTTATTTTATTTAACAATTCTTAAAGAGAACTTACAGCTATTGTTGACAATAGTAACATAAATAGAAGAAATAGGCCAATTAAAAGTTCCCTCCAATAGTTACAACAAAGAATATTAAAATTAAGTCATAAAAAATACTATATACCTAAATAACAAATATTCTATGCACAAACTCTAAAGTTCGTGGTTCATGATACTAAATAAGATACGTTCCATTAGGCAAAAAAAAGAAGAACCATACGAAATAATGCAACAGGGTTATTTAAGAATATGTCGACATCAACATTTAAATTATTACTTTTCGTGTACCATACGTGAAATACGGAGTCAAGGAACCTTCATCAAGTCGCGACATATTCGAACTCTGGAATTCGAGTAAAAAATAGCTCGAGACTGTACCCAGTAAGCTTCGCGAAGACGTAGCAAAAAGATTTCCACCCCCAATAACTCGCAACCGGGTTCTAACCCTTTACAGTTTTAAGCCATTGGGTACTTTAAGTTTTATGAGGCACTGCTGTTATATCAACCTATTTACCGCACAGAAAAGTTAACTATAACAAAACTGTATATTTGGTGCTTATTGGGAACAGTCGCAAGCTATTTGGACTCTGGAGTTCGAGAGAAAAATGTAAGCAAGTACATTCACGGTACCAGAGTTCGAATAGCTCGAGACTGTTCCTAATAAGGTCCTTGGACCTTATTGGGAACAGTCTCGAGCTATTCCAACTCTGGAATTCGAGACAAAAATGTATGGAAGTCTAACTTACCTCTAGAAACCCGTGAATGTACTTGCATACATTTTACTCTCGAATTCCAGAGTCCGAATAGTTCGAGACTGTTACCAATAAGGTCCCTTGTCCCTGCCGGCCGCGCCTTGCCCGTGGTACAGTTGTGATAGTTCGGTTAACCGGACCATCGTTGAAATTTTATGCGGTAGTACAGTTGACCGGACAGTCGTTAAGTTTTACTAACTGTGATACAGTCGAGTAGACAACCGTACCATTGCATTTTTTTTAGTACAGTTGACCGGTCCATTTAAAATTTGAATATTATCTCTCCGTAGCCGCCGTACTTATTGACACCTAAAACATATTTAGTTTATGACCATAAAATTACTTAGATCTTAAAAGATGATGATCTAATACATAATAATATGTTGACCATGTGATTTTATTTTCTTATAATTAGAGCGATGAAAACGTACAGTTATGATAATTTGGTTGACAAGAATAGTGTTCCTTAAAAACACATAAATTATTAAACTAAATAAGACTAAAAAAATAAGACGCTTAAAGGAAAAAATAATTAATTTTAATTGAGTTTACAAAGGTGCATTTAAGTACGCAGTACTTCAAGAGCATGCCCAACTGATATCTCTTCATCTATAATTTCTAATTGAACGTGCCGTATTGTGTCATCTCTTAATACGAATTCACGCCTGCGTTTTTTTGAAGTTTTTTTGACTTTGATTTTTAAAAGTCTAATCTGTGTTTCTTTATCGAAACATTTAGGAGTCTTAATATATTAACAGTATTCTTATTTAAATAACGATTAATTTTCGAATTCCAGCTTTCTACTATGTTATTTGCCGTTCGCCAGAAACTAAGACATCGGCGAAATTTACTTTTTATCCAAAACTTTTCTATGTATTTAAAAAAAATTATTAATTATTATTTTTGAAAAATAATTTCCTATTAATACGACAGATACTTAATATATATGTCAAACGTCAAAACTTGTCATATTCACATGCTTTCTAGAGCGGCCAGTACTAGACTAGTTGTCAGTGTGTAAAAAGATTTTCTTTTTCCGTGGTACAGTCAACTGGACTAAAGAAAACTTATTTATTATATTCCCTGGTACAGTTAACTGGACCAGAGAAAATTAATTTATTCTATGGTACAGTTAACTGTACCAGGGATATATAAATTTTTCAGCTGTCCGGTCAACTGTACTAATAGCATAAAATTTCAACGATGATTTGGTTAACCGAACTATCACAACTGTACCACGGGCAAGGCGCGCTGCCGGCTTAGTAAAAACTAGACAACTTTTTATAACTTCTTATCAGAATAGATGCAAAGAGGGCGGAGTTATGACATACGGATGAACTTATGGACGGACGGATATAACGAAAAGGTTATGTAATTTGGCAGAACCTAAAAATGCTATGTCGATGTGTTGTAAGTGTCCACTAAATAAACTTGTAGTGTCATCTAGCTTCGAGTAGCAAAAGTAAATATAAAATGAGAGGTGGTTAGATGGTCAAAAATGTTTGGCAAACACGTTACTGCTTGCATTTTTTATAAAAAAAAAATCCTAATTTTCTTATAAATTTTTGATTGTCTTGGAAGCCGGTTGACATATTCATTAAAATTACTATGAGAAAAAACCGTCTCGAAACGCGTCCGCCAGGGGCGCTTCTTCATTTCTATATATTTATTGTGTTGCCGTGAACGCTATAGTAGAGTTAAAAACTCTAAGCGCACTCTTTATGCCAGTTGGGACGGAATCCTATGATTGCGGTGTCATTAAGTAGATATAATATAGAAGTTTAGTGTCATCTAGCTCCGAGTAGAACAAGCTAATATTATATATTTGATCAGACTACTGATATACTACTGAAATATAACAGTTTTACATTTCTAGTGAGGACAAAAATAATTAAAAAGTATTGAATCCAAAGATTTAAGTACATACCATTATGCTACTTTTATGAAATCATTGTGCAAGAAATTAGATAAAGGTAGAGTGGTTCCCTAAAATTTTCGTTTATGCTTATTGTGGCCGTTATAAGAACCTAAATAAATTAAGTATAATAAATGTATAATTTGACCAAAAATTGTATGTTCTAAAAATAGCTTATTTAAATTTATATTGAACACTTACTTGAAATTTTTGTTGTAATTACTGAGAATAAATCAAAATGTAATGGTGGCGTAAGTTAGCGAATTATAGCGCCTAATAAATAAAAAAAATGTATGCAAAGCAAACAATGCAAAGCTTAAAAGTTGCCAAAATTAGTCATTAAAGACGCTTACTGCCATCTAGCGTCGAGTAGGAGAAGTAAACATTTTTCAACGGAACAGCAAGGGAATTTTTGGAAACAGTCTTGAGTACGCCAGACTTGCAGAGATTTTCAGAGTCTGAAGCACACGAGACTGTTTCCAATAAGCTCCAAGTTTTTAAAACCTATTTTACATATTGAAGTTTATAAGTATGAAATAAATGGGGTCAATTAATTCCAGCTCAATAAAGGAATCTCTACTTAGCTGGGATTTGCGAAAAAGTTCTCAGCTTTTAAGACCTTTAGTTGATTAAAGAGCAATAAAAATGAAGATACAATAATTAAAAGCTTTTTTAATAAGGACGAAATTTTATATAACGAACGTCATAAATATTAAATACCTATTATATAAATATTAATGATTAAATTGAGCTCTATTTTTAATAATCATTAATCACAAACTTGTAGGGTCTCGCCGGTTCTCCGGCCTCCCGGTCTTTAGCTAATTTCTAGACTACCTAGACTTTGAAAGCATAGAATAGAGTCTACAATGACATAATTATACTGAATTCTATGCAAATCTCGATCAATAGAGTCATATAACTGTAATATTAATTACCACGGTAATCGCAGCATCTTTTATTTATCGATTTACTCTAACCTAAGTCTTAGAAAGGTGACTCACAGAAAAAAGTCTGTAAAAAATACAAAAAAAAGATCATGCTCGGTTTTAAATCGTAAGTTTTTAAGGAATAGTCAACTGATAGCATTTTATCTTTATGATATATAAAACAGCATACAGCTAAATATATTTTTTATTTATTTCTTTTAAAAAATAGACGTCAGATATTCTGAAATAATTAAAACATGTAATTTCAGTAAGCTTTCCCGGGCCCGGAAAGCTGAACTAAATGCTCTGCAATACTTTTATCTTTCTTTCGTGTATCGTTTTATATATAATATTTACTATAATTAGCTTTATAATAAGATATTTGTGTTAGTTAACGCCGTCAAATACAATAATTAATTAAAAGATTTTCAATGATGTGTCGGGTTAACAAAACCAACAAAACGTATACTAATTCACCGGCCGTACACTTTTTGTATCCAGCTGAAAATGCTGGTTAAAAGGCTATTGTGTTAGATTATCGGCCGACAACTATTTTTCTAGTGGTGCAGCGAATTTTGTGTTAACTTCTGTGCACTTTAATAGCACTATAAATAGTGTCACAACCTATATTGCCACTAACCTCAGAGATAAGTTGACATAGATATGTAGCTTCTTTTGTAGCAGCTGCTAAAGAGATGTATGTATTCTGCTTCAGCAGAAGACAAAGCTAAAGAAGGCTGTTTTTTACTTTCCTAACTTACTGTCCCGCCGTCTAGTTTCATATAACATCCTGCGTAAGAATGACGATCATTGCATTATGTCATTGCGTTTACGCATTTCCATAACCAGTAAGATTTTTTTGGGTCTTTTCATAAACTATAGAGTAATCTGTGGTACCTTTTAAGTACTGCAATAATCTTTTAGCTGCGAACCAATGGCACTAATCATGTTTAGTGTTGAATCATATGTAATGTTTCATCCAGGGGATTGCTTTCCATTTATGTCAACTGTCTACGAGCTAATTAAGTGCATGTACTATCATAGTGTTGTAATTTCCTGATCAGAGTTTCATGTTGGACGAAATCGAATGCCTTAGATAGATCACAGAAAACACCTAAAGAGCCATCGAGTCTTTCCAAGCATCTGTATGTGCTGGATTAGTTTAACACCAGCATCAGTTGTTGAGCGACTCCTTGTAAATAGATTTTCAGTCTCAGCATTAATAATATTCCAAGTGATTTTTATTTTGTTACATCTGTTTTTAATTTTTTCACTCAAAAACGTTATTTAACTATGTGGTAGACAGCTTTAAAGAATTTAGAATATTTTTAGACATAATTATTAAATTTCGACCTTATATTCCATTTAGCCCCACTAAAAATAGACTTTTGTTAACTAAGAGAATCTTGGGTGTAAATATTGAGTCATAGTTTTCACTAAACACATTAAAAATAATTAGTATACTGAGTATTAGGGTCACTTTAATTAACAAGAGGTGGAATTATATTGATTTTCGTAAAAACAAACAAAAAAAATTTTATCGTTCTCAATGAATCCATGAGGTTGCTCCATATAGACTTGTTCATAGAGGTCATCTTTCAAATCAAATCAAATTAAATCAAGCTATATTCAAATAGGTTTCTAAGAACACTTTTGAATCGTCAATACAATGTAAACAATATTAATTTCTGCCAGAAAGAGCTGGCATTTAAAGTAATAATACAATACTTTGATAATCAGCTAAAGAGTATACGAAATGTACCGTAACTCTTATAAGGTAAAAAAAAATTAGTTAGTAAGCTACTAAAAATAGTCAAACATGTCTATTATTATTTAATTTTTTTTTTGTAACATAGTAAGGGGCATATTTAAAAATGCGGTACCAACATCCATATGACAAATTTGCAGATCCATTTCAACAGCTTAGGTCAGCAATGTACGTAAAGTAGAATTTCGAACCACAGATGTAAAAGTTTCAAAGTACTCAACTCTAGGCACTTGAGTAAAACCTTTGGCCCGATGCGTCACAAGCAATGTTTTCACGCCGCGTGGTCAACCAGCTGACTCGCGAACCTGGGATTGAAAACTGGGATAAAACTATGTAATTTTGAATATTTGTTTTGTTTTGAGTAGTGTTCGTTACAGGAACTAGTTTGAAAATGACGTTTGACATGCATAATACTAATTTACTAATGTAAAAGTTCCTGACGTAAATAGGTAGCAAAGATTTAATTATAGGGGCAATCTTCATGTATCATAATACTGCTGTATTTTCAGCTGTTGACGGACTCATAATTTAGTATAATTCTTTATCAGTGCACGCCCATGCCCTTTTAAATACGGAACAGATACCCGCGCAGGCCTTATATAAATATGCAGGTATTCATTTTCATCAATCAATCAATTAAATGAAAATAAAAACATCCATAACAGAATTATTTATTTTTGTTTTGTCTGGTGACAGTCAAGAACAACACCATAGACTACTACATCATTACGTGTACAATTCTTAACAATATCTAAGCAGTCGCCGATAATTCATTTGAGATTGGTCTGAGATCTTCGGGGGTGATTTTGTAAAACAGTGTTTCTATTTTGCGTTTGAACATCGTAAGTCGGGCTCATCATAGAGTAAAGCTGCCAGATCCAGACAGGCTTAGCCCTTTTAGCTCAAATATTTGACAAAGATCTCAAACTCACAAGTAGTATCGAATCTTTCGTGTTCGGAACTTTGTGTCTGCGGAGAGACTAAGCCCCTCAGTTTCTGTTCTGCTTGTATAATTGGTTGTGTTCTGAAGAATTGTAAGAAATTATGCCCATTAGTATTTTCCACCATGGCAATTAATTTATCTTCTCACCTTAGAATTTAAATGCTCACGCACTTCAGCGGTTTTAACTGTAACCAACGCTCAGTTTGTGGAATAAGTTTTCAGCCTCGATTTTCTTTAGGGAGTACAGTGCGGAGTTCTTTAAGAAAGAAAAATTGCAAGCGTCTATAGGCTAATCTTGGAGTGGGCTGGGCAGGGCACAAACATAAACGGCGAATACATCGCACACCTAAGGTTTGCCAACGACATCGTTATTTTGGCAGAGTTTGTAAGAACTGATCAAAATATTGCGCTCCCTATATTAATACTATGTACGAGTGGGCCTTGGCATAATTTTGGATAAGACATAAGTCATGTTCAACCAACACGTCCTGCCAATTCCAGTATATGTCGCGGGTAACTTAAACTGAATAGCCCCTTAAGCAGTTTTACAAGTAGTCCAGGATTATGTGCACCTTGAACAGAAAATCCAACTGAGCCGGAACAATTTTGAGAAGAAAGCTGATAAGAGGATCCAGCTAGGGTGGGCAGCATTTGGTAAGCTTCGTCAAGTTTTCACGTCGCCTATACCGCAAAGTCTAAAGACGAAAGTCTTTGACCAGTGCGTCCTACCAGTCATGACTTACGCCGCCGAAACGTGGACACTTACAGCAGGGTTGGTCCACAAGTTCAAGGTCGCACAGCGCGTAATGGAGCAAGCTACGCTCGGAGTGTCTCTAAGGGATCAAATCCGAAATCAGGACATCCGGAAGAGAAACAAAGTTACCAACATAGCTCATAGAATAGCAAGCTGAAGTGGCAGTAGGCTGGCCACGTCTGTCGGAGGACCGATGGCAGATGGAGCAGACGTGTCCTAGAATGAAGGCCGCTTATGGGAAGGTGAAGCGTAGGACGCCCTCTAGTCCGGTGGACCGACGACCTTGAAAAGGTGGCTGTTACGGTGGCTGGATGCGGAAGGGCAGAGGACGGGGAGAAATGTCGCGCAATAGAGGAGGCTTATGTACAGCAGTGGATCAATATGAGCTGATATGATAGGGTATGGTAAACACCTTGGTGGTATTTATATACTAGAACTTATGCCCTATTGACAGCGTCACGGTTGCACCGTATAAAGTACTGGTCTAAGCAGACATCTGCTTCAGTACCTGCTAAATTCTTGACATAGATTTATAGGAAATGACTGTGCGTCAGGGGGCCGCTTACTAGCCAAACGGACATGTTTTTAGAAAATATTTTTTTTTTGTTGTTTTAAAAAATTTAATAATGTACTATGACTGCTGATTTTTTGTCATTTTTTTATATAAACCTTTTTCGACAACATTGCTAAAAGGGCTGCAATCCGACACACTCACCCTACTTACTGATATTAGCTTGTTTTGGTCCACTACTGAATTTAACGCCAAGCTTTCTCCGTGGCGTGCCACTTATCGCGGTCCTTAATATTCCGTATCCAACAACTACCGCCCATTTGGTCCATCGAGCTGGGGGGCATCCCACGCTCTGCTTTCCGATACGAAGTTTGCAGCTCTACTGTAGAACTCGTCTGCTGCATCGGCTGTAGTCCTACAAACAGACGTGGTCAACCCACTGCCACTTTAGCTTGCTGAATCAGCGAGCTATTTCGGTGACTTAGGTCACTTCCTGCATGATGTCTTTGATTTCGGATTCGATATCGCAAATAAACTTTAAGTCTAGCTCTTTTAATCGCGCAAATTTGAGCTAGTAGATTAGCACCGCTCTAAGTGTCCCAAGTTTCGGCAGCGTTGGTCAACACAGGTATGAGGGACTGGTTAAAGACCTTCGTCTTCAGACTCTATACGGTATAGGCGGTGAGAAGATTTGACAAAACTTGCCAAACGCTGTACATATTTTATATTATGTAATGCCTGTAGTAATGTATACATTTGATATCAAATTTGTTATTTGCGCCCTCAAAAGTCTTTAAGGTTTCTAAAACCTCATCAAAATCAAGCCTAAGGAAAGCTATGCGAAAGTTTCTGATTTTTATAAGTAGGTACCTACACCTATGTCTTATGATACCGAGACTACTCCTTTGCAAAAACAAAACTTAAAGTAAGAAAAAGTCGATGTTTTTTACCTAACTTGACTTTCCTACAATGTCACTTATAAAAGCACGGTTCTATTTGGAACAGTGAGACAACCAATTACATGAGTTCAGTATTCAGAACTTTGTAGATATTATTTATAATTTAGATGGATTTGTTTTTAGTCAAGTCAAATATTAACAATTAAAGTAACTGTAATTTAATTCATAAAAATAACTTGATTTAGGTTTTTGTAATGGACTCCCTCCTACTTGCATAGATTTTCCTTGATTTCTCGAGTACGCAGTGCTTTGAACTGTTCGCAATAAGCTCACTATTCGAGTTAGAAGCCAAACACCGAGGGACGAATAGACAGAGCCAGGCACTGAGAGATATGGCGTTTTATAATTGGTAGGGATGTATGTTGCCAATAATTTTTAATTATGATGCTTACTATTTTACACGAATTTCTATACATTTTTTTTATATATTTCTAACATACTGGCCTGTCATAAGGTGAGTGCATACCCAAACGAATAAGGTTCTAAAGAATTTAATTAATTTTGCTACAGGCCTGAGTAAACTTTTTGACGTGAAACAAAATTATGCTATAGTTCGAACCTTAATTAAGAAGATTTGCTAATATTATAATAATTTAGCTATTAAAACAGTTCAAAATTAAAAAAAAATCTGACACTTTTTGGGCTTTTATCAAATAAATTTGGATAACTAAGAGTGACATTGTCTTGATTCTTATTTCATAAAATATATATTAATATAAACAAGTGAATTTTGCTTATTTCATAGTTCTAATATTTTTTTTGAATTTTATACCGAAAAAAAACGAGAAAATCGAGATTTTCAACGTGCAGTCACGTGGTTGCGCCTATCGTACGTGGAACTGTGTCTCTTTGTATGCTTCAATAGTCTCATGTCTTTTTAAACTGGTCGAAACGGCACATTTTTGCTAGGGTATGCCATACCCTTAATAAAATTTACAGTTTTTCCCATTACCAATAACTTTTTACCATATTATAAACCAAAACGGCCATTGCCATCTGTACGAGACATTCAATACTACCTTCTTATTGGTTCTTCTCAGTAATTCCCTTACATCACAGTAGATGGCGCAAATATGCAGTTAACTGTGACAGCGAGTTAACCCCTTTTAAACTACATTACAAGATGGAGTTAAAATAAAAAAGATGCTCTGTTCGTCGAGTATGCCAATAGTTTAAATAGTTTTAACCATTAGACTACTGAGCAAAGATAAAAGTCTTCTATATCTATGATTTTCAGCTACCCAGCTGTACTCCAGAAAATATAGGTCAGTAAATTTACGAGTCTCGAAAAGTAAGGCCTACTTGTATACTTACTTGGAAATGGACTTTGGAAAGCTGTATGAAACAACTTTGAAAGGGTGTTGGCGTAGGTACCTATAAAATATGTATATACCTACCTATGGTGACTTTGTACTTAGCTACCTACTAAGGTGGAGCCCAAGGTGGCAGATAATGAAACGGTATGTTGCTACCTGTGAAAGTAATCCCCTACTACCTATATATATACCGCCAAAATAGAGGAAGCGGCGATGAATAGGTATTGTAGATGTGACCAAAACTTACCGCATATTGCCAATAGTTGTATTGCCATGGTGAGTCGTTTGCCATACAATAAGCACTCCTCAGTATCGGGCAGCTACATTGCAGCTTTGCAGCGTACCTCAGCATGAGAGGAAGCTTATATATGGCTGGACCTGTTCCTGATAATCAGACTATACTTGCAGAGATAGACACTGGTAAAACAGTAGTACGGCGTGTCGAAGGTAAAAGGAAAACAATCAAAATAACTCCAAGGAAGATCATTTTGACTGAACAAAACAATGTTCCCGACAGAAGCTCGCCGTCACGTGTCACATCAACGTAAATTAAATAACTAAATAAATAATTTATTAATAGCCAGATACATATGTAGAAAACCATATTACCAACAGATGAAACATTTAGGATACTTGCAAGTAATAGGTAGATGTACAATTGGTATCAAAGATTCTTAAGATTCGTGGCTCCGGAGATAGTGAAAAAATCTGTTTTTCAGAAACCAGAGCCCCTGTATTGTCTGTTCCTTCTCCTCATTCGCTATTTCAGCAGAAGGTTATACCTACATATTCTTATTTTCAGTAGGTAGTAAAAGAAAAATAAATGTGTTTGAAAAGGCTACCTCACTATTAGAGGCGGCTTGTAGCGTCCATGTGCTATAAATTTCGTAGCACCCTCTACACAAGGCGCGCGGTTAAAATGGCCAAAAATTCTGGTACAAATGGTGCTATTTTAAATAATGTCGGGTAGTAATACGAACACAAAGTATGTTTTAGAAACACATGAGTTACAAGAATAAAAAAGTCACTAAATTCAATTTTGATTTTAATTTGAATTTCTATCAACTCTATCTTAAACTCTATAACTTCTATCAGAACTGGGGACGCTTATTACACGGCCCGTGCAAAAATCCCTCGTTCCGATGTGGAGGATAAGCGCGGTAGAACTTGTGTCTAAAATCGAAACCATTTTGTCCATACTCAAGGCTGGGAACGGGAAAACTTGTTCAACCCTACTACTTATACGCGTCTGCATGCTACAAGTATGCGCGTTCATAATGATTATAGTATAAGTATCATTCATTAGAAGCTTATATTGGTCCACTGCTGGGCATAAGCCTCCTCTATGGCGCGCTATAATAATACATTGGGTATGCTATTACATTGTGGAGTTTGATGTAAAATTTAATTAGTATACCGTAGTCAAACTGTTGATTTAAAATCCGAAGCCCAAATTTTTTTTGCTATAAATAATTAAAGCTCCATCTTGTAATAGGCCGTGGAAATAGCTGACTGTCTTAATAGCTAACTTAGGAACTCGCACGGTGCGTATTCGCGCTATCTAGGAAAATATAACAAAGTTTTTTGATCATCTTCAAAAGCTTGACAAGAATTTCAAATGTTGTTGCTATGAAATACTAGAGGGCAAATAGCATGATAGTGTAGGTAGGAACACAATCTGTTAGTTTCAGATATTTCGGATAGATGACCCAGTATGTTAATTTAGTTTCTACTGGTTTATTTTAAAAAAACGTTTACAGGTTTATACTCATTTATAATAAGGCATATAAGAGACCTGTAACTATAGATGTAAATTTAAAAGCCAAATAACTAAAAACGGAAATGGCTCAAAATGAACATGTTTACTATATTAAAATGACATTTTCTATCGGTTCTGCCCCCCCCCCCCCTCAAAATTAGATAAGCCCCCAAATAAATGAGATTTTAAAGTTATGGTCGGTAAGCATTATGAAAATGTATCCTAATAATTCAGTATAAAAGATAACGATACATACATTTATAAGTGATTATTTGTATGTATTTAAAATTGTACTCAATTACCCATAAAAAAATTTCGACTGTTTAAAATTTTATCCAGTGCCAGAGATTTGTTTGCCAAATGTCAACAAACAAAATAGCTGTTCACTTTTTTTAAGGAACATCCACTGTACTACATCCTGAGCTTGTGCAGCCAATGCGGTAAATGCGGACCGTATTGCAACCATATTTAACTTAGAACGCATTTATTTTCGGTCAACAGATAGGTCGAATGTGCGCATAGAGAGCATAGAGCACATTCAATGCGAAAATATTAGAATACTAAATTTATTTTGCGAAAGCTATATTGCTGATATTGCCGATATAGAGCGGCCGCCCAAAACCGCAAGAATCGAATCACAGTGCTATTATTTAAATGTGTACAAATTTTTCAATCAATACTTATTATAAATTTCATATGTAACATGTAACATGTTATTACAGCCAAAATTTAAGCCCTCTTAAATTTTTAGTTTTTGCTTTTATATTTCTATTACTAGTTAGGAAACCCGCCTATATAACACATATTCTAAGAAAATTTGAGGCATTTTCCTAGTTCGAGCTCTTTAAAGGTCAGCGTTGGCTTAGCAATAGGGCTCCGTTGGGACCCATCGGGTAAGGAAAAGATTAGGGATTTTAATCAATAAACTATAGGTAGGTATTTTAATCTCAATTTACATATGAAATGTAAGGATTATATCTTATATGATATTTAAAAATTAATTAATAAAATTTAAAGGTTATAGTATGACATTTTAAAAAGTTTTCAAAAGAAAATTACACAATAATCATAAGTAGGAACATTATAATTGTTTTTTTAAGACCTAATAAGTCTAACGTTGTAATTGAATAACTTATATTACTCATTGAAGTCTCAGAATAATACACAAATAATGAAAATTACACTCGGTTTAACTCGTAGTGCTCGTACAAAGTAATTTAATTAATAAAATCAAGATTGAATGTACCCGTGTAGCTGTGCGTGCGCTATGACCGTCCAGTTAGGGGCGCTGGCACATGAAAATAAGGCAGCCCTATACTTTTACAGACACAACGGCGCGTGTGCGTACACCAGCAGACGTCTCGATTTTGGCGGGACGTCCCGATTTTTTAATCAAAATAAAATGTCCCGCGCGGACAGGCTCAATCCCGCTTATCGTGAATAACTCGACCGTGCGTGCAGCGTACTGAATCAACTATTTACCGATATGGTAAATCTGATTTAAAATATCATATTTTTATTAAAATACATTTTCTATGGATATTTTTACGAGGTACCTGTCTATTGTCACGTAAACGTAAATTGAACTCAAATAAAAAGATAAATATTCAAAAACTTTGATTTATATACGTTTTTTTACTATGTCCCGCTTTCGACGAAAGAATCCCGCTTCTTTTACTCAAAAAGTCCCTTAATCCCGACTTAAATATCTGGCAACGCTGGCGTACACCGTCTTCCTAATAAAGTACCTAGCATTAGGTAATAAAAGTTGAAATTTTATATAAATACTCCAAAATGTAACGTTACAGTTCGTTGCAAGGAGAAGATATTTTTTCAAACAATTTACGTATTTTAGGATACGCTAATTAATTAATTTCATAGTTTATAAAATACATGATACTACTTATTCTATTGATATTTATATGTAACTGTTATGTTTTGACGTGACAACGTCTTATAAATTGGTTTGCCGGGTGACACTTCAAGAAACTGCGTTACGCTCCGCTCACGTTATGCGCTCACAATGAGAGCGAGTGAGAGGCACGCGTCGAGGTTAGCCCGCCTAAGAGCGAGAGAGACAGACATAAAAAGTGAAAGGCACGCGTCCCTTCCACTCGAGCACAGTTAGCCCGCCTTATGACAAATTAAAATTATTTTACCACTCAAAGTCGTTGTCACGTAAAACTTTCGCCCGTATACCGACTTTACAGGCAACCAGTTTTTTTTATTTAAACATTGCAGAAGTCTGGGGTAAAGGTTTACGTCCTATGATACGGTGGGTCACAGGGCTCATCAATATATAAATACTTTATCAACCTGAAATTAAGTAATGTATGTAAGTGATGTTAAGTGAAAATATGTATTGTCGTTTTAGTATTTGCCTTACTAAACTTGGGATGGGAAATGAAGGTACCTACAGACTTAGCAACACAGACAGGAAAACATTTGTTGTTTGTTTTGCGAATAATTATTATGAAAACTTAGTTTGAAACTCAAATATAGAAAGAAAATTAGTGTAATAGTTTGATATTATTTAATTAACCCTTTGTTTCAATAGTTTCTGCAAAATTTTATTGCACAAATCGTCATTTTTATTACTTTACGCGGGGGCGCAGTTCGCATCGATGCCTAGATTACGTATGATGTAGTGTTGACGGCAAATACCTAAAAATTCAGGTACTCGGATCGGCTGGTTTTGTGTGCCTGAACACGGTATGTAGACGTATAAGTCATCTTTGCTTATATGATAGTTGAAAGCTCGTATAGAAATTAGTCATTTTTGATATTTTGCATTATGTTTGAAAATTTATATTGACGCGATTCACAGTTTCTAAAAAAATATAGAGATTAAAATAAACTTGTAATATAACGTATAATTGTTTGTTTATTATAAACCAGTACAAACTAAATAAACATATTGGGTCATCTGTTCGAAATATCTGAAACTAACAGATTATGTACCTACCTACATTATCATGCTATATGCCCTCTAGTATTTCACTGCAACAACATTTAAAATTCTTGTCAACTTTTTGAAGATTATCAAAAAGCTCTGTTATTTTATCCTAGATGGCGCGAATACACACCGTGCCACTGCGTTAGTTAGATGTTTATGAGACAGTCAGCTATTTCCACAACCTATTACAAGATAGAGCTTTAATTATTTATTCGGATTTTTATTACGTACGTCAACAGTTTGACTACAGTATACTTACTTAAAATTAAATCAAACTTCACAATGTAATAGCGTCCCCAATGAACCTATTATTAGTAATTGTTATGATAAAACATAAATTTTGTTGGAAAGTTTTGACTTTGTAAAGATTGTGATACATACCTTCCCGTATTTTGTAAACTGTTAGAAGCATCGAAACCAAATGAACTATAATTATTTAGTTCTAATAATCACTAAATTTTAGTATTTTTTTTTTTAAGTATAAACTTGAGATGTGTGTGTGTGTGTCTTTTATGAGAAGAAGTTGATAAAAATTTGCTAAGTTTTATTTCGGGCCGGATTATTGAGATTTAAAATAAAAACCACTAACAATATTATTATAGTACCTGCATATATTTTTCTCTTGAATTCCAGAATCTGTAGTAACGTGTTCGTTCCCTATAAGCTCCCAGTCTCAAGTACGCCAGACTCTGGAATTCGAGGAAAAATTGTAGGCACCGGCAACTATCAATTTGATTTTGAACTTTATTTTTGTTATGGTGTGTTGGGGTAAGTGTACATACTTGGGTTTTACACAGTGTAGTACTGCCAAGACCACTAGAAAGATGCTCGATACCTAGTGTAGAAAGTGGTAAGAGAAAAAGACAACTAAGAAATCTGAAAAATAAGGAAAACTGAACGTGACTACAAAAACTTTAAAAACAATCTTAACGGTATACATTAAATTACTGTAGCCCATTATGCTATTAAGATTTGTAAATCCACTTAGGAATACGGATAATAGTTATTTGTTATACAAGTGAGTAAAAGCGTTTATTGGCAGAAGTGACAACTTTAAATCCTGAGCATAGCGAGGAGAAGCTACTGGAGAGTTGAAAAAGTCCTGCTAGCATAAAGATTGTATTGGCTACGAGAGTGGGTCACTCATTTACGACCAGTTTAAGCAGACTTAAATTGCTGCTTGCCTTTGCACGGACTAAACGTAATTAATTCCTTCAGGTGGTCAGGGACCTTATTGGGAACAGTTTTGAGTTATTCCGTCTCTAGAATTCGAGACAAAAAATTTAAAGAGGCTTTAGAATTAGAGAAAAATGCATGAAAGTAGGTCTTGCCACTTAAGATTTCTTAAAGTACTTGCATACATTTACATCCATAATTTTCGTGTAAACTTTTAGCAATAAGCTCATAGAGGTGTCCTAGAGTAGCGAAAAATACCGAAATGCGTGGAATTATGAAACTTGTAAACAATATCCGTTATAAAGTGTATGCTGCTATATACATGCACAAAAGACAAAGTCTAGGTTTAAAAACCGCTGTTGCTTTGTAGTTCGCGTGCGTTCAAGTGTAGGTTGCACTGTAAAGGGTGACCTGCTAAGGAGGCAGGTCCTATTTAGCCCCCTTATTCAAGTCAGAGAATACCATCTGGTTTCGAGATGACTGTCATATGCATTGTCCATTTACTTACGTTTTAATGAATACATTTGTATGTAAATTTACTATAAATCACTAGATAATGTCATAAACATTACTATGAGATATATATGTTATATACTTTTCAAGTAATTTATACCGTAATGACGCCTTGAAACTTTAAATTTTTTGTATGAAATTCAACGTTTTTACCGTTTTGTAGTCACATTTTTTGACTTTTCGCTATAGCTTAGAGTCTATGCACTAGATAACAAGCTATTCTAATTATTTAACCAACTTTCATTACAAGCAAATGCAAAACACGCTTTAAAAATTTGCACAAGTGTTGAAACAACGGTTACTTCCAGATTTTTTATTGCATTCAATTATTGTAATAAATGAAAATCATTCAGTAAGGTAATGCACTAGACAAAAGTAAGTTTTTAGAATATATTTGTTTCAATGCTTTAGATGATATAGTTTTACCACAAAATTTGCATAAATACGGCGTTTTTTTCGCGGTTTAGCCTATACCCTAGCCGGTAAATGTATGTCACAGTCATCTCGGAACTGACTTGAATAATGGGGCTGAACGGATTGCACTTAACTTAATACTAACTTCGGTATTAGCGGAGCTTAGTGATTCAAGCATTGCTTTTCTTATGCTGAATACACCCAGTAAAAAGGCATTTACTTCCTAGACTTGTCAAAGATTATACCAAAATAACTAAAAAACCCCAACAGTGATAGTAATTAGTTTTCGGGAGCTGACGTGCAGGGAATAATACCAAAAAAAAAAACAAAGGAGTAATATCTACAAAGTGAGATCACATCAAAAACATTAGAATGTAAAAATACGTCCTTACTCCTTGCTATAGAATCACCAATAACAAAAAATATAAACTATTTACATGCACTTCCTAAATAATAACCAACATTTTGTTACTCTACGGTGTCTGTCCCTAGTGCCACGTAAGTCTAAGTTTCCACCATTTTAATGAGCTAAGTAGTTTTGGTGATTGCACTGTACAAACGAAAATGTATAATAAATTGAGCACGACTCAAGTAAATATTTCGAGACACGAATTATAATTGATAAATAAATTAATTAATGCAAGAAAGTTGTTGAACGACGCTCTATCGTTTATTTAAATATCCACAGATCGAGAAATTTTACAATAACCAGCAGCTTTTTAACCTTTAACTTTGCTTAACTTCCTTGCGTGAACACTTAATTTGTGGAATGAGCTCCCTGCCAAGGTTTTCTCTCGGTACTAGAGTATAGGGTTCTTCAAGAAAGAAGAAATGAGATTTTTTAAGGGCTGGCAGGGCGCGAATAATGCCACTAGTGTTGCAAGGGCCAACCATAGGCTACGTATACCTTTTAACATCAGGCGGACCGTAACTTTTTTCCCCGCCTTGGGAGAAAAAAAGTTTTACTCAACTAAGCAAGTTAAGTAAAACTTTGAAGTTCCTTTTATTTTGACCAACTTCTCGTTATCGTTATTTCGGTCAATATGAAAAATGTCATTTGTCAGTGTCATATTTTAGTCAAAATTTTTATTTTAGTCAAGTTAAGTAGGTTGTTAAGTCTTTAAAATCATCTTGTCTCATCAAGGTATTGTTGATGGTTATGCGATTATTAAAGTTGTTGAGTACTGTTGAGTTGAGTATGTAAGTAGTAGTAGGCAGTGATGTGCCTGTAAGGTACAGCATCAAGCAAAAGATGAATCTTTCCTAGGTTATCCATATCCTATCATATTATATCCACTCGGATGGGTACTGAAGAAGCGTTTTGGAAATTGGGAATGTAACGTCGTGTCACTACGAGCAACGAGACGCGACATGCAGCGGCTTGAACGTCGCGCGGCGCATCTTCAACTCTTAGCCACCATGAGTCACTTTGACGGAAAGCGTCGCGCATTTCACGAGAACTTTCGTTTATACATTGTTTCTAGGCGACTAAACTGTTCTGAATATATGGACTACGGCGAAGTAGTGAAGCTCCGAGTACTAATTTAATTGTAATATTTAATTATAACATAAAGCGTTTTGAAGACACCGGTTTAACGTTTAAACCACAAGTAAAAGGTCGCCCAAGAACATCTAGGACTGAAGACAATACTGAGAGAGTTCTGCAGTCTGTACAAGAAGATCCACAAATGTCAACTGGCAAAAGATTATCTGTCTTACACTTATCGCGACGAATTTTAAACTAGGATCTTCAAATGCACTCATGCAAGCAAGCTGCAAGAGAATTGAAATAGACTTCAGAACAAGACTCGTATTTGCTAATAAATTCCTTAATCGATTTTCCAATTTTGACAATATCCTTTTCGCCGGTGAGCCCCATTTTCATATCAATGGGTTCGTAAACCGTCAAAAATGTCTTTGCTGGAGCAGTGAGAATCCCAAATTCAAACACTAGAAACCACTGCATAGTCCTAAAGTGACGGTATGGGCAGCAATCTCTGGCAGGGAAATAATTTGTCCTTTTTTTTTGAAAATGCGCAGGGACAAAACGCCACTGTTAATAACGAACGCTATGTTGTGATGGTGGAGGGCTTTTTGGCTCCAGAACTTGAAAATTTAAGAATAGTAAATTCAAGGACTTGGTTTCAACAAGACGGAGCTACCAGTCACACGTAAAATGACTTCATGGCGGTTGTGAACAGATGTTCCGAGGCAGAATGATTTCGAAAAGAGGTAATATCCCATGGCCTCCTAGTAGTCCAGACTTAACGCCTCCTGATTTTTTTTTGTGGGGATACCATATTACCAAACTCAAAGTCTACAGCAATAATCCGAGAAATATCGATCAGCTCAAGGAAAACATCCATGGTGTAATGGCAGCAATAACACCAGTGCGGTTAGAGGAGGGCTGTCGTAGAGAGGGTCATCATATAGATGAAGTTATTTTCTAAAAATAATATTCAGTTATTACTTTAGTCTTTACAATTCCTTAGTGTTATTTTAAATATAACAAAATAGTGATCCTAACATCTTGGTCTCTAACTGCTGACATAAAAATAGGCTAAAACCAACCCCTATAGTTTTGTCATGTCGATAAGTCGAGAATGACGCACAAGCCGAGCGAAGCGTGCCTCTGTAGCGGCCAGTGATCGCAAATCTAATTTCACCTTTTATATTATCCCCATTTATTGCGGCAAATCATCTCTAAACCCTGCTAGTAGGTAGTACGCTAGTAGCCTTTTGGGAACATCACAGCTGTAAGCATTAATGCCCAATTCGGGCCTCTAGGGATGGCGAATTTGGGTCAATAGCCTTCACAAGTTTAGTACCTATTTTAGGCTAATGTCACTAATCAAAAATTAATGAAAAACTTGTAGTAAAACTGATAAAACGGATAAAAGAAAGCAAATGTAAGAGGTATACGGAACAGTTAAACGCGATACTATCTTAAACGGTTATATATCTACATAGTAAGTATAACAAACTATAAGCGTGTGAGTAAATGAGTAAGTTTTCTCAACGAAGCGTAGTAATTAATATGATATTAAAATAAATCGTCGGCGGTCGCAAAAAACTCAGATACTCACTCGTACGTGCATCGCACAAAGAAGCCACGCAGTCCGTTGTTGTGATGGCAAATTGTATGGAGATGGCTTTTTTACTGTTGTAATTTATAAATATAAACTTGTTTGCCAAAGTTTAGGCCTACTAAAGCAAGAAAATCATTTATGGGAAGCAGTGTAAATTTTTATTATAAGTTATCTGTAGAATTTCTCAACTTAGGTGTAAAACAGTTTCAATTTATATTAAAACATCTGCTATGTAATAAAGCACATTATTATATAGATGAATATTTAAATGACAAATTGTATGACCTAGAATTACACAAAACTAATGTTAGATTTTCTTTTCAAACTCACTTACACTGAGAAAATATTGTAAAGTGGTGGTAGTAAATAGGCAATTTACGTCTGAAAAGTTAAAGGAGCACTTTAAAGACCAATGTTAATAGAAATTTTATGAATTTGTTATAAACCTCATATTGGTCGGTGTGTAATGCCGTAGTATGTGAGTAAGAGTTGTATGTGACGTTCCTAACGAGCGTATTTCCAGAGCAAAGATGTAGTTTGGGTTTTTATCAGCCAGACTTGTGCCTCGATGGCTCAATTGGTAGAGCACTTACACGGAGTGAAATGAGTTTCAGGTTCAAGTCCTGGCTCGAGGTTAATCTTTTGATTGCATCTTGGCTTTGAAAATATTCATTTATATTAATGATATATCCATAGATATGGCATTTATGATTTATTATCTTCTAAGACTTTAACCTTCAGGGAGTCATAAAAACGTCATAACGAAGAAAGATTATTTCTGTGTATGTTTATATATTTTGTATTTCTTAATTCAATAAAGATTTTGTGTGTTTGTAAGATTGATGAAAAATTTCAGTACTATAGCAGTCGAACGTTTTCAGAAACGCTAATTAGTCTTTTATGCAGGTCCTATAACATTGATGTAAACGTTTTCTCAGGCAGGATTTGGCGCAGTTACATCACAATCCAGTGATACAGCCATGTAATTTTGGGTGCACGTAACTCTTTTCATAGTTTTAACTATGATTATTATGACGCATCACAAAAAAGCCACTACAACTTTATTATAGGACTCCTTTTCGTACCATGTTAAAGTCTTTTAAAAATCGGGGATCTTTTAGTTTCATTTATGCATTTCTTATGTGAACTGTTACAAATAATCATATGAGATTTATTGGTGAGTAAAATGACAAGCGGTTTCTATTAAGCATGATGGCGCTCCCAGGTTGAAAAATTGTTGCAGTGTTATGTATCTGTTTAGACAGTAAATTTTACTTGCAACTAAAATTTTACCTATAAAGTAAGGTAATATTTTTACCAATTTTTTAATGTCCCCTCGTGAATTTCAAATATCATTAACATTAAAATCTATTTAAATATGTTGCTATTATATGGTATAATGTTGTACACCTGCTAACTATAGCATAAATTCTACAGCCATTTGCAGCCAACACAAATATAGGGGACGTGCGCTATAAACGATCTTAATTTTCCTTTTAATGGTATAAATGTTCATTACAAGTAGTAAGTAATATGCTACTTATATGTGTTACAAAGATCCAATAAAGTGATGAAAACTCATTATGAGATGTAACAGTTACAAACTGTATTGATGACCTTTCAGTGTCAAAGGAGTGTATTTGTTTCAGTTATAGAATTTTCACTATAGCAGCTATTTGGCATCTTTTATTACTTAAGTTAGATACATAATATTGATTTAGAAATAGCATACAACACATAACATATAACATGCAACAATAGTGAATTATTATTCTATAGTTGAGTTTTAACCACTATTTAAACACTAAAATATTTATTTGGAAGGTACAATAACACATACTTGCTGTAAAATAGTATCCGTCTCCATAATCTCTAATAATACAAGACGGCTCAATAGTTGACGTAACAGAGGCAGTTACAGTACTGCATTAAAGGCGCTATATATGGAGTTAATGTTAACGTTTACACAACTTCTTACAATATTTTAACAATATTGTTACCAAAATGCTGTTTAATACTATACAGCTTAAATATTCCATAACACACCGTCGTCAAAGATACTTTTATAACACTCTTATTACAACTTTTTTGTGATAACTGCATTTCTTATTACTTTGCTAGTTGAAAAGTTGTTTTTTTATATTTTTATTACGTTTGTATTTATTATATTTTGTGAATGTTTATACTACTTGTGTCGTTGAAAATATAGGTGCTATTTTTATTATTTCGTTCTTTTGTTTTTTGAGCTTGATATATAGCTAGCAATACAGCTGTTGTGCTGCTAGATAGAGACATGAAAGTACGCAATAACTATGATTTTAATTAAAACACTTCTGAAACTAAAATTGAAATAAAAATTTAAAATAGAAATTTTTTTTCTTGCCTTTATAACAAGTAAGGTAATCTTTGCATTTTATGCTATGTTTACTTTAACTTGTATCATTATATATATTATACACTAGTCTAGTAGTTTCGCTTGCGCAAAAACCTATTCATGTGAGCAATTTCGATCGAGATAAAGGTATTATGTTAATTTTTTCTGTCCCTAAACGTATCACGGTGTCACAAATAAAGCAATTTGTAAGCACTGTTACGATGTGAGAAAAAAAATCAACAAATCGAAAAAGAAAACGAGCGGGATAAAAAGTATTCCAGATCCTTTGCGTTACTATAAAACTAGTTCTCCACATTGCTTCGTTGCAACGTAAAGAATAGTGCTTTAATTTTACGACTTGATTTATAAACATTCATATATTGAATTAAAATGTTATATCAATCGAAACATTTTGTAGCCTATGTTACTAAGGGATAGTGTAGCTTGGTGTAAGTAAAATATTTACAAATGTTTCAGTAGTTGAACAGATTACCCCCTACATACTAACAAACAAATTTAACTTTTTTATAATATTAAGTATAGATTATACATTTATTTTAAAAACTGTACTTATATATTGAAGTCATATTATTGTGTTAATAATCACCAATAATATAGATAAAGCCTCTTCAATACTTTACACACGATTCCGAACGATTGCGTGTAGCGCTTATCGCTAAGAATACATTAACTGCAATTTTTTTCTCCAACTTTTTCACATCTTCGATGTATAATTTTCATTCCACATATTCGCTTTTTCATTTCTCAGGGGCGCATCACCGCGGTTTTTTACAACTTTTTTCTATTTTGTCACTGCACCTTTTTGTTTTTAACTGAAATTAACTGTGCTCTTTGAAGGTTTTTATAACAACGTTTTGATAATAAAGTGTTTACATTTATTCATATGACTGGCTTTGTGAATATGCAAGTTTTAATGTAATTTGTAGTGTTTTTACTCTCGTCAAATTCAGTGTAAATGTGTTTAAATCTACTTCAGATTTATGATTGCTGTTTATACAGTTATGGTATTATAGTAAATAGGTTATGGTATTATAGTAAATAGGTTTTATATATTATATGCGTACTTTAAATATATATTGAGATCCTTGCACCATCTATCTACGTTTGTATAACTACTTTTGTGTTTGGTTTTATAAATTTTTTATATTGGACTAGTTTTTGCCAGCGTCTTCACCCGCCCTTAGTTTCGGTATCGGCATGCGATTTCTACGACAAGCAATAGTTGTTGCTGTAGTTTGTTCAAGTGGAATTTGAAGTATCCGGGATACAAGTAGACTATTTCCTTCTCCGTCTCCTCATCTACCTTTGTGCCAAATTGTATATCAATTAGATGTCCATTGCGGCGTGATTACCGTCCAGTAACAAACAAACAAACTTATTAACTTTCACATTTATGAAATTAAAGGTATATACTCGTAGTAGTCTAGGATATAATGGAAATAAAGTAAACCATTTCTCCCGTAGTGAAGTATATATGATAATTATATTATAATTATAGCCTGCTGTTGTTTGTTGGCATATTTTAATTATTATTTTTATGCACACAATGGTGGTAGGGGTAGATTGGGGGTTGGTTTTTTGTATTAGAGTGGTATAGGTCCATTACATTAAATTGACATCTAGGATATTCTAGGTCAATCTAGATGGGCATTACATTACAAGTACAGGTTTATGAAAAGCTGGTGCCATGACAGAAAGTATAATTGCCCTATAATATGATGCTGCATTGCCCCTCAACAAATCTCAATCCTGTAACAGAAAACATAAAACAGTTAATCGTCGAAAATTCGTGTCAGCAAGTTGACAATAAAAACACAACCTTTTATCAAGTCAAAAGAACAGGAGAATAAGAAGAGAAAGACTCTGGAGAGAGCACATAATTAACACCGTGCGGTAACTTGTCTTTTCGTAAAACAGCTGTATTATTGCTCCAAAAATCAGGTCACACCACCATTCCGTAGCAACGTGAGGAGTTGTCGGCCCTCGATATCATTCACAGAAACATCAGTTCCCTTAGAAAATTTGAACTGGAATAAAATATCAATATCTTGGGCCCACCAGCTTTCCCTGTGCCAAATTCCAAGTTACGTATATGCTCCGTTATAACGCTTCGAAAAAAAAAACACTATTGCATTAATAGATTTAGATAATATTACAGTATTTAATTAAACTAAAAAAATATTAAAGTTCCAAGGTTCAATACTTCTGCATTTTTTTCACGCACCCAGACCGACACGGTCCGCGAGCTGCTAACAAATAAGTATATTGCCATCGAATGCTAAAAATCTTTTTAATTAACTACAGAAAATTTCATTTGTGGGAGAAAATGTCTACAGTTTATTATTAATAATAGGAAGTTTGAATAATATTATGATTACTTTAAGAGTGTTAATTGGTTACGGTACTTGGCCACTCTGCCACTCAACCTAAACCGTAGACGAATGGTAAGGTATATACCTAACTAAGCTAGTAATTTAGGAATGCGCTAGCATACCTAATTTCAGGATCGTCCAAGTTTGACAAGAAGATGCATTCATGTTTGTCCATGCATGTGATTTGATGATCTAAAACCGGTCAAATGCGAGTCTGACTTGTGCCCCATGGTTCCGTGCTTACTTATAGAAATTTAATAGGTTTGTTTGAGTCACAACTGACAAAGTACATAAGAAATAGGTCCATAAAGTTCTTTTTTGTTTGAATACAGCATATAGTCCATCTATACATATAATAAAATGGTAGGAAAGTCAAAACTATACATTGAATATTTTTTAAAAGAATACTTGGGGTGTGATCTATAATCGATACCGAAGCCAAAAATAAAGTTTTTAGAATTTTTGTCTGTTTGTCTGTATATCTGTATGTATGTCCGGGATAAACTCAAAAAGTACTGCATGGATTTACTTCAAATTTGGCACGAATATTATTACGAAGTCGGGTCAACATAAATGCTACATATTATCACGCTACCACCTACGGGGAACGAGCAGTGAACCTTTATTTCTTCAACGCATTCTGTAACAACGTGTAATCTAACGACGCATATTTGACTTGCTTCTTAATTATTAATTATTCTACTCACAAATAGCCATTTATTTTATGTTAAAAAATCGTGTAAAGTCATAACTTAGATGTATTATAAATTTTTCACCATATAAAATATTTACTATTTGCAATGGTTTCGTTCACAAAAAGTGATGTTATAGTAAAGCGTTCACGCAGACGACGTCGCGGGCAGCAGCTAGTACTATATATAATAAAATATAAATTCCATAAAAAATTCAAAAGCCTAGGCAGTTCAGTTTATGCTGTAGACCTCACAACAAAAATGGTCTAAAACTGACAATTTAACGGGTTTAAAAAATAAAAAACGGGTTGCACTCAGGGTGTGTCGGCAGAAGTGCAAACTTGAATTTTAACTATTTTTTTTCTATACTAGCTATTTACTTCCCATCACTTGGTATACATATTTATCTATTTTAAATAATAATGTTTGTTTATTTACTTTTTGATTTATTTTTTGATTTAACATCTCAATCTGACATGGAATGAAAATCCCACATCCAACCTCCCTGTACATAATTGCCATACAATGTAATTAAAGGTCACGTGTCCTGACGCGAGTTCCATCTTACGAATTTTCAATCAGGTCACATGATACTGACGCGAGTTTAACATATTTTACCCATAACAAAAAAAAGTGCACAACGCCGCTAAAGAAGTTTTAACTTCAAAAATAATAAAAATGAGTACTTTAGTTATTAATAATTACTGACACACAACATGGTAGGGTGAAATAAGGGTGCTCCTATGTGGTGTATAGTACCAAATAATTTAATTTAATCTTCAATTTTTAAGCAAATTTCAATTGACTTCCTCGCAACCTAGTTGGTAGTGTGGCTGGCTGCTTTGCAGAGGGTGTGGGTTTGATCCCGCACTGGAAAAACATTGATATGATAAACATTTGTGTTTGTCGTGAGTCTGGGTATATTTATGTCTGATATATATGTATTTTCAAAAAAAGTAATACGTAGCTTTATCCGTTGTCTGGTATCCATAACACAAGCTTTACCTACTTTGGGGCCAGACGGCGCTTGTGTGTTATGTCTAAAAATATTTATTATTATTAAGTTAATATTCAGTTTAAGTCAACGTACTTGTAATATACCTAATATTAAAATCTGTATTGGTACGTTTCCGTATACATTCTTACGTGCATCGCGTTAAGACCCGAGTTCTATAATAATAATGAGTGAAAAATGCGAAAGTTTAAAACATTTTTAAGTCGTCTGCGTACAGTAAGAAATTGACAAATTTAAAACATCTGTGTACATCATCAATAAAAATTTAAATAGACGAGGGCCTAAAATCGAACCTTGTGGCACCACCGAACTGATGGATATGAAATCTGACTTATAACCGTTTAATACGATTTTTTGTGTACGGTTGGTGATGTAAGATTTAAACCAGTGCCACAAATTACCACGAATTCCGTTGAAGGTCAATTTTTCTAGTAATATTTTGTGTTCCACTCTGTCAAATGCCTTTCGAAATTCTGTGTAAACACAATCTATCTGCTTGTTTTCGTCTATATTTTCACATAAATATGATGTATATATTAATAAATTTGTATTAGTCGATCGTCTTTTCACGAATCCATGTTGTTGTTCAATTATAACATTATAAGTGAACGGGTGTGAGTGAATGCTTTTTTTATTTATTATTGTATTGTGTATAGTTATGTGTGTGTGTGACTGAGACCAAGACAGCTGGACGGACTGGATATCAATATACGGAATTACAATTAAATTTCTTTGGGAAATTTACAATTTGCAACATGCATGTGATGTACATAACCTTTATGTTAGTAATAAAATTTTGGTAACTTGTTGTGCACACGCTGAATCATTACAGTTATGCCATGTCCGTCAATATGCCGCAGTATTTTTATTTAGAGTCTATTACGCTGGAAGATGACTACCATTGGTAAATATATGACACTTTCAATCAACATTTTAACAAATACCTAATTTTTCAAGAATGCTGAGAAGACTTATCCCACGACTGTTCTCGTAATCTTGCTGTAACCCTTGCAAAGCAAAATCATTGAAATAGCATTTCAGCATTCTTATTATTACAGTGCAAAAAATAGAGACAGATATTGGTGGGACAGATAGATAGACAGGCAGTGAAAGCTTAGTAATAGGATTCTTTTTGTACCCTTTATTTACTGTACCTAAAATATTAATATTCGCGTTACATACAAAGGGTTGGTTAGAGATTGGAACACCATTACACACAGCATGTGTTTATGTGACTATTTAGCATAACAACACCAATGTTTGAAAGATTTTTTATGTTTATTTACTTGTTTTTAGAAAAATAGTGTGAACTCTAAAGTATAACAACAAATTATAAAAACTAGCAATATTTTAAGTTACTAGTACAGCGCCATCTAGCTTATTATTACGAGAAACAGTAACACATTTAATAGATATTCAAAGTTAAGCAACGTCGGGCTTGGTCAGTACTTGGATGGGTGAACGCATAGTGGCACACTTTCATTTGTTTTTGTTTGTAAATTACGTAAACGGTGGTAGGTCGTAGAGGAGTTCAACTCGCACTTGGCCAGTTTTTTGTAGTATTTGATGACACCAGAGCGTCCTATTTATCTCCTATAGTTTTTGTATCACGTGTAAAACCGTATTAATGTAATAAATATTTTATTTTTAGTCAGCTCAGTAGTGAACATCTTACAAGGTAATATTTGTAAAAATAACTAGTTTCTAAAACAATAATGAAACAAATTCTAAAATTCTATAAATATCTATTAATATAATACGAAGATCAAGATTAGTGTGTAAATCTTCTTATCGATCACAGAGTTGCGAATATTTTAGTTTCTTTGCAAAGCCTTTTCCCACGAATCGTTTTCAATTTGAAGCTTGTATGTATAACGCTTTTTACGATAGAACAAAAACACAATTTTAAACCTACATCAGTCTATAAAACTAGAGTTCTTATAAAAGGGCGGACAGATGGACAAACAAACAGGGCACCGGGTACAGAGTCCTAAAAACAGTATTATTCATGCATGTCATGCTAATATAATAATATAGAGGAAGAGATTGAAGAATATTTAAACAATTTTTTTATATAATTATGTAGGTGTATAATGGAGTTATCTGTATTTCGTAACTTTCTAAGTTTTATGCCATGAGAACCTGCAATATTGATAAAAACTATGCCCGACTCATTAGTACACCAGTGTATTTACTTGGTTAATATCTTTATACAATTTAATCGTTTAATGATAAGTAAATGACAGGTTTCCAAGCATGTTGATATAAAGTAAAAGCTTAATTATCCGCAAATACAATTGTTTCATATTCATTATTTTTACAACGGCCTTACAGGTTTTACGATCTAAGCAAAGAGTTTACGCTAATTTATGGTTAACGAAGTAATAACTATACTTTAGCGTTTATTGCGTTTTTAACGTGAAATTTATTTCATTTTCATGTTTTCTAGGTAGCTAGTTCAGAAACTGTATACAATAATTAATATTTATTGGATTGCTTACGCGCCTAACAAAATAAACAAACACTCTTGGTGACTTTTTATAGAAATTAAAACTGAAAATTTAGAGAGAGTCATCGGAAAGATTTTAGGAAGTATGTCAATAATTATGAAAAAGGAATAAACGTATTTATATTTTAAACTTACTTTGAAATATAATGGAATAGAATATATCCCTATTTTTAGACTCACTCACTATTTATATATTATACTAAAATGGAATTTGAAACTATTTAATTTGTGGTTTTTATTTACCTCCCAAAGCTCAATCTCTGAATTTTGCGTGGGAAACTATAATGTATTACTTGGATAAATCCTAAAGTTATGGATATGGAGAGTCATCAGCTAGTATTTTAAGTACATAGTTGCATTCACCTCGATATTGGCAGTTAAGGTTAACTGATAAGGCGCATTAACTGCGCGCACCGACCGCGTATGACCTTTACCAAGCACCACGCAAAAACCACCTGTTTTTTGCGCCCTCAACGGCATTGCATAACTTTCGTATTACAGAAATGTCAACGTTTCCGGTCGTCGTTTCTGGAATCGTAGCCTCACCACTAATAAAGCATAGAGACTACTTTAATAAACTATCATACAATAAATATTTACATCAAAACACATTCAATTGGATTTATAATTATTTATGACGCGAAAATGGTAAACTAAATCTCTTAAATAAGGTGACAGATATAATAAAATACAGTCAGTGGTGGCCTAGGTTTTGATTTCACATTGAGTCCGGGATAGCGGAGGTTGGCCTGGCGTGTACCAATAAGTATTTTCTATATTATGCCTAAAAAAATGACAGTGTTTTATTAGTAAATTTATATTTTTCGTCTCAGGCAGTATTTAGTGTTTAAACTGAATAAAATTGTCCGATAAATTCCTAATACACAACTATTTTTGTTTTTGGATTGGACCCCATAACATTTTTTTAAAGCTAAAAGAAATAAAAGTACTATTATAGCTTTGGTTTTGGACTAAAATTCCACAAAAAAGTAGCCATAGATATTTTAGGCATCAATAGGCTACGCTTTTCTGCCATACTTTTAAATACATTAAATGTTCAAAACGTCAAAAAACAATAGGTATAAATATTTCTAATTAGTTCACAAACAACCTCGTGGTTATGCGGGATACATAAAAAACGCAGACGAATCGATAACCTTCTACTTTATTTTAATTCGGCTAAAAAAGAAAAGTTAAAAAAAATCAGATTTTCTTGTCAACAATCACCAATCTGTAAACCGTCTATGATTGTATACCTTAACAATGTAGTCGACTCCATTACTTTAGCCTCATAACGTGTACGTACAATAACCTGCTACTCGCGATAGACCGGCCTGAGCACGCTACATTGAATTATTACTGTTCAAGCACCAAATACAATGCATCAGCAGTTGGTTAAGTCCTGTGGGTTGCAGAGTTGAGTTCTGTGTCTGACCTGGAAAAATAATGCAAAGTTTAATTGGTCACGCATGACTTTTTAAAGGTTTACTTACAAAAAGTTTATTATATATTTGTATAGAAACTTACGAGTGTGTTAGGAAAGTCGTCAGTGTTTGTGAATGACATTGAATGTGTGAGAGCGAACAGTTATTTGCCATCTAATGTCATTTTATGTGCACATAATCCATTGACTGGATTATATACACAGGATACTAAAATTTCACGTATGTTAATAACACTAAGTGTAATGCATATATTTGTGTATCTCAGCAAATTTTTAATCAAAATCCCCCAAGGACATTGGGATGGAAATGATGAAGTTACTTTTACACTGGTCAAGTCATCTATGGAATGGCGCTAAACTATATATAAAAACAACAAATAGAAGTTAAGCAAATTAAAACCCAACTACACAATCTACATTAAGGCCTACCAAATTAAATGTGTTTATTTTTTTTTCATTAATTTTGAGGTCCAAAATTAACTTACCTTCATATCGAGTATAATGCAAACAAAGCAGCATGCAACAGCTAGTAATAAATATATCCTTGAAACGTATTAATTAAGCTAATTAAACGTATGCAAGCACTTTTACGGGTATCATGAGGTAAAGGCCGCTTCACACTCGCGCGCGAAACACGCGCGAATCCGCGAACTACCCGAGAAGCATGAGAGTGGTTCCGATCCGGATATTTTTCACGGCTCCACGCCGCGTTCTCGCCTGTTGTCGGTATTTTATCCCGCAACAACAATAGCAACATACACATTCGCGTGCGGTTCAGTTGCCGATAATTAAGTGCCGCGGATGGTTGTCTGTATTTTTATTGTTAACAATTTGATCGTGCTTAAAACGGCCGGGCATTGGACAAATGAACTGGAACTGACATTTTTAGATTTTTAAACCGCTTAAGCAGCAGCAGCAACTTTGGCGAACCTCCGTGATCGTGGAAGACTGGCAGTTCTTGCCGCGTTCCGCGCAAATTTTGATCCGTGAATCGCGCGCGAGTGTGGAGAGGCTTTAAGACCTACTTCCATACATTATTCTCTCTAATTCCAGAATCTGGCGTACTCAAAAAATCGTTTCCAATCAGCTCTCAGAACCTTATATCCCCTAGTGGGCGCCGTGTCGAACGTGAGTCTAGCTCAATACTCGAGACTGCTCCCAATGAGCTTTTTTTTTTTTTTTATGTAACCAGTGGACCATTATGATGCTTCTAACGATACCTCATTTGTCAAATTAATTTTGGTATAGGTGGTTTAGAAGACATGCGGGAACAAACGAACATAAATACATACATACCTGCTAAAACCATATACCCTTCTCTCCTTTTAGTTTCACCGTAGTCGCTAAAAATGAACAATAGGTTAGCGATCGGATCATTCATCGGATTGTATTAAAATTTTGGTAAGTGGTTGTGCACACGTCGAGGAAGGTTTCTGAAATTATAGAACTCATTTATAACAAGTGGTCCCGATAGGTGGCGCTGTGCTCAAGTTATTGATCTATATAAATAAAAATGAATAAGCAGCAGTTCTATGTTATTGGAGTGAATAATTAAGGGAGGAGAGCACGAGATAAGGGGAGAGATAGGAAAGTGGAGGTCAAAGGCTAAAGAGAAACAACGTTTGCTGGTTCAGCTAGTACATTACCGCTATTTAAAACTCTTATTCTCTTTAAGATTGGTTGTAAGTAAAAAGTACTGGGTCATGAACAAAGAAGTAAAATTAATTTGAAGAATTTACAAAATGTGATTTCCTAAATTTTAGAAATAAGAGTTTTTTAAAAGTAAAAAGAAGGTAAGTTCATCGAACTGTATTGTCAGTTATTTCACCTTATTTTGTTGTAGATGAAGAACCTTTATACTCAGAAAACTATTGTAATTATATGGTGGCAAATATAGAGCCATTATATAATTAAAGCATTACAGAAAAGACACAATTCTCACGTAGACTTATCTACCTACACACATAAGTATGCACAATAACAACAACAAAAACTATCGATTCCCACAGACAGGCGACTTTCACCGCGATCTGATCAATTGGGTCGGTGCGTGTGTGACTGTTCTTTTGTCAACCTCCTGAAGTTGTACAGTCAGAACCACAAAGCAACACGTCACGATCCTGTGTTGCTCTATGGCCAAAAGCTAGAAACGACTTTAACTGCTAAGTCATGACCAACTGAATTTAAAGGTAACGAAAAAAGAGTAAAAAATAAAACAAAAAACACTAAAAACACAAAGAAACAAAAAATAAAAAACCGGACAAGTGCGAGTCTGACTCACACACTAAGGGTTCCGTACCATTAGCTATAAAATAGGCAAAAAAATCACGTTTGTTGTATGGTACCTTAAATATTTGTTTTATTTTAACTTAATTATTTATTTTTAAAGTGAATAAATAACTAAATATATATACCTGTTGCCGTAATCAGTACCGTTTGTTGTATGGGAGCCCCCTTTAATATTTATTTTACTCTGTTTTTTAGTTTTTGTTGTTATAACGGCAACAAATGTTCATCACCTGTAAAAATTTTAACTGTCTAACTGTCACGGTTCATGAGATACATCCTGGTGGTTCCCGTTTTTTACCCTTTGGCTACAGAACCCTAAAAACTACCAATTTAATCGTTAATCTTCGATTAGGAACGGCATTTTTATTGTAACCAGGACGAATGAAATATTATATCGTAGTATACATCTGAAATTTTCATTTCAGATCGCTTACACCCGTAACCAACAACTCAATAGTGCAAACAAGGTGAAGAAGTATGAATTAGCCTTTTTTAAAAAAAAAAAAACTCTTTAATATTTAATTTCTCGACATACACAAAAGCAAAGGGATTTTGAATCGCACTGTTATTTGCTACTTTAGATAAACTTTCCAGCTCGGTCGGAACAACTTCTTAAACAAAGCCAATATTATTTTAAATAGTAATAGTAATTTAAAAATGTGTGTTTTTTATGTACCTTTGTCAAGCTGCTTTATGTGTAATTGTAAAATAAAATGTAATCTTAGTCTATATCTATGATAAAGCTCGCTATAATTAGCAAGCTTAAGTAGCAGTGAGCTGGCCACGCAGGCACGCATGTAAGAGGAACGATTGCTAATGGAGCAGACGTGTTCTAGAGTGAAGACCGTGGACTAAAAGGCGACGAAGGTGGCAGTGGATTACAACCTCGAAAAGTGGCTTTCCATGATGAAGGCTTATGTTCAACAGTGGACTAAAATAAGCAGATGATGATGGTGATAATGACTGTTACTTGCGATGTAATATGTTCATATTATTTACGTAAGCGCTCATCCAGCAGCACAATAAGAAGCTACAGGAGCTAGGGTTTGAAGCTATTCTCTATCGCAAGCACCTTGCTTCAACTGACTTCTACTTTTTCTAGACTTTAGACAATAACTTTTGGCCAGAAAATAAATTGCACCTATACTGCAAAAAGCACGGCCAAAATTGTTTTAATAAAAATAATGGTTTGTAACCATTTTAAACAGTTTGTCAATTTCATACGCCAATTACTTATTAATTAAATAATTTACAAACACATTTTTTTAAATCTGACTGTACTTAAGTAATTATCAAAGCTATTCTACAAGTGATTATTCAGTTGAAGCAAATTTTTTCCCACTGTTTGTATGTCTCATGATGTCAGTACGCCTGTTTTTGTAATATCTTTTCTACATAATTTGCTTAATGTTCATACTTTGTTTTCTATGATTTTTTACTAGTATTGCCCAAATATCTGATAACCGTATATCTCGAATTCCCAAGACTTCATATTCTTGTGGGTATGGATCTGGTCTAGATGCAAAACTTCCTTCCTTTCATACATTTTAATTAGAACGCTTCGCCCTAGTGCCTGTTATGTAGAATGGACATGCATGATGGGATCAGCCTCTTTATACAGTGGGTTTGTTTGTCTGTCTAACACCTTTAATTTAATGAAGTACAAGAAAACCGTATCTTTGTAGGTGCACATATATGAATCATCATATCAGCTTATATTGGTCCACTGCTGGACAAGCCTCTTCCAGATCATGCAATTTCTCCCGGTCCACTTCCTCGTTCAGCTACCACGAGCCGGTCGTCGGTCAACCGGGCTAGAGGGCGTCCCATGGTTCACCTTACCGTACGCGGTCTCCGCTCTAAGGCATGACATGTCTGTTGCTCCATCAGCCATCGATCCTCCGACAGACGTGATCAACCCACTGGCACTTCTGCTTGCTAATTCAGCAGGTTTTGTCGGTAACTTTGGTTTTCTTCCAGATATCGTCATTTCTGATTCAATCCCTTTAGACGCACTCCATTGTGCGCGACTTTAAACCTGTAGTCCAGCTGCGCCGGTTCCAAGCTAGATTTTAGTGCCGTAGTTTACATAACAAAAATCCTGTTGGGTAGAATCAGGCCGCTACCACTGGAACTGGCCGACAGAAAAGGATTTATATTGCTTGCACTGTTGCGGGTCAAACTTGAAGATCTCATATTGTCTAATTCCTCTGTATTGTCCACGTCCACCGACATAACATTCAGATCATTTTAAAGGGTAAAGCACGAGACCTTTCTGCATTGGTGGCCAATTTTCGTTGATCGCAAATGGAATTTAGCCTTTTAGTTTTAATTATTTTTGTCCTTTCGAGTTTCGGTCTCGGCATTTCATTGGCTTGTGTAGTACATATATATCAATCTAAAATATTTTAGCGTTAATATAATACAGTTTATTTCGGCCAAATCTGAGTTAGATTATTGATGTAAGCGCACGCTTTGTTGAGCGGCTCCGCATTTTCAGTGCACAATCCTGCGCTCTATGACTTCATCGTGGGAGGTTGATGAAGTGTCAAACATATATTCTGAGATTTGCGTTAGATTAATATTTACGTAGATATAACTATCATTCTTGTAACTTTTCAACTTTCATACTACAAAGCTTTCAAAATACATGTTTTTCATGGAATGCCCTATTCGTAACATACGCCAAGAAAGACGATCATTTAATTCACGTGAAAAGGGGAATTTCATGATAGTAATTTTTTTTTTTTTATTAATGTTGACAACTTAAAGGGAGTTGTTTGTAAATCGAATCTGTAGTTTCGGCATTTTAATAGTAATGGGCAACACTAGAATTCTTTTTCTTAGGGTGAATCGTACAAAAAATCATCAACCTAAAATTATTGCAATTGTACTTCTTTTTTGAATTTTTCGGTTTCAAAGAGGTCATTTTTGGTTCTAATCTAGGGAATTACCCGTGGTTTTTAATTTTTACTCGCACCTCAATGTGTTGGTATGCCGTTGGATAGGATTGTGTGAGTTTCCAAAATAAAAAATAAAGAACCAGCCATGTGAGTGTCTTACACGAATAAGTTAAGGTTGAAGATTATTGCGAATATTTAAAAAAAATGTAAACCAATTTTGATTAAAATAATTTTCGTTGGAAGTATTAATAAAGATCTATTATAGTTTTTTTCACAAAAGACATTAAAATGTGAAGTAACATCACAATCAATAGAAATATGTGAAGGAAAAAGGTGAATTTAAAAAGAGAACAGATTATCAAGGTAGGTTCGATCAAACCTCGAAATTATCTCAGGGAATTATTTAGAGCAACTGATATTTGAACTGTTCCTTTCCTATATACTTACATACATTATACACATGTATAATTAATGTATTTAAGCAAAAAGTTGTATTTTTTTCATACCATATACTAAAATAGTGGCCAGTCTTAATACAAGGAGTAAGGATAAATTACGAGTTAAAAGAACCTGAAACTAGAACGGACGTAACAGGATGTTATATAGAATCGTATACCCACGTAATTCCAGGAGAGAGTCGGCTATTTAACGTTATTACAAATTATTTTAAAAAGTGAATAATATTTTTTTATTGGAATTACTTTTGAAAATAGAACTGCAACCTTTACTACTGGACTGTCGTGGCAACTGACTGGCGATCGCAGTATGTAGGTATGCGTCAGTGCCTTTGTGAACAAGAATATATAGCCACAAAAAAAGAAAGTATAGCCACGAAATCTCTAGAATTTTTACAGTAATACCAATTGAAGTGAAGATGAACGTGTCTATTTATTTGAGATTGCCATCAAGTGAAAATAAAAGTTTTACTACTTCTCAAGTACAAAGAAAGCTGATCAATTTGCCGGAGAAAACAGTTTGTTGAATATACAAAATGTTTTCATTGCAGGCACTTTTAATTAATAAATAAATTTCTCCAATGGCTTCCTTTTTTAAAAAAAAAAATTATGAATCCAAGAAACTATGTATAAGAAAACTATGTTTCTTGAATTTTTTGCCTTTCTAAAAAAATCTTGATATCAAGGTATATTGTGTACCACAGTATTACTAAGTTAAAAATACCGCAATTGCCTTTTTTGAAGTTGGCTTGGATGTGACTGATGGACGAACGTAATGCATTGCAAGCAAGTTCCTTGTTTTCAAGTACAAAGCGGTTTTGCATGTTATTTATTGAAAACGGAACCTTAAAAGTACGCCAGAAACTTTGCCTACTGCAAATACAGAGGAATGTATAGTGTTTGGTAGTTTGTTTTGTAAATTTATTTATATAGGAGAAAAGACAATGACATTGAAAGAAGTATATTTTCATGATAGTTTGATAATCGTTCAAAAATTTAGTTGAGTGTGAAAACATTCTGGCTGTATAAATAATCAACCTTCGGCATGGACCGAATGTTTGTCTCTTTTTCGCTTCTTCAGCCTTTTCTCGTGTACAAAACTTAGATAAAAAGATCCCTAAATCTCTATGGAATTTTCATTTTATAACCGTTTTTCTTCAACCGGCTCGAGGTTGCAGAGATCAGGAGTGGCTGGATATTTATCTTTTGACTCTTTCTCTCGCGCCACATATGCGATGAAATGAGCGTTTGGTAAGGACAGCCTTTTTGCGTATAGTCTGCCTGCACGGCTAGGCAGCATATTTGTGAAAAATATGGAAATGTGAAGAGATGCCTTAGCTTTATTATTGTTAAAATTTGTTACGAAACTTGGAAGAAGCAATAAACTTTTTCCTTATAAAAACGTAATTTATATATTGTATATTTCTAAAACGTAAACGTTTAAACGTAATTTTAATATTTTTTATAGCTGCCTATTCACAGTTTTGTTATTCGCGGCATATTTTACGACAACATATCCCCCGCGAATAAAAAGCTTCTATTGTATCTATCAGTTCTGTCAGGTATGCCTTTTATTTTAAGCATATTTTTTTTGAGGAGCATATAGAAAGGATGAATAAAGTCGATTGAAAATCAGCTGATTTAAGATGCATATATAATAATTATTCAAATTTGGGAAATGTAGGTCATTGTCCACTTGATTCAATACGATAATTTGTCTAATTAACCATAATGTTTTGTAAAGTTTTGGTCATCCTCAAACAAAATGATTTTTACTTCTGTCCATCAAATCTAATAAATACATTAAGACGTCTTACGTGAATATTTTAAACTTGAGTCACACCCGTCCGTCGCCTGTTAAACAAGTACCGGAGCGTGTCGATTCAGCACTAGGAATTTGCAAAGGGTGGCTTTTCAAGAAAAATATAGACACCTCCAGGCACTGTTGACAATTTACTACACACGCCACAAAATAACAAACCTAGAAACCAAGTCTCAGGTTATTTTACAAGAGGTGAATATCCAATGGTAGTGTATATATTAAAAGAGTAATAAGGTATCTACATACCGTACAAAAACGCAAAATCTGAGGCGGCGAAGCTAAGACAATTGACGTAATTTGATTCTGTTACATGTCACTTTCGAAATATCTCTTTCTGTTTCACATGATGAAGTTCCGACTTACATAAATAGATACCGGTTTATATAATGGTAGCATTGAACTATTATGAACGATTTTAGGAAGCATCAGTTTCTGAAGCAAAAAAAAATTGAAGTGTCTCAATGCGAACCTCTCTATACCACAGACGTGACAGTGACAGACACAATTTTAATGTCAATCAAATATTCATAATATTCGCGACGACGATGATTATAATGAACTATCATCGTATAGTTCTGCCAGCCTTCTTACGCCCCGCGGTTGGAGCACGACCTACCCTCTCATAAGCGAGGGTGATTTGGGCCATAGTCCACACGCGGGCCCAGTGCGGACTTCACATACGTCCTTTTTTTTCTTGACGTAGGTATGCAGGTTTCCTCAAGATGTTTTCCTTTACCGAAAAGCCAGTGGTGTAAATAAATAAATCAGTGTAATTGAGAAATTAAGAAATGACCAACCCCGGGGTTCGAACCTCCGCCACGTGGGATGTAAAGTGATATTTAAATCCCTCGGCCACCACCGACGTTTTTCATAGCATAGTTAAAGTAGTGAACCTGAATAAATATCTATTTTCGAATCCAGTTTTGGTCTTTACTTTATTTGCCCTGCCTACTTTGATGAAAAAATTTTATGCTAAAATAATTTAATTAGTAATCTAAACAATTATTAACTAAAAAGGATCAAATTTTTTTTTTATTAAAATCGGATATTTTCAATGGTGATTATTTAGTTTACTGTCCAGGGATGACAAATCTTTTATTTATTGAGACACATATAATCACTGCCGATAATCTGAAGCTCTACGTATTTCTGTGTTCACTACAGATAAGATGACGTCCAGTATTGCGCGTTAAGTTTTTGTTCGTCGTTCGAACTGGACATTTGAAGTTCAAATTTGAAAATTGGAAGCGAAAACCACGAAGACATTTCGATTGTTCGATATTTGAGATTAAAAACTTGCATAAAATTCCAGTGTTTGGCAGTACAAATATTTTTTAAACGGACGATTTTTGAAAGAATAAACTTTCTTTGTGCCTATTAATTTTTGTTATTCAAAAATTTTAATTGTATTGTACGTCATAGATTAAAAAGAATATAAATAACAAATAAAAAATTCTACTGCAAAAACATTAAGAACTTAAAAGAAATTAACAAGTGCACCTAAGACATAACAAATATTTAACTATATGCAGACAGAACTCATTTTAAGGTAACTATTAATAATTAATAATTATTGCTTCTTATTTCTTAATGTTTTTTGCAATTGTGTTTTTAATTTTTTTTTATTTTTAAAAATAAACTTTGATTGAATTTACAGACGTGCAGGTCTTACACGAAAGTTTTGTAAAAATTACTGATAAAACGGTTGATTCAACCAAATTCAAGGTAAATTATACGTTGTTTATTACACAGAACCAAATTCACGAGGTAGGACCGAAATTAACTTTTAAATAGGTACATCCAACAATTATTTGTTTTTCAGTGCAGCTGTTTAGTTTATACTTTTTTTTAACTTTCACTTGACTATTTTACTATAAGTAATACATAGTTTTATAATGGTCTCTTTAAGCTCTTTATTTTGTTAACCCACTCGAGGCTTTTGAAAGATTTTTTAGCCAGCAAATGAAAGTCCATAAAGGCGCCATTTTGGTTTTTTTGACGTCACCTATCTAAGAACACTTGGGCTATTAAGACAAATCTTACGATACCTTAATTACAGAAATCCATCTAGCCGTTTGGAAGATGAGGTAATAAACAAATTTACATACATACAAGATACTCGCGAGATAACCCTTCCTTGGCAGTCAGGTAATAAACTACAATAAGGTTACCTATATAATTAAAATAACTTGCTGTTATTTTCTAAAAATACTTATAGGATTAGCTTTCATTTGCTTTTATAAAAAAACTAGCTCGTTATTTGCTGTGTTTTTTTTATACCACTAAGGGGGCAAACAAGCTTACGGTCCGCCTAATGGTAAGCGGTCACCGTAGCCAATGGACGCTTGCAACACCATGGGTATCACTCGCTATTCGGTCTATTTAAGATGTAATATCATGCTGCTTTGCAAAACATATACAGACATAAAATAATTCATTAACTTCTAGGATAAGTGTTTCCTACACAAATTGGTTGTAATTTGGAGAAAGAAAGTGGGGAACACAAAACACCGATTTTAAAGATCGTGACTAGGTTAAGTTCACCTCGGGCGCAATTGACCCTATCGCACATCGTTGTCTTCACCCGGGTTTTAGGGCGATCGACTGCTAATTGTATTTCCAAATACCTATGTGTATGTTTCCAAGCGAATACAGCTTGGATCTGATATTTTCTTTTAACATTTCTCGTTTCACTAGGTGAGCAATGGAACTCCCATATATACTTTCTTTCCTATTTTGCCTCAGGGGGTGATTTTTTTTTAATAATAATAAATAAAATAATATATAATATAACAAGTTTTCAGACAAACTCCTTACTTTTAGGAAAAAAAATCATTCTACATTTGGTGTCTTGGCGCTTTTCATCACACCGGTCTGAACGTTTATTATTGAATTTTCCTGTAAGCTATTACATCTTTATCTGTCACATTGACTAACACAATTTAGTCTTATCGTTCATATTGTTATATACTTACTTTAATTATTATATTATAAGCATTGACAACCGTCACCTAACCGAGATATATGCTATTTTACATTTTTTATGATTTTAACAGATCTTTATATGGATAAAGTTAAATAATGAGTAGAAACAAAAACCAAATAATAACAAAACATAGTTTGAAATTCCATAATTCCAGGTTTTATAAGCTAGGTGATGAGTTATCACATCTGCTGGCGGGTGGTATGCTTGTTTGCCATTTTAGTTAAATAAAGTCATTGTATTGGGTATGTATACATAGGTTAACATAAGACATAAAATAAATACTTTTATGGGTAACCTCGAATGATTATTTTTCAAAATGTTTATGCTTTGGAATTTTAAAACAACAAATCAAGTTATCAAGAAAACCCTCAGGGGCAATGAGATAAGACGGGGAATTATAGCACGGAACCCTTAAAACAGTTTAGCGTTTGGCGATAAAGTGGGCTTTTTCGGGCAGATTTTTATGGAACGAAATGGAAGAAAGTGTTTCCGAGCGAGTGAGCTGAAAAAAAAATATCTTATCCTTCCATCAACTTGTAACTTTCGTAAAGATGGTCTTAACGCGACGGAAACGTAACTTTGAATGGCGACGTTTCGATGAGTAGGCGGAGGAGGAGGCGGTGATAAACCTCCTCGTGGTCACGACATGACTGACTGCAGTGCGCGGTATCGGCTTCTTGTCGCTCGTGCAGTTTCTTCCGCTACCCTCATATTGTCGAAATGTTTCCTACACACTATACTGACGGCGTCCATTTTGCGTTTACCACTAATATCACCAATGTATAACCAATGTACGTTTCCATACAATTAACGTCGCGTTTAGACCCGATCATTATCGAAAATAAGCAATAAAAATTAACTATTGTAGAAAGATTCCTATAATAGATAATGTTCACCTAATTTTTATTTCTTTACTTGTTTCCCGTAGACCTACATTGTATTAAAATATGTATAATTCTAAATATGTTTTTATTTAATTTATTTTGTTTAATTTGTTAAGTACAAAAATGATTATGTACAAAGGAATGCCTTACTTAAGGTTAAATCTGTACTTTTTGAGGTTAAATAATTTTAAGCTTTGACATCTTAATTAGGAATTAACCTGTGTCATGGAAGTCACCACTCTCCAATATAACAAATTTAATTTTGGTTGATACTAAACAGTACTATCTATCAACTAAACAGTAGCTAGGTACGTATTAATTAGTTAAAAAGGCACTATTTATATATTAACTACTAATTATTCTTAAATGTTAATGTTTATAAGACTTTGAAAAAAGAATATTAGGTAATATTCCCTCTATACCATTATTGGCGGCTTTAAATAGGTCGTTGAAAATGCATAAAAAGGAAATTTAGCGACTTTTTCTCTGTATAGTTATATTCTGAAAGTTAATTTTTGTGTGTTTCATTTAACATAAATTTCAAAAATGACAATGAATTGTTTTTACGGAATCTGTTCAGCAATTTCATGCCTAGGCCACACACATCACGATAACATTGGTGGGAAAAAAATTTGCCTTCGGCCTGTGGCGAAGGTGCTTGGCCGCACTGCGCGTTGTGAAATTTATCGCGATATACAAACGCCAAACACAAAATGGACGCCGCGGCCATTCTGTATTATAGCGGCAGCGTATAATTTTTTATTGTGTCAGTTAAGTCTTTCTCTTGTGGCTAACATCTTTTGGTTTCCACAATATCAGCTCAGACTTGTAATGGCTAAGAAATCCTAAAATCTTCTCATTTCTTCAATCTTACTCAAAAATATGTAGCAAACCCTAATTCACTTTAACACATCTGCTACGTACAATGTTTATTGACTGAAGTGTGACCACACAAGCGAAGTTCATCTCGATAAAGTGCATTGATGTGCGAGCGTTTACCGACGATGACGAAGCGATGTGCTTGTAACTTTGCACGAAGGTGTGGCTGGCTACATACATTGCGCTAGTCCGAAGCTTCGCGCTAGTACGTTGTGTGTGGCCTAGGCATCACAGATGTTCGCAATCATTCTCATACCTAGGAGGTTGTTGGAAACAGTCTTGAGTACCTACGCTTGACTTGCGAATTCGAGAGACAAATGTATGCAAGTATTTTGTACGTCTCGAGACCTGTGAATGAACTTCATATAGTTACGAATTCACTATTCTGAAGTACCTGGGACTGTTTGGCAATAAGCTCCTAGGAATCCTAAGTGTGATGCGTTTGGGTACGACACGTAGATACTTGGCCTGTTTTAGCTTAAGTACATGGATCCAAATTTCATTTTGCAAGGTAAATATGATCTTAATTGACAAAATATATGTTCTCCATAACTTTTTTTCAGACACAACTTTTTCCTGATTAAAAATTTACAACTTGTATGGGTTGGCTGTCACACTAGGCAGCAATTATATAGCACCGTTTCTTCGCTTCGCTTATGTTAATGTCGGGGTGGCCTCTTAAAAAATTTTATGCCTTATATTCACACACAATCTCTAAACTCACTTTTGTAAGTCTACCTACACACATACTTGTAGCTACGTTTTTTAGAGATAAGTATTCTCAAAAAACATGACACACATACCCAAACACCCTCACACATACACACACGCTTTTTTTGTTACCGACAAATTGTTACTGAAATAAAGCACTATTATTATTATTTAAACCACATAGGTAGGCGGTTGGTAATGTCGATATTGAAAAGATTTTGTTTAGAAGACAATGGCAGTGGCAACGACCCGATTTATGCCTCCCATATGGCGTAGTAATCTATTTTCTTATCGAAGGTTTTGCTACTAGATTGCATTAGGTAGTTTGCAGTACAAATATTCGTTTAACCCTGAACAACTAACCTTCGTCAAATCGACGAATACGCGACACAAAATAGGCTATCTCTTAGTAAAGCGGGCGCCAGTGATCGTGTCGCGACTTGTCAACTCAGTGCCTCTCGTGCTCTTTCAGAAAGCGGTTGTGTGCGGCAGGTAAGTTTTAAAGTTTTTGAGATATTCAATATTTAGTCGTCGTTTCGACGAATGGTTAGTGTTTGTGTCACTTTTCATATTTAAATTGAATATTTTATTTCGCAGTTTTCTTTGTGATGGCTTCAAAACAACCACTATCGGAAGAAAATATTACTCGTTTACTGTTAGAAGAGGATGATACGAGCATACCGGAGGATTCATGCAGTGAAAATGAAGATAATTTAGAAGATGATTATGTGGAAAGTGATGCTCAAGACGAGTCGTCAGATCGCGAAGATAGCTCACTAAACATTCCTGAGCCGTCTACATCGACGTCACAAACACCACTTGATTTAGGTCAAGAAAATTCAAGTTCAAATACTAACATATTGACATTGACACAAAGTAATATCCGTGGTAAAAACCGTCATGTTTGGGCCACCAGCAAAGGACGTTCTACAGGCAGAGCGGCGCATATAAATATTATTCGGGTTGCTAGAGGACCAACTCGAGCTGTTAGGGGTATTGTGGATCCACTGGTGTTGTTCAGCCAGTTCTTTACAGATGAGATAGTGGACATCATAGTGAAGTGGACGAATGAAGAAATTAGTGTCAAAAAAGAAAACTATGACCAATTATCTTCCACGCAGAATAATACGTGTAACAAAGAAATCAAAGCCCTTATCGGCATTCTAGTTTTGACTGCAGCTCTCAAAGACAACCATTTATCCCTCGAAGAACTCTTCAACACTGAGTATTCTGGTACAAGATACGTCTCATGTATGAGTAAAGAACGATTTGCTTTCCTTTTGCGATGTCTTCGATTCGACGACAAAACGTTTCGATTACAACGACAGAAAGATGATCCTTTTACACCGATAAGAGAGATATGGGAAATGCTCATAACTAAGTGTCGAGATAACTATGAGGCTGGAAGCAACGTCACAATTGATGAGCAACTGTTGGCATTTCGTGGGAGATGTAAATTCAGAATGTATATTCCGAACAAGCCTGCAAAGTATGGCCTCAAATTAGAAATGCTTTGTGATAGCGGCACTAAATATATGATCGACTGTGCTCCATATCTTGGAAAAGGCACTGATACTGGAATACTTTGTAAAGGAACTTACACGAAGCATCCATGGTACGAACAGAAACGTAACCATGGATAATTGGTTTACGTCGATACCCTTGGCGAAACAATTACTTCTGGAGCCTTATAGACTGACAATTGTGGGTACATTACGATCCAACAAAAGAGAAATTCCTGAACAGATAAAAAATAGTCGCTCAAGGAATGTAAATACCTCCATGTTTTGCTATGATGGTCCGCTTACGCTTCTTTCGTACAAGCCGAAGCCGTCAAAAATGGTCTACGTGCTATCTTCCTGCGATGAAGAAGGTACAGTGAATCCCGAGACACATAAGCCAAATTTGATTGAATTTTACAACAGCACAAAAGGTGGTGTGGACACTTTTGACCAGATGTGTTCGGTGATGACTTGCAACAGAAAAACTAATCGGTGGCCCATGTGCATCTTCTACGACATGCTAAATATCGCTTGTATCAATAGCTACATAATTTACTGCCATAATGTGTCAACTCTGGGACAAAAGATAATGAGCCATCGTAATTATATGAAAGAATTGCATTCCCAACTTGTAAAACCGTGGCTCGAAACACGACTGCAAATGCCCACAATGCCCACGCATACAAAAACGAAAATACAAAATGTATTAGGGATTGGTACTGATGTTGAAGGTGGTGATCGTGACAAAGTGCAGTCAACGTCGAGAAATGAGTCTGTATCGACAGGTCAAAATATAAGAAAAAGGAAAATTTGCGGTATATGTTCCTATAAGAAACGGCGTATGACAAAGTCCATTTGCTCACAGTGCAGCATCCCAATCTGCGGTGAACATAAGATTGATTTCTGCACTAGTTGCGCAGACAAAAAATAGCTTTTATATATTTTTTTATATTACTAAGATCTCGTTCTATAAGTACTTAAGAGAAGGATATGATTTTTTTTTGTTTAAATATTTTTGTTAATTTTCCAAAGAATAACGTTTTTTTGATCTCATGAAAACCAAGTGCCTTACTAAAAATGTTAAGTTTGAATAATATTTCTCATTACTTTATTTTTTGTAGTTTTATTTGTAAATGTAACCTATGTTATTTAATTGTTCAGAAGAATTTAGATAAAAAACAGCATAATTCACCTAAAAATACCACGTTAAAAACATGTTCGTCGAAACGACGAATGGTTAGTTTTAATAGGGTACTCTGGAAGGTTAGTGGTCTAGGGTTAAGGAAAAACAGCCTTGGTTTATCTGCATTCCGTTTTGTGTTGCTCACTTTTTTCTAGAACCTTTAGTTAGTTTAGTTAGTTGTTTTTAAGTTGGCCGAAGATTATGGACCAATTGTTTTGGGTCTTATTATTTAATTATGGGCGCGTTCGTTCTGGGATTAAGAATTCCCACGAATGATACTTTTCACACTTTTGATAACGCCAGTTTTGCCACCGACACCTACAGTTCGTTTAGCTTTGAAACGTTACTAACAAAATTTTTGGTTACAAAACCTGCAAAACGAACGCTTGACGTACACACACTACGATAAAACACACACACACTACCATAAACAATGAATATGTATAGGCAGTTTGACAGATTAACACAAAAACCCCACCTCCAGACATGGGTCTAAAGTTTCATTTTTCGGTGGCAAAAGTGACAAAAATAACAAAAATATCGTAAACGAACGCATGACATCACAGATGATACTAAAATTTTGATATTTTTGATACCAATGCTAAACGAACGGATGACAGGTGGCAAAAGTAATGAAAATAATGATTCTGCATCCCAGAACGAACGCGCTCTTAGTCTGCCAGCGTCAATGCTCAGAGAGCCTCTCTGACAGTATATCCACGGAGGAGTTACGCAATTTTTCTTTACAATTTTCTTACAGCTTACAGTGACATTTAAGAGAGAGGGAAAAAAAAATAGGTTTTAATGAATTAAAATGTTCTGTCTTATTTTTCGTTAAATTTGTAGGAATATGCTTAAATAGTTAGGTAGCGTTCCACATTAATTTTATCTAATCACTATTTTTTAGTAAATTAAGGAAATTCTGGTAAAATATGTGCATCAGTTGAATTCCAATCATAATTGGATTTGATTGATTGGACTAACAAGGAAAAAAGGGTCATATGTTTTTAAAAATGTGTTATTAAGAAGTAATTTAAAAAATTGCTAAATTAGTAGTTGCAAACTAGCTGTATCTTGAATTTAGCTGTAAAATTTGTACCAAGACAATTTTACAACCTACCCACTTTCTTAAAGTAATTATTACTTAAAATAACTTGAAAATCAAAACAAAATAAGTCTATAAACTCTTCGTTGATACACTTATACGTAGTTTCTATCAATAAAAATAAATTGCTAAGCCTTTATCGATTCTTCACATACACGGCCGTGTAAAATCCTAACCTATCGCAAGCAGAACTAGTTACAACCAACACCACACCATTTCATAGTTCATCTTCTGAAAAAAAAAGTATCGAGACAATGCACTCGGCGCAAAAACTGGCTGGATCGCATAAATACATCTTTAACCCGTATGCGAAACAATTTCTATAGAACCTACTCGTGGGTATCCCTGCCACTCCTACTAAGGCACGCCTACATACATCTTCCGTCCCCGTCTGACACGAGGAATAATGTATTCTTATCTCATGCGGGTGCATAACGCCTACGCGTTTTCAGTAGCCAGTTTTTAGTTCACGTAAAGCCATCGTTGGGGTCGCCGCCGCGAACACTGGCTTGCAAATAAAACGCAAGACGCGGTAAAAAGTGATCCTCTGTTTGCTGTGTCTAGTATTGTTATTACTGTTTTTTGGGTGCAATACGTTAAGATAACGTTATCAGAGATCTTAGCTGTGGGTGAGAGTGACGGAGATAATTGTGTCTCACTCGCACGAAAGTTTTTTGACTAGTTTTTGATTGATGTATTTGTGATTATGTGAATGTTTAACTATTTGAAGGTAATTATGATTAGTGGGATCAGTTTTAGTGATAACTAGTTGAATATTAGTAGAGGAAGTTGCATGACTAATTTTTTACATTACAAGCTTTTGACCGCGAATTCGCCCGCGCGTAGTTTAATTATCAACGCGGAACCCCAATGGGTGGCAACACAGATAACATACACGTGGAACCCCTTGACTAACTGAAATCAAAAGTATTCTCTTTGTATATCTTCCGCTTACCAATAATTTTCCAACTACCTACTCCTATGCTTAAAAATAAGTTATCGCTTTACACCGCTATAAGTGTGGGTCGCGCTCTAAGTGTACTTTGTTTAAACATAAATGAAAAGGCAACCCCATGGTTTTACCAATGGGATTTTTTTATGTAATAATTATTCTTGGGATACTCTAGACGAGGATAAAAATTACCTATAATCTTCTCCGGACTTTCTATCTCTTTACCAACAATTTAGTACATTAGAAAATTCGTTGCGACGTCAAAGTATAACAGCAAACACACGGCTTTTCAGTTCGGCCACCAGGCCTAATGACGTTCGAGTTTTTATAACATCTCAAGTAGCTACATTTTTCATTCCCACTTAACACTGGCTTTTATGCTTGAGGAAACCCGCATAACATAAAAAGCGTAGTATCTGTGAAGTCCAGAAACAGCACTGGGCCCGAGTGAGGGTCCCCCGGCCCAAACCGGTCAACAAAGGCCGTGACCTAACAGAGGGGACATATGAGGCTGGTAAGGAAACAGACTTTCGCATTTATATGTTAGATAGATTAGAAATTGAAGTCTTTTATTGGACTACTATTTACCTACCTGACCTAAAATTATTTGCGACACCATTTCCGAAACCTGTATATATCCTATATATTAGATATATTTATAAAATATTATAATGTAATTTAATACAATGTGATAAATTCTTTTTTGCACAAAATTTATACATAGTACATATGATTTGTTGGTAATAAAATTTAGGCGGTCTTATTTCTACCAAATAATTTCTTCCAGTCAACTTTGGATGAAAACTAGTCGAATAAAATTTTGCAGTTGGTGCAACTGGCAACAACAAAAAAAAGATGTTTAGATAGGTATATAAAAATATACATATGTATTAATATATAGGGTTTAGTCATATTTTTAATTATGAATAAAACATAGTAAAAAAAAAAAAAACATTATGACAAACCATATACTTATACAAAAAAAAGTCTTAGGCATGGAGATAGTAAAGTATATAGCATGATATTACTGGTAATCATACACTATTATTGGTAAATAATATTAAGTGTTAATATTACTTAGATGTCTTCACAGCTATGTTAAATTTTCACTTTAAAACTAAGTAGGATACTATATATGTCTTATATATCTAGGTAAAAAACATAATAAGTGTTTCAAATAGTGTTTTGTTCTTATATCTTGTCATGAAATAGCAAATCGGACGTAGCCATTTTTAGGGCTCCGTAGCCAAAAAGCAAAAGCATCGTGTTGGTCCATCGGTTTATCCGTGTTTTACAGTCTTATGATTTTGCTATCTTTCCATGGGTTCTGACGATTTTCAGATATCACACTCGGTTAAAGTACTTTGGTTACACAGTTTTATAATTAAAATTAAGGATGGCTCTTTCTCAATACATATGTCTGGTGTCGTTGGATAGGTCTTCGAAAATGCATAAATGGTGTTTGACTTTTTCTCTCAGGTATATTATATATATTTTTTTTATATATTTTGTGAGTTTTAGTTTCGATAGTCATTAATGTTTAAACGACTACCTAGGTACTCCAAATATTCTAAAAAAAAATCTCAATAAATTGTATTGAACAGAGTTTTTTAGGTGTTCTCTTAATAATATATCTTATATTATTAATCCGAAAGTAAATGAATGTAGATACGACACGTAATTGGCCTGTTTTAGTTTTAGTATAGGTACCTACCCACCTAAATTTCATTTTGCAAGATAAATCTTAAAGGAGTTAATTCTTTGTATGAAGACTATCCGAAATGTCGATATTTGGTGGGTAGTGACAGTGGGTAGTGACGATATATTTTATTCTAGTGATCTATTTTCAAATCTAGGTTTTTTGATTGTATCAAACCACAGCCATGGTTAGTCTGCTTTCCTTTGTTCTGTCTTCTGTCTTTCGTGTACCTAGTTATTAGTAGGTATCTAGTGAAGGCTGAAGGGTATGGATAAACCAAACGGTTCTGGCCCTGTTATTTTAGTATACCTACTAAACCGGTAGGTATGTGATCCTATCTTTGCCAGCGGCATTGCTTAAAGAGCCACTGTGACTGCGTGTCGAATTGAAGGTCACATTTATTTGCTATTTCTGTATATAAATACCTATATTGTATCTCAGTAACGATTCTGGGAGCTTATTCTGAACAGTCTCGAGTACCTACGCGACACTTTGGAATTAGAGACAAAATGTATGCAAGTCGGTATTGTCTCTTGAAATCCGACATTTTTCCCTCGGATTTTAGCGTCTGGCTTACTTGCAACTGTTCCCAATAAGATCCCAGGATGAGTCCGCTATTGATGCAGTATAACTGTCTGTGGCCTTGTCCGAGCTATGCGTATCTATAGATTTGCCGCTCACGTTTTGAGACAAGGCCGTTGACAAATATTTTTTGGATAGATCAGATGTTGCCTATATCTTCGGATGTTCATTGTAATAAAGTTCTATCAGCTAGAAACTTGGGATCCACTTTCAGACATTTTTCGTTTGCAAGCAATGCATTTGCGTTGACGCCGCCTATAAAATTGTTCGCCAATGGAGACAAGTTTCCTTTTTTTCGTAAAGAAATTAAATTAATATTAATAGTGTATATAAAATTAAATTAAAAAAAGGACATTGGGCACTGCAAGCCAAAGTCGTATTTGAGGTGGATGCTCAGTTTTTCAGATTACATTCTGAAGACGTGCATGAGTAATATATAATGTACTGTAATCTCGATTCCAGACCCCTACTGTTGCAGTGGCAGCTTGTTGTTGGTGGTCTGGGATTCAGATTGACTTTAAGCTAACTACTGAATTCACTTTGGATATGTTTATACTTTAAAAGTACTTCAAACTTCAAACGGCTGGTTTAATTTGGGCGTCCTTGTTTAGATAAACCTACTACCCGGTAACCAAACAGGTAGGTAGTGCAAAAAAAAATAGAAATGACTCTAATTAGACTTTCTAAAATATAAAGATTTATCCGATAATAGCAATAGTTTCTTTGGGATGAAGTACCTAACTAAAGTAAAAAAAAAATACTATGCAAAATTTACTGTGCTTCAATGATAAGTATTGGTACATAAGTACACCATAGGTACAATGAAGGGATCGTGAGAATGTTTCTCGAGGGTTTTTATTTAATTTTAAATTTATTTGTACCTTGTTCTTTTACAACAGTTTTTAGGTTATTATTATCGTGAACTAGATATGCCGGCGCGGGGACAGCCTCCTCATAGGTAGTCAGATTCAGGTCAGGGCGCAGGAAGCCGTTGGGCGCGGGCAGCTCAGTACCGGCAGTTCTGGAGACATATGGGAAGGCCTATGTTCAGCAGTGGACGTCTTCCGTCTGAACGGCATTTCCAAGGCCTTGATCGGGATAAAAACTTCTGTGTGTTATTCCAGAAAATAGTTTAAGCTTTTGTAAAAAACATCGAAAGTGATTTATAGATGACGGTTTTCAATATATTGAGTAAAGTTGTACCCTACAGTCAGATTAATACGGAACCCTAAAAATAAGACTGACTTCCGAATGATGATAACAAAACGATAGCTAAACTTTTAAAATAACCTACAAATAAGAATCTATTCGTAAAATTATATTCACTAAGTTAGATAACTGTAAAAGATTCTGTCGAGACTGATCGTGACTGAGTTTTATTGGTTTACAAAAAATCATAGTGTAGTCGTTCTTAGCTTCCTCGAAACTAACAAATAATCAGAATTTAACAAAAAAAACTTGAAATTTCTTCCGGTAAGCTGTGTACGAATTTGACTATGAATACATTTTATTTCCAAACTCTTATTTAAAACATTATTTTACTTAATATAAAAAAGTAATAGACACTTACGTAAAAAGACAGTGTTAGATTTAGATTGTTTGTATTTTGTGTCTACCTAAGATGTAACAAATTTTCGATGCAAAAAATGCAGAAAATAACTACCTTTTGGAAAACATTGTGCTTCCCAAAGAACGTTTAGGTTCTCTAAGTCAACCCTTTGTGTTTCAAATTGTAGGTACATTATAAAAATCGCGTTGCAAATTATTTGAAATTGCAATAATGTGCAAGGTTTTACAAAATATGCAAAAAATATGAGCTCAATAGTTTTATGCATAGGAAGGTTTTGAGGGCCATAAAATTCTCATTAACAGCCTCATACGACTCCATTGTTCGAAAAGAGCCTACTCTCACCCTGGGCAAGGGTGATATGGCCATAGTCTATCACCCGGGCCAAGCGCGAATTGTGGACTTCACACACCTTCGTCACCTTGACGTTTGCTGGTTTTCTCGCAATATTTTTCTTCACCAAAAAGCCAGTGATGTCAACACACAATGTACTTACTAGAGAAATTAAGTAAAAAACTCATTAGCCGAAACATTTATATTAATATTTATATTAATAACTATAAGAAATTGTTTTCATGCCCAATAAATTAAAACAAATGCTAATTTGAATCCAAGAGCCATCAATCATAGCGAGAAAGATAACAATAGTTAAGTTCACGGTTAATTTTGACAGTGAGCACGATTCAGTTCGTTTAAATGCGGATGAAACGTTTCGTTTTGCCTTTTGTTCAACAAATTTACATTGTAAAATCTGATTATAAATTTTGGTAAATTTTTTAAATTATTTTTATGATGTGTAAAGTAACGACAGAGCTATACTAATAAAATTATTGCTATAAATGTTTATATTATTTTACCGTTTGTTTTTTTTTTCTTATATTGTTAAGTTTCATTTAGCATATTCTACCCAATAATTTTATAAAGTCTCCTCTACCCAAAGGTTGTCTGGAAGAGATCGCTCATTAGCGATAAGACCGCCAATTTCTTATATCTTTTATTGTTTTAATTGTTCTGTATTCTATATGCGCAATAAAGTATATTATTATTCTTATTATTATTGAAATTGCTATGTTCACTTTTGGTATTTTCTACTTCTAGGTTGTCTCTAGTCCTACAGTGTAGTGTTGTTCAAAAAGTGTATGTACATTTGGTATCGGTAACGCGCGATTAAGACACCTGGTAGGTATTTATTTTGTGCTCTGGTGTTGCAAGCAAAGCGTTTGTAGGCTACGGTCACTGCTTAGTATCAGGCAGGGCGTAAGCTTGTTTGCCATCTTGGTAGTATAAAAAACGATTATCACAACTTGAAACATTTGCAAAGTAATTAATTTTGGTTCTAACAATTAAAAACATAACAGGAAACCATTACAAAATGAAATGGAACTACAACCATCGCTCATATTTTTTGTTAAACTTGTAGTACTCGTATAGGTATACATATATATATATACATAGCTGGCAAGTTTGTGTGTTACGGTTTATAAGCTCACACAAACGCAAACTCTTATCCTAAACACATATAAGTATACCATTTCCGTTACGTCAAGGGTACAATCTAGTGACTGTAACTTCGTGACATTTTAAGTTTTTACCAAATTTTAAAATACTATGTAACTTGGATAAGCTGACAACAGTGCGTACAAATCACGTGACCATTCAGTTTGGCCAAAGTAGGTACTTTCACTTTGTTAGTACAGGGAATAGTAAAACACAAAATTTGATAAGCATCAATGTCAGGGCGACGATATGCAGTGTAATATAACTATCAACATATATACATACCTACTTGTGTACTGGATACAGAAGTGATAACCTATCTGGGTCCTATACATAAGTGGGTACACATAATATAAGTGTAGACCTACTTACTATTTTAAAGAAGTGCCACAGAATTCGTATGACATAACATATTATGTACACGGGTGATGTAAAACCTCGCACACCGAGGGTTTTATACCGCCACAAAATGCACAAGCCCGACCCACACTTAGTCTGTTTTTGTTATTTTTTATATTACTGTTTCTATTATTTTTGTTATTAGCTTTCACTATAATCACTTCAAATTTAAAGCTTGTGTGTACATACGACAGAGTAAAAACATGTTCCTTGTATGGCAACACCGCTTAATTTTTTACTTTTTGTTTTTTATTATTTAGTAATAAATCCGCAATATTAGCATAAATTCTGACAAAATATAGACATCTGCCTATGGTCCAGAAGATACAAGTTTGATAGACAGACAACGTAGGGCTCTGTTGGCACCCTTTGAGTACGAAACACTGAAAAGTGACTACTATGCCGGAATAGTGGGGGAAACAGGTGCAAATGTGTACCTTCTTGTTAGGACGTTACGCTTGAGCTATTCTCCTATTAACCTTTTGATTACAAATAATGTATGTGCTTATACAGAGAACTTTAAGTACCTACAACTTTAATTAGCTATAAGAATTTTAACTGCGCTAATTATTTTTAATACGACGCTGTTTTGCTAACTTACTAGCGAAATACTACATCTTACATGAATTTAAATTAATTTGAAATATTTCTGAAATAGCTAATAATAACTTAACCATTTTATAGTAATATATGACCTTCCGGTGTAACTGGTCATTCGGAAACTCTCTGCGAAGTCGAGTACAACTGTCGTGGTCAGTCATTGGATGGGTGACTGCTATTGGAAAACTTTCTGTAACTACTCTGTACTTAAGAGGGCATATCACACCGAGCTTTTGTCGTATAACTGAAGTCATCATTAATGTTACGCAGACAGTTTAAAATTCTGTCAGACTGGCCATTAACTTGAGAAACCTTAACCTGACATTAGGACTAGTTTCCCTTAGGTTTATGAAAGCCAGGTGACAATGCTTTGCCTAAGTGTCAAACTTACTATCATTGTCTTCATCAGGCTCAGTAGTTGAAGTTGATAGAAAGCAGAAAAAATACGTGATAATATAGTATATAACATGCCGTATAACGTAATAAGATATTGTATAATAATTGTACCTTTTATTCACTTTACTAGGCGAGATTTATATGATTTATATATACCTTTAATTCGTACTATAACTTCAGTAATTAGTGGCTTGTAAGTTGTTGATTAACAAGTGATATGATGTCTGTTTTTTAAGAAAAAAAGCATATGGCATTTATAAAATAAAATAAAAAGACGCGTAGAAGTCTACTGTCGTAACTAACCTATAACCTATGATGATTTTAAAAAGAGGTTCATTAGGGAACCCCGAGCTGGTCAACATAAAAGGTCCTACGTTGCCTCCACTATTTATGGTAGCACTTCAAAAACTTACATATATTTTCTGGTTTTTCTAGATCGTCCATGTGTATCGGAATTACATTCGAATCGTTTGGAAGCTGTCTGGTTGATCTAGATGGCTGCAAAATTTAAATTTTCACCAATTCAGTTCGCTGCCAACAGCAGTGCAGAAAATTGACAAATTCTTTCTTCTATGATTGATAAGCCCGACACTTTTCTGCATTGTTGGCCAATTTTCGTTGGTCGCAAATGGGATTTAGTTTTAACCAGTTTGAGTTTTGGTCTCGCCCGTTCGTCTCGCCATAATATTACCTATATAAATAGGTATATTATTCTAGATTCTGTACTTCTAAATAAAGTTAAGACTTAAGTCTGTTAAATACAGTTTCTTTCGTTCAAAAACAGAGATTTTGTTTTATATTCTTTCCAACTTTTGAACTTTTCTTTTTGAATATATGTCATACATTTCTTGGCATTAAACCGACATTCAAACAATTCCCAATTAAATTTTGTAAGTTAAGAACAGAGAGATTTGTTGTAGAAAAAAATATTAGAGTTTTGTTAGCAATTAAGTGGTGTAGTGTTATAGTGAAGTTGGCATCGTCCACATAAGGAGGGAGGTGCACTCCTACACATGTGGATGGTGTACTTCTGTACGTTAGTGCTACTGAATTGTTTTCAGCGGATTTGCAAGGTACCTAATATATTTAATATTAATTATAATATTTTATCATAATAATGAATTTCCGCAAAGTAACGCCTGATTCTATTAAAAAATTTCCATCCGTTTCTTAACGAAGTAAAGCAAAAAATACATATTATTGAGGCCGTTTGAGGCTTTGGTTTATATATCGGGTGTTTTATATCGGAATCAGGTGCAAGGCTTGCAAACAAGGCCTTTCAATGAGTAAAAATATCAAAAGACATAAAAACAATGGGCGAGTGCAAGTACCTTAGCATCCCTCACCAAATTAACCTCGTTTATTTTTTCTGCTCCGTCATTACACTCTCATCACCATCTATAACCTATTCATTAAGACCATTCTAATTGAATTGATCGGACCTGGGGATGTTGCTTATATCCATTCATCAGCTAGGAAAGAGCTGATAATCTTCAGACGGCTGAACTAAGTTTTAATTTTTAGATAACTACCTCTTACTCACACTCTCGATCAAGTTGCCTTTCAAACAAAACTATATCAAAAATGGTTTATCCGTTTGCTTACTACGATGCCACACACGTCAAACTTATATGAGATCCATACATATGACATTGATTTTTACCGTTACGTACCTTTAAAGAAAAAACGGCACACTTATAGGATCACTTTGTTGTCCGTCCGTCTGTCAAGACTCTTTTCCTCAGGCACGCGTGGAGGTATCAAGCTAAAATTTATATCAAATACTCAGTTCTACTGTCCCTTGGAGCTGTAAAAAATCAAACTTCTAAGCCAGCGCAATCAAAAGATACAGCCGTTTATGTAGCAAATTTCTCGCAAGGAAATCAAAACCTACAGGGTACTTCCCGTAAACTCAGAATCTTGACATTTAGTACGAAGCAACGTCTTATAGCACAGATAAAGGAAAAATTGCGAAAACCGTAAATTGTTAGTAACATTATATAATAAAAATATTTTTAATAATATACAACAACAACGTTTGCACGGAACCCTCGGTGCTCGAGCCAGACTCGCACTTGGCCGGTTTTTTTATATGAAAAAAAAGCAAAACTATTTTTTTTTTATTTTTTTATTTATTCAATCAAAGTAGGTACCGTTGTGATCTATGCACTTTTGTCAGGTGAGTTGGGCCGCGACTACGCGATAGACTTACTTACCAATTATTTTTTAAAAAGGACCAGTAGCGTTCCCAATAGCGACAAATGCCTTGGATAGTTATTTGATAACCAAATTTTTAAAAAATATGTGAGCCTCTCTTCTCTCTCTCAATATAGTATTTTTTATGTGGTTTTGCTAACCGAGACACTACATTAAAACAGTGCTGGATTAGCCATATAGCAAGAGGCAGCAAATCCTACGGGCCTCGCGCGTCGGAGGGCCCCGCGCTCAAGCAAAATTATTATATACGTAAAATTAATATTATTCGTAATCAGACCATACTAAAATTTAAAATAAAAAAAAATTAGAATAGGTAGGTAAATTAGAACACGCAGCGAGCACTGATCTGTCTATTGTTTGTGTACTTTGGACTGGCAATACTTTACTATATATTATAACTATAGTAACCAAATTCTTAAATTTATGTGTAGGTATGACGTTAGCACTGCAATTTATGACAAAAAAAAGAGATCCGTTTAAAATCTAGAAGTACCAAAAATCTAGAATTTAACTAGGTATATCAAAGCAAGGGAGGGACTCATCACCATTTGCTACACACACGCCTCAGTGCAGCAAAAATGCAGTTCACTATTAATTAATGATTTGCCAAATATTGAATAAACTGCAGAATATTACAGGGTCACATAAAGAAATATTAGGTCACACAAATATTAATATGCTTTTCGTTTTGTATATAAGTAACACAAAATAATGTTTGTGAGTTACTGTTTTGGAAATTTCTCGTCATTTGTTGCCAGTCGATCACTTAGTAATTTGTAACACAAATTGTTTTTGGAGCCTAAAATTTGAATTTACAGTCACTCGTTTAAATACTACCCTTAAATAATTAGGTAAATTAATTTTGTACTGTCATATCAGTTCTTGTAATTTTTGTATAATGGGCCTTAAAATTATGTTTGGAAATATTTGACTTCATCCCTCACTATAGGCCTTCGCCAAGTGTCTAAAGATTTAAATTTTTATTTTGAATTCTTAAATGCTCGACAACTGTGACAGTTTGAAAAAATAATGTTGAGAGAATGTTGGACACAAAGATTTCTTAGCTAGCTGAGAGTAATGGAACATTTATTTATATTACAGTTAAACCCTGTGAATATCACAGTTCCATAGCTCTATAAAGTTTAAAATACACTAAAGCATAAATTCATTTAGTCATAACATTTGGAAATGGAGACTGGAGACTTACTTATTTAGTATTGTAGCACAATAAGTTGGTTAGGTTGTGGCATTAGTAAAAACTTTGAAAGTATGGTTTTACTGTGTTAGAAACTATTTAAGACCACCATTCTGTCAGTTGATTTTAATTCTTGGTTTCCTGATCTACAAAATGGATTTGTATTATTTTTCAATGAAGAATAAGATTTATTTTTCAATATATTTCATGAAATATATTGTGCAGAGTTTTAAGGTAATGATAATATGAATATAAAGAAAAATCTTCTAAAAATATACCTAATTAATAAATACATATTTATATGTGAAAAACTCACAAAATATTGATTACAGACTAAACGTTTCAGCAACAAGTAAGAACTGTCACCATGATAAAAAATGCTTGTTTAATTTTTTCGTGCCAGACTCCAGACTCGTCTCCACCTGTGTCACACCAGTGCGACGAGTCATTTTTACAAGTAGCGACACTCTCGTCACACCCGTTATGACGAGCAGTTATAGTTTCCTTGTAGTCACATTCACACCACCGCTGCACAATTTCATAATACTTGTAAATGCACTACAGTTGCGGTAAAGTAACATCTAAATGGATCTATCTTTTTCAATATTTTTTTTTTCGTTTCCATCGAATGAATACCGCATTTTTACTCAAAAGGCTTAAAAAATACCATCTTTCTCTTGTACCGTCAGGTACTCACATGGGTTTCATGTGTTTCTTTAATGTTTTCAATGCAGGAAGAAAACTTTATAATAATATAGATACCTATAGTTAAAATTTTAGTGTTTTTTCTATTGGTCTGTCTTCTAATTGTAAACGACGATAAGTTTAATACAATGCATTTATAGACTTACTTACCAATTATTTTTAAAAAGAACTTACAATAATTAGTTAATTATTAATTCCTAATAGCACTTAACTGTAATCATGTATACATAAGTTATGACATAACCTATACAATGTAGCCGCCGAGCAGGCCGACGCATCAATATACAAGCGCTATATCGTCATAGAATTGCTAATTACATTCTAAACACCATAACAGGTACAGACAGACATACCGGGGGATCTTGTATGACTTCAGGCCGAGTTCAGTGACCGGCAGACCCCGCCCTTCGGCACGCCCACGCTTCTCTCCGCCTTCTGGATAAGCCATGGACCTGAAATTTTGGAGGTCAAGCTTAGTTGGTTAGACATAACCACGGTGATTAATACAATGTAACTTGAATTTTACTTCAGTATAAAGAGAATATTTATAACATTTCACGAAGGTAAAGTAATTCGTCGTAAAGCTTTTAAGTCTGTTTGGTAGCAAAAAATAAAAAGAATTATTTAAAAAAAACCAAGAATAAATAGAATATTTTGATATAGGTACTATTTATAGCGTTATCCGTTGCGTTATTTATTAACAAATTGTTTGTCATGTAAGTAGGTACCCATATGACAAATATACGTAAAATAAAAAAATAAAAATAAAATAAAATAAAATTAAGAAATAAGTTTTTTATCTGTTAATAATTAACAGATTATACCGGTTTAGTTTTTTTTTTGCGACTAGCGAAGCGAAATATTTCATTTAATTTTGTTGTTATGTTTTATCCTCTGCTTTTATTCAAAACATGATTTTGGAATGATTTAACAAAATTTTGTGAAGAATATATAAAGAAATGTATATTAGTTGTTAAGGTACCTACCTTGTTTTTTGGTCAAAAAAACATGCGCTGTGGTCATTTATATAATAAATTAGGCAACCGCAAACCGTTAGATTTTTTTGAGCTTCTCCGTGCTTCGGAGGAAACGTGTATAGTAACTAAGCCGTTATATGTTATGTCTCTTTGCAGATAAACACGAAAATTATTCTGTAAAGAAAATGTAGGAATTCTGCAGTCGCGTGAAGTAGATTTCGGTCAATATTTAAGCGAAGAAAGACTTAGGTATACACAGCTTCGTATTTATTCCATACTCGCTTAGGTATTAGTATTGAATAATGTAAAGAGGAATTTTAAAAATGGACAAAGAAGCAACGGGGTGACGATGATTTTTAATACAGAGATAGTTGGAGATCCGGGATGAGAGTTGTCATAGGAATTGCGTAACGGCGGGTGAGCTTTTATCGTAACGGCGGGTGAGATTTTATTTAATTTCACATTTGTATGTAGGTACATATATTTGTATGTGTGTTTAGGAAAAATTTGCTTGCAAGATTCGACCCACTCCCCAGTTTATATATTAATGTTTGTATACTTATATATAACTTCCGTGACTATTTCCCCGGAGCTGACCTGATGATGGAGCCAGAAGGTTACCATAGGGACTGCTCAATTGAACAAGATCGCCGCGTCGTGTTTGGGCTCGTTTGATTTGTCCTGAAAAATAGATTGGTCTTAGATAATATTCAGGGTCTGATGATGAATTTAAAAGGTGGTTACAGGACCTCTGTGAAGTACCCTGGTCTTAGATGATATTAAGGATCTGATGATAAAGCCAGTAGGTGGCTACAGGAACACTGCAATCAAATAATTCTATAAAGTAAAATAAACATATTTTTTTTATAAAACAAGCTTTTATATTGTCAAACGATAATGTTTTAGATAAAAAAAAGCTTTCAAACCGATGACCGGCTTTGCGTTTTTTTTTAAGTTTTTCGCTTGCATCGTTTAAGTACATCGTTGATGCTGTTTATTTAAAAATATAGCCAACCATTGCAAAATTACACTACAAATGGCCAGTACTATATAGAGAACGGCATTATTGACAAACAATAAATTAGAAAAACATCTAAAGAACTGTGAGGCTCATAAACAGTAACCTTTGTGGATGGGCGTACATTATTGCGTTGGTAGAAGTTAATGATATATTTAATAATCCATGTTTTATTTGTTTTCAGGTTGGGAAAAAGAAGAAAATAAATATTCATGTGGAAAATAAAATAAACTGATTCAAAATCAAATTTTTTATCACAAGGACGCACTGTTTATATATTTTAGCCTTTCTAATATACTTTTATATACATAAAAACTTATATGCTCGTATAAAAGTAAAGAAATAATAATAGTAAAATTTAAATTCTTAGAATATTTGTTGAAAATGTTAGAAATAAGAACTTATTTTTCAAAAAACGATTCAGTACAAGTGCAGGTCGCAGAAAATCAAAGATTGAATCTATAAACTAAAATGTGAATGCTTTAAAAGATATTTCAATCTTTTAAATGAGAAGTTTTAGTGAAAATGCTGTATTTATGAGTGACTGTTTCGATAGCTGCGAAATGTACACCACGTGGTACAGCCGTGGTGACAGTGGTATGCACCACCACCAGATGGGGCAGCTGTACCATCACGCTCCTCCTATGATCAAGACGGAGGCTGGAATCAACAGTGATTGTATGATGGCAGTTGATTATGCTCCACCAATTAAGGTAAGATTTTTCCGTAAATGTTAATCTTAATAAGAGTTAATGTAGATACTTGTTGCTTGACTTGTCTCTGAACAACGCAGGCATATAAATATGAACTTACTGAAGATACCTACTAGATGTTGAATTCATCTCGTTACTCATCAATTTTTCGTGTCTGGTCATTCTCGTTCAGTCTATATTCATAAATGTAGACTGAAAGAGGATAACTAAAGGGAAAAATGTCAAAAGATTACTGACTTGTACTCAAGGATGGAGCGTACATCCAAGAAGGCAGCTAAACAATAAATGTATTAATCTAAGGCCTCAGGCACACGTAGCGCTATGTTGCTGCTATTTTCTGCCAGCGATAAATTAGCTTTACGTGACCATGCACGACCTAATAATCGCTGACCCAATTTATAGCCGCTATAAAATTGAGCATGTTCAATTTTTAAGCTTGCAAAAATAGCCGAACGATAAATAGCTACTTACATGTGACAGGACAGTTGCTAAAATTAGCGGGAGTAGTCGAAAACCATGCATGTAATTTTTTTTATCGGACGATATTACGATTAAAAGATAAAAACGGCATGTATTCGAAAGTAGGCTCAGACAACACGGTAGCGGCGATTTATAGCTGCTAGTAGTCGCAAGCAGAAAATAGCAACTATAAATCGCTATACTAGGGCATGAATATCGGAATCTCGGAATATCGAAATCCCGGAATCTCGGAATGTTTAGTCCGATATTATAATTCCGATACTGAAAAGTCGAATATCGTAATATCGGAATTAGTAAAATATTCTGGTTAAATTTCAAAATAAAACGTAAACGGTGCCAGCCAGCGCTCCGTTGTGCGGGCGATTTGATGTTGTCTCACTACTATTGAGCTGCTAAATAGTTACAGAATGTTATTACATCTTTCGTACTTTCTTCCATCAAAGTCCTACAAACTGTCATACAGCACCCAGTACACTATTCACGAACAGGCACGTTGCTTAAAATAAATCTTAGGGGATGGCGAGTCTCCGAAATCATAGTAAAACTATAAAATATTAGGGCTCAGCGCCGCAGAAGCTTAAAATTTGGGGGTACGAGCACCCTCAGGCACCATAGAGTCGGCGCTACTGCTAACGAAGGGTGAAGACGAGAGTATTGAAAGGCAAATCTACACTTCGTACAACGTCGCCTCTCCTTGAAAGACTTCCGAACTTTATCATTTATTGTTCTCGAGTCAAAGGGAGGTAGTCTCTTGATTTTTTGACTGGTGTTGCGAATACGACTTACTACATTATATATAGTATATAGCAGACACAATATTGAAACTCGTGTTCAGAAAACTTGAGAAGCAAAAAATGAACAAACTATGAACTTGCAAAGCTTAATACAAAAGATGACAATTAATAGCAGTAGTACCATTTCTACCTAAAATATAATGCAAACCCTGTATGCGCTGGAGCTCTGGAGCTGTCACAAAAACAAAGACTATGTTGAGGTAGTTTTATTACTTTCCAATTAAAGTAACTACTTCACCACTACAAGGTGTGGTATGACTTTTGACCGAGAATTTGATAAAATCTGAAAAAATAGAAAAGCCTTGCCTGGGGACGCCAATTTTTACCTTTTTGAATTATTTTTTTATAATACTTGTATGTGACAAAAACGGAAGCAGGGATTAGTATATATACACAAATATAACATGCGAACAGAGCGTTTATATTTTACATAAGTTTTGACTTAGTGTTAGAAGTAAGCGTGTTTTTCGTCAGCTGGATATTTTTGATGCATTGTCCGAAGTTTGCTTTTGCTGAAATGCTAGAAGCCTTTAAATTGTTAAGAATGCACTATCAAGTTTCTCTCTTAAAAACATATACATAATGTTAGTAAATAAGTAGTTTCGTTCCATAGATGATCTTGAGTTTTTTTATTTAATTAGTAGCAGAAATGTAGCGCCCACTCCGTAGGAGTTTCTATGAACACATTATGAAGAAAAGAGGTGGTTTAATAAAAAAATAAATAAATAGTACAGGATTAGTAGTTTTATTCGCTTGTTATTTTTTAAAATTTATAGTGATTTTGTTCATAGGTTGTGCTATTTTTCAATATATTTATCAAAATTGATTTCAGTTTTTTGTTTTTTTTTATTGTTTAATCATCACAGAAATTGTTTTATTTTTATAAAAAGAGGTTAATTTAAAACATCTTAAATCTAATACAATATTAAGAAAAATATGTTTAATTCCGATATTAGTATCGGAATTCCGATATTAAAATCTAATATCGGAATTAAAAACCTTCCGATATTACATGCCCTAATCGCTACGTATGACTGATGCTTAAGTGGACGGAGTGCGCCAGGCCAAGTTTCCGCTACCTTACCGAAACCCACGCACTGTGCAATATTAACACGTACCATTTCAATCCATTTCGATGTCACTGTATCTCTGTTCAGGTTCAAGCTACTTAACTGATTTGTTACTTAAGAGTTTTTAAGGCAAGCACTATTTAAACTTCCGCATGTCTAAGTGAAAGAGTGTCCAAGATAATGAGAAACGTGAACATGATTTTAGACACTCGCTCACAGACTCGTAGATAATTAAGAATCTAGCACCTTTAATTGAGTAAAATCAAAAATGTCGCCTAGTCTAGGTTGTTGCTTGGATCATACTATAAAGAACCCACTTTTATACTTGCCTATCGTCACAATTAAACATTTAAACACAATTGGTACAATGAACCTGTTTCGGTTATTCTATTTTGCTTGATATTAATAAAATCTACCGGAGGAAAAAAACAGTGGTTTTTTTAATTATAAATGTTTGGCTGCAGTACGCCGGGTTAACGTGTTGTACTTTTAATTGTGACCGTGAAAACCAATACGAGGTTATCACCTAACACCAAGTTCTGAACAAAAAGTAATGCAATCCTATCAAAGATATAAAATTAAGAAACCGGCCAACTTCTCGTGATTCTGATTCTGTGATTTTGTTTATTAATCTAACAAAAAATCTATAATCTAAGAATTAGAAACCTACATATGTTAAGTTTCTTGCCTGTCTTAACTTAGCAAGATTTCATTAAAATATGGTAGTTATGCGACTTGGACCTACTTGTCAAGTTAAACATGTGAATTGGTTAGTTAGTGTTTTTATCTTTGCTTCAAACCAGTGCTGATAATACGTATTCGTTGTGTTAAGTTTGTTAAGCTAGGCAATAAACTTGGCATTTATTTGTAGTATCCTTTTTATGGGCATAGGTCCTAATTCATAAAAAAAAACAATGTGTATCACGAGAAAGTGTTGTGTGTTTTTACATTTATGTTTTTGATTATGATGTGCCTAAATAAAACTGCTTAAAAGACAAGTCTTTTGGAATACCATCCTAATTCAAATTCTAGTGCAGCAATACAATTAAGTTATCATACAGGCAGACTATCATATACGCAAAATAAATCAAAACAATAATCACGAAGATGTTAGTTCCATAGATCAACATTTGTGCACAGCAGAGAACAAAAATATTTTACCCACCCTTTTGTAAATAGAAAATTAGTCAATAGCAATAAATTGTTATTGCACCAATTTCGTGAAATAAAAAAAAAATAAAGCTTAATCTCCAAAAAAATTACAGATTAACGACAAAAAACATGCGTTCGAACATAATTAAATATTATTCTCAACGTGCCCTCTGTCAGGCTCTGGTTGAAAATATTAACAGCGGGAAAGTCTTTTCATATGGTAACCCTAGGTAAGTCTTACACTACCGTTTCACGCTTATTTACTGTTTAAATGTAGTTTACATTTAAAAACTAATTGCCTCTGCAATACTGCGAAATTGTTAAATTAAAATTTCAGTCAAGGTGCTAAAACTACAAGTTTCTTTTCTTTTTGCTCTTGTTTCTTCTTTCATGCTTAATTAATTTGACTGAGTGTTGGGTCACAATGAGGCTTTTGTGATTGCAAAATAGTGTGTAAACTATTTAATATCTACGTGATCCATGTTGCCAAGTTATCTTACAACAACAGATCAATAACAATTCTAATTTGCTAAGTTAAGTAAGTTTATTTACAAAAAGAGTAATTTTTTTATTTAGAATAATAGTCATTCTTACGCAAAAGGGTTAGTAATAAATAAAATTATGTAACTAAATTAATTGCTTGCGATATTTTAATTTTTCCTTGCCACTGCGATATTATGCGAAACTTAATCTGTGTTACATTTTACTGTTTAAATATTTTAAAACTATTTTTGTGATTTTTCCAGCTTATGTGAATATGACATATTTTCATATATGCTGCTTATTGAATTTAACAGTATCATCTCGCAAATTTTATTTTTTCCTCCTGCAAATATCAAACGCATAATACAAAATATGGTTAAGTCTACGGGACCCATGCCCATTCCATTCCCGTTGTGACGTAGCGATAGATATCTCATTATCTGTCCATAGCTTATCGCTACATCGCGATCGCCGACGCGATTTCGCAAAGAACGTGGTTAGCTAGCATCCCTCATCCCTCACGTACCAATACGTATAGTTAAGATATTGCAGTTATAATTAGTAGGTATATAAGCGAAGCTATATTGTAACAGAGAGGCAATCTATATTCAATCTCTATACGACAACAGTGATTATATATACAAGTTATAAGGTACAATGTCTTTACCACTTTAAAATACACATGGATGACTGTACACGCGTGCAATATATAAACATATATATATCTATACATATATATAGGTATATGACCGGTAAAGTGACTACTTAAAACTTAAGTAAAAAATTGAAACTTGCGGCAAACCAGGAAACTATTGTTGACCGAAAGCTATTGTATTTAATTTTTTTTATTTATAAATATTAAAAATGTAACTTACGTTGATAAAATTTAGTAACTTGTATTTTTCTTTCGAAAAGAGTAACTACTCAGTTTCTTGCCAGCTTTTCTCAGTAGAAAACAACGTTGTCGCAGTAGCATAACTTGATATTAAAGTTTTTTTAATTACTATCATATTATGTATAATATATATATATATATTTAATTCATTTAATTTGAAAGCAAAAGGGAGTTATTTATTGGGAAAAATAGAAAGATTTAATTAAGTTAAATAATTTTTGAAATTGCACTTGTTTCATTTCACCCTTGATATTAATTTAGTTAAGAATAAAGAAGTTTTATTTTAAGCGTTTTGGGCGAAGTGTTCTCGGAAATTACTACACCTTGTCGAGTTGGTTTTATGTAGGGACTACAGTATAGGGTTCTTCAAGAATAAAGAGATCACATTTTTAAAGGGTCGACAACGCGCGAATTATGTTTGTGTTACAAGCGTTTATACACTACAGTGAACGACTTTTATAGTAAAAAGCACATACTATTTATTAGTTTTTGTAAAAACAAAATTCCTATATATAAAAAGAAAATACTGTAGTAGCTTACTGAAAACAAACTCGTATTGAGATATAGTTTTTAATTTTTTTTTGTTAATGTGCCATAGCAATTTGTTGAAATATTTGCATTTTGTATGTATTACTGTTTTTACGATAGAGTTAAAGCAACACAAATGTGTTTCTTGTATGGGGAGTTCCCAAACGAATGTGTTACTGTTTCTCTTAATATTTTGCTAGATGACGAAGTACCAGAAATTTAAAAAGGCAATGGCTTCGGCCCGTCTCACAGTTGGCAGGTTTTTAATATTTGTTGTGTTAGTATATATGAAGTTTATATGTTTTACTGTTTTTACGATAGAGCAAAAACAATGAAAATGTATTACTAGTATGGGGACCTCCCTTAAATTTTTGCTATTCAACCTTTTTATTATTTGTTAGATATCATACATATTCTAAGAAAAATGTAGGCTTAAACTTATTTCGGTCTAGAAGATAGAGCCTTTTAATGGTGTGACAGACAGACAGCGTAATAGGCTTAGTAACATGGCTCCGTTGGTACCCTCTGGGTACGGAACCCTATAAAAGTGAAACAACGTAGTATTATATTCTCTTTGGTTAAACAGTTTGTTATGAAAATGGATGTCATTACTTATTGTCATTGATCTGTCACAGACATAAGTATTGTGTCATATCTTTTTTGATTAGGTTTGACTAAATGTCAAACTTAAATAGTTTCGTTTCAGCCGAAAGACGTCTACTGCTGAACGTAGGCCTCCCCTATATGTCTTTACAACGGTCGGTCCTAAACCGCCCACGCCCATCCATTTCCTGCGGCTCTGACCAGATAGTCTGTCCATCTGGTTGGAGGCCGACCCACGCTGCGTCTTCTGATCCGCTGTCGCCACTCGAGAACCTTTCTTCCCCATCGGTTATCGGTTCGACTAGTGACGAGAGACACCAAAAGTTAGAGAACACGTTTCTGTACCATAATTCATCACTGGCAACACACATTGATTATAGACTTTCGTCTTTGGGCATTGAGGTATTTTGGACGAAAAAATGTTGCGTAGTTTCTCGAACGCTACCCAGCCTATAGCTGGATTCTTCGGTTGACCTCTTTTTTAATGTTTGACCTAATTGGCCTCCTTTACTAGGTATGTGTATACACATAAATATAAATATATTTGTCAACAACTTCGAGAGTAGCGTTCTCAGCGCGTTATTCCCATAAGCGCGACTTGGACATTGAACATAACCTTCATTTTATCCATGTTTACTTTAAGGCCAACCTGTTGGGAAACTCTGCTGAGGTACTAGTATAGTATTATATAATCTGTGGCTGAGGTCTCCGAGTATCGTACCTAGGTCTCCCAGCGATTCTGCTATGACCACTTTGTCGTCGGCAAATCAAAGGTGAGTGATGTACTCGTCATTTATGTTGACGCAATATCCTTCCAACTCCAGAAGCTTAAACACATCTTCAACGCAGTTCTAAACAATTTCGGAGAAATAACGTCTCCCTGTCTCTACAGATTGGTTTCGTGTTCTGGTCTTGTAGTCGGGCAGATATCGTGGCTCTGTTATACAAACACTTCAGCACTTCGATGCAACGATTGATGTGCACCACTGGTGAGACTGTACGCTCAGGTCTCGATAGAATTGAAGGCTTTTTCATAATACTCCTCTGTCTGCTGTATAATCTGGCGCTGCGTATGTATGTGGTCCATGGTACTAAAGCCTTTTCGGTAACTGGCTTGTTCGGGAGGCTGGAATTCGACAAACTTGTGTTCGAGACGATTCATAATGACCGTGGAAAACAGCTTATCGACATGGCTCATAAGCAAAATAGGTCTTTAGTTTTTCAATGAGGTGAGGTCTCCTTTTTTGAAGAAAATTATGACCGCGCTTCGTCTCCAAGCTTCTGGCGTAGTGCCTTCGAGCATAATAGAATTAAAGAGCCATTCAAGTAACAAGTAAAAAATGTTTTTTTTTTCCTCTTGGAATAATTACTTAGTCCTCGCACGAAATCAGCCGTTTTGTCACTTATTATGCAATCTACTACCTACTTCGTTCGAGATGTTGTTGTTTTAGTTTTTTTTTCAACATTGCAATAAAATGTATCGTTATGTATGATATAAAAAGTATGAATTAGTAATGCTCAAGATTCACTAACTGATCACCTACGTAAGTATTTGAAATCAACCTGTTAACAGAATTCGTTTTGGCATATATGTGATCATCAAAGCTAATCGTATATGCCTACTTAATTTTATTAATCTTACGAACCTTTGGAATATTGTCACCTTATAGCACAAATCTTAGTATTACATTCTACGGTCCATGGCCTCCGTTTACCGCGCTCAGTATCACCAAAGACAAAATCCACACAAAAACAGCCAGCAACAAAAAACACCAACCTGTTTGAATTGCTCTAGGACACGCACGATCGCGCGCAATTCTCTATGGTCGGGCATCGGGCGGCAAACCTCAGCGTTCTTTTTTTAAATTCTCCTTTTATTTTCGATTGATTTCCTATTGGGTCCATGTGCCCAGAAGCTGCGGTTAAAAAAAATAAGCGTCACGTCATACCGACGTGAGTAATCAACTTGTTAACTTCTGACTTGGAGCGTTCGGAGTGTTTAGTGAATGGTGGATCCATTCATGTCCCGCTGAATGAAGATGAAGCGATCAGTTCAATCTTACTGTTATGCCAGTATCTCTGAAAAGATAATTTTTTTTCTATTAGTCATTGTAGTTCTACTTTGTGGAAACCGGTCCATGCTCTTTTGTTACATTTAATAAGATGTATGATTGTGCATAATAGTGAAACATAAAAATAACATTGCAAAAAAGTAAATAACATTTTTTCAAGTAATATATATTGTTTAAGACAAAAAATCAAATATTTACAAAAAATCAATTTGTGCCAAAGTTTGTTAATGCGGAGATATCAATCAAGTTGGTGGGCCAAAAATGCCGTTTTGGGGCCTTAGTTATTGCAACTGAACCATAATTTATCAGCATTTAGAGCTTTATGAGTCTATATATTTTTTACAGATAAGGTTTGCTCTAATGTTCCCTAAAAATATATAGTACCTATCTTTAAATATGTAATTTTAACACTTAAGAGAGCGATATAGGACAGAAAGCTAATTTCTGTAATATTAACGTTGTGTATGTAAATGTACTAAAAATCATTACACAATGTCATATACATTACTATTAGATATATTTGTTTTATACTTCCTTAGTAAATTATTCCATAATGACGCCTTGAAACTTAATTTTTTTTGTATGGGATTTAACCTTTTTACCGTTTTTCCGTTACATTTTTTTAGTTTTTGCTACAACTTAGAGTCAATGCACTAGATATCAACCTATTCTAATTATTTAATCAACTTTCACTACAATCAAATACAATGCACGCCTTAAAAATTTGCACAAGTGTTGAAACCATGGTCACTCTCAGATTTTTTATTGCATTAAATGCAATAAATGAAAATCACTCACTAAGGTAATGCACTAGACAAAAGCAAGTTTTATGACATATATTTTTTTCAATCCTTTAGGTGCTATAGTTCAGCCACAAAATTTGCACAAAAACGGCGTATTTTCGCGTTCTCGCCTATACCGCAGCCTTAAGTAAGTTTGAGTTTGGGTTATTCTCCCCTCTTTAACTAAAAAAGCACACTACCACGTTTTTAAATTTTTAAAGAGTAAATAAGGGTACATGGAATCTAAAAAATTATTTATGTTAAATGACACGTTTTTGAATGGGTACAAGACACATCATAACTTTTATTTATTTATTATTTATTTTATTTAATCTATATAATAAGAGAGGGACTAGAATCTGTGACAGATCCAAAATTATATAAGGAAAATTCTTAAGGCAGATGTAGAAAAAACTATTTGGAATTACACTTATTATAAAATTAATGAAAAATACAAAAAACTAGCTTATTCCTGCGACTTCATTGTCGTGGAGTTTTAACAAAAAAGAAAGCTGACTCAAAGTGTTTATGGTTTTACCTACAAAAATATTAGAATTCTCTTACAAATTGGGGATAAAAAATGATTTTTCAAAAATGGTAAATACGTCAATTTAAAATTTAAACCTAAAGGCCAAAGATCATTTTAATGATTTAGCTTTTAAAAATGACGGATTTCCAATCAGACTTCCAACTCCGATTTCACTCCCTTACGAAATGAAGCTGTGCGTTGACATATCAATATATAATAATATAGACAGTCGATTAGTAAGTTGGCTCTTTTATCTTTATATAAGTATATACTGTCTACTATGTCACTGTACTCCTAAACGGCGGGACCAATTTGAATGATTTTTTTTTGTATGCGTTTGGGTGGCGCCTTGGATGGTTTAGATTCATAAATCAGCCCGGCATATGGCGCTTCAGTCGGTATCATGCAGGACAACGTCTGCCCGGTCAGCTAGCATGAATATATAGATAGATCTATTATGTGGATAATATAACAAGTACACAAGAAAGCTAGCATCTTTAAGAGGGTAACGGGAACGTAACCAAAATACGTTAAACTACGAGTTATCTATATAAATATATATACACTAGCTTTTGCCAGCGGCTTCGCTCGCCCTAAATTTCGTTATCGGCGTAGATTCTTATGGCAATTCCTCAATTATAGAAAAAAACAAACAATCAAATATTTCCTCATTAATGGCAAAACACATTCGTGTCTGTGAATCCATGGAAATACACATATAAAATTTCAACCCCATGGGTTCAGCCGTTTAGAAGTTATGTGAAAAAGATAAGTACAGGAGGATAATTCTTACTACCCGTTGTCCTATTACTCGTTTTCCCGCGGTAAAAAGTAGCCTATGTTCATCAGGGATAATGTCGGCTTCTAATGGTAGAAAATTTTTCAAATCGGTCCAGTATTTCGGAGCCTATTCAATACTTAACAAACAATCAAATCTTTTCGCTTTATAAAATTAGTGTAGATATACATAAATTGTAGGTTTTTTTTTTGGTTTTAACGCGCTTATCTCTGAACCTACTAGTCGGCTTTGACATTTTTTTTCCATTTGGTAGCCCATTTCTTGAGGAAGAGTATAGGCTATTTAAAATCACGCTACGACTCTCAAGAGCCGATCATAAAGAAAAGAGTCAAAAAGAAAAATAGGGGATGGCAACAATGGAAAAAGAAAAACAACGTCTGCCCTAAGTAAGCTAGATAGGTTAAAGTTTGAAATAGTTACTTAAGTTTTCCCTCCAAAACGAACTCTAGCTATAATTACAAAATAAGATACAATTAATAAATAATCATCACGACACGTATCTAGGAGTGGTCACAAATGTCACGAAAGTATGCTCGTAACATCCACATCCTCGTTCCACCGATGGTATTCCGTCCCATAAACTTAATAGGCCGTGCAGGGCATAGACCAGAGTCAAAAAACTTTACAATAATTAACAAATTGTAACAATATTGGTTGCCACTCACTGGAATTCGAACCCGGGACCTTTGATACGCCAGTCGCACGATCTTCCACTGCGCACACAAATAATTAAAAAAACTAAGACAATGATGAAATGATAAACAAAATTGTGGTACTTATAGCAATATAATACTTTAAAAATGAATTCATATTTATTTTTGAATTGCTTTAATATTTATAGAATATATGCGAATCAGTAATCTCTCAAATTTCGACATTTTAATTGTGTATCTACATCAACACAATGTATCTCAACTCAACCTCAACTTCATTCAAAACTATTATCAATTCATATACGTGACAATAGTTTTTTTTTTTTTTTTATACCATTTTAATATGAAAAAAAAGTCTGCTGTTTGATAATGAAATGAAAACTAGGACACAGAAATTTCAAAACATATTTGACCCTCTACTATTGGGTAGTCTCCAAGTTGCTTAAGTACCCAGTAGCCCTGAAATTGAAGAAAATGAGGCACTCCCCTCCGTCTCCCGCCTTGAGGAAATGATTGAGACAGCAGCGACATCTCTGTGCGGCGATGTCATTAATCAACTCCATCACCTACATGCGAGGGTGGCTCTGACGAGATCTAAAATCGAGTATAAGACAGTTGAAAAGACAATATTGTAAGATTCATAATTTTCGTAGATCGATGATATTTTTAATTTTTTATTAAAAAATTTCCCTTCGTTTTATTAGAAACTTGTCAGCTGCTTGACATCATGAGGTCCATTAGTAGTTTGCTGCTTTCATGGTATTAGAAAAAGGAATGGTTTAGCTGTTATAAATGTAAATAAAAAATTGGACGCTATTACGCTCAAGTTGGGCAGGTTTGAGAGGAAATTCCTCCTGCAAACGCTTAAGATGTGTAGTGATCTCCATGCCAAGGTTTTGTCTAGGGACTACAATACGGGGTTCTTCAAGAAATAGTTATTAGATTTTGTTGGGGTCAACAACTCGCAAGTAATGCCTCCGGTGTGGCAAGCGTCCATGGGCTGCGATAACCACTTCACATCAGGTGGATATCAAGATTGTTTGCCACCTTAGTGATATAAAAAAACTGAATTTGGTACAGAGAAGCATTTAAGCTCCAAGGAGTAACTCAACTTCTCATCCTAAGGGTTTCCTGAGATGGGAATTCCTCCCGAACTTTAGAGGGAAAATTAGGATTTTTTTTAGAGGGTAAATTAGAAGTTTATTTGAATACAAGCTAACTAGGTTGGGTTATATAAATAAAATAATATAGGTTATTTTTAACTCCACATGAATGAAATTGTAGGCATTAATTTTTTTGTAATAAAGCCGTTGTGTTGTATTGGAATTTATTATATTTTTTTTATTAATCACACAATATATAAAACGTAGAGTCAAGAGTTCTTATTTAAATAAATTTATAATTGAATATTAGTCCACGTACTGCGTTTTATCCTGTATGTGTACGTAAAAAGGCATCAAAATAAACATTAAGAATGAATTGACGTATTGTTTTGGTGTGTCTTTCAGAGTACAAGTTTGATTTTGTGCAAACATGGAGTTGGTGCCGATAAATTAGCCAAATGAAAAATGTAGAACCAAATTCAATAGGTAAATAATGATTTAGTACGTAAATATCCAAGATCCGAAAACTATTTTCTTAACCAAAATATTTATAAATCCAAAAATGATCTGTTGGCACTCAACATTAAGGCAAAGAAACTGTAGTCAAAATGTTTGGCCAGTATGTCTTGCTTCAGGGGAATTTTGTGGTTTTTTTAATTTTTTAAGTAAACTTTAAGAAATTAAACATAATAAAATATAAACTTTTAAAATAAAATATTTATTAACCCTTATTATATGAAAAATAGAGTGTTTGCCAGTCAGAATTCATAAAAAAATTGAGGTATGTAGAAATCTGGTTAAACCGTTGGTTTTTTGTTTAATACGGAACCTCGCGGTTCGATATAGAAGGACCTATGTTGCCTCCTGTATTGATAATAATACTTGTATTTAAATATAAAAGAATATATTTTCTGATTCCTATGGATCGTCCATATTTCAAAGAGAATATAATCACTACGTTTTTATTAATCGTTTGAAAGCAATCAAGTTACTGTAGGTGGCTACGAAGATAAAATAGTTTGTTTTTTCGTTCGGCGTGCTAATTTGTTAAAAATATATTAATCTAATTTTAATTAAGTCAAAATAAAGTTTGGACTTCAATCTATTTGATACGGTTTATAACGTTCGAATCCAATAAAGATTTTTGATGATAAAGCGAGTTGTATAGAGTGGCATCCGCGCGAACTCTTATTTTCAGGGCACACTCCTGCGGTCATAGTGTTTTTACTGTTATGAGATCGATCTTCACAACGATATAAATATCGTCATTGTACTTTTTAAGCTTTCTATTTTATATCGCGATTTTTCTGGAATGCCTCATGGTACGATGAGGTTCATTGATCCACGTCAAAACTATTATGACTATTTTGTATGCTTTGAAACGAAAAATTATGCACATTACGAAAAAACCACGAAATATTTTAGCTCTATATGCCTTGTGCCGTTTAAGATAAAGCCTGCCTCACGACCAACAAAGATCCTTACCTAACAAAGCCACGCACACAAGTAACATAGACAATTAATTTAAAAGACGAACGCTGTTCTTTCAACCGCACGGCATCCATCATTAATATGTGAACCTCCTATTCCAAAGCTAGGGTGCCATTGGGACTTAGCGATTTAGTAGCAAAATAAAATAATCATAATATCTTGTTTATTAATTATAATATCTGTCCGTCCGTATATTTTTGGTGTCTTAACTCTTTCATTCGTTAATCTTGATGTAATTTTGAATTCGTGATCGCTAATAGATCTATCGAAATACGATTCGATTTTGTTGGCTATTGTCATATGAATATAACTTGTTATTTTCTGATGAGATTTGTTTAAGATATTCCTAAAATGCGCACCGAGGGCCTATATAAAAGATGCTTTCGAAGATCAAGTGAGCGGTGTGATGTTAGAAAGTAACCGTGGGCATCATAGCGAATAATTCCTCAGAACACATTCCATTATACAAGTGGTAGAATACACACAGGGAGGCAAACGCTCTCCTCAGACTTAAAGGTTCGATACATGTTGTTAGTTTGGGATCGTCGACAGTTCTTGCTTTTCGTCACTGAACCGAGTCTAAAGGGCCAAACTGGTGTCAGGGGGCACTCACCCCCAGATGGCAGCAGTACTCCATATGGGGCCAGACTTGCAACTTATAAAGCAGCACGGTAGGGTACTTCTTCGCTCTGTTGAGTACTCCAAGTTTTTTGGACGCCAGCTTCACCTTGTTTTCCAAATGATCTCGAAACTGAACATCGCTAGAGATGTCAAAACTAAGGATCCCAATGATCTTAGAGATAGTAAAGGGTGTGTTCTGGACTTATTGGACTCCAGTGAATGGGATTTTTTTGCGGTGAACGCGCAGACTTGTGTCTTTGTAGGGTTGATTTGAACCAAGTTTTCCCGTTCCCAGTCAGATACCTTGAACAAAGTGGTCTCGATTCTTGACAGAAATTCTCCGTGGTTTTTGTCCACAACGGAATATGGGATGTTTGCACGGTCCGTACAATAAGCGTTTCCAGCACCTTATCTGAATAGCAATGTATGTTGTAACATGTTATCGATATGAAGTAGAAATAGCGTAAACAGTTGTCTCTTGGCCAGGTGTTGGCCGCATAGTCGGTCTCTCTGTTTCTAGAAAGTGGTCAATTTCGTGAGATTATTGCTTAGACTGAGAACAGTCTACATAGGCACATATATTATGCTTGTTTGTCGGTTAGTAATCTTTATGCAGGTTTTAATCACAAAATGTTTAACATTCAACGGGAAATATTGTTGGGTCCGTAACTCATTGGGTAATGACCCTACTGCTGAAAATAGGGGTGAGGGTTCGATTCCCGCACAAGATAAACATTTATTATTTATTTGAGACTGGGTGATTTCTATGTATAATATCTATGTATTTACAAAAAAAAGGTATATGCCTATATGTATTTGTATCCGTTGCCTAGTATCCATAGCACAAGCTTTGCTTAGTTTGGGACCAGACGACACTGTGTGTAATGTAATAAATACTACATTTTTCCCGTAACGTCGTAAACAAGGATATTAAATTAAAAAACAAAAGCCTGACCTCATTTTTGGCACAAGGTGAACTGAAAGACCCTTTATCCCAATTAAGTTTTAGAAATTACATAAAAAGTCGGCCAAGTGCGAGTCGAACTCGTGCGCAGTGGATTCCGTACCACCATTCACGTAATTTCTAAGAGATCACGCATCCAATGACTAACAAAGCGCGACCATGCTCAACTTTGAATATCTTTTACAGCAAACAAATGTGTTATTGTCTCTCTTAATAATCGCTAGATGGCGCTGATACGATAGTAATGGCTCGGGTTCGTCGCACACTTAACCTGTTTTTACCATTTTTGTTATATTTTACAGCTCCCACTAAAATTTCGGCAAGTTTGATGCTTGAATGTATTAGATACTATTTTTACGATAGAGTAAACACAACAAAAAAGTGTTTCTTGTTGGTATTCCTTAAATTTTTACTTTTTTAGCATTTTAGTATTTGTTAGATAATTTACTATTATAACACATAGTTTGCGAAAATTTCAGGCTTCTACCAATTTCGGTCTAAAAGACAGAGCCCTTTAATAGTCGGACAGACAGACATACAAATAAACAGCGAAGGCTTAGTAATATCCGTTGGCACCCTTCGTAGGCCCAATAGGGCTAAAACATACAGAAAGATATATAAAGAGGCTTGTTAAACACGCAGTAACGATTAAAATCCAAGCAGCAATACTTATAGCTGTTGTTAAATCTTACAATTCGTCTTTTTTTTTGACTGAAAAATTATAATTTTACACTCTTATAATCTTCATCAAACAAAGTAATTAATAGTTACAATACAGTTATATTTTTAAATGTCCTGAAATATGGCGTCAGTTTTATAAAATCGTAGCCGAAGCTACGCAACTTTTACACAAATGTAGATCCATCTACAAAATAGTTTGCTTATTCCTGCGCCACAATACTAATTGAAAAAAAAAACTTAAAAAAACCTCTTCTATTATAAGACTATTATTATAGTTTTACTAAACTCATTAAATAAATGTAGGCAATAAATATTCTTGCGGATTACGGAAGTAAAATGTCTAAGTATTACTTAAACGTTTCATATAGTATAAGTATTACGCTTGAACTAAAATCTGATTCACATTTCTACTGCATATGACTCGCTACTCACCCCCAAACACGTTACCGTGATGATGACTATAAATCGTCGAAGACGCCAACGCGTCACCCGCAGACGGACCGACGACAAAAAACGGAAGAAGCAATTTTTCACGATCATCCGACATGTCAACTTCTACCCGCCCTGCAATCCAGTTTGTTTTAACGCGAGACGCGCGGGTCATTGTACTGGCTTTTTTTCTATATCGATGATTCTATAATGTGTTTTATAGCCTCTTACAAGCTTTAAATCCGCTTTGATACGCTAAAACGTGCAGCTGATTTTTTTTAAACTATACTAAAAGTAGCTGTGCTCCGCGGATTTACTCGGATCAAATTCTATGTCAATAGTAACTAGACTGGACTTAAAATTTCAGTAACAAAGTGCCTTTTTTTAGACTTTTTAGATAAGCCCACTACCTCTCGCTTTGGAAAAATATCATGTCGATTCGTTGCTACGCTTCGTTGATAGGTTGAAGAAGGAGAAACTAACAAAGAAACTTTATTATTTAAGACCAGTACGATGTGCTACAAAAGCTATTAGTAAGTCGTTATATAACTATAAACTTGTAACATTAAATGTTATTTAAATTTTATTATATATTTTATTATATTTTATATAATATTTTATTAAATAAATTTTATTTTAATGTAAGGGTTTCGTTTTCACATTTCTGAAAATTGTAAGAAGTATGTACAACAAACGCAATCAGAGACCCCTTTGTAATAAAAAGATCCTATCCCCCTCAGAAAATTATAGGATAAGATTAAACATCACGCCCTCTGGACATTTTTTCCTACATCTTGTAATGTAGACAGCCGAAAAAAACTTCCTAAAAAGTTGCTACGCACCTCAACTTGTAGATGGCGTTAGGTGTATCCTGATGAACTGCTACTCTTTGTGCTACTTAAAAATGGAGGTATATTCTTAAAGTAAATATAAACTTCTATTAAGATTTCAGTGAGGTTTTAGAAGGTTTTCTATGAGAATTTCTTGTAAGTATTTTCGGGCTATAAATATAAAACAAAAAATTAAATAAAACTTGATTAAGTCTGGTGTCCTTATTAGGTTCTTGTTTATGGTGATTTTGTTGTTTAGGCTTTCGTACCTCAAAAAGAAAAAAGGAACCCTTATAGGATCACTTTGTTGTCGATCTGTCTGTCTGTCTGTCAAGACCCGATTTCTCCGGAACGCGTGAAGTTATTAAGTTTAAATTAATATTAACGGTCTACGGTCCCTTAAAGCTGTGAATAAAGTTATTAAATCAACGCAATAAAAAAAATATGGCCATTTTTGTCGCATATTTTGGCATTCCCAAATAAATCAATACTTTCCGTTGTCCTAGAATCATAAAATTTGATACAAAGCAAAGTATTAATATCACAAATACAAAAAGATATCTGAAATTCCTTAATTTGTAGTTACACATAAAAACTAACAACTACAAATCAAAAGTAATAACACATTAAAAAAAAAGTTTGTCTGTCTGTCTGCCAAGACCCTTTTAATTAAGAACGCGTGGAGGTAGGACCGTAGACACACATAAAATATGTTTAGATAAGTATAATACAACATAATACTTATAGATACATAAAAATACAAAGATTAGCATATACAGACATAAATAATTAATATATAAGTATATACATAAGTATATATATATAGATATATATTTATATAATTCTTTTTATCACTAAGATGGCAAACAAGCTTGCGGCCCCCCTGATGGTAAGAGATTATCGCAGCCTTTGGACGCTTGCACCACCAGGGGCATTCTTCCTTGAAGAACCCCATACTGTTGTAGTCCTTAGAAAAAACCTTGGCAGGGAGCTCATTGTCCAACCTAATCTTTAACGGGAAGAAATTTCATTGAAAGCGCTCTGTACCCGACCATTTAAGTTCTAAGGTGTGAGGACGAATTCCCCGCAGATGGCGAGCGGTGCAATAGTAGAAATTATCCGTATGCTTCATTTCGAACAATTCCTTAAAACGCATACAAGCGGTAAAACTTACACAGGGAGACTGAGTCTTCTCAGACTTAAGGGATTCTCACAGCCTGTCGTTGAACCGAGTCAAACTGGCCATGCTGGTATCCAGGTGTACCCACCCATAGATGGCAGCAATATTCCATATGGGGCCGGACTTGCGACTTGTAAAACAAGCAACCTTTGCCCCGAGGTGAGGTACTGCTTCGCTCTGTTGAGTACACCATCGCTGGAGATGTCAACGCCAAGGATCCTTGGAGATGGTAAGGAGGTAATATATAACATATAATAAGTTTGTACGGAATCCTGCCCTGCCAGACTAGCACTTGGCTGGGTTTTTTATTATTGTAGGTAAAGCATTTTTTCAATATTAGATTGCACTAGCGGGCAAGAAATTATGTTTACAGATAGATAATAAATTAAAAGATATCTCAAATTTGGAGAATATAAAAAAACACAATCACTATCACCACATGTCGAAGATGGAAAAGATTTACCGTGATGGATAAAAGTGTATTATTTTTACTTTAATTTGAAGTATTTACACTTACTAGGTACTTATGTAATTTTTAATTTTGTTATTAGTTAAGTTTTAAAACCACACTTTCCAATTTGAGCTTTTTTAAAATAAACCTACTGGTTAGGCACACAACGTATGGTTATGAGAGATTCTTGGCACACTGAAGATTATGACTCTAAAACAATCACAACACAACAATATATTCTCGTATAAACAATGACATAACCTTAAAATATAAGTTTTCATTTAGTCCTAGATTTAGGAACTGCAGGCCGAGAAATATAGAGCCAACACATAAAGTTCTACAGAATCTAATAGGTTAGAATTATTATTTTCAGACACAGTTCAACGGCACTTTTTAATCCAACAGATTAGCACCCCCTCAACCCTTTACTGCGCATGTCCCAATACATAAGTACACGAGGGAAAAAAACACAAATTTATGCCGGGTAAATTTTAAACCTATACTTTTTTTCTGTCCCGTATTTTTATGTAGGATCTTTGTAGGTGTGAGTGCTGGTTTTAATTACTTATCGACTTAATTTGCCTCTGACTCAGTTGCTCCTGGTCTGTCCTTTTACAGCTGAATTCTGTGAATTTCAGCACTTTTATGTAATATTTTAATATTTTCGCGAATAATTTAGAGTTTTGGTGTTAAATGAGGTTATGTTTTGTTCTAATTTAAATGTTTAGTGTATGATTATTGTTAAAATAACTTTTTTTAAAAAATGTTTGGTTTGTGTGAGTGCAGTGAAGCTTCGTTTAGTGATACCCGTTTTCGTCTAGCGAATGGATAAAATTATGTTAATGTAAAAGTTGATAGGTAAGTATTTTTTCACAAAGTAACTATTAAAAGTTTGCTTAACATTTACATTTTTTGTACATATATATCCTTATTTGGTAAATATTTTACAGTGTGTGGCAACTACCTGTTGTGGTAATGATAACAATATTAATCGCATTATTAACATACTTTGCGACAAAAGTGGGTCACAATAAAATTTTTACGTACAACTTTCGGTGCACCTATAAAAATATATATATTGAAATTCGTTAATATCATTTATTGCTATTTATTACCGTGGCAAAACGCGGAATGAATTGCCAGTGAGGTTTTTTTCATACCATTAAGTTAACAAGATAAAGTTTTTGTAAAACTAAAGTTTTTCAATTTTATGCATTTATAATTAATATTCACGGGTATTTTATGGAAAAGTATGCGTTTTGCGACTATGGTAAATAGCGCTTTGTGATTAACGGGTTTTGAGGAGCGAAATGTATAAAGTTATATCTATTGAGGGTTGGGCATAAGATCTACAAAAAAAACTGCTTAAATCGGAATCCCATATATTGTAAAATGATTAACGGGTTAAGAGGAGCGAAATGTATAAAGTTATATCATTCATATATTGTAAAAATAACAAAAAGAAGGTCTTAAGATGACATATAAGATGAATGAAATAAGCAAAAAACAAGATAGCTGCTGCGAACCTTTGAGGAGTCCGGGCTTCCTTCCGTCTTCGCACCATCGGATCAACTCCAGGTCATATCGTGATCAGTCAACAATAGTCAGATTAAAAAACCGGCCAAGTGCGAGTCAGACTCGCGCACGAAGGGTTCCGTACGATTATCTACAAAAACGGCAAAAAATTTCGTTAGTTGTATGTGTGACCCCCTTAAATATTTGTTTTATTTTATTTAATTATTTATTTTTAAAGTTAATATATAACGTCTATCAAGCGTTTACCTGTTGCCGTTATCAATATCAAACAAAGGATATGTTTCCGAGTTAGGGGTAAGAGACCATCATCACTTGCGTTAGTAGTTCTCGGCAAATAAAATCAATATTAATAAATTAATTGTGTCTTCAGATAGTAAGAACCTCTAGAAAATCACTAATATATCTTCATAAAGTTTTGGCTCGTCTTTTGATTAGGAACTGATATTTTGACGTGACAACGTCTTATAAATTGGTTTGCCGGGTGACACTTCAAGAAACTGCGTTACGCTCCGCTCACGTTATGCGTTCACAATGAGAGCGAGTGAGAGGCACGCGCCCGCCTAAGAGCGAGAGAGACAGACATAAAATCATTGTCACGTAAAACTTTCGCCCGTATACCGACTTTACAGGCAACCAGTTTTTCGTTCTAAACGTGTCATGAGATCCTTTTTTTTTTGTTAAATATCAGTTCACTTAAATTGATAGTTTGAACGTTTTGAATCCTACTTATAAAGAATATTGATTTGAAAATGAAATATTTAATTAGGGTGTCTAACTTTTATTAAATGTATACCATATGCAAAATAGGGATAAATAAATAATAAAGACACGGAAAAAAAGGTGTTCATTTTAGTAAAATCTAACTAATGTTATAAATGCCAAAGTGAATTTGTTTGTTTGTTACGCTTTCACGCTTAAAGCGCTAAATCGATTATGATAAATTTTGGTATAAATATAGATTGTGACAGGTGGATCTGCAGGATAAAGCTAGTACAAAATAAATGAAAAATTCACATATAAGGCTCGTTTTGTTTGTTTTATTTTAAAATAATTAGTAATAACCATTAAAAAATAATTGAATATCTTGTTGCGTCCAAAAAACTATTATTTATTTTATATCTAATTGTTAGTTACATTTGGTAAAAATTAAAGGCTGGTTAAGACCTGGTCGGACGTTTAACATAGATACATAGCAAGGGCATTGTTGTATTTTTTCCATAACTACATCATTGTTTAATTGCATGTAACTACACGTATTTAATGACAACTGTAACTTAATCCTTGTTGTCATTTATCAAATATCCCAAGGTATGTAAAGACCAGACATGATTGGTGTCATTTCAAGCATAATACTATGGCCACGCCGAACAACCGTCTGAAATAGGTCGCAGAATCAACAAGCTGAAGTAGCAATTAACTGGTGACCTCTGTCAGAGGACCAATGGCAGATGGAGCAGCGATGGCCCAGAGTGGAGAGCGACGACCTTAGAAGGGTGACTGGTGGTGGTTGGATGCAGAAGGCAAAGGATTGAGAGAGATAGCACTCCATGGAGGAAGCTTAGGTCTAGCAGAAGCTGATGGTGATGATGATGATGAGAGCTACCCCCTGCTTTTTTTAAGGCGACTATTTAATATCACTTGGAATAATGTAAAGATTGCAATGATACACTGTAGTTACATCAAAAGGCGTGAATAAGTTATGGTGGAAGAAAGAAACTCACATACGTATATACATTCGTGAACCCTGAAAGCGATACAGCTGCCATTGCTGCCATCCCTGGGCTGGTGCACCTGGATACCAGCTTGGCTGCGGAAAAAAAAAGCAATTCAGATTCATGCAAAAATAGCTGTAAGATGTCAATATGCATCGGCATTGTAATAAACTATACGTCTTACACTACGTAGTCTCATGAAGTACTGCAGAGAAACACGAGAGTTATAAAGCTCCAGTAACAAACCTATACTTGGTCACTAATCAAAGGCCAACATGACTGGACTACGTTGTTTAGTTGAGGACTTGTTATTTCCTACTTCTGACTTCATTATGAGACCCCGTACACCTCTCTCGGCTACAGTGCTTGTCGTGACCAATCTAACAAGCCCAAACACAACGGAGCTATCTAATTAAGTTGAGGAGTTGTGACTCCACATAACATGGTACTTTTCAAAACAAAGCAAACACAACAGGACCATTTTGTTGACTTAAATAGTTCCTACATCTTCCTTTATCAGACCATGGACTTAGAAATAAGTACTTGTAAAGAGAAATCCAATGAGCCCAAACAAGAGGAGGTAACATTGTGTCAATAAGAACCTCATATGTGCCATCATTTAACCAGCTCCAAAGTATATTGCATTGTCATCGAGGTTACATTAATATGCCAAATATCAGGTCAATAGAATGCCAAGTGTTTGTAACATATATTATTAGTAGGTATACTAGAATCTGTAACATAATTATCATGTATGTACTAACATTAAGAACGTAGGTAAAGTGAATATTGTGAAGTGGGCAGCATTAGCTAAGCAACTAGCACTTTACTAGTTTTTTGGTAGAAAAACAATAAAAAACTAGGAAATATCAAATAGGTATATACTTTTTGTAATTACGTAAAGGTCTTGAATGTAACTCTTGAGTTATCAGCGCTTTGTAACTTTGACTTGGTATTCAAAACAATACACTTTAAACAAACATTTGTTTAAAACGAACACTATCGCTATCCCACGTTCAGACCGATTCTTCCAATAATTTACTACCAATATAATGAGCTGGCCGTTTTACAATGCTATAAAGGTTCGGGGTTTATATATGAGATGGCGCGGTTTATGAGTGCCACGCCCTACGATGCTAAAAATGTGTTGCCATTGATGGGATCTGTCATGTTGAGTATAGAATGTGATTTGAGAAATAAGAATAATTTCACATATGTGATATAATATTTTTGCACAATTAATTTTCTGGAGATAATTTTCCTCCGTGCCAACAAATACGATAATACTTGGTGGCACAGGTTGTGCATTTTAAAGATTTATTTGTAGCAGAGGTTAAATATGTAGTTGTAAGTTCAAAAACAGATAACGGAGCTTTTTTCTACGTACAAAACGTAACTAAAAAAAATGGAAAAATGAAATACACTTTTTGTGATTAACTATTTTAAGAACATTTTGTACTGTTGGTAGAATTTGTCTGTGAGTTTTAATATAATTTTCTGCTAAAAGTTGCTTTTAGAAAATACCCGAATTAAAACCCACAGACATATTCCACAAACATTATAAAACGTTGTAAAAATAGTTAATGTTAAATAAAGTAAGTTTTTTTTTTAATATGATTTTTAACTTAGATGAAATAAAAAATATCTAGTGGCAGCGCTACAGTGCGGTTTACGGAGCCTTTTGCATATATTTTACTCACGAATTCACAAGTCTGGCGTATACAAGAATGTTTGCAATAAGCTGTTTGCAATAAATGTTGCTGCAACTTCAGCTTATTTTAAACTTAGTTAATGTAAAAAAAATCCTTTATTTATTTAGTTTAATTATTTAATATATGTATTAAAGGAAACTCGAAAAAAGAATATTAATATTAAGATATTAAGAATAATGTATAGGAAGTTTAAATTTTCATACAGTATTGTATTCTTCTAATTGAAGTGTAATACAAAATCAAAGTTTAAGGTAAAATTGCTTTGTTATTATTATTTTTTAGTTGGTATTATTATTATTATTGAGTCACAGATATTTATATCAAGCCTGACCATTATGAGGTAAATTTTATTCCTGCCGTTAAAAAAACGCCCTTAACTAATTCTTACTATTTGCATAGTTTTTTTTATTTTAATTTTAAGCTAATTTTACAATTATTACTCGGCGGCTGATAGATGGCGTTAAGTCAAGATGACGGTAAACATAACTACTAACTAAATGCAAGGCAACACCTTTTCGACAACTATCGCGTACAACGAATACTTAGAAGTCATGCTTATAGCGCTGATATTTCACAAAAGACGTTGACGGAAGTAGCTAAAAAGCAATTTACAAAAATCACATTGTAATTACATCCAGTTACTTACGCATATATATGAATTTCTATATTTTTCTTTATCTTATATTGCTGCGACGTGTCTATACTTTCTTAAACCGTCAACTCATTGAGTGGTCCGACTGAGCGTGTTTCTGTCTCACGGTAAACCATCAAACTATCATGTATTGACAGCTTACGATGGGCGAACAACGAAATTTTCAACTGTGTTTACAATTTAAACTACATTGTGTTTTTGAGGATTCAGTGTTTATTACTTATAAGTTCAGATATGAAAAAAGATTTTTTGCAAAAAAAATTATGTTGTTAAATAAACTTATCTACCTAATAATAATTTCTAAGTAAGAGTAGTGGCGTTCTTTGGGAAAGCTATATGTTCAAAAGTAGACTGTTCCTGTAATTCATTGATTGATTAAAGTTTTATTTTCAATTCATAGATTTTTTTTTAATACAACTAAGGTGGCAAACACGTAACCGCCGCCTTTGTACGCTTGCAATACTAGGGCCATCATTAGCTAAAATGCCTGCTTTTGCTACAATTATATATAAATGAAGTATAATAAAATTTTTAGCTGAAAAAGAAGTTTTTAATTTAAATAAATTTTGATCCACCATTAACTATGTAAAAGGTATACTGTTTTTCTTAGACGATGTTAAGGTCAGAGAATGGCCTGAAGAATAGGCAGATTGAGGGTGTCAGCTTTTTCAATTTGAGTATTATATAAAATATTGTGGTTAATAATAATAAGTACGAGAAAAGTATAAAAATATCTTATGAAAAGGATTCCTTGATCGTTTCTTCTTGTGCTGTTTCCGTCGATGACTATGTCTACTCTATATTTACCATCAACAATAGGCTATACCACCATTTTTTTTTATACCACTGAGGTGGCAAACAAGCCTACGGTCCGCCTGATGGTAAGCGGTCACCGTAGCCTATGGACGCTTGCAACACAAGGGGCATCATTCGCGCGTTGCCGACCCTTCAAAAATCCAATAATTAAAAAATTTAATTAGTTGAGGATTTTATTATTTTTTAATGCGAGTTAACTCGACTTATAATAATAAAAATAAGAATAAGTTATTTTGACATCAAACATAAGTTAGTCTTCAATTGCAAGGAGTTTCGATTTCCTAAAAGTTTTCTTTTTTCTAGCAAATCTAATAACTTCTTTTTTGAAGAACCCCATACTGTAGTCCTTAGAGAAACCCTTGGCAGGGAGCTCATTCCACAACCCAAGCGTTCGCGGGAGGAAGTTTCTCTGAAACCGCACTGTACGCGACCATTTCGGTTCCAAAGTGTGAGAATGAATTCCCTGTCGATGACGAGTGGTGCGATGGTAGAAAGTAGCCGTGGGCATCATTTGGAACAATTCCTCAGAACACATCCATTGTACAAGCGGTAGAACACACACAGGGAGGCAAAGTCTCTTCTCAGACTTAAGGGCTCGATACCGCAAGTGAGTTTGGAATCGTCGACAATTCTCACAGCCCGTCGTTGAACCGAGTAAAAAGGGACAAGCTGGTATTCGGGTGCACCCGCCCAGAGATGGCAGCAGTACTCCATATGGGGCCGGACTTGCGACTTGTAAAGTAGCAACCTTTGCCCCGACGTGAAGTACTGCTTCGCTCTGTTGAGTACACCAAGTTTTTTGGACGCCAGCTTTATCTTGTCTAGCAAATGATCTCGGAACTGAACATCGCTGGAGATGTCAACGCCAAGGATCCCAATGCTCTTGGGGATGGAGAGGGGAGTGTTCTGGAATTGTGGGACTACAGTGAATGGGGTTTTCTTAGCGGTGAACGCGCAGACTTGTGTCTTTGAAGGGTTGAATCGGACCAAGTTTTCCCGCCCCCAGTCAGAGACCTTGGACAGACCGATCTCGATTTGAGACACAAGTTCTTCACGCTTTTCCTTCACAACGGAACGTGGGATGCTTGCACGGCCCGTGTAATAAGCGTCTCCAGTACTGTCATCTGAGTAGCAATGTATGTTGTTGATGTCCAACATATCATTGATGTGCAATAGAAACAGCGTAGGAGACAGCACAGAGCCTTGTGGGACACCAGCATTAATGTCCATGCTATCATAGCAACTACCGTCAACTACGGCTCGTATGCGTCTGCCGGACAAAAAGCTAGCCACCCATTTGCACAAACCCTCGGGCACTCCTTAAGATGGCAACTTCGATAGAAGACCCCGGTGCCAGACCCGATCGAACGCCTTCGCTATGTCTAGGCTACATGCCAATGCCTCCCCCTGACTCTCAATGGCTAGTGCCCATCGGTGTGTGAGATACACTAGAAGGTCACCAGTTGAGCGACCGTGGCGAAAGCTATATTGACGGTCACTGATCAGGTCATGTTTTTCTAGGTATCTCAAAAGTTGTGTGTTGATCACACGCTCCATCACCTTGGAGAGGAGAGAGGTTATAGGGATAGGCCTGTTATTCGATGGATCTGATCTAGCGCCCTTTTTGGGCACCGGGTGCACATTCGCAGTCTTCTATGAAGACGGAAATTGCCTAGTGTGTTAGGAAAGCGTGAAGAGGCGCGTGAGTACAGGACATAACTCAGGAGCACACTGCTTAAGCACCACTGGTGGTATGCCGTCTGGCCCACTCGACTTATGAACGTCTAGGGAAAGCAACGCCCGCCGGACCTCGCGCTGTGTTAAAGAGATTTCCGGCATTGTCTTACCGCACCACGGTAAAGTAGGTGGTACATCGCCTTCGTCGTTCACATTCGAATTAGAGGCAAAGAGACTGCCCAATAGATCGGCTTTCTCTTTTGCACTGTGGGCCAAGTACCATCGGTCTTTCGCAGTGGTGGTAACGACGACTGGCAGAAGTTCCCCTCGGCAGCTTTAGCAAGCGACCAGAAAGCACGACCCCCAGAAGGATAGCTCGCAAGTCGCCCACCTATTTTGCCGATGAATTGGAATTTTGCTCTGGCAGTTGCTTTCTTACTGAACCTCGAGGCAGCATTTAGTTTGCGTTCTAACTCAAAAATATTCGGATCCTTCTTATTACGAGCCGTGGTCCAAGCCTCATACGCAGTTTGCTTAAGAATTTTAGCTTCTCTGCAAGACCTATTAAACCACGGTCGTTTTTTGACGCCGGCAGCTACTCGCAGGTTAGGAATGAAACATTCCATACCAGCGAGGATTTTCTCAGTGACTGCAACTGCGCAGACGTCAGGATCTTCTTAGCTATAGCAGATCTGCCTCCACGGGTACGATGCATAAAATTCTCGCAATCCATCCCAGTCTGCCGACTTATAATGCCACACACGACGCCAATTAGTTGGCCCAGAAGCATCGGGTTGTGTGCATGACATTTGAGTCCGGACGAGACAGTGGTCCGAGGAGCCCAGAGGCGCATCCACTGAGACGGAGTATCCATCCGGATGTGTAGTCAGCAGAAGGTCGAGTAAGGAGCTCGTATGGTCCTCTATATCTGGTATTCTCGTTGGAGAAAGTACCAGCTGAGAGAATCCATAGGTCAGAGCAAATTCATGAGCAGATATCCCTGCATAGTTATTGGTTCGAGAACTGAGCCACTCACGATGGTGGGCAGTCTCCCAAAATAACTAATTCTGCTGTGGGATATTGCTCTAGAACTTTGTCAGTCGTCAAACTCAGGTGCGTGAAGAGTCGAGTTACGTCCGTGTCACCGCTATGAGACCTGTATAGGCACGCATAGATACGAGTGTGGCCGCCATGATCTACGCGCACCCACAATATCGACAGGTCCCTGTCCTCAAGGCTATGAAGTCGGCGACAGCAGATATCCTCCCGGATTAACATACATACACCGGCATGACTCAAAAAATTGTGCTCGAGTTTGTAGCCGGGATAACGAAGGTATGATGTGTCGGCCGGGCAGGATATCTGCGTCTCCGTTAGAAAAAGAATGGTTGGCTTCGCAGTCTCGAGATGGTGATGGACTGCGTTAAGATTTGCGTGAATACCCCTTATGTTGCAAAAATCCACATTATATGTGGATGGAGTAGCCGCTGTAAAAACTCTTTTCTTTTTTCTATTTCTGGCCATGTTGTATGAAGTTACTTAGACTAAGGATGAGGATTCACTGCACAGACAGTTTAGAAGACAAAAAGTTGCGGTACTAAGACTGCCGAAGCTCAACACAGATGATACGGTTGCTGGCACGGCGGGCAGAAGGGCCCCTGATCCCCCTCTGTTGTAGTAGCCGGGTCCACTCCGGTCTCCTTCTCCGGCACTACTACTACTTCAGAGACTTTACACAGGTTGGCGGATCAGCCTCCCAGGGCGGAGATTAAGTGATCCCTGGGTCCGGGAACCCGTTCAACCTGCGGGCGGCCAGCAGTCAGCCGTTTCATCAGGTCTCCCTGACCGCCGAACTAGCACGCCGCGTCTACGCCGAGCAATGACAGCAACAAGCACCGTCGGTCCTCCGCTGTCCGCGCAGCGAATCCTCAAAGAGAGCTCTGGCAACCTTACTCACCGCCAGGAACACAACACTACTTAATGTTAGTGTTATTGTGGCTGCGGTTTTCTGTAAGGTGGAGGTACTTCCCCAGTTCGGGCCGCTCATTCGAGCAAGTACTCTTTATTTCTTTGTATGAAAAGAACTCGCCCAAACTTAAATTGTAATGCAACTTTTTATGTTATATGATAAGATTAACGAAGCGAGAGCTGTTTGAAATTCACTTTTTGACGTGCGGGCAAAAACGCAAGCTCCCAAGTGGCGCAAAGTAGTGACGTCACTGCGCGCTACAAAGGCCGGCCAAGGGGTAGATATACTGCAAACTGCTATAACTACAGCACAAATCTGCAAAGCGGACTTCAAAAAGATCTCTGCCTAAGTAGCAAAATTAAATTAATTAAAACAACAAGTCTCAATGATTATGGACTAACTTTAAAAAAAAACATACTTCCTATTAAAAAGTAAACGATGATTTGCTTTTTGATCTCAGAAATACAGAAGCGCTTAATAATCATTTTCAAAACCTTTCAGGTAAATCTAGTGAACTACAGGCCCATGGCAAAAAAATACCCTGTGAAATGACCCACAAATGCCTGTAGTCTATAACGTCACTATTTGACATTTAACATACTTTTAATTTTATAAGAATGATTATTCAATATAATACGCATTACCTATAAATTTTATTTCATTTTCAAAATCCACTATCAAAAATTTTCTAAAATCCTAAAACTCCCAGGAAGTTTATAAAATATCACTCGATATGTTACTTATGACTTTACCTACAACTTTAAGTGTTTAATAAATAAAGCAATCATAATGTCATCAATAATTTATTCAACTATCCCTGATATCTGGAAAACATCTTTCGTAAAACCACTGTCGAAAATGCTTAACCCGATGGAATATACAGATCTAAGAGGTATAAATTTACAACCATATTTCTCGAAAACATTAGAGAGAGTAGTGTGTGAACAACTTTCAGATTTTCTTGAAAGTAATAATGCCTAGTATACAGCCTGCTTTTGGTAAAAGACATAGTGACACCACTACTTACGTGGTAAGGATAGTGCCTTGGTTCTTTTCGCGCGCAACCGTTGTATTAATGTTGACTTTCGATGTGAAAACTTGCATACTATGGGTTTGAAATAAGGGCAATAAAATGGTTTGAAAACAATTTGTATGACATGTTTCAATTCATAGAAGTAATCACAAACAGTATCATCAACAACGTCTACCCTTTTTTAACACGTGGCGTACCGCAAGGTTAAATACTGGATCCTTTTTTATTTATACTTCACAGTGCCGCTGTAATATGATACGTCCAAAACTGCTGGTATCATTTGTACTCAGATGACCTTTAAATATATATATCTTTAAAACCTAGTGATACCCTGTCTTCTGTTTATAAAATTAATGGGGACTTAAACATAGTTGTTTCCTGGCCATGTTACTCGCTTGTGCTGATCCCTTCAAAATCTCCTTTCTTCAAAATCTCAATTCTTAATTTTAGGTTCTAAGAAGCAAATCAATCGCTTAGAAGCCCACAACCTAAACGACCATATTTCAGTCCATAGTCCATATTTCGCTTCAATGAAGTAAATGAGCCGATTCAAAATTTTGAGCTTGTCATTTGACAGTGAACCACGTTTCGAAGAGCATTTAATCTAGGCAATAAAGCTTTGTTACTAAAATACTAAAAACTAACTGTAAATCTATGAATCAAACTTTGTGTTATTATTTTTTCTTTCTTTCTTTCAACAAAGTTGTATTCAGTGAAATGTATTTTTTGCAACAAAATAACACTCTTTCGCAATAAAATAAAACTATAATAGTCTTAAGTATTTATTATGGAACACGTTGACGAAATTTCATTGAAAAACGATAAATAACTAGCAAATAAAACTGTTTTTCCCGTAGAAGAATCCCTCTAAAAACGAAGAGTCAAGTTTAAAATATATAAAATTCAATTTTTTTCCGTACAGTCAAAACGTGGTTACGCATACTTCTAGTCGCACGCACACAAACACCGTGCCGTTTTTAGGTTTTTTTCGCTACGGAATTTCTTGATTCGGTTGCTGCGCTCAGAGCCCGCTATAAAAGCTATGCAATAGCTTAAAAATTGAACCAGAAACAGAAGAATAAAAGATCAAACGGTTTTTTTGTTAATCAAATGAGGTAAATATGAGGGTTAATTTCCATTTAACATACAGATAGCGCTGTTTTGTAGTTCTCTTTTTATTTTGACAGTAATCACAAAACTTCACAACTATAAAAGAAAATTGTCAACTGAATACGTGGGATATCCTAGCGAAATACTTAGACTGTAAGATTAGGTACCAATGGAACAGCATAAGAATCTTACAAATAAACTCAGTTCGATACTATAAAATTAAATACAGCGAACCGAATCACAATGTAAACTGAATGTTCAACATGATAACATTATTCAAGTAACTAATAAAACAAATAGCTTTAATAAAGATCGGCCGACACAAAATGGGATTACACCACCAAAACAAAATAAACTTAATGATACCGAAATTCGTTCCGCGCGCCGAGATCCAGTAGCTTCCGTTCCGAGATTCAAATTTAGAACTTTTTTCTTTTTTTCTGTATCAGATATCTTTTTTTATTTTCGTTTGAAGCTAATGGTTTTTAGGTTCTTCACCGGCCTGATATTGTTTTCGGATAAGTTAGTGTTAATGACTGTATGGCCATAATGTATAAGTATGGCATACCTAATATGGAAGTTACTGGGGTTTTTTATAATGAAATTGATTCAAGTTTTCTTTTTGTTTTATATGTGAGACAGTTTTTATGAGAGTTTAAAGACAAAACTTTTTTTAAGCATACCGTTTGGTACTCGGCTACAACTTTAGAGTAAAATCAGAAAAAAACGTCACGGAATCCGAACTGTCGTTAATTTCTCCTTTCATTAAAGGTATGTTATTTAAATCTAAGTTTTTATAGCAACGTCTGGTACTTCGCTACATAGTAAATTAGAAAAACGTCGCAGTCACCATTAACGTTGCCTTCCAAATACCCAGACTGCAGTTGTTCTCTTTTGGGAAATATTTTTTTCGCCCGACCAACCCATCGTGTAGCGTTAACCTAACTTTAAAAATCTGGAAAAATCACCAGGACAAGTTTTTTAGATATCCACAGTAATTTTCATAATAAGTTAAACCCTAAGTTGAAATGTGTAAGACACTTTTCGCCCCTAGGTAGGAGGTGATTTTCCTAAAACGGCGGCGTCAAATCTTTTTTTTCAATCTAAATACCTATAATTTTTTTATGAATTAAGATTTAAAAGGCGGATGATGAACCTCTGTACAAAATTTTGAGTATTTTGTGCTCTGCGTTGATGTATTAGTTTTTTTTATTTATTAAGATTACTTGAATTACTGCACTTACGTGTTACTTAAACAATTAGGAAATTACTAAGTAATTAGGAGCAATAGGTAATTTTATTTAAGCACCTACTTTATAATTTTAATGATGACTTTACCTAAATAACTTTTAATTTAACGGGACACAAAGTATAAACATTGTATTCAATAAAACTATTAGAACAGTTTCCATAGCCTCTTTAATATTTTCACCGTTGCACAAAATGAGCACCAAATCGAAGTCGTGATCTATTTTTTCTCGTCTGTTCAGCACCCTGATTGCTGTCGTAACGAGCGACCATCCGGCCCCAAATCGCATTTGCGGTTGACTTTAACCGCACTTTAACGATATTGGTTCAATGCTGCTACTTGCTTCCATTCTAGCCTTCCATAATCCGAATAATGGTAATAATATGAAAGTTATAATCTTTGTTTGTAGGAACTGATGCAAATAGCATCTACTATTTTAGGGTTCCGTTCCCAAAAAGGAAAAAAATAATAACAAAACCTGAGTTGGAAAATTAACGCCATCTAGCGCAAATAAATAAGATTATAGTGTTCATTTGTTGTTAGCAAAGTAAAAAAAATGGCAGCCTGAAATAGGTACGTTTATTTTCTACGGTCATGTGTTTTAAATTTTGCCATCTAGTTTAAGCTTTAATATCTAACTAAACAGCGAATTATTATAGAAGGTATTTTGGAAGCTACTGGTTTTCTTATTTAACTAGATTAATTTTCCTAAATGGTTCCTTAAAATCGAATAGCCTCAGTGATCTATAGCTCTGATTATAGGCATGATTTGTCGTAAATTGTGTGGTACAGTACGGAACTTTTATTGCGCTAGCCGATTTTTTTATTGATTGACATTGAACTCTGCTCCCTCCTTGGGATTGGGCTGGCTGGAGTCATATAATTAAAAGCTAGCATAGTGTCTACGCATTTTTCTTAACTTAGCTATTTTTGACAAAAATATTGCTGCTCTATTATGTATCAACCCTCAGTGGTTAATCTTAGTGACACCCTAAATTATAATTATCAGATTTTTTTTTTTTAATTATGTTTACCGAATAGGCGGAAAGAGATTTTAGAACCCTTCATCGATCAATTACCGCTCACGTTTGAATAATGTTTATTCAGTACCTACGCTTAAAGTATTTTCAAAATTTAAATCTCGTTTCTCGCTGATTTCGTACCATTCTCCGTTAAACATGGAACATCCTGTAATTTTCGGGCGAAGACTTACTTTAAAATTTGATTTTAATACTTTTGGCAATTTAGTTTTTAAATATATTAATATACGTCCTAAACGTCAAAAAGTGTAACATTTCAATCTTGATACTTGGATAGTGAACCATGACATAAATTAATTTTCGAAACAATAATGCTAAAAGAGCTTAACATACATTTAGTTTAATTTAAGTAGCTATCGTATATTTATTCGCCAAAATAGCAGGCAGTGTCATTTTAACAGAAGTAAGGATAAGGACGGATATCGCTTCCCGTGATCCTTTTACTCTCGGAAGAGACAACCAGGCCACAGTATAAAGACATCCAGTATTTCCTACGCCTTTAATATCGAGGTGAACGTCAATATGTAGAAACCTTTTAAACCAATTCTGATCAAAACAATTTCTGTTGAAAGTATTTGTTCGATAGACGTTTTCACTTCAAAATTATAATAGGCGTGGCATTATGGTTTCCGTCTTGCGAATTTTTATGGCGTGGCATTATGGTTTTCGTCTGACGATCAGCCTGACGCGAGTTTATAATTTTTTACCCATCTCATAATTAACCTAATGTAAATAAATCTTGAATTGAATGAATTTAAGATCAGGACACGTGACCTGACGCGAGTTTAACATTTTTTACCCATACCAAAACAAGTGCACAAAGCCGCTAAAGAAGTTCTCACTTCAAAAACTTAGTCGAAATATGGGTCCGGAAGAGGGCAGGCGGCGTTTTCACTTTGCTTATTGATATTATATTATTAAACTAGCTCATTCTCGCGTCCACGTGAAGGTTTGAGAAACTAAGAATGCTTTTTACTGTATAAGGGTTTGAGGTTTTACCTACAAAATATCGGAATGCTTATTCAATTTTTTATCTCTTATTTATAATTCAAAAACGCCTTATTATTCAAAAACGGTAAAACACGTCAATCCTAGTATTTAATTCTGAGGCCAAATACTTACCATTTTTTATGCGTTTAGCTTCAAAAATTACTGATTTTTATCTCTGATGAACTCCCAACGCTTTAGGCAATTAATTTTGCAAAAACCTTTCTTAGTACTCTGCTACGTTAGAAAATAAAAACCTCTGTGCGAATTTTCATATCTCTAGACCCAGTAGTTTGGGCTATGCGTTCATGTATCAGTCAGTCAGGTTAATCTTTTATTTATGTATACAGGGTAAAAGGAGAAGGCGGTCATTGGATAATGATATACATAGGAACTGGATAGCGTATTTCCTAGCCAGCTGTGTAAAAAAATGGTAGGTACAGTGCAACCAACTTTTCTGACCTTTTGACCGTGGGTGTTTGGTCGCTACTGACGTTGTAAGTTCACTTAATTTTGATGTGGCGACTGTAGTTTTGTTGTTAGACCAATGGGTCAGAAAAAATGTCACACTAAAAATAACTGGATAGAAACATTTTTTATTTTTCACATTGACAAAACTGTATTCAAAGGTTTTTGATGAATCACCTGTTTAAACCTAGATTTGAACATGCGCAATGTAAAAAAAAATATTGTATTTTATGTGGTTGAATAGAAAGGGTTATTTATGAGAATGAAGTTCGTTTCGTTAGCTACTTAGTATCTCAAACTAAGATTAAGTGCAAAGAAAGATAGAAAATTATTATTTATATTACTACAAGACTTTTTACTGAACAACTTAATTAATAAAAAAGATGAAGAGTTGCAAACGGGACTATGATCTCCAATTCTTACACCAAAGGTTTTTATTCATGGGGTCTCATATTGAACAAGTCGTAAGTTACTCGCAAATAAGCGAATTATTTTCACCACATACTGTCTCGCTTATTATATTTTAGTATTCTTTATTATTAATACTATGTTATTTAATAAAAAACGAAACATCTATACATATAAAATGCCTGAATGACTGATGGATCAACGCACAGCCTAAAACGCTGATCGTGGAAACCTAAACTTGGATGGTGTGTTCTTTGTATGACGTAGGCATCCGATAAAAAAGGATTTTTCGAAATTATACCCCTAAGTGGGTGAAAAAGGGGGGCAAAGTTTGTACGGGACAACGCTATTCCTTGGTCCAATCTACTTCAAATTTTGCATAAAACTTTTTAAACAGAATTGATGGAAGACGTGTTTCGTATTTTATTCAAATTCATTCCCTAATAGGGTTAAAAAGGGGTAGAAAAATTTATTTTGGAGGTGATTTGCTTCGAAGTTGATATCAATACTCCTTAGTGCTTTTGATTTAAATAACATTTTATTTTGACACATGTTTGAATACTCAATCCGATTTTATTCAAAACGTACACTCACTTAAAAACATAAGCATGTACTCTTTAAAATTGTAACGTCTCGATAGTCTCCATACTATATTAGTAACTCATTTGAAGGTTTCTAAGCTTAAAGAGGTTATGAACTTTTCAGGTAATTGATTTTTTGTGTATAGTTATAGTTTTCTTTTTCTACCTATATACATATTTCGTGACTCACGCTGGTCGAAGGGACGACACATAGAGCGACAACCAAAGCCGAGGCTCCTTTAGAGTCTCGCCCCAACAGCCCGGTTGAGCAGTTATGGCTGCATCAGACAACTGCATAGTCCGTTCAAAAAAAATATATATATACATATAAAATGCTTTTTCCTGAATGACTAACTGACGGATCAACGCACAGCCTAAACCGCTGATCGTAGAGACCTGAAACTTGGAGGGTGTGTTTTTCGTATGACGTAGGCATGGAAGGATTTTCCGAAAGGGTCAAGTGCGAGTCGGACTAGCACAATAAGGGTAAACCGATTTTAATGAAATTTTGGTAAGTTGTGATGCACACGCCGGGGAAGGGTTCTGGGAAAGAAAAAAAAGGTCAAGTGCGAGTCGGATTCGCACAATAAGGGTAAACCGATTATAATGAAATTTTTCTAAGTTGTAATGAACACGCCGGGAAAGGATTCTGAATTAGTACAATCCTTTTACAATATGTTGGTGCGGCAGTAAAATAAACAACGTTCGCTGGATGAGCTAGTATATTATATGAGCCTTTTGATCATAATCATAAAATACAGGAAGGTTATTTTTTAAATTTTCACGGGTTCGATACATGACTCAGACAGGTGATTTCTCAAAAAATTTGAACGAAGCTTTTCTAATTTGAGGAAATAAAGGAACGTTATGTTTCAGCGAAATTTTGCCATCATCAATATTTAAGGTACTTTCCCTCCAATGATCGCCTTTTCTTCATTCTGTATATGAGTATACAAATACCCCATCTGTCTCTCGGTAATCCCTTGTATACCAATAGCCTCTGTATAAGAGACTAATAATACGACGTAGAAAGAACAGATTGGTAGTGTTGGACTTCCCAGTTTAGGATGTGGAATGGGAAGGGTAGAGCCGGCCGGTACCATAAAAAAAATACGCTCTTATATTTATTTATATTTCCGGTAATTGTAAATTTTTTCTGTCTCCTATGCATATACCTTCTAAAGCAATCCGATAGATTCATTCTCACTGAATTTTTACTTTAAAAATTAAGCAATAACATTTTATTAAGGTAAATAACTTCTAAGATTCTTCAAAGAACGGCAATGCTTTACGAGTCGCTCTATAAATTTACACGTTCTGCAAAATTATTGGAATTTTTATTTAAAAACTCATTATACAAAAAATTGCAGTGTAATGTTTTCTCAAAAACTTTTAGTAGGGTTCTTGTGAGCGTTCGATTTCGTGTAAGATGCCAGTGCACACTGCACATGCAAAGAATTATGTTTGTGTGAGAATGTGGTTGTAGCGTTATGCAGCTCCTAGAATTGTTTTGTTTACTTTTTGTAATAAAGTTATAAATAAGCAAATGACTCACTTGTCCACGTTTTAAAGTTATCGACATTGAATGTGCTGTCATCCAAAAATTGGATCCATCCCGTTTCAATTATTTTATCTCTTTTCAAGAAAATCATTTTTATCACCATTTTGTTGTCATACCTACCGTATCATTGGCCGTTGCACCCTATTACACCTATGTGTTAATTTTTTAAACTAATTTCAGTCATTAAATCCTTCGGCAGTCGATTAATACGCAGTTTGTTTTAAATGTATACACAAGCTTTTCAAAGGATTTTAGTTTTATTATTCGCCACCTAATAAGAAACTTCGACTGCTGTTAAACTGTTTATTACCTATATGTTTGCTCGATCGCAGTAGAATTTGCGATGGAAATCAGTATCCAGACTAAAGATGCTGGTCAGGAGTCTGACTTGCAGTTTACCGATTTTTTACTTTCATACTAATCTTGTCATGACCATCACGAACACAATACGAAAAAAAATTAGCCAAATTGGCCAAAGTATCCTTCGTCATCCATTTAGCAATTATTTTTTTATTTGTATAAAAACTCATTAACAAAACATCACACTTCACTTTCACATATTAACATATACTATCATTTGTCCGAGGCTCGCCTGCGCTAAATTCGGTTAGCGGCGTGGGATTCCTACGGCAACTAATTGATTATAGTAGATAGTAAGGAAGTTTGCTGTAGTATTGGTTATAGTTTTTTACATTCAATTTTGTGTTGTATTTTATCTTCCACTAGATAGTTTTACGGTTAATACCTACCTGTATAAACAGACAATAATAATACCTATTAATAAACAACAGAAAATATCCATGTTTTTACGATTAGTTAGTTGTTAGTAAGTTAAATATCTTATTTTGCATATTTAGGATAATTATGTTTTTTTTTTATATGTATATTTTTTTTGTTTTTTTATCTTCTCGCTCACTTATTAGTAAGGACGATGTCGTTATGTTTAAAAGTAGCTATAATTCATCATTGTGGACGATGATGTTGACTCCGTAGCACAGTTTTTCAACTAGTACGGAGGTCAAAGAAAATTCTCTACAGTCTATGTAATGATATAGTTTACTATTTCGCATGTTATAAAATTATAACTTGTTAACCTAAATTGTAAACTTTAGTAAATAAAAATTTAATTCATTCATTCATTCACTTCCTGCCATAATCTGACTTGCACTTGAGGTTTTTTAAGTAGATATGTCCTTTCCCTCATCGGTTCGGCCTAATTCCTTTTATTTTTCTGTAACTGGTTCACTAACACTTAACATTTTTTCAATAAATAATATACTGCCAATAAAGCTAAAAAATATACATAAACGGATAGACAGACTGAAAGACGCTGAGTTTTATAATAGATATGTCTTGATATAATATATGAATAACAAGCAAGCAAACACACAAACGTTCCGTCTTTATAAAATTAAACATGATATATAAATTTATATCTTAACTGTGGCTATCTATTTTTTCCAAGCCCAATACGTGTAGTATAAGTACATATAGTTTGATTTACTGATCGTTCACAATCACAGTGAAATATTGGGAGAAGAACTATTTCTGGATATTTTTATTATAAGTATTGACTGAGACACACTGTTAAACATCTATAGATACATGGTGTTTATCAAAGTATGAAAAGTTAGTCAATTTTTCAACCTCTCCTTCTCTTGAAATTAATCTTGAAATTAAAAATATTTCTAGGTGTTCGTCTTGATAATAGATTTTTACTGTTTTGTGAATCTCAAAGAACAAAATTGACAAGGTACGTAAATTTAAAAATAAATAAGAATATACCCACCAGTCAAATAACGTGACGTCTTTGGTTTTTCATACACTGTACTATTATGTTACAACAAATAATAATTTTATATATAATAATCGTAATATAATATATTTATACAAATATAATATATAATAATAATTTCCGTAAGTATTATTCACCGAGCAAAAGTCCAATTTTCATAAGCTGTTACTTTTTGTTTGTTACTGTGCTGAAGAAATTACTTAAGAAAAAATTAATAATTTTGAAACCCAATCCTGGATTCGATGTGATTCCATGCGTATGTGCGTGCGTACGAATAACCAGCAGGGAGCTAAATGCGAAATAACTATATAACATATAATGTATGCAAGTACTTTTACGGTTCTCGACAGTAAGAGAGGTAAGACCTACTTGCACACATTTTCATCCCGAATTCTTGAGTCTGGAATGCTTGACACTTTTCGCAGTAAGACCGCTAATCTATATTAAGTCGCAGGTATTGCGCACCGCGAAAAAAGATAAACTCGGAATGTACATAACTCGCACAAAGTAAGCACGTTTATAAACACTTTTCCAACTCCGAACTTTATGTAGTCGGATATTTCTAAATGCAGTCGCACTTAACTTATTCCATTCAAATCCCGTGATGTAATAAATAAATAAATAATTATCTACTTATATGACATAAACCTACGAATGAACAAGGATTAAAGGATGTCATTTTACATTTTCCCTAACAAATTGTTAATATTTTTCTAAATTTCTGATATAGGTAATCATTATTCCAAAATAATTTTAATTAATGTCATTCTATATATTCATAGTAATTTATGTCATGATATATTTAGCTTATTGGAAAAAATAGACTCAGTGGAACCTATGACGTTATTTAAAAGAAAAGAGTAATGGTTTTGAATTTATATTATGTCGTACAATATTTGATAGTGGTCCTAGATTTCATGCAAAAACTGGTCGACCGCATAATAAACAAATACCGATATCCCTGCACGTTGATTTTTTTGAGGCATCGCCACTCCATCGCTTTAACAAACTCAATGCACTGTACAGGCACACTCATGTATATATAGTTCACCTGAGTGTCTTTATTCTTATGAATCATATTTTATCTATTTTTTATGACGTTCTGTGTTTTATTGTCATCTTATTTTACATTTAAGTTTTTATTTTCTTTTTTTTTAATATTGTTTTTAGGTACGACTAACAAATATATTTATCTGATAAAAATTTCCCTCTGTTCCGTTTAACTGTTAAGAATTAAAGTATGAGTCAGCAACAATTATTTTTAATATCTTAATGTTTGAGACTTTTTAATTTCAAAAGTAATTATTAGACACTTATTTTGTTTTAATTCTGTTTAAGGTTCAAAAAGGGCTTTTTTTTACTTTTAGATCAGTACAGTGTGTGCAAACTGTAAACTAACAGTACATCGGTATGACATCACAGAAATGTAAAGGATACTTTATTAAACTACGCAATGAATTTGTATAAGAACCCTTAAAACAAATAAAAGCTAGGTATATCGTGCTCATAGACAGCCACTCATGACACGGAGTACTCTACAGAAATTTTCATACAATGAATTCATAGCCTCAGTGGCGCAGTAGGCAGCGCGTAAGTCTCATAATCTTAAGGTCGTGAGTTCGATCCTCACCTGGGGCATTCTTTTTGTAATCTTTTATTAATTAATCTTTTATAAAAAAGGAACAATTTTGAATGGTATGTAGCCCATAATGTTTAGTATATTTTCTTACCACCATCATATGTTAAAAAATCATTGGTCGTAGAAACCAAAAACACACAATAAATTTAAGAGGAAACATCATAACTAAGTGAATGCAAAACATTTGCTGTCGCTCTAGGACCCGGTCCAAGATCGAATATGCGATAGGGATAACTGAGCCTCGGGCTGTTTTACGTACTATAGTAATCATCAAAATCGGGGTGTCGTATTCCCCACTTTCCTCTTCTAAATCTCAACCAAATTAAATAAAAACCCTTAAATGTGATGAATAACTTCGTGTCTGTACGTTTTACTTTCTTAAAAATTAGTTTTCATATTGGTATAGCACACGTCTAAATATGTCATAAAAAAGAGTATTTTTTTTTGTATTTTTGCAGGGCCCCAGTTTATATAGGAATGGCATATTAAAAAAAGCAAAACATACAGACATAGTGATTGTGTATTTCTATTATACATAAATATATAACACAATATACAACAGCGATATATTTCCTCTTGAGTAATAATAAACTCCTACTTACCTAATTATATTTTTGAAAATGACTTTCTAGTTAATTGGTTGGTGGTAAATATTTCGAATACGGCTTACTAATGATTTCGACGAATTGTGACAAAGCTAAGGTTTACCAAGTACTAAAGGTAGGTTTCCGAGCCTTGCGGCATGTGCTGCGACAGCAGACGGTTTATTCCGTGACAGCAAACGACATTCCTTAATAGTATCAATGTATGCAAGACTGTTTCTGGCACACGACTGCAACTTGCTGTGACGTGTACGTGACAGTAGACGAAATCCGTCGCACAATTCTTCACACACTTTATAATACTTTGCCTAAAAGTGAAACTTCGTTCCTAATTCCTTAACTTTGCAACGCAGCATACAAATGACCTGTTTTTCACAGGGATTAATTAGTTCATAAGCTAACAGGCTGGACTATCCGTTGCAGAAGCAGTGGGTGCATATGCATACGCAATTGTAACCGGTCTAACCGGAGTTAATTAGAATTATATTAATTAAAAATATTTAAAAGAGAATGTGTATACTACTAACCTTAGTCAATAAGTTTATATTTGTTACTAACACCATATGGATATTTTATACCGAAATAAATGTTTTTATTGATTGATAAGTAATGAATAACCCAACGCAGCTGCAGCCGACTTCAGAATCTATAAAACAGTATTTGACGGCCGTCAGCTCGTGCGGAGTTCGGAAACCCACCTTAAGGCGCGCAGCTATGCGTTGGAATATTCCGTGGATCCAGTGAAATTACTTTATAATTTGATTTTACTCCCGGGTTCTTAAACTCACGGTTATTACCTGGTCGTTACGTTTTAATATTTTAGCTACAAGAAAATCAACACATAAATGATGTAAATGAATAAATAAAACTATTTTTTTTTAATTTCTCATTTACGTCGATAGTTCATGTGATTGTTTTAGTTAGCTGCTCAACATCATTATGTTTAAGATGATGGCATACCGAAACGAGTAGAGTTTGCAAAATAATTATTAATTTTGTTACAGTCCTGAGTACACTTTTGACGTCAAAAATATATATATGTTGTAGTTCAAACCTTAAGTAAGGGAATTTGCTAATATTAAAATAATTTGCCTATTAAAACATTTAGAAATAAAATAATTCAGACAATCTATTTTTGGATCAAGTTTCAATATTTTGTGTTCCCTCCTATCGCCCTATTAACTGCTCGAAGACGGTTCGCACTCCTCTATCAAAGCCGATTTCAGCTCATTCACACTTGAAGGAGCAGGATTTCTGAAACGAGCCCTCCTCTTCAGTTCATCCCACACGTGCTCAATGAGATTCAAGTCCGGGCTGAGCGCTGGCCAGTCTAATGTGGCGATACCGACACTTTCGAAGTATTCAGTTGTAGTACGGAAAATGTGACAACGAGCGTTATCGTGCATAAGGAGGAAGTTATCACCGATATATACTGCATAGGGAACGACATGTTCCAGCAGAATATCGGAAATGTAGCGGTTTGAAGTGAGACCGCCTCCTCGTCCCCCGCCAGGCACGAAAACAAGCTCCGTTTTACCGTCGAAAGAAATGCCGGCCCACATCATACAAGAAGCACCCCCATAAGTCACCGTCACAGGTAAACAGCACAGCGCAAATCGCTCCCCAGGCCACCTGTAGACCCGACCCCTTCGGTCGCTGCCGTGCACACATTCTGCACTCGTCGGAGAACAGGACTCGCCTCCATTGCTCAACCTCCCAATCAAGATGGGAGCGAGCAAATTGAAGGCAAGCTTGTCGGTGACCTGCCGTCAGTTTTGGGCCTTTGGCAGGCTTTTTTGGTATTAAATTTGCTTGCTTAAGTCTTCGACGAACTGTCCACTCGCTGGCAGCTACACTACGAATATTTAGGAGCTTTTGCTGGACGTCGACACCAGTCAAATGCCGATTTCGGAGAGAGATTGTCAAGATAAAACGGTCATCTCCCTCCGATATGTACCGGCGCCGTCCAGATCTTGGTCTCGGGATAAGGCCACCACTCTCGAAAGCGTTTATAAACTTTCGAAACACAGGACTTATGTGAAGCTGACGTGCGGCAGCCCGCTGGCTGAGCCCTTCTTGCAATAAGGCGACGATTTGTGCTGCTTCTGTAGGTGTTATATCCATTGTCGTCCAAGTTCAAGGGTCAATGTGTACCGGTCAACGTGTAGAAGCCGACTGATAAAGAAAATTCGATAACACGTGCTTTTATAGGGGGTTGATAGACCGCAAAACGCGACGTATCAAACAATTGAAACATATCTTTTTCCTTACTCTTTCACTTAATCCAGGATAGCTCCTTAAGTACTCATGTGATTTAAATGAATTTGGTATCAATTTAAAGTTAACAGTTTAACCTTCAAAATGTTACAATTTTATTATTCTTAACTAGTTATAAAGGTACTCAAGATCGCGCGGAGTCAATTGCAAGTAAGTGATTCCATAGTTTTGCTCGCGAATGTATATAGGTAAGGTTAAAAGACAAGACAAAGTGAAGCTGGCGTCCAAAAAACTTAGTATATGCAACAGAGCGAAGCAGCACTTCACTTTGGAGCAAAGGTTGCTGCTTTACAAGTCGAAAATTCGGCCCAATATGTACCCGGATACTAGCCCTTTCCCTTTGACTCTCTTCAACGACGGGCTGTAACAATCGTCGACGATCCCAAACTCACAAACCGTATCAAACCCTTAAGTCAAGACTTTGCCTCCCTGTGTGTGTTCTTGAATAATGGGTTGTACTCCGAGGAATTGTTTGAAATGATGCCCATAACTACTTACTGCCATCGCAACGCTCACCATCGGCATTCATCCTCACACCTTAAAACCTAAATGGTCACACACACTGCGGTTTCAGAGAAACTTTCTCCTGCGAAGGCTTAGGTCGTGGAATGAGCTCCCTGCTAGGGTTTCTCTAAGGACTACAGTTTGGGGTTCTTCAAGAAAGAAGTTATTAGATTTTTAAAGGGTCATCGGGATTTATGTCCCAGGTGACCGCTTACCATCAGGCGTACCGCAAGCTTGTTTTCCACCTTAATTTTATAAAACAAAAGGTAAACTTAAAAAGAAAAACCCTAAGTACTAAATTTCATCCAAATTGCTATAATAGCCGCAAATAAAGGATAAAATTGATTACGTTCGTAATTTTAATACCTTTTTGCTTAAATACTCTCTTTTTAAGTTACCTTATATACCTTAAGTTACATACCCATTGTATGTAAGTTAAGGTACCTTTTGTAACTCTTATTTTTATTTAATAAAAATTATAAAAATATCTTTATTTATAGAGTGAGATATGAGCGTGAACTTGTTATAAATATTGAATTTCTATTGGTACTTTATAAACATAGCTTAGGATGATTGTTACTCTCCGACGTGAGGCTCAAATTTTCATACATGTATTTGCAAAATCAGCGTTGGGGAAATTGAGTTCATTTTAAGAAGCTGTACCTAACTAAAAAATGATCTTATTTGCTGCAGATTTTTTTAAATCTATTAAATACTTTTAAAAATATACATGATATATTATTATACATGATACAAATACCCAGCACAAAAATGGGCTATATTTTCCACCATCTAGGATAAAAATTATGCACGAAAGCCTACAATACATGGCCATAAAATTTATAACAAACTACCACTTGATATAAAAAAAGAAACCAGATTTACATCATTCAGTGATACCTGATGAATTCTTAAACGCAATTACATGAAATTATTAAATTAAATTATAATGCAATTATCTATCCTCGACCCATATACTGTTAAATTTTTACACACAAATCAAATACTTATTTAATGAAAGAATAATAAAAACTATACATTAAATACAGATATAATAATAAATTAAAATAATTCGCAAAATATTAATAACTTAACACTTGTTAACATGTATTATTTTAAAAAAATTTAATAATTAAGAAATTATAAAATAAATAATTAAAATTTAAAATACAAAAAAATGAAGAATATGAAAGAAGTTATATACAGAATTATACTATAGAAAAAGATTTTCTATTGCATGTAAAGTAATAAATAATGTATGCCTAGTATTGCAATCCCTGTGTGGGTCCTAACTCGCAAGTACTTACCTAACGTAAGACCTTAATTGTACACTTAGACTGCATTAAATGTTTTGAATTTTAATTTTAGTATCAAAAGTTAATAGACCTAGAAATATAATTCTGTCGTTAACGCTAATTTTATTTTTGTACTAAGCAAAGTTAAATATTATATCTGATACTTAGCTCTAATAAAATTTTCCTTTAGTAGGTATTTCTTTTTTCGAACCGCTGATATTGCAAATATGTATAAAAAACGTTCATCACATTGGAAAGTCACGATCCTCTTAAATAACTTTTTTGTTGATCCATTAGACTCCGTACTTTGCGTTAGTTAAAAAAAAACAGTAAAAAAATAAAGAAAACCATAAAAGCTGCCGTCTTGCGATGCGTTATTATTTTTATATGTCCACCCCCTCCCAACCCTTTTAAGAGTACCCCCTACCCCCCTAGATGCAAGCATAGCATACACACACACATTGGAAACATCTATAAACGGGTTAAAGAAAAATGTGTCTACCTGAAAACGTACGATGTATGCATTTTTTTTTACGTTTTCTTTGCCATCCGCGATTCTCATATTACCGATATAAAACTGAAAAATATATTTTTAAAATTCAAACTAAACTAAGTCTTACCACATTGCGATACGGTTACAAATAATTTGAAAGCTATGCAAAATACAAAACACACATACACATTTTTTACTCTCACACAAACGTAGTTACGCCGTTTAGAAAAAATACAGTGCACACATATAAATTGCATGCGCAGTTCGAAAGGGATGCACTCATAGTCTTAAAACGCTCCCACATACAAGGCATTTTACACACACACGCGCAAACCGTCTGAAGTCTAGATACACAGACTGTATACGAATGTACTCATACACTTTCAGACCTAAAGAAAGTCTTACATGTGTTGTGGAAATGCCTTTTCTTGCAGCAACCTCTCGGGAAGAGTTTCATAGCGAATACCTCGCGGTACAGACATCTAACCGTTCTTCCAAAATTCCAAACCTTAAAAACTCTGAGAGTTTAAACAATACCAAAGTTATTTAAAATAGAAAAGAAACTACACTTTTTAGTTAAAAATACCACAAATCCATTGGCCACGCAATCGGGAAATAAATAAAAAGAAATTCTTCACTCGTTCCGCAGAGTAAAAACTCGTTCAAAAATCAAAAGCTACAAAAACCCGCGAAAACAAAAAGAAGCTAAGTGAAATTGACCAAATAGATATTTTAGTGATTGGCCGTGAATCGTCTAATTAATTAGTTATTGGTAGTTTACATTTATTTGTGAAATAAATAATGTTAGAAGAAACACGTGTTTCAGTTGTGCATTTGTGATGTAAATGTGTTTGTTAATGAGAGTCAGTGGAGCAGTGTTGCAACAGTGTGTGTGTTGTCTTTTGTTTCATCGTGTTGATAACAAGCAGTTATTTATGTCACATGTTGAAGGTTAAACGCCGACGTTTCAACAATGCTTATAATTACATTCAAATCAAACAATTATTTCTTTAAAAAATCATTTAGGCTTCTGTACTGCACAGTAAGCTTACAGAATCATTTTGTTATATTTATCTTTCTGTCTGGTCGCATGCAGTTTTCGTAGAAAAAAATCACAAAGAAAATTATAAATTTCTTATTTTATTATGAGAAAAACTTAAATATTTCAACATAGTCTTCGTACTATTAACTACATAATATTAACGGTACCTGCGAAAGCCTCGAGGCACATATTTTCTATAATTGATAATAAAAAAACAAAAAACACATATTTTAAACTAATTATTTAGTATCTTATTTGATATAAAGTACTGTTAAATTGTTTAATTTGAGTATGAAAAAATATATCCAGTTTGCCTCATTTCAAATTGTGATAGGATAATAATTATTTAAATTGTGTACTTAAATGAAAGAGCATTGTATCAATGTACTTGCAATTATTAACCATTTCTATTTTTTTTTTTCCATTCTAATAATATTTCTTATGTCCATCTAAACAACGAGCTTCGGTAAAATAAAAAAAAAAAAAAGACAGTCTTTATGCATATAGACTTAAGTGCGTCCTTTTGTCACTACACAATGACATCGATGAATTCGACGAGATCGAGCGAGAATGTTTTTTTTTGTCTTCATTATAAAGATATTCTTACAATTTGTGAAAATCTAAACTTTTCAAAACTCTAAATGGTGACTGCAAGTTGCACATTAGAGTTTTGTTTTTAATAGGAAAAAAATTTAAAAAGTTAGTCACAGCTTACTAACATTACAATATTATGAATCGGTGTTTTCGCTCAAATTTGGCTCACATGTTTTTAAGTTATCCACAATAATTATTTTACGGTGTACGGAATTCTAAGTTGGCTGGTTTTTCAGTTCATCTAAGATTGGTTGGTCATGTAGCGATAACTTTTGACTCAAGTGAGTTGTGTCACTATGTGTGCTACAATGTGTAACTTAGTATTAATATTTTTTCATATCAGCTTTTAGGTGGCCTTAGTAAGTTTTTTACCGAAAATGGACATTTTAATGCCGAATTTTTTACAATTTTAGGGTTCCGTAATTCCGAATGAAAAAACGGTGAAATAAGATCTCTCGCGTATCTATCTGTCCGTCTGTCCGCTCCAAATCTAGGGCACCAATAAAGTTGAAATACATATGTACCAAACATATGTAAAATAGGGTGTAAAATATATTACTATCAAATCTATTTATTTTAAAATAGTAGTAACTCTTTTTATTTTAAAACAAGTGAAGTATAAAGCAGCCTTGGAACAGGTCCATTATTTATAGTAATAATTTAAAAGTTATAATATTAGCATTATATAAAACAAATTTCCATTTATAAATATAAATATAAAAAAAAATGTTGTTTACTAATAGATAACAGGAAAGCAGGATTTATCGTCTTAAAATAACATGGTAAATCCCTCAATATTGTGCGTACGTACAATCTCACAAAATCAACTGATTTTGAGTAATAAAAAACTTTTCATAAGCCTATTAAGTTTGGAACTCTTGGTCCAACTCGTACTTGACTCGTTTTTTATTAATTATTTTGGTACACTAAATGATTTTTTACATATTTTTGTTCAAACCACATAACGCGACCGCCAACATCCTTTCTGACTAACATTTGAGTAAAGTTGAGAAGAAACATGATTCAATTTTTACGTAACAAGGTAGGGAAAACTTTATCGTTTGTCTGTTAAATTTTATGCGAATAAAATTTTACAGACAGGGTGACACCTACAATCATAAGGCCGTTTCATACGGACGGATGGTTGAGTATTTAACCTAGGTCATTTCAAAACTTTAATATTCTCCTGGTAGTAAACCCGTGATTCCATCTGCCTCCAGCCTAATGATTCTGTGATATGACTGTGTTCGTGCTTTATTATTTTACATCCTTCAGTTCAATGGATAGAGAGCTACCCCAATTTTATTTCAAATCTGTATGCCAGCTCATATAATATGCGTTCCTCTAAGATTTTATCAGAATCAACGCAAATACAGCGAAATTATAAGTCTGTAAAAAAAAAACAAAAAGGTCAAAATTTACTTTCTTTAAGCCTTTGAATTATGCGTTCATAACAGATGAACTATAAATAATAAATGTGGAAACTGACTAACTGACTGATATACTGACGCACACCCTACTATTGGGTCTAAAAAGAGAGAAACAGAGGTTCCTGTAATGTAGGCGAGCATTATGAAAGAATTTTGCAAAATTCATCCCCTAAGAGTTAAATGGGGATTCGAAGTTTGTATGGATAGCCGTTATTTTTAAAACTTAATGTATAAACTTGGTATTTGGCTATTGAATTAAAATAAAGATTGTCGTGTTTTACCGTTTTTAAAAAAACATCACCTAGAGGGCAAAACAGGGGACTAATATTTATTAGAATTCCAATATTTTTGTAGGTAAAACCAGAAACAGTTACAAGCTTTCTTTTTTTTTATCTATAGTTTACGAAAAAGTAACGGTAATGAGCTAGTAGATTATAAACTATCAAATCAGTTTTTAGTTTACTATATAAAAGAGGCTCAACGATTTTGTCGCAGATTATATGTATTAGTATTTTTACTTTTGCGACCTACATCCGCGAATACATCGCCTTTATTCTTTATCGGTCAAAGTTTTATTACATTTAAGTTATAAGTCGTTTTGACTGCAAAAGTGTCAAAACAACTTTATTATGTTAGTTGTTATTTAACAATTATGTGAGCATTATATATAAACAGACACCGACTTGCCTGCAAATCTACTTGCTAATATGCTGTCTGTACCATCCGAGTCATGCAATTAATTTCTATCTTAAACTTGTAATAGTTTGGCAAGTCCTATTTTTGAACAAAAGTTTTAGGAGATACAATTAAAATAAATGGATATGGTACTTTTTGGCTTTTATTTCATTGTTTCTGTTAAATATATTTCTTATTTACACAGAGTTGCTCAGTGAGTTATGACCCGACTGCTGAATCGAAGGGCGTGGGTTCGATTCCCGCACAAGACATACATCTATTATTTGTGTTTGTCTTGTCTTGAGGCTGTATGAGTGTATGTATGATTTATATGTATGATATGTATGTATTTACAAAAACGTTTATTATTTCAAAATCAATTTAGGTTGAAGTGACTATAACTGAAAATGCTCTTGTCACAGACGCCAATACTAGTGTAACTTACCCGGTACAAGTTGTGTTTCGTTTACTTTGTTATACCTGTTGTAACCTTTTCTTCGTACATTATATTCGAGTCTCTTTTTTCACCCATTATTGAAGTTGAAATATTTTAACTTTATTTTATAGTGGATTTTCGAAGGCCCAAAAGCCGACTGACAGAAAGAGAAAGAATTAGAGAGAAAAAGAGAGAGAGAGGAGTCCCCATTTTCATTCATAGATGCTTTGGTCCAAATATCGCCACTCGTGTGCATAATAATTTATTAACGTAAGTACGGCATCTGTACTGTGTGCGTCTGTATTCTAGACTAAATCACCTGTCAAATTCCGTGTTAGGCTTTGATGGTTTTAAAAGTATGTACTATTTGATCCGTTATGTGTTCGACTCTATATCCAATAAGACAAATAGGAATAGAAGCAAGGAATCCAATATGAGTCAAAATACTAAAAAAAAAAGCCAATGCATGCGGAACGAGTCAGGAATACGTATACAAAAGAATGTTGCGATAAACAGTGCACATACATGTATTTAGTGTAGGCCGTATATCAACTGTACATCTAACAAAAATACTTTTAGTTATGGTCCAGAACCTTACCCAACGATAGTTCCTAAAAATACCTACACAAAATATTAAAGAATATTTATTTCTACCTTTATAAAATATATAAACAATATCTAGTGGAAAAGTGAAAATATAATTAAATAAGTGTAAAATAAGTGAAAACTACATCAAAATGTCTGTTACACTTTCTAATTCAACTCTTTATAAGAACCCAATCAACCTACCAGTAAAAAGAGAATTTGAATCAGATTTTAATGAAGAAGAAAACAATGAAAAAGATCTCAATCCAAACGAAAATTCCAGTGACGGTTCAGAATCCAGCGAATATGATAACAGTGGAACCCACGTTGAAGAACAGCAAACTCCTTTTGGCTTTTCCGAAAACCTTTTATCCTTTAATCCTGTTACCAATTTTATTAAGAAAGAATTCCTGCCAGACTTCAGTTTTCCAAATCCATTCAGCAATCAACATCTAAGCTTTAAAAATGGATTTCCAAATGCGCGATCTCCATTTCTGTTGCCAACTCAGTTGTACAAGAGCTTCTTGGCAAGTCTTGGAAAGAGAAGAAATGTTTCTGATTGTTATTCCTTGTATTCAAGGAACATGCTGTTCCCCAACGGATTTAACCTTGATTCATCTGATGATGATTATAACGGAGAAAGGGTGACTGAGTCATCGACCGAGGTAATTTTCTTTAACAATACGTCATAATTTAGAATGTAGAGATAGGGCAAGAGGATGTTTGTAAATCAAAGAATTATGTACTTTTCGGTTTCATAATTCATGTTATTTTATTTTTTTAAATGTTCGACTCTATATCCTATAAGATAAATAGGAAGAGAAGCAAAATATCCAATAAGAGTCAAAATAACTGAAAAACAAGCCGATAGTAACCGCCTGCGTGTTATTCAAGGTATGACTAAAGTCGTTTAAACTAAGGTGAAGTTGGACTTATTATTACTAGTTAGACCATTATTAAATTTATTTTAATGGCGACGACCTATACGGTTAAATGAAAATAGGTAGATACAAAAAATGGATTCAAATAAGCCCAAATACAGCTTATATAATAAGTTTTCCTGTACTTTTTCCTCTACTTTACTGAATTGTAATTTTTTTTACAATATTGCGATTTGAAATAACTTAACTTTAAATATAACAGTGAAATTATTTTCTAAATAAGTCAAGTCGTTTTTAGAATTTCTTATGAATAGATTCCTTTGTGTAATAGGATGTAGATGTGCTTCGATAAGAATTTTTAGGATAAAAGTAGCATTTATATCAGCATTCACATACATATGGTGTCATTGTAAAATTAGTTGCTGAAGCGGAATCTGAATAATTCCACCTTTTAGAATAATACTGATATTACTTTCATTGTCAAACAAAGTTTTGTTGATAAGTTTACTTGAACGTTTTAAATGACTAATTATCAAAATTTATATAAACCATACGAATCTACGATCTTTTGAATGCTTTTTCCTTCACCTAGTTTTTTAAATTATATTAATATAAGATATATATAATTCATCTATGCACGAGTAACATAGTTTGTATGCACACATTTAAATCAATTATTATCAATAAACTAAACTTTAAAAGCAATATCTTTTGAAACCTATAAATTCGGAGAAGTTTTTTTCTGAGAAGAGATAGCAAGAAACTTCTTTATGCTCCTATTTCTTTAACTGCCTTTTTTATCTCTGTCATCTAAAATAGTACATATATCTGATAGGTTGTACTTAATGTTTCGGATTGTGTTCTGTATAATTAACTCATGGCTGTTGTTTCAGAAGGCGGGTGCATCATCAGCATTCGTGTGGAGCGGAGGGGGGGTTACTGGCGGTGGGGGGCAGGAGCAGGCAGCCGCCCAGCCTGCCGCCGTGCCTACTGGTTAGTCCTAATTATATTACTGAATAGCATTTGCTAGGAAGCAGTTTATGAATGATAGCGACTGGAATTCTGGAATGGAAAGGAGATAACCATTAAGCAATCAGGAGGTGTAGGCAACCATGTCTTATTTAATTTAAGTACCTATGTGATGAGTTTACAAAGTTGGTAAGAATAGCTACAGTTACTCAAAAAAAAACTTTTCGTAACATGGCGATGATAAAATTAGACCTTAATTAAATCTGAAACGTTAATCTTGCGTTATGTAATTATTATATCTGCCAGTGTATGATTTTTTCAGTTTGTCAGAAGTTGAATCAACTGTTACAACACTCTTATTAGAATCTATTTTAAACTAAAATCATATTAGGACTGAAAAGTGTCTATCATTTGACAACTTCACTTTGGGATGCGCTTCCTTTAGAGATGTTAAAAGTCTTTGGTATTTCAGGAACTACAGGTGGAGGGGGCGCTCAAGGTCTCGTCCATTGGATGTCGGTGATGGCAGAACATATGGGAGGAGGGCATCACGACCCTTCCCATTACGCTCTACCCCCATGGAACAATGGTGGAGTCGACGTAAGTATTACTATGTGTTTTGTAAATTTTAGGGTTCCGTAGCTAAATACCATTCATCCATAACATACGTTACAGCCACATCTCTATGATCCCGATTTCATAGATTCTAATGAAATGTTACAGGAAAATGTCTTAGTTTAATCTACCACATACTATATCTACAGTTTTCTAATGAAATTAAGTAAAAAACAATTAAGTGTAGCCCTTTAAATATAAAACCGAAATTAATTACGTATTGTAAGATTTTTTTACTCCCAGATTTAAATTCTGCACATTATAAGATACCTACCAAAATTTTCATCTAGTTTTATAGATATTCGCAATAAGTTTCCAACTACGTAACCCTAACTTATTACATAGCACGCCCTTTCTGTTCTGAAAGTAAGTATATCTATAAATATTTATTATTTTTTTTACTAATTCAGCCTAATTTTTTTTTGTATTTATTGGATAACCAACGTAAGTTAACGTAGCCAAGATCTGTAAAGTGTATTAAATTATTTGCCTAGATGAACTCAAATTATATTTAAGAATTATAAATGTTGTGCAACTGGTGTGACTGTACAAAACTGTATAAAAATAATTTAGTATCGTACGTTTAGTCGGACGGATAGATCAAATCCAACAATAAATTAAATTACTTAAATTTTACATTAATTAGACTATAGGTATTTTTATGTGAACGTGGAATCACAGTAAATCAGTAGGCGATATACGCCAGTAACCTTGGATAAGCATAAAGCAAGCTTAAAAAAAACTTTACTCGGTAATTTCTGTCCTACAAATCAATGAAACAAAAAAGTGGGCCGATAAACAAGCCGGTATTTGAAATTTCTATGCGAGATATGATTCGGAACAAAATAAATTATACTTTTTTTGCCTTGAATATAAATATAAAAAAATAATGATAACAAAGCTCTTAAGGTACATCTAACAATAATTTTTTTTATCTTAGTAATATATATACCTCTGGATTTCAACATTTCCTTCTTTATTTATACTAGTCGAAATATATTAACATATCATTATGTTTCTCATATAATCACTGGTTATGGAACTAACGAACCATCTGGAAGTAATTGCTACAGTTATAACTTATACTCAACTTTATTTGCATAATGATTTTATCAATTGTTACTCTGCAAATGAATGGCTCCAAGACAATTAACTACAGAACTTAGGGATGGTAGAAAATTAAGTACTTATTGTATAAAAATTACTTCAATATAAAAGGTTAAGATGCAAGTTTTTATTTGAAACCAACTTTATATTTAATACTAGTCGAACCTCGCGGTTTTACCCGCGGATCAACCTATTCCCGTGGCAACTTTCGATCGGGTTAAAAGTATAATTTGTACTTTTGTCCCTATACCTATCTAAGTGCCACAAATTTAGCCAATTGTACGCACCGTTACGACGTGAGAAAAATAACACCATATAAAAATCCCGTGTTAACTATCGATCGAGATAAAAAGTATTTTTTATCCATTGAAATCCTGCCAGCTATCCCTGCGCCAAAAATCAGATCACCTCATTGCTTGAAAAAATTTTAACAACCGAATCAGTAGTCGCAGAGATTCCCCTACTACATACAAAATAAACAAATTTTACCTCTTTATAATATTAGTAAGTAGAGATGAAAGAACTAATGTACGTAATGGCAAGTAAACACAATCTTTTTCAAAAACGAGTACTTAGGTCTAAATGCAAGCCTAAATATCTTCATACAAATTTATCTATCGTGAAGAAATTCGTTACTGTTTTTTCTCACATAATTTGTGATTTGCATACATCTTCGTACATTATTTGTAACTAGACATTATACAAAAGGGGATTCGCGCTTAGGTTACTAAATAGACAAAACCTGCTTAGCGATTCAAAACGCATCATTTACTAAACTTGTTGAATATTATACTTTGCATTCCCTGTATTCTTTAATTTTAGCACCGTAGAGTTCAGAATAAGATTTTTAAAAGACAAAATGTACAAACCACTTTAAATGATCTTCAACTACACGGATTCAATGAAATTATTGACGCCCGCAGCGTTGAAAAAGTATGCAAATATTTTTGACAACCCTACTTGTTTTCATTTTAATCTTTGTTACTTGAAACTTAAAGCTCAAATTTATATATATTTTTATCATAGTGTATTGTAAATAAAATTTAGAAGACAGATTAGGCAAATGTGTGTAGATACTTGAAGGTATCGAAATAGTAACTTGATTAATTACTTCGATTTTTCTTGAACTTAAAACGACGCTGTTTAGTTTTGTCCTCTCTAGCAATATATTTGCATAAATACCTGTGGGAAAAAAATAAAAATTAACTGAATAATAACCGATTATTTTACACTTATTATTAAATTTCTTAACAAAAATGTATGGAACTATCCAAATAATGCAAACCGATGATACAAATATCATCGATATTCATTCATAGCTTTGAATAAAGTTGTTAGAAATTTGTAAACTTTTTATTAGGGTACTTTTTTAATTTAATTTTATTTGCGATATATTGTATTGGATTTGTGGGATATTATGGGAATAATATATCATTTAGTCATATTTTTGTTTTATTTTTGTATACTGAAAAAAATAATTTGAAAAAAACCAGAATTTTATACCTAAAACTCATAAGGCGCTTTAAACAGCCATTTTTTTCAAAATCAGCTCGAACTATTTATAAACTTAAAATTTTGAATACACAATATTAATCAACTTATATTTTAATAAAATTAAGTGCGTGTCAACTCCGAATCGCGACTGGAATTTAGAGTTTATTGTCTCACACCCTAGATATCAGAGTTGCAATGGCCAACTTCCTTCTCCATCATCAGATCAACTCCAGTGTATCATAATTAATGCTCTGTCACCGAGTTAAGTATATCAAATTTTAGCTCAATTGTGCCACAGTAAGTGCTACGCTTACAACTCAAAATTGTGTTTTCGTTCGTTCGTTATAGCCGAAAGACGTCCACTGCTGATCGTAGGCCTCCCCCATATGTCTCCTCAACGGCCGGTCCTGAGCCACCCACGCCCATCCGCTTCCTGCGGCTCTGACCAAAAAAATCGTATTTCACTGCCTATAAAATTCCTAAAAATTGTCTGTATGTTCTACTAAATTAAAATCAATTCTTAACGAGTAAACTCCAAAAAGATATAGATGAATATAATTATATTTCAGAATGTAAAAAGTAAGCATCCAGCCACTGCAATGGTTACGTACTGCAGCGTCAGGGCAAATAACTATCTACTCTCCTAGAAATTCTGCCATACACGGTATCTCCCCAAAATAACATCAGAAAAATAAATACCAGACCTTAAGTAATAAATTACCTGACCTTAAGTAATTCTATCGCCGTAACACTGTTTCTGATGCAGTGTGCCTGGAATAAGGTTGCTTTATATACTCTTATATCGCAAACGTCGTAAATTACCAGATCTTAAGTAATAAATTATTAGACCTTACGTAATTCTATCGCCGTAACACTGCTTCTGATGCACTGTGTCTGGACTAAGGTTGCTTTATATACTCGTATATCGCAAACGTCGTAAATTATCAGATCTTAAACCGTTGAACCGGTCAACGGAGAAGAATATCATTAATTCATTTTTAACCGACGTCAAAGGAGGAGGTTATCAATTCGCATGTTTATATTTTTTATGTGTGTTCGGGCATAACTTCGTCACATATGTCTGACGGATTTGTTAAATTCTTAGTTTACTTCCCAGGTGGATATTAATGTAGTGCATAGTGAAACTTCAACTTCTGGTAAAAAAAAATTGGTGTTAATTTGGAACTAGTGAAACGCAACATGTTTTTAGTTCATGATTTTAAAAAACTTTAACAAAAAAAAACAACCGGCTTCAAAAACATTCACTAAAAAGGTAAAACTGTAATTCGGATCAAATTTTTAGAAATAAGTAATTATTTTTACTTTTTTAGTGCATCTTTTTGAAGCCGATTGTTTTTTTTTATTCATGCAGCATCCAATGGGTAGCTCGGGCTGTGTGGATCCGTCGACGATATATGTATATACGAAGACTTTATCCGCTGTACTAGCGAGAAGTGAATTTTACGATAAACCTTTTGGAATTGGAATACCTTAGAAACGCCACTTAACGGCTACATAGAGCCATGCTACATATGCTTTCTTAGCAGCACATATTATAGTTACCCACTTCCTGACCTGACACCGATATTTTCACCAAAACCTAGAGAATACAATTTGCTACGGCTCGCAGCGTGCTACAGACAAACGAATTTTCCACTTATTATTATTGACTTTTTAAAAGCACTCAAGTCCATTATCGACGCAATAGTCAGACTTCATTAAAATGAGAATTTCGTTTGTATGAAGCACGCTGCGAGACGCCGCGAGTAGTGAAGTTTATGTCACTGACAAAGAAAAAAAACCGGCCAAGTGCGAGGGTTCCGTACCTACCACCATTTATGTAATCTACAAACACAAACAAAAATATTTTTAAATTTGAGTTGTTTGAATGAAAGGTAAATTGCGGTTTACGATTAATGACGTATTAAAAAAAACTACTAACTAGATCTCATTCAATCCAATTTTCGGTGGAAGTTTACATGGTAATGTACATCATATATTTTTTTTAGTTTTATCATTCTCTTATTTTAGAAGTTACATAGGGCGGACACACAATTTACCACTTTGGAAGTGTCACTCGCGCAAACTATTCAGTTTAGAAAAAAATGAGATTAGGAACCTCAATATCATTTTTGAAGACCTATCTATAGATACCCCACACGTATGGGTTTGCTGAAAAAAAAATTTTGAGTTTCAGTTCTAAGTGTGGGGAACCCCAAAAATTTATTGTTTTTTTTTTTCTATTTTTGTGTGAAAATCTTAATGCGGATCACAGAATACACCTACTTACCAAGTTTCAACAGTATAGTTCTTATAATTTCGGAAAGAAGTGGCTGTGACATACGGACGGACAGACAGACAGACATGATGAATCTATAAGGGTTCCGTTTTTTGCCTATTGGCTACGGAACCCTAAAAAGGAACGTTTTCCTTTCAACTAATTTGAAAACTGGATGTCCATCGCAGATAAGTTTTTAGCTTACGAATAAGTTTATTAGGTTTTATACTTTCACATGTCCTACGAGAAGGCATAATCGCTACAGTACCTCTTTCTGGTTATTAAAACCGTGAAAACATCACTCAAAAATAAAAATTAACTAACCACCAACTGAAAGTAGTTGATAGAAATTAATTTCTAAATTTTGAAGTTTTGATATGACTTCATTTCGTCGCAGTTAGCACGCAGTGGCGGTGTCATTAAACCTGCGGCGTTGTGTAGCATATATCTAAAATACACCATTGAACCTACATTCTGAAATCAGTTATTTTTTACTGTAATTTTATTCAGCATCTTTTATATGAAACATGTAAAAAGTATAAAATAAAAAATAATATAGGTACAACGTTTTTAAAAAGTAAAAGATTTTTAAAAAGGAAAGTAAAAGATCTTTTTTATTTGGTTCTTCTAAATAATTGCGTATGTGATAAACCTAAAATGATAATTGTTTTATTAATTTGAGTTTTGTTTTATTGACATTTCTTTTAGAGCACGAAGAAACTTAAAACAAACCATTAAATACTGCATTGTCATCAGATTCTAAGCTATATTTAACCCTTTGATGATTTTATCCAACTATTAAAATATTTTTTTTTTATATGCATTATTGCTGTTGTTACGACACAATTAGTTATGTGTGCCGCTGAGTTATGTCGCACAAACTTGGATAATTTGTCCAAGCTTAGTGGGTATAATGATACGATTATTTGTGAAAAACCAGGTTGAAACTAAGATCTTCTAGCTTTTTTACTAGCAAACCCAGACCAATACCTAAAACTCGCAGAGTTAGCAATACGCCGCTCGTGGTGCTAGCTTTAGCATATCACTCAACTATTTTTTTTTATGTTTTTAATACATGAATGTATACGTCACTTCAGCGATTTGCTAGTAACTGTGAAAGTATTTTGAAGTACGAGTATTAAGATATTGTATGATATGGCTACCGAGTAAAAACGGCTTGTTACAGACTTTACAGATAGCTTTTGATATATCAGCTGTGGTCTTCTCGAAAAAATCGGATTTCATTTTTTTTTGTGGCATTTTTTACCTAACACAATTATATTGAATAACATGAACACAATTAAAATTATCAAGTAAACAAAATAAGTCTAATTAAAGGTTTTAACTAGATTTTGAGAAAAATGTGCTTATTGCCGACTTTCTACTACGTCTGTCTCTAACATTCATCATGAAACCAACTTGATCAATATTCAATTATCGGAATTATCAATACCAAGACTAGCCGTACACAAAATCGTCAAAAGCCTGCCTCAAATTTACCTTATATTACTTCCAAATTTTGATCTAAGCAATAAAATGAAATTACGTTACACGTCAATATTAGAAGAAGTGCTTTAAGTTATGCATTCACACATCATTTTACTACGGGTTAGTATCTACAATCATTATTAGTTATTACATACACGCAAATAAGGCGAATTCTAAAGTTGTTTTATGAAAAACGTCAACTTCCGCACTTATATCCTAAATAACCAATGTGTATGTATGTGTATGGCTGTGTTTTGGTCGAAAACGAACCTTTGGCAGAAATGGGATTTTTAGGCTGAAACCGGCCGAAACCGAAACCGAAAATTCGGTCAGACACTATTTTTTTTTGTAAGTAAAAATATTGTATCCTGCTATAAAGGTTATGACTCATAAAACTGCGAGGTTGATTTCGATACAATAGGAAAAAATTCGATTGTAAACACAATTAAAAAGTTTCAATAAAATGTGCTACTACTACAACCTACGTAAGAAAATTCGTTGTGAATTTTGTTATTTGCGTACTTTTCTCGTCGTCATTTTTGTATCCTCCTTTTCAGCATTTACTTGTGACAAAAGTACCGTCTGACCTATATAGTAACTATTAAAATTTAAATAATAGGTTTTATGTTTTAAGTAAATGCACAGAAATAAATTGTAAACTGAATTTCAGTAAGCTGTTTGTTGTCAGTTTTAGTCAGACTGTTATCAGATTCTTACCACGTTTTTATTAACTCGCTTTCTTGTTTATATCTAAAATCTTTTAAATACGTGGTATGTCCAATTTTTTTTTATTATTAGTCAAAATCCGTTAAACAGCTGTAGGTAGTTTCTTGTAAGAACTAGATAAAAATGCATTCATCGGGTTTTTGTTTTACTTTCTTCTTTGGCACTCAAACTTTAGTGATTAAAGAGGGGCAATAAAGGATCCGTAGCAAGTAACAAGAAAACCTTATTGAATCAAATAGTCCGTCCCAGCCTGCCATAGCATAACCACTTTTACATTTATAAACAGAAGTTCAGGAAATTTAGAAAAAAATATTTTTATTATACAGATCTTAGTTTAGGAATAAAAAAAAAACCCAATACCTAAAACCGGTGTGAAGTTAGCGGCCTAAGTTAGCGGCCTTTTATAATCCGACTATAATTTACTGAATTAAACGGATATAACAATAAATAGACCAAAATAATGAGAAACCGGTCAAAAATTAAACAAATATATATATAATATAAATAATAAAAAATTAAAGTAAAAGAAAATTTCACAATGTGATACTTATCGGCCTAAAAGTTCATCATAAAAATGCGGTAACACTTAGTGACGCATATCAAATTGAGCCTCTTTAAACCAGAAACCATATAAAGTTTTCAAATTACACCTATCTCGGGGTTAAGTGTGAGAAAAATGGTTAGCGGCCTAAAAATTATTTTCTTTCAAAATTTCAAACACACCGTAAATCTGTTGGTTAAGGAAAAAGTTACAATCAAATGCTGTTGAAACAAGCATTTTGTATTGTTCTTATTAATAAATATTGCTACATGTGTAATACCTCTTCTATTTCAATAATAAAAAAATAAAAGTTGAAGAAAATTTCACAATGTGATACTTATTGGCATAAAAAGTCATCATGAAAATGCGGTAACACTTAGTGACGCATATCAAATTGAGCCTCTTTAAACCACAAAGCATATGAAGTTTTCAAATCACACCTATCTCGGGGTTAACTGTGAGAAAAATGGTTAGCGGCGTAAAAAAAGATTTTCTTTCAAAATATCAAACACACCGTTTATCAGTTACTTGAGGAAAAAGTTACAATAAAATGCTGTTGAAACAAGCATTTTGTATTGTCATTATTAATAAATATTGCTACATGTGTAATACCTCTTCTATTTAAATAATAAAAAATAAAAGTTTAAGAAAATTTGAAAATGTGATAATTATCGGCCTTAAAGGTCATAATAAAAATGCGGTAACACTTAGTGACGCATGTCAAATTGAGCCTCGTTAAACCAGAAAGCATATGAAGTTTTCAAATCACACCTATCTTGGGGTTAACTGTGAGAAAAATGGTTAGCGGCGTAAAAAAAGATTTTCTTTCAAAATATCAAACACACCGTTAATCTGTAAGTTGAGGAAAAAGTTACAATCAAATGCTGTTGAAACAAGCTTTTTGTATTGTTCTTATTAATAAATATTACTACATGTGTAACACCTCTTCAATTTAAATAATAAAAAATTAAAAGTTGAAGAAAATTTCACAATGTGATACTAATTGGCATAAAAAGTCATCGTGAAAATGCGGTAACACTTAGTGACGCATATCAAATTGAGCCTCTTTAAACCAGAAAGCATATGAAGTTTTCAAATCACACCTATCTCGGGGTTAAATGTGAGAAAAATGGTTAGCGGCGTAAAAAAAGATTTTCTTTTAAAATATCAAACACACCGTTAATGTGTTACTTGAGGAAAAAGTTACAATCAAATGCTGTTGAAACAAGCATTTTGTATTGTTCTTATTAATAAATATTACTAAATGTGTAATACCTCTTCTATTTAAATAATAAAAAAATTAAAGTTGAAGAAAATTTCACAATGTGATACTTATCGGCCTAAAGGGTTATTATAAAAATGCGGTAACACTTAGTGACGCATATCAAATTGAGCCTCTTTAAACCAGAAAGCATATGAAGTTTTCAAATCACACCTATCTCGGGGTTAACTGTGAGAAAAATGATTAGCGGCGTAAAAAATATTTTCTTTTAAAATATCAAACACACCGTTAATGTGTTACTTGAGGAAAAAGTTACAATCAAATGCTATTGAAACAAGCATTTTCTATTGTTCTTATTAATAAATATTGCTACATGTGTAATACCTCTTCTATTTAAATAATAAAAAAATTAAAGTTGAAGAAACTTTCACAATGTGATACTTATTGGCATAAAAAGTCATCATGAAAATGCGGTAATACTTAGTGACGCATATCAAATTGAGCCTCTTTAAACCAGAAAGCATATCAAGTTTTCAAATCACACCTATCTCGGGGTTAACTGTGAGAAAAATGGTTAGCGGCGTAAAAAAAGATTTTCTTTCAAAATTTCAAACACACCGTAAATCTGTTGGTTAAGGAAAAAGTTACAATCAAATGCTGTTGAAACAAGCATTTTGTATTGTTCTTATTAATAAATATTGCTACATGTGTAATACCTCTTCTATTTCAATAATAAAAAAAAAAGTTGAAGAAAATTTCACAATGTGATACTTATTGGCATAAAAAGTCATCATGAAAATGCGGTAACACTTAGTGACGCATATCAAATTGAGCCTCTTTAAACCACAAAGCATATGAAGTTTTCAAATCACACCTATCTCGGGGTTAACTGTGAGAAAAATGGTTAGCGGCGTAAAAAAAGATTTTCTTTCAAAATATCAAACACACCGTTTATCAGTTACTTGAGGAAAAAGTTACAATAAAATGCTATTGAAACAAGCATTTTGTATTGTCATTATTAATAAATATTGCTACATGTGTAATACCTCTTCTATTTAAATAATAAAAAATAAAAGTTTAAGAAAATTTGAAAATGTGATAATTATCGGCCTAAAAGGTCATAATAAAAATGCGGTAACACTTAGTGACGCATGTCAAATTGAGCCTCGTTAAACCAGAAAGCATATGAAGTTTTCAAATCACACCTATCTCGGGGTTAACTGTGAGAAAAATGATTAGCGGCGTAAAAAATATTTTCTTTTAAAATATCAAACACACCGTTAATGTGTTACTTGAGGAAAAAGTTACAATCAAATGCTGTTGAAACAAGCATTTTGTATTGTTCTTATTAATAAATATTGCTACATGTGTAATACCTCTTCTATTTCAATAATAAAAAAATAAAAGTTGAAGAAAATTTCACAATGTGATACTTATTGGCATAAAAAGTCATCATGAAAATGCGGTAACACTTAGTGACGCATATCAAATTGAGCCTCTTTAAACCACAAAGCATATGAAGTTTTCAAATCACACCTATCTCGGGGTTAACTGTGAGAAAAATGGTTAGCGGCGTAAAAAAAGATTTTCTTTCAAAATATCAAACACACCGTTTATCAGTTACTTGAGGAAAAAGTTACAATAAAATGCTGTTGAAACAAGCATTTTGTATTGTCATTATTAATAAATATTGCTACATGTGTAATACCTCTTCTATTTAAATAATAAAAAATAAAAGTTTAAGAAAATTTGAAAATGTGATAATTATCGGCCTTAAAGGTCATAATAAAAATGCGGTAACACTTAGTGACGCATGTCAAATTGAGCCTCGTTAAACCAGAAAGCATATGAAGTTTTCAAATCACACCTATCTTGGGGTTAACTGTGAGAAAAATGGTTAGCGGCGTAAAAAAAGATTTTCTTTCAAAATATCAAACACACCGTTAATCTGTAAGTTGAGGAAAAAGTTACAATCAAATGCTGTTGAAACAAGCTTTTTGTATTGTTCTTATTAATAAATATTACTACATGTGTAACACCTCTTCAATTTAAATAATAAAAAATTAAAAGTTGAAGAAAATTTCACAATGTGATACTAATTGGCATAAAAAGTCATCGTGAAAATGCGGTAACACTTAGTGACGCATATCAAATTGAGCCTCTTTAAACCAGAAAGCATATGAAGTTTTCAAATCACACCTATCTCGGGGATAACTGTGAGAAAAATGGTTAGCGGCCTAAAAATTATTTTCTTACAAAATTTCAAACACACCGTAAATCTGTTAGTTGAGGAAAAAGTTAGAATCAAATGCTGTTGAAACAAGCATTTTGTATTGTTCTTATTAATAAATATTGCTACATGTGTAATACCTCTTCTATTTCAATAATAAAAAAAAAAGTTGAAGAAAATTTCACAATGTGATACTTATTGGCATAAAAAGTCATCATGAAAATGCGGTAACACTTAGTGACGCATATCAAATTGAGCCTCTTTAAACCACAAAGCATATGAAGTTTTCAAATCACACCTATCTCGGGGTTAACTGTGAGAAAAATGATTAGCGGCGTAAAAAATATTTTCTTTTAAAATATCAAACACACCGTTAATGTGTTACTTGAGGAAAAAGTTACAATCAAATGCTATTGAAACAAGCATTTTCTATTGTTCTTATTAATAAATATTGCTACATGTGTAATACCTCTTCTATTTAAATAATAAAAAAATTAAAGTTGAAGAAACTTTCACAATGTGATACTTATTGGCATAAAAAGTCATCATGAAAATGCGGTAATACTTAGTGACGCATATCAAATTGAGCCTCTTTAAACCAGAAAGCATATCAAGTTTTCAAATCACACCTATCTCGGGGTTAACTGTGAGAAAAATGGTTAGCGGCGTAAAAAAAGATTTTCTTTCAAAATTTCAAACACACCGTAAATCTGTTGGTTAAGGAAAAAGTTACAATCAAATGCTGTTGAAACAAGCATTTTGTATTGTTCTTATTAATAAATATTGCTACATGTGTAATACCTCTTCTATTTCAATAATAAAAAAAAAAGTTGAAGAAAATTTCACAATGTGATACTTATTGGCATAAAAAGTCATCATGAAAATGCGGTAACACTTAGTGACGCATATCAAATTGAGCCTCTTTAAACCACAAAGCATATGAAGTTTTCAAATCACACCTATCTCGGGGTTAACTGTGAGAAAATTGGTTAGCGGCGTAAAAAAAGATTTTTTTTCAAAATATCAAACACACCGTTTATCAGTTACTTGAGGAAAAAGTTACAATAAAATGCTATTGAAACAAGCATTTTGTATTGTCATTATTAATAAATATTGCTACATGTGTAATACCTCTTCTATTTAAATAATAAAAAATAAAAGTTTAAGAAAATTTGAAAATGTGATAATTATCGGCCTAAAAGGTCATAATAAAAATGCGGTAACACTTAGTGACGCATGTCAAATTGAGCCTCGTTAAACCAGAAAGCATATGAAGTTTTCAAATCACACCTATCTCGGGGTTAACTGTGAGAAAAATGATTAGCGGCGTAAAAAATATTTTCTTTTAAAATATCAAACACACCGTTAATGTGTTACTTGAGGAAAAAGTTACAATCAAATGCTGTTGAAACAAGCATTTTGTATTGTTCTTATTAATAAATATTGCTACATGTGTAATACCTCTTCTATTTCAATAATAAAAAAATAAAAGTTGAAGAAAATTTCACAATGTGATACTTATTGGCATAAAAAGTCATCATGAAAATGCGGTAACACTTAGTGACGCATATCAAATTGAGCCTCTTTAAACCACAAAGCATATGAAGTTTTCAAATCACACCTATCTCGGGGTTAACTGTGAGAAAATTGGTTAGCGGCGTAAAAAAAGATTTTTTTTCAAAATATCAAACACACCGTTTATCAGTTACTTGAGGAAAAAGTTACAATAAAATGCTATTGAAACAAGCATTTTGTATTGTCATTATTAATAAATATTGCTACATGTGTAATACCTCTTCTATTTAAATAATAAAAAATAAAAGTTTAAGAAAATTTGAAAATGTGATAATTATCGGCCTAAAAGGTCATAATAAAAATGCGGTAACACTTAGTGACGCATGTCAAATTGAGCCTCGTTAAACCAGAAAGCATATGAAGTTTTCAAATCACACCTATCTCGGGGTTAACTGTGAGAAAAATGATTAGCGGCGTAAAAAATATTTTCTTTTAAAATATCAAACACACCGTTAATGTGTTACTTGAGGAAAAAGTTACAATCAAATGCTGTTGAAACAAGCATTTTGTATTGTTCTTATTAATAAATATTGCTACATGTGTAATACCTCTTCTATTTCAATAATAAAAAAATAAAAGTTGAAGAAAATTTCACAATGTGATACTTATTGGCATAAAAAGTCATCATGAAAATGCGGTAACACTTAGTGACGCATATCAAATTGAGCCTCTTTAAACCACAAAGCATATGAAGTTTTCAAATCACACCTATCTCGGGGTTAACTGTGAGAAAAATGGTTAGCGGCGTAAAAAAAGATTTTCTTTCAAAATATCAAACACACCGTTTATCAGTTACTTGAGGAAAAAGTTACAATAAAATGCTATTGAAACAAGCATTTTGTATTGTCATTATTAATAAATATTGCTACATGTGTAATACCTCTTCTATTTAAATAATAAAAAATAAAAGTTTAAGAAAATTTGAAAATGTGATAATTATCGGCCTAAAAGGTCATAATAAAAATGCGGTAACACTTAGTGACGCATGTCAAATTGAGCCTCGTTAAACCAGAAAGCATATGAAGTTTTCAAATCACACCTATCTCGGGGTTAACTGTGAGAAAAATGATTAGCGGCGTAAAAAATATTTTCTTTTAAAATATCAAACACACCGTTAATGTGTTACTTGAGGAAAAAGTTACAATCAAATGCTGTTGAAACAAGCATTTTGTATTGTTCTTATTAATAAATATTGCTACATGTGTAATACCTCTTCTATTTCAATAATAAAAAAATAAAAGTTGAAGAAAATTTCACAATGTGATACTTATTGGCATAAAAAGTCATCATGAAAATGCGGTAACACTTAGTGACGCATATCAAATTGAGCCTCTTTAAACCACAAAGCATATGAAGTTTTCAAATCACACCTATCTCGGGGTTAACTGTGAGAAAAATGGTTAGCGGCGTAAAAAAAGATTTTCTTTCAAAATATCAAACACACCGTTTATCAGTTACTTGAGGAAAAAGTTACAATAAAATGCTGTTGAAACATGCATTTTGTATTGTCATTATTAATAAATATTGCTACATGTGTAATACCTCTTCTATTTAAATAATAAAAAATAAAAGTTTAAGAAAATTTGAAAATGTGATAATTATCGGCCTTAAAGGTCATAATAAAAATGCGGTAACACTTAGTGACGCATGTCAAATTGAGCCTCATTAAACCAGAAAGCATATGAAGTTTTCAAATCACACCTATCTTGGGGTTAACTGTGAGAAAAATGGTTAGCGGCGTAAAAAAAGATTTTCTTTCAAAATATCAAACACACCGTTAATCTGTAAGTTGAGGAAAAAGTTACAATCAAATGCTGTTGAAACAAGCTTTTTGTATTGTTCTTATTAATAAATATTACTACATGTGTAACACCTCTTCAATTTAAATAATAAAAAATTAAAAGTTGAAGAAAATTTCACAATGTGATACTAATTGGCATAAAAAGTCATCGTGAAAATGCGGTAACACTTAGTGACGCATATCAAATTGAGCCTCTTTAAACCAGAAAGCATATGAAGTTTTCAAATCACACCTATCTCGGGGTTAAATGTGAGAAAAATGGTTAGCGGCGTAAAAAAAGATTTTCTTTTAAAATATCAAACACACCGTTAATGTGTTACTTGAGGAAAAAGTTACAATCAAATGCTGTTGAAACAAGCATTTTGTATTGTTCTTATTAATAAATATTACTAAATGTGTAATACCTCTTCTATTTAAATAATAAAAAAATTAAAGTTGAAGAAAATTTCACAATGTGATACTTATCGGCCTAAAGGGTTATTATAAAAATGCGGTAACACTTAGTGACGCATATCAAATTGAGCCTCTTTAAACCAGAAAGCATATGAAGTTTTCAAATCACACCTATCTCGGGGTTAACTGTGAGAAAAATGATTAGCGGCGTAAAAAATATTTTCTTTTAAAATATCAAACACACCGTTAATGTGTTACTTGAGGAAAAAGTTACAATCAAATGCTATTGAAACAAGCATTTTCTATTGTTCTTATTAATAAATATTGCTACATGTGTAATACCTCTTCTATTTAAATAATAAAAAAATTAAAGTTGAAGAAACTTTCACAATGTGATACTTATTGGCATAAAAAATCATCATGAAAATGCGGTAATACTTAGTGACGCATATCAAATTGAGCCTCTTTAAACCAGAAAGCATATCAAGTTTTCAAATCACACCTATCTCGGGGTTAACTGTGAGAAAAATGGTTAGCGGCGTAAAAAAAGATTTTCTTTCAAAATTTCAAACACACCGTAAATCTGTTGGTTAAGGAAAAAGTTACAATCAAATGCTGTTGAAACAAGCATTTTGTATTGTTCTTATTAATAAATATTGCTACATGTGTAATACCTCTTCTATTTCAATAATAAAAAAAAAAGTTGAAGAAAATTTTACAATGTGATACTTATTGGCATAAAAAGTCATCATGAAAATGCGGTAACACTTAGTGACGCATATCAAATTGAGGCTCTTTAAACCACAAAGCATATGAAGTTTTCAAATCACACCTATCTCGGGGTTAACTGTGAGAAAAATGGTTAGCGGCGTAAAAAAAGATTTTCTTTCAAAATATCAAACACACCGTTTATCAGTTACTTGAGGAAAAAGTTACAATAAAATGCTATTGAAACAAGCATTTTGTATTGTCATTATTAATAAATATTGCTACATGTGTAATACCTCTTCTATTTAAATAATAAAAAAATTAAAGTTGAAGAAAATTTCACAATGTGATACTTATCGGCCTAAAGGGTTATTATAAAAATGCGGTAACACTTAGTGACGCATATCAAATTGAGCCTCTTTAAACCAGAAAGCATATGAAGTTTTCAAATCACACCTATCTTGGGGTTAACTGTGAGAAAAATGATTAGCGGCGTAAAAAATATTTTCTTTTAAAATATCAAACACACCGTTAATGTGTTACTTGAGGAAAAAGTTACAATCAAATGCTATTGAAACAAGCATTTTCTATTGTTCTTATTAATAAATATTGCTACATGTGTAATACCTCTTCTATTTAAATAATAAAAAAATTAAAGTTGAAGAAACTTTCACAATGTGATACTTATTGGCATAAAAAGTCATCATGAAAATGCGGTCATACTTAGTGACGCATATCAAATTGAGCCTCTTTAAACCAGAAAGCATATCAAGTTTTCAAATCACACCTATCTCGGGGTTAACTGTGAGAAAAATGGTTAGCGGCGTAAAAAAAGATTTTCTTTCAAAATTTCAAACACACCGTAAATCTGTTGGTTAAGGAAAAAGTTACAATCAAATGCTGTTGAAACAAGCATTTTGTATTGTTCTTATTAATAAATATTGCTACATGTGTAATACCTCTTCTATTTCAATAATAAAAAAAAAAGTTGAAGAAAATTTCACAATGTGATACTTATTGGCATAAAAAGTCATCATGAAAATGCGGTAACACTTAGTGACGCATATCAAATTGAGCCTCTTTAAACCACAAAGCATATGAAGTTTTCAAATCACACCTATCTCGGGGTTAACTGTGAGAAAATTGGTTAGCGGCGTAAAAAAAGATTTTTTTTCAAAATATCAAACACACCGTTTATCAGTTACTTGAGGAAAAAGTTACAATAAAATGCTATTGAAACAAGCATTTTGTATTGTCATTATTAATAAATATTGCTACATGTGTAATACCTCTTCTATTTAAATAATAAAAAATAAAAGTTTAAGAAAATTTGAAAATGTGATAATTATCGGCCTAAAAGGTCATAATAAAAATGCGGTAACACTTAGTGACGCATGTCAAATTGAGCCTCGTTAAACCAGAAAGCATATGAAGTTTTCAAATCACACCTATCTCGGGGTTAACTGTGAGAAAAATGATTAGCGGCGTAAAAAATATTTTCTTTTAAAATATCAAACACACCGTTAATGTGTTACTTGAGGAAAAAGTTACAATCAAATGCTGTTGAAACAAGCATTTTGTATTGTTCTTATTAATAAATATTGCTACATGTGTAATACCTCTTCTATTTCAATAATAAAAAAATAAAAGTTGAAGAAAATTTCACAATGTGATACTTATTGGCATAAAAAGTCATCATGAAAATGCGGTAACACTTAGTGACGCATATCAAATTGAGCCTCTTTAAACCACAAAGCATATGAAGTTTTCAAATCACACCTATCTCGGGGTTAACTGTGAGAAAAATGGTTAGCGGCGTAAAAAAAGATTTTCTTTCAAAATATCAAACACACCGTTTATCAGTTACTTGAGGAAAAAGTTACAATAAAATGCTGTTGAAACATGCATTTTGTATTGTCATTATTAATAAATATTGCTACATGTGTAATACCTCTTCTATTTAAATAATAAAAAATAAAAGTTTAAGAAAATTTGAAAATGTGATAATTATCGGCCTTAAAGGTCATAATAAAAATGCGGTAACACTTAGTGACGCATGTCAAATTGAGCCTCGTTAAACCAGAAAGCATATGAAGTTTTCAAATCACACCTATCTTGGGGTTAACTGTGAGAAAAATGGTTAGCGGCGTAAAAAAAGATTTTCTTTCAAAATATCAAACACACCGTTAATCTGTAAGTTGAGGAAAAAGTTACAATCAAATGCTGTTGAAACAAGCTTTTTGTATTGTTCTTATTAATAAATATTACTACATGTGTAACACCTCTTCAATTTAAATAATAAAAAATTAAAAGTTGAAGAAAATTTCACAATGTGATACTAATTGGCATAAAAAGTCATCGTGAAAATGCGGTAACACTTAGTGACGCATATCAAATTGAGCCTCTTTAAACCAGAAAGCATATGAAGTTTTCAAATCACACCTATCTCGGGGTTAAATGTGAGAAAAATGGTTAGCGGCGTAAAAAAAGATTTTCTTTTAAAATATCAAACACACCGTTAATGTGTTACTTGAGGAAAAAGTTACAATCAAATGCTGTTGAAACAAGCATTTTGTATTGTTCTTATTAATAAATATTACTAAATGTGTAATACCTCTTCTATTTAAATAATAAAAAAATTAAAGTTGAAGAAAATTTCACAATGTGATACTTATCGGCCTAAAGGGTTATTATAAAAATGCGGTAACACTTAGTGACGCATATCAAATTGAGCCTCTTTAAACCAGAAAGCATATGAAGTTTTCAAATCACACCTATCTCGGGGTTAACTGTGAGAAAAATGATTAGCGGCGTAAAAAATATTTTCTTTTAAAATATCAAACACACCGTTAATGTGTTACTTGAGGAAAAAGTTACAATCAAATGCTATTGAAACAAGCATTTTCTATTGTTCTTATTAATAAATATTGCTACATGTGTAATACCTCTTCTATTTAAATAATAAAAAAATTAAAGTTGAAGAAACTTTCACAATGTGATACTTATTGGCATAAAAAGTCATCATGAAAATGCGGTAATACTTAGTGACGCATATCAAATTGAGCCTCTTTAAACCAGAAAGCATATCAAGTTTTCAAATCACACCTATCTCGGGGTTAACTGTGAGAAAAATGGTTAGCGGCGTAAAAAAAGATTTTCTTTCAAAATTTCAAATACACCGTAAATCTGTTGGTTAAGGAAAAAGTTACAATCAAATGCTGTTGAAACAAGCATTTTGTATTGTTCTTATTAATAAATATTGCTACATGTGTAATACCTCTTCTATTTCAATAATAAAAAAAAAAGTTGAAGAAAATTTCACAATGTGATACTTATTGGCATAAAAAGTCATCATGAAAATGCGGTAACACTTAGTGACGCATATCAAATTGAGGCTCTTTAAACCACAAAGCATATGAAGTTTTCAAATCACACCTATCTCGGGGTTAACTGTGAGAAAAATGGTTAGCGGCGTAAAAAAAGATTTTCTTTCAAAATATCAAACACACCGTTTATCAGTTACTTGAGGAAAAAGTTACAATAAAATGCTATTGAAACAAGCATTTTGTATTGTCATTATTAATAAATATTGCTACATGTGTAATACCTCTTCTATTTAAATAATAAAAAAATTAAAGTTGAAGAAAATTTCACAATGTGATACTTATCGGCCTAAAGGGTTATTATAAAAATGCGGTAACACTTAGTGACGCATATCAAATTGAGCCTCTTTAAACCAGAAAGCATATGAAGTTTTCAAATCACACCTATCTTGGGGTTAACTGTGAGAAAAATGATTAGCGGCGTAAAAAATATTTTCTTTTAAAATATCAAACACACCGTTAATGTGTTACTTGAGGAAAAAGTTACAATCAAATGCTATTGAAACAAGCATTTTCTATTGTTCTTATTAATAAATATTGCTACATGTGTAATACCTCTTCTATTTAAATAATAAAAAAATTAAAGTTGAAGAAACTTTCACAATGTGATACTTATTGGCATAAAAAGTCATCATGAAAATGCGGTCATACTTAGTGACGCATATCAAATTGAGCCTCTTTAAACCAGAAAGCATATCAAGTTTTCAAATCACACCTATCTCGGGGTTAACTGTGAGAAAAATGGTTAGCGGCCTAAAAATTATTTTCTTTAAAAATTTCAAACACACCGTAAATCTGTTGGTTAAGGAAAAAGTAACAATCAAAGGCTGTTGAAACAAGCATTTTGTATTGTTCTTATTAATAAATATTACTTCATGTGTAACACCTCTTCAATTTAAATAATAAAAAATTAAAAGTTGAAGAAAATTTCACAATGTGATACTTATTGGCATAAAAAGTCATAACATTAAAGAGCTTTGTTTTTTTTGTATCCGTAAAATTAAAAAAGATGAAAACAATTTTAAATGCAGCAAGTGCCTTCGAAAAACACATTTCAAATGTTTACTTAGTTACAAAGAACTCAAAGAAAATAAATTTGCTAACGAAAAACTACGAGAATTAAAAAATGTATGCCAGTTGTGCAAGAGAAATCAATAATAAAAATACTTAAAGTTATATTAGTTGTGTTTTGATAATTTTCTTTGTGAATTTACATCAACACTGTTAATAGTAAATATAATTATTTCTTAATTTTAAATGTTATTAAATATATTAGATTATGTGTTACTTATAGTTTCTATTAGCGTACGTTTTAATTGGTATAACTGAAGTGTTAAACTTAATATTTGTATGTAAATATTTAATGACTACTAGAACATTGTGATCAAAATAAACAGAAACTGGGATAACTAACGAAATTACTGATTCATGTTATCAAAATAAATGGCTCATATAATTTTACTATCGAGAACAATACAATTTGATAGGCGGTCGCCTAAATAGTTAATAAAAATTCTAAATAAATTTTAATTAAGGCAACACATACATTCCTTATGGTTCCTTGATACAATACATAAATAGATTTACGTATTGCCTCAAATAATGCTTGTTTAAAATTTAGATAAACATACTTAATACCCGACGATTTCAAAGACAAACTTACATACATTACATTTTAATAACTACATGTAGAATAAAATTGAATTGTTATTATTTAATTAAGGCAAGCAATGCAAAGTGTATAAATAAAATCATTACTTGAGATTATTACTAGTCAATGTTCCGATAACAGTAGAGGTAAATGTGATTAAAATTACAAAAAAATGAAAAAAAAAACCAAAAAAAAAACTCAATAAAACTCAATGAAAAGTTATTTTATAAAAAAAAAAAAATAATTATTGTTAGCATATTTCAATCAACATATTTGTTTTAAGCCAAAAAATTAAGGCAAACAATGCAAAGTGTATAAATGAAATCATTACTTTATGGGTAGTTAATGTTCCGATAACAGCAGTGGTAGAATTGATAAAAATAACAAGAAATGAAAAAAAAAACGAAGAAACTAAAGGAATATTTCAATCAAAATTTTTTTTTTTAACCAAAATTAGAAAGCTTGCTTTAAGACCCTAATGAAAAAAAAAATCAAAAAAAAAAGACTTAATTTTGATGAAAATTACTTGTAGGCCGATACGTATAACGTTTGTTTTTTATACCACTAAGGTGGCAAACAAGCTTACGGTTCGCCTCATGGTGAGCGGTCGCCGCAGACGCCTGCAACACAGAAATAAAAAAAAAAATGGTTTTCTTTTTGTCTTAATGAGTTTTTGAATGGTTTTATACCAATCGAAATATTTGTTTATTTGTGTTGTGTGTTGTGCAGAAATTTAAACAAATAAATTATTTAGGCCACTAACCATTTTTGTCATAAAATCGAGATAGGTGTGTGTTTAAAAAGGCTGCATTTAATATGCGTCACTAAGTGTAACCGTATTTTTATCAAAAACTTTTAGGCCGATATGTATCACATTGTGAAATTTTCTTCAACTTTTATTTTTTTATTATTTTAATAGAAGAGGTATTACACATGTAGCAATATTTATTAATAAGAACAATACAAAATGCTTGTTGCAACAGCCTTTGATTGTTACTTTTTCCTCAACTAACAGATTTACGGTGTGTTTGAAATTTTGTAAGAAAATAATTTTTAGGCCGCTAACCATTTTTCTCACAGTTATCCCCGAGATAGGTGTGATTTGAAAACTTCATATGCTTTTTGGTTTAAAGAGCCTCAATTTGATATGCGTCACTAAGTGTTACAGCATTTTCATGATGACTTTTTATGCCAATAAGTATCACATTGTGAAATTTTCTTCAACTTTTAATTTTTTATCATTTAAATTGAAGAGGTGTTACACATGTAGTAATATTTATTAATAAGAACAATACAAAAAGCTTGTTTCAACAGCATTTGATTGTAACTTTTTCCTCAACTAACCGATAAACGGTGTGTTTGATATTTTGAAAAAAAATCTTTTTTTACGCCGCTAACCATTTTTCTCACAGTTAACCCCGAGATAGGTGTGATTTGAAAACTTCATATGCTTTCTGGTTTAAAGAGGCTCAATTTGATATGCGTCACTAAGTGTTACCGCATTTTCATGATGACTTTTTATGCCAATAAGTATCACATTGTGAAATTTTCTTTAACTTTAATTTTTTTATTATTTAAATAGAAGAGGTATTACACATGTAGCAATATTTATTAATAAGAACAATAGAAAATGCTTGTTTCAACGGCATTTGATTGTAACTTTTTCCTCAACCAACAGATTTACGGTGTGTTTGAAATTTTGAAAGAAAATATTTTTTACGCCGCTAACCATTTTACTCACAGTTAACCCCGATATAGGTATGGTTTGAAAACTTCATATGGTTTCTTGTTCAAAGAGGCTCAATTTGATATGCGTCACTAAGTGTTACCGCATTTTTATGATAATCTTTTAGGCCGATAAGTATCACATTGTGAAATTTTCTTCAACTTTCATTTTTTTATTATTGAAATAGAAGAGGTATTACACATGTAGCAATATTTATTAATAAGAACAATACAAAATGCTTGTTTCAACAAAATTTGATTGTAACTTTTTCCTTAACCAACAGATTTACGGTGTGTTTGAAATTTTGTAAGAAAATAATTTTTAGGCCGCTAACCATTTTTCTCACAGTTATCCCCGAGATAGGTGTGATTTGAAAACTTTATATGCTTTCTGGTTTAAAGAGGCTCAATTTGATATGCGTCACTAAGTGTTATCGCATTTTCATGATGACTTTTTATGCCAATAATTATCACATTGTGAAATTTTCTTCAACTTTTAATTTTTTATCATTTAAATTGAAGAGGTGTTACACATGTAGTAATATTTATTAATAAGAACAATACAAAATGCTTGTTTCAACAGCATTTGATTCTAACTTTTTCCTCAACTAACAGATTTACGGTGTGTTTGAAATTTTGTAAGAAAATAATTTTTAGGCCGCTAACCATTTTTCTCACAGTTATCCCCGAGATAGGTGTGATTTGAAAACTTCATATGCTTTCTGGTTTAAAGAGGCTCAATTTGATATGCGTCACTAAGTGTTACAGCATTTTCATGATGACTTTTTATGCCAATAAGTATCACATTGTGAAATTTTCTTCACCTTTTAATTTTTTATCATTTAAATTGAAGAGGTGTTACACATGTAGTAATATTTATTAATAAGAACAATACAAAAAGCTTGTTTCAACAGCATTTGATTGTAACTTTTTCCTCAACTAACAGATAAACAGTGTGTTTGATATTTTGAAAAAAAATCTTTTTTTACGCCGCTAACCATTTTTCTCACAGTTAACCCCGAGATAGGTGTGATTTGAAAACTTCATATGCTTTCTGGTTTAACGAGGCTCAATTTGACATGCGTCACTAAGTGTTACCGCATTGTAATGATGACCTTTTAGCCGATAATTTCACATTTTCAAATTTTCTTAAACTTTTATTTTTTATTATTTAAATAGAAGAGGTATTACACATGTAGCAATATTTATTAATAAGAACAATACAAAATGCTTGTTTCAACGGCATTTGATTGTAACTTTTTCCTCAACCAACAGATTTACGGTGTGTTTGAAATTTTGAAAGAAAATAATTTTTAGGCCGCTAACCATTTTTCTCACAGTTATCCCCGAGATAGGTGTGATTTGAAAACTACATATGCTTTCTGGTTTAAAGAGGCTCAATTTGATATGCGTCACTAAGTGTTACCGCATTTTTATGATAATCTCTTAGGCCGATAAGTATCACATTGTGAAATTTTCTTCAACTTTTATTTTTTTATTATTTAAATAGAAGAGTTATTACACATGTAGCAATATTTATTAATAAGAACAAATACAAAATGCTTGTTTCAACAGCATTTGATTGTAACTTTTTCCTTAACCAACAGATTTACGGTATGTTTGAAATTTTGAAAGAAAATAATTTTTAGGCCGCTAACCATTTTTCTCACACTTAACCCCGAGATAGGTGTAATTTGAAAACTTTATATGGTTTCTGGCTTAAAGAGGCTCAATTTGATATGCGTCACTAAGTGTTACCGCATTTTTATGATGAACTTTTAGGCCGATAAGTATCACATTGTGAAATTTTCTTTTACTTTAATTTTTTATTATTTAAATTATATATATATTTGTTTAATTTTTGACCGGTTTCTCATTATTTTGGTCTATTTATTGTTATATCCGTTTAGTTCAGTAAATTATATCATTAAAATCCTTTACTTTTTAATTTGGTCGGATTATAAAAGGCCGCTAACTTAGGCCGCTAACTTCACACCGGTATACCTAAATGGTCAAAAATGAATTTATTGCTTCTCAAAATATTCTCCGTGAGCGTAAATCACTTTTTAATAGGGAACCAATTTTAAAAACATTTATGCCACTCATACGTGATGAGCCACTCCTTCGAAAGCCTTTTCTGGTGATGAAAATCGTTGATCGCGTAACTGGTTCTTAATTTCTGTAAATATAAAAAAGTCACAAGGTGCCAGGTCGGGACTGTATGCAGCATGACCCATAAGGTCAACGTTTTACACCTTCAAAAATTTATTTGTCTGTCTGGCCGTGTGAGAACAGGCATTATCGAAGTGCAAGATAATAAGGCGTTTACGGCGTTCGTCAAATAAATGGGCGTGTAACAACAGTAGCCACGTATTCAGTTTTATTAAAAAAAGATACAACCCTGCGCTTAGAGGCACTTTGCACGCATTTTAGTTGGTTTCAGCTCATCTTGAAAGACCCATATGCTCTTTTGCTGCTTTTTTGGCCATCCATGTTTTCCATCCACCTATTACTATGTCCCACACTTAATTTGACGCCTCTAAGCATGGCATTGCACCAAGTGATGCGATCCGTTTTATTATATCCGGATCAACCGAAAAGCCGCGGATCAAGCAATCACAGCTTTTTCACACTAATATGTTTGTGTAGGATAAATTGTATTTAACTCATGCCTATGCCTAAAGCTGCCCAAATCTCATGGTAGGTCATGCCCAAGTGTCACGTGTCTGTCTGTTTCGATGATACGGCGCATAGCATCGATGTTTTTGTTGCTCACAGCGGTGCTGCGGTGGACAGGCGACCATCAAAAATTTCGTCACAAAGATTGACACGACCGGGTTTGAATTCTGGAAACCAGCAATAAATAGTTGCAACGGCGGCCTTACAGGGTGGCGAATAGGCCTCGCGCAACAACCCAAGCAAATTTAAAAATTTAATTTTTTTTAACTATATTTTGATTTTGATCCTTAATTATTTAATCAGGTTATAACATAGCGGTAAATTAAAATACAGTTAGTTAACTAATTTATTCATTCAAAACATAATTGAAAAATATTTTATATTACAAGTTAATATAATATAAAAATAATATTTACTTGAATGTCGCGCCTCGAAACACTTGAAGATCGGTTTTTTAATCGCATAGCACTCCGGTCAGCTCGGGAGTCGGGACATAATGTTCTGCTCGTTATGCTCCTCTATTTCTCGGGGAATCCCCGTGTTTCATTGCGTTCGTCAACTCTTGTCACATTGGAATTATTTTGCTTGCAATATTTTAATAATATAATTTAAATAATAATAATATACAATATAATTTAAATTACCTACTGTACCGTATATATCTTTCAATTTTATTGAATATTACGTTCTTATAGTATTTAATTTAAGTATTGAGTGAGCTGGAAAAGCGTAAATTATAGTATTTGAAGTATTTAGTAAGCTGAAAAAGAGTAAAAAAACTGTGTGATACTTAAAAAATATTTCTGACTTTTTGTGTGAAATAAAACAAGATTTACGAAATGAGTTCGCGTGATGTTGATGCCGGTAGAAAATAGTTGGTAATGAGTTAGGTAGTTCAAAAAGGAAACGAGCTATCAAAAGAAAGCAGGGAGAAGAAAATCTACGACGATCTTCATATAAATATATAAAAAGTGATAATCAAGAAACCTCTACAAGACATTTATTGACTGAAAGTGACTCTAATCCTGATCCAGCTGAAAATATTCCTTCCACATCATCATGCGTGCCGCCGCCGTCATCAAGTAAAAACAGCGAGGATGATGATGAATTAACTACATCATTGTCTCTTAGGTCACCGGTGCTGCCGTCAACGCTATCCAGTCAAGAACACGAATCTGAGCCCGAATCTATGTCTACATCCATGACTGCTGAACATAATAGAAAAAAAATAACTAAAGTTTACCCCACTATTGAATTAATCCTGAGAATTATTACCACCACACCTGTTACAGTTGCGTCTGCTGAAAGGAGTTTTTCGAGGTTTAAAATTATTAAAACATATTTGAGGAATTCGATGACAAGATCGGGTTTCAGTCCTTGCCATTGCTTTTCGCTTATTTGTTACATTTTTTATTGTGCTTTAATTAAAGATTTTAGTTTTGGAAAAAGCCGCAAACATCAATTACAAAATTTATCATCTCTGAATTGGTAAATTTAAAAAAAAAAATTTAAAAAAATTAAATTTTAAAACTCAAATTTTATTTTTTTGTATAACTTTAGCATTTCTCGTCAAACATGACAAATACCTAAACCAAACAATCAGACCTACTTTCGCATCACATACTTTTTTCAAAGAACCTCGTAAAGACCTGCCGCCCGGAGCCTCGCTAGGGGTAAGGCCGCCGCTGAATAGTTGTCTATCATGGTGCTTCATTGCTTAAAGCAGTTTAAACAGCGACTTGTCAGATGACATTTAAAATCGTAGAAAATCAATGTGTATACGACAATTTTAACTAGTTAAATCCATGTTGATGAAGATCTTCACGCAATTTTCTAAAATAACGCCACAATGTATTAACAAGTGACAGTCAAAAGAAACAAATTGTATTATACAGCCAAAGAGTTTTATTTTCTAATGTTGTAATTACTTTTTAAACATTATTTATATAAATGGCATAAAGTAGTACATAGGGGTGTATATTGCACACATTTGCGCATATACACACGTCATTTATTTTAGTAGTGTTAGTAATCAAGAATAATGCGTTTTTTTGCTTTTTTTGTGTTTGTTTTATTTTATCACAAAACTGTATCATCAGTATCAATGCAAAAATGGCATAATTATAAGGCTGTGTTAAACGAACGGATAGATATAACAATACTACAAAAAAAAAAAAAAAAAACTGTCGTTGTGCTCAAGACTGGCAGAACCTATTTTTATTTTCTTACAGCATACTACATATAATAACAACTGATGAACCAAATTTATCATTGACACAAAAGATTAAGAATAACTGTGCTGTAAGCTCCTCGCCTTCTCCCGCACCTCTAATCAAACATGATGCCCATTGAATCGAAACAAACTCATCGAAAACAAAATTTGTGACGGAGATCTCAAAGGTGCCGCTAGCCTTTTGTTCTCCAGCGACGTGCTATCACCAGATACCCCTGACACCCTTCAGGCCTTACGGACAAAACATCCTCCAGCTTCAGTAAATCCATATTTTCTCGACCCACCAACAGCAGGGCAAGCATGCCTTCAAATTCAAAACAAAGATGTGACGGATTCCATTTTATCTTTAAAACCAGATTCGGCAGCAGGTTTGGATGGAATCTCACCCCAACATTTGAAAGACTTAACATCGCATTCTGTGGGTTATGCAGGCGAGCAACTTGTAAATTCGATAACTAATTTAATCAACCTTATGTTTTCCGGTAATGTCAATCCAGAAATTGTTCCCATTCTTTTCGGCGCGAACCACATAGCCCTCACCAAAAAGGACGGAGGGGTGAGACCAATTGCTGTTGGATCAACACTACGACGTCTGGCCTCCAAAATTGCTGTTCGACATATTTTACCAAAATTAAATTCGGAATTTAAACCCGTACAGTCAGGCTTCGTTGTAAAAGAAGGGTGTGAGGCAGCCGTCCATGCCCTACGCTCTTTCCTAACTTACGGACAGCCTGACGTGTTGCTCAAAATTGATGTCAAAAATGCATTCAATTCGTTAAATAGCGATACCCTGCTGACGGAAATAAAACAACATATACCGGAAATATACAATTATCTTCTTCTCAGTTACGCTGACCCAACGAAATTGTTATATCGTTCTAATGAACTGTCCTCGGAAGTAGGTTGTCAACAGGGTGATCCCCTTGGGCCTGCAATTTTTAGTTTGGCTCCGATTAATCCGATACTCAAAAATTTAAATTCTAAATTTAACGTTTGGTATTTGGACGACGGAACCCTAGGAGGTGATGTGGATACTGTGTTTTCAGACCTTTTTTCAATCAAAAATAAATTTGAAGCCATTGGTTTGGAGCTTAATTTAAGCAAATGCGAACTTTTTATAAATAACTGCGATTTAAATTTAAATTACGTAAAGCAAAAATTTTATATTTTGGCTCCAAATATTAAAATTACAGTAATTCCGTTTACCTTTTAGGTTCTCCAATTTTTTAATGAATCTATTTCTGAATATATTAATAATTCAATTACTAAATTTCAAATTTCTGCTGACCGTCTCCTTGAAATTAGTCCACATTATGCACTTTGCATCTTAAAATTCTGTCTTTTCGTCCCAAAATTTACGTATGTGCTCGGTTGCTGTTCCTTTTGGAATCACCCAGATCTTTTGACACAAGTAGACGACTTAATCAAAATTAGCTTAGAATCGATTCTTAATATGCAGCTGAACGAGCAATTTTGGACCCAAGCATCCCTACCCATCTGTTATGGTGGTTTAGGGATTCGCAAAATTTTCAGTGTCGCTTTACCAGCCTTCCTATATTCTGTCCATAGTTCAGCAAATCTCATAACTAAAATTTTAAGGGCATCCCCTTCAAACTTTGAGATTGCTGGTTTGGAAGAAACTAGAAACGCTTTCTTAATTGCATGCCCAAGTCAAAATTTTTCAGTTTTTAAATTCACAGAGGAGCTGGGACGACATAAACTGAAATAAACTGACTAAATTGACTTATGACAGTCTTTTGAGCTGTAGTAGGTTCGGCGCGTGCTAGGCTTTTGGCCGTAGGTACGCGTGAGGCCGGCTATTGGCTTCATGCGTACCCTTCGTCAAATACAGGAACATTTCTTGAGCCTGACACGCTCCGAATCGCAACCTGTCTACGGCTTGGGGTTCCGGTCTGCGTTCCTCATAAATGTCCCTGTGGCAGTGATGTCGGCAAGCTCGGACATCATGGACTGTCATGCCAAAAAAGTGCAGGCCGCTTCTCGAGACATGCCGCACTTAACGATATCATACGCTGGTCCCTTGCCACCGTCAACGTACCAAGTCTACTTGAGCAGACTTGTATTGGAAGAGACGATGGCAAGAGACCGGACTGTATGAGTTTGATTCCATGGAAGACGGGCCGGGTGCTGGTATGGGATCCTACCTGTTCAGACACGCTGGCCCCTTCCCATCTACATGGAACCAACAACAGAGCTGGTGCGGCTTGTGAAGCGGCTGAAAAAGCTAAAACATGCAAATACAGGGGTCTAGGCTCCGAATATGATTTTGTCCCATTCGGTGTCGAGACCTTTGGTCCGTGGGGTCCTAGCGCTATAAGGCTTTTTAAGGAAATAGCAAAAAGGTTAGTCGACATCACAGGAGACCGATGAGCTGGAAGCTACCTCGGACAAAGAATTAGTCTAGCTATTCAAAGGGGGAATGCTGCCAGTATCTTCGGAACCTTGCCTAAAGGGACTCGTTTTAATCATATATTTTAGTTATTATATAATATTTTTTAAGGTTTTTTTTATTTTAGGTTCATCATTTTTTTTGTGTTACGTAATTTGTATCTGATTTATTGCCTATGTACACCTGGAATAGGTGCAACATACTTCTTTCTATTTTGAACACTGTAAATTAAATCAATACTACGAATACATTGCCTAATAAAAAAAAAACAATAAAGAAGTCGTCAGTTGACTTTTTGAGTTATGCGAAAAAAAATGCCAATATATTTATCGAATTGAATCCTGCTAACGATATTTTGATGACGATCTTACTATTCTGTTTGTATAGAATGATGAAATGAAAAAAGTTATAAGACTATAGTGCGGAGACGTCCGGTGTAGGGACGAATGGGGTGTGTACTCCCTATTTATTATCCGCAAAAAAAACTGTCGGTCGTCCGTGATAACTATTGTGATCCGTATATGAAAGCTAGCCATTGTTTTGAAACTTTGATATACTTACAGACTGTCCGTTTAGAAGCTCACTACTATAGGTGTGTGCTGTACCTATTATTTAATTTTTGGTGTTTGGGTTTGGGTGTCAGTATAGTTACAAAGAATATATATAGTTACCAGAGAAAGCTGTTTTTTAAATTGAATTGTGTTTTTGTCATTCAGACTATTATTTTTCAGGTATTATAAAAAAAAGGGAAAGAATAGATTAAATACAAAGGAAGCGGGAAATTCCCGTGACAAAAATAAAACTTGCTGGCCGTGAAAACTTTTGCAATCTGTTATGTAAGACAGCTAGTTTGTTTTGACACAGATATGTATTATATAAATGAAGTAGGTTTGTCTGTTACCATTGTGTTGGTTACTCACTACGTGCCGCTTGCTGAACTACGACAGAGGCAAAAAAACTGGTTGCCTGTAAAGTCGGTATACGGGCGAAAGTTTTACGTGACAATGATTTTATGTCTGTCTCTCTCGCTCTTAGGCGGGCGCGTGCCTCTCACTCGCTCTCATTGTGAGCGCATAACGTGAGCGGAGCGTAACGCAGTTTCTTGAAGTGTCACCCGGCAAACCAATTTATAAGACGTTGTCACGTCAAAATCAGGGTTTCGTTTAGTGTAGTCTTATATCTAAATCTTATTATTACCCACGGTTTTATCAGACATAGCCTACAGAGATTCAAAAATTATAAGAGTTTAATAAAAGTATCAGTAAACTTTCTAATCCTTCTAATTCTTGAGTTACAAATCGACTAGTAAGCAAACATAGAAGCTTTGCTTTAAAAATCTTATATATAAATAATAAATATCTTCGCTTTTACGTGCTGGATCGACTTTAAATTTTTTTATCATATCCGTAGGTAACGGGTCATATCTGTCCATCACAATCTCGGACATATCGTAAACCTTTTTTTATTCAATAAACATTATTATTATAAGTATCATTCCACCATCTTTGCGATACCTAGAAAGCTGAAGCTTTGTACATTGTGTAAGCGTAAGTAAAACTCCCAATTACGACCAATAATTCAATACTAATAAAACCAATAAAAAAAAATTCTTATTGAAATTGCATAGTATCTACTTTTAATAAAGAAATAACATTTCTAAAATAATTTATCATAAATTATTTTTTATTTATGCAAAAGAATATTAACGTGATAAATATCTTTTTTTGTATCACGTTTTCATCATTTGTTTGATTAATATAAACTAACTACCTTCTTTTAATTTTTGAACTAAAAGCTTTCTTGTTCAAAGAAGCCCATATTTAATCGCATTTTTTTAAAACGATTAATAAAAACTCTTTCCCATGGGCCAAGACATATTGCATATCAGTCAAGCGTCAAAAATGGATTACTATTGTAATATGTTTAACCGTCAGATATCTATAACATCTTAATTACTATACGTCAAAACCAATTATGCACGAAAGAATATTTGAATAAGATTTTATTTGTTTAATCATTTGTCAAAATTGCAGAGGGTTACTTGCTGAGAACAATTTAGGCTATTGTTCATTTTACCCTACTTTTGTTTCGTCATCCCGTGTGTTAAAGTAAGCTTTATTAGAAATCCATTGCGTCTAAGGAAAGATTATAAGCGTATCTGTAACTTCAAAGATATTCAATTTAAAATGGGGAATCGAAACATCAGTATTTTTAGAACATCTAATATATAAATGGAAAATTAGGTGTCTTTGTTATGTCTTAACAATGAAACGGAGGGCGGTTGACTATATTTTTGTAAAGTTATCTTTAAACTTGCAACATAATAGCAACAGGATTACTTGTTTTTCGGCACAAGAATAGTTAGAGGCACGGAGAAGGATAAACGATACGTGAAAACCCGATCGAGATTTCACAGGGGAATAGATTTTTTTTAGAAAAATAAAGTCAAATAAAACACTTTTGTGTCTTCAAAGTTATCAAATACAATTTTTTGAAACCGAAAAGAACTATTCTATCATGTAGTAACGGTGCAGCAGGGTGACATGTTTTGGGGCAGAGGGGTAACTGGCGTAACATTCCATTTCATCGCAAAGACCAATTTCCTTGTGGGCCAAGCCACGGTCAATAGCTAATTACCAATAAATGTTGCAAATTTTCAAGCTAGATGGCAAGTAAAGTTGACTTTTATATTTTTATTTCTGTTCAATTTAGTATACGTATAATTTTAATGCCAGTTTTGTCATTTGTGTCTTCAAATTCACGCTTATTTTATTTATGATAAGTCAGAGGCAAAGAAAAAGCAATATGTTTATTTATTGTCTGCGTTTGGTTAAACGTACCAAGGTTCCCGTTTGTACTATGCAATAGGATTTTTGTGACAAGATAAAACTTAAATAGAAATCAATATTTTGTATATCTTTAAAGTTGTTTAATTTAATAGCGTCAGGTTATTTTTCCTGTAAAAAATAGGAACCCACTTTTGCTTTATTTAACTTAATTCGGTTATCGGCGTAAGATTTTTACAGCAAGTCTCTGATTATAGTAAAATGTAAGCCGTAGCTATAGTCAATCCACGTGAAATTTATAAACAAAGAAACAATAAATGGTCGGGTCGACTTAAGAACCTCACCCCTTTCTTTTTCGCCGGTTAATGAGATATGTATTACTGACTGATTTTCTGTGACTTCAGCTTTTTAAATATGCATATTGTAATAACTAATTATTAATTAACTTGATATGCGATCGCTAGGGTTGTCAGAAGCCAAATCTTATTCAGAGAAATCACCAAAAACAAAAGGAGAGAGAACGAAACAATAGCGAACAATAAACCGCGCACGTATCTATCGTGCGAGCTACGGTGCCCACAATTTTGACAGCCGGGAGACCGGTCCGGAAGATTAATGGTCTCTCTGCTCATCGGCGTAATGACGCCCCCTCGCCGTTCTAATGACATCCAGTGTAGGGTAACGTAGATCAACAGGATAACTTGCTTCTTAAGGGATAACGTGGAGACGAATGTCTGTTACAGTTATCGCTCAATTTAAATGGTGACACTTTTTTGTGTTTGCTTTACTTTTGCGTTGATTGATAAATTGTAGTAGTTATACCGTTAATTTTGTTTATAAACAGTATTCTGACTAAATTTCTATAAATATAGGGTTAACAAGTGTATGTCAATAGCGTGCTTAGAATTTTAATTTACACAATTTAAGTTCGTTAGAAAAATTTCTTAGTTAAAAACATCAGAGTGTTATTAGAGATGCTACAAGTCACGAGTCAAATAATCTAATTACAGATATAAAAATATATGCAGTCGTATTTGTTATATCTATAAACACTTAATTTAAAATTTTACTTAATCTATTGTTTTATACTGCGTCATACAAAATATCTTAATTATTTTAAATATTTTTTCTACTTTAAACTTTGTCTTGAGGGTTTCATAGTCCAATGACAAAAACTAAACTCTTATACTTTCGTTATGTCGGTCTGTATGTCACAGCCTTATTATAGTACCCTTCTTTATACATTATTCGGATGAAATTTAACAGAAAATGTCCTATGTGATACAGCTCGGTAATTAAATTGCGATAAAAATGTCTATCGTTAGCTCTCTACATAATTTCCTCGTAAACCTTGTCAGCAGTGTCTAAATGTTATTTTCCTTAAGATACACCATCGACTTTTTTGGTAATTAATACATTTGTTTAAATTTAATATGAAAATATATTCCATGTAAATTTTAAAAACATTTGGCATGTTAAGAGACGATGGAAGAAGGCCAGATGGCGCAACTCTTGTACCGTGGAGTTTGGGACGTACTCTGGTATGAGATGCTACGTGTACTGACACACTAGCTCTTTCATACGACCAGAGTACTTCTGTTAGGGCCGGCGCTGCAGCCGAACAAGTCACTTTCACAGTTACACAAGCTTCGCAAATTTTCCTCATTAATCAGTAATAATAACGAGTTGGTGGCGTTTGCTGTGGAAACGTTGGGTCCATGGTCGTCAAACACGAAGGTTTTTTTTAAAAGATTTATCCAAACGACTAGTCTTTGCATCTGGAGACTACAAAGATGGTCATTACCTCGGTCAAAGGCTGTGCATCGCCATTCAGCGAGGTAATGCCGCTTGTATATTAGGTACCAAGCCTAAAAATTATACTTTAGACGAGGTATTCTTACTATAATACAATTATATATATATAGCTTAAGTGGTAGGTTAATTTTGTCTAGTAAGCGTTGTAAAAATGGTGTTGGTGTTAGTATAATAAAATTCGCTGTAATAATCCATGTATGCTTTATCTGAACTGAATGTTTCAATACAGTATTTAAATGTATATTAAAAAAAACGATCCCATATATGTAGCGGTGAGGCAAACGGCGACGATTAAAATAACACTTTATATTTTGGTTACTTCCAGTACTTTTTTTTTATCCTATACAAGCAAATAAAATATTGTCACCCTCACAACATCCTTGGTTAATGTCTTTGCTGTAACGAAAAAAGTCTGGCATGTTTATCTTGGCCGAGACGCAGCGTCTTCGCGAATTGCCTGCCCGTGAATTTCGGGCAGCCCTAATCGATTTTACTTGGGACTCGTCTAATTTGGCGGATTAATTTGTGGACACCCTTGTGTTCGGCTAATTTCCTTGTTTATGGATAGCGATAATAGTATTGTATTGTTTATTTACGAATGAGTGCAATAGTGGATCTAAATTTATTTTGTGTCTTTTTTTCACTTATTAATATTGACTAAAGTACTGTGACTACAGTATCGGTACTAAATAGTTTTTCACGGGTCACATAGCTTAGAACCCAATAACTTAAATGAAACAGCGTTGCAGATGATATTTATGTTAAAACAAGTGATCTGCGCAAATACTATGGTTGTAATGTACACTTGTAACCTGTCCTAAGTCGACCCTCGCAAGTTAAGAATTTGTATGAACAGTTTTAGACCCTACAACCCGGTAAAGGCGCTGTCAGTTTTTTATAGAAACCTTATTTACACTCGCTACCACATATCGGCTGTGTAAGTAAGATAGATTTACCAAATACTACAGTTAAAACCTGTTTCAAAACCTTACTTTGGCTAATATCCACCCGAATACCAGTTTTGAACTTACGACTTATCTATACATATAATTAAATGGTAGGAAAGTCAAAACTGTACATTGAATATTTTTTTAAAAGAATACTTGGGGTGTGATCTACAATCGATACCGAAGCCAAAAATATAGTTTTTAGAATTTTTGTCTGTTTGTCTGTATGTATGTTTGGGATAAACTCAAAAAGTACTGCATGGATTTACTTCAAATTTAGCACGAATATTACTAAGAAGTCGGGTCAACATATATGCTACATATTATCACGCTATCACCTACGGGGAACGAGCAGTGAATCTTTATTTCTTGAACGCATTCTGTAACAACGTGTAGTCTAACGACGCATATTTGACTTGCTTGTTAATTATTAATTATTCTACTCACACATAGCCATTTATTTTATGTTAAAAAATCGTGAAAATCGTGTATAATTTTTCACCATATAAAAATGTTTCCTATTTGCTAACTGGATGGCGTTGGCCTCGAATTAGATAGCGCTATAGTTTTGTTCACAAAAAGTGATCTTATAGTATAGCGTTCACGCAGACGACGTCGCGGGCAGCAGCTAGTGTCAAATACGAGCTGTGACAATAGTTGACGATCTCAAACTCATAAGCGTATTTTAGATGGAGCAGAGACTTTGCTTCCCTGTGTTTATACTACCGCTTGTATTTGTATTGTAGGTTTTGTTCTAAGGCATTGTTATAAATTATACTACGGCTACTTTCTTCCACTGCATTGCTCGGCCATCAGCTGAGAATTTATCTTTACAGCTTAGAACCTTAAGAGTTATTTTCTGTGCGGTTTCAGAGGTGTTTACATCCGCGAATGCTTACGTTCTAGAATTATCTTCCTATCGAGGTATTCCATAGGGACTAAAGTAAAGGGTTTTCAATAATGGAGTGATGAGATTTTTAAAGGGTTAGCAAGGCGCAAGTAATGCCTCTGGTATTGAAAGCAGTACCGAAAGTAGGTAAGGCCGTCGATAATACGAATCCAGCAATGGCCTCGCGGTCGAGAATTGTATAGAACTTTACTCAAAAACACAGGGAAAAAAAACAAACTTTTAAGAGAATTGTTGTTTATTAAACTAAAGATGTTCAATCAAATATTCTAAATAACTACCCTATATGTATAACTAATTAACCCATTTTTTCTATTTAAATATATTTTTTTATTATTCCTTCTCATCGCAACGGAGCAGGGGGGTGACCAGCCAACTTATTCAACTCGTAATAACTATCTATAAACCTATGGGAGTGAAAACTATGTAGAAAACTGTTTATCCTGGTTAATTAAGGGAAGGAATACCTCAGTGATGACCAAATTTGCTTAGGTAAAGCGGCGGGTGAGAGCTAGTATAGTCTATCTCCAAAAAGTCATCCGCGGTATGGCAACCAAGTAAGAATTAATTCCAATTTCGACTTGTACTTATCTAACTTTTGTTTCTACAGTTTTTCAGTTACCCTTTAAAATCTTTGGATTTAAAAAAAAACAGTTTCGTTTCTTTTAGAATCGCAATATATTAGGTGACTCGATACTCATATTTTTTTATAATATCAAATTGGCAAAGATACCATCCAATAAATAATCTGTCAATACAATATTATGATGTCAACTACAATAGTATAGTTCATAACACGGCGTATTATTGGGGATATAAATTCTGAGACCACTGTATTTAGCTATTATTCGTTAAGGGGTGAGAAGCTTCGGTGAACTTTCAGTGTACCGTGTACCCTTAACTTGAAATGAAAGGTGTCTGGATCTTTGACTTGTTAACTTAACCAATTTTAATACTTGAAATCGTGGTGAAATAAGTTTTTTATGCATCTTAAATAATAAATAATGACAAAAAATAGATACATGTGTAAATACTCGTAGGTACGCAATCACAAAACATTTACGTTACAAAAAGTTAAGTAGCTAATGTAACATGACAAGACATGTCATGTAACACCAGACATATACTTTCAAAGCTTTTGAAATTATATAATTGAATTTTTAAACTTTTAAAATTATTCTAGTCAATTATTTTAAAACTATCGACTGGTTGATTCATAAAATTAAAGTTTGCCAATGGCTGCGGAATAAATTTAGAATCGACTACACAATGTTGAATATAAAAAATTATGTTTCTTATTGCCAAGATAATATGAAAATATCGAAAAAATATTGTTTAAAAATTAGTAGCAAAAGTTTATAAAATTGATTTGCCTAATGCAAGTACCTTCAATTACACTGTGTTTTGATTTAAAAACTTAAGCTCTGCGTTTAGTTATAAAAAAAATATTGGCGTATCATGGTATAATTGTTTACCTTTTTTTTTAAAAATTAAACATAAAATTTAGGGAACTTCAGAGAATACGGTAAAGTTAATTTCGTATAGAAAAAAATGGACGGCGTTTAACCGCAAATGTTTATTTTTAGCGCTTTTCGCTAAACTCAAATATGAAAATCCTATTTTTAATATCTGTTACTTTCATTCCACTACCTACTAAGTCTATTTTGGTGAATGCGAGAGTAACTAGAATGTACTATAGATAGATGTCACTATTTTAATACTGTTTTTAATTCCATGTGTGGTTCCTAAAAACAGTATTTTGGATATTTATTTTCGTTGAAGAGTAAACAGTATAAAAAAAGTATAATACTGTTTTGAACAGTACGGTTAGCAACTCTTCAACTGATGTTTAAGCAATGTTTTTTTTAATTATCAAGCTTACAACAAGTATTATAATATATTCAAACAGGTTTTGAGCAAAATCTGCTATATTAACTTTATAGAACACTTTAAAAAAACTATTGAGTAAAATTTAGGCAATCATGTTTTGGGCTATGTCACGACTTTAATTTTAGGCAAATATATTTAATAGTTTTATAAAAATTCCTGTCGAATAAACAGATTTCTTGCACAAACGCCCTTTTTCATCTCTCTCATCTCATTTTTAAAGATTTGAAAAATCGGCTCATGAAGGTTGCACTACCTATGAGTATATGGCAGCTACTTTTGTGATTTTGTGATAGGTGACAAGTTCATCATTAGTCAAGTCGACTTGTGTTATACCTTCCGATTTGCTTGGATAGCGTATTCGCCATACCCGATAGGGTTCGATAAAGCGGATAATTTTCCTTACTTTCTTTTTAATTCTGAACAGGTTTTTTTTATTTCTCCTTATTTTATCTCATACTTTCGTACATATAAAATATTTATAAAATAAACAAGATCCCTATTTAAGATTTTATTAAAATGTTCTCACTGACCAAACCTTAACATATCCATTTTGCCCAGACTTACTCTACATAAAATATATATAGATTTATATAAAAAAATTATATGGACAATATATAACTATAAGGTCATTGATTAATTTTTACCTTTTAAAAATATGTAGTAATACTGTTCATATATATATATCTACAACGAATGACAAAGCACATCAAAATATACCAATCCAACTACAAAATAAATTACATGTCCCGTCATTTAATTCTCATGACGACAACATAATTTTGAGTTCGGAAGGGTTATCTAACCGCTACATTCTTTTTTTTTAATATCTTTTGTATTTTTTCTTGTCTAACTGTATTTGTCATCGTCTCTTTGCTGGGGTGTCGTTTGGAGACACTTTTTTTTATATTTTTTACAAAAGGCATTAAGAAGATTTACTAGTTTAGTCTTTGTTAGCTCCTTTATTTTTTGTCGTACGAGATAATGATGGTGCTCTAACAGTCAATAGCGTTTTGAGAAAGATTATTTCACGATTTTGTCTATAACCTGGTGCTGACGCAGGTACTATATTAAAAAGGGATAATGTAATTAATATAAACGTAAGAAAACAAAAGTAACGTTTTAATATTACATTATAACGTAAACTGAAAGTGCACCCAAAATTTTAACACGACCTGACAACGATAAGTTGGTCAAATTGACTTTACGAATTTAAGGCCGACGGACCTACGGACAGACAGACTTCTTTTTTATGTTGCATTTCCTCGTAAACCTAAAGTATGTACTTGCAAAATCGTAGAACGATCCGATAAGCAGGAGTATGATAAAATTGACTTTGACGCACAATGACTCTGCGACTAAAAAAGAAATTATTTGAAAAAAGAAGGTTATTTCTTACATACATTTACGAACAGAAAAATATATAAGTATATGTGTTCCTGTATGTCGCGATATATTTATAGAATATACTTGTATTTAATTTAGACATAAATAATTACTGCAAAATATTTTCAACTGTAGCATAAATATTTTTTACTTTTGACCTTAAAATATGTATGTGGCTTAACACCAAAATCGGACAGTGCAGCTGCAGGTACAGGGTGTATTTCATAACACAGCCCTCGAATTCAAAAATATTTATAACATCGTCAGAATATTGCACATCAGGCTGCGACAATGCGAAATTCCAATATATCATTTCTTACCTATTCTATATTAAACTCAATATGTATTGAAATAATTTCTATCAAGTACGCTTTCCCATTTCAGACCTCAGACGCATAGGTGTTTACGCGAATATGATTTTGCTTAAATTATCATTATAGTTTAATTATATATTTGCCAACATAAGAAACAAACGTAACGTGTGCAAGGATCATTAGCGTGTTCGGTCACGACTGGGAAGTGAAACAATGATCGACCAATTGCTCAGAAAACGCTACCTAATTATTAGCTGCGTATGGTAAGACGTGCGGTTTAGCTGCGACGAATTTCAGGACAGTCAATAGTTTCGAACAGCACTACACCGCAATCTAGTTCTTTTTTAATTTTCGGATAGATCCGAAGATTATTTTATTAACCATTATTGATACCATTAAGAACTCACGAAGCACTTTCAGTCAGTATTTCCAGTATTTCGATATCGTGTACGGTTTAGAAATAATCGAGTGAGATCACTTATCTTTTCCACTCTGTATAGGTAAACTTAAAAAGTAAAACCTCAACTAAATACAAAATTTTATCCAAATATAGATATATAGATACATTCTATATATATATAGATAGTGTATGGCATTTGCACACATTTTTTTAGTAAAAAACTAAAAGCTATGTTTACCTACATTTAGAATTCTCTATTATTTTATAAAATCTTTAACAATTTTAAATTTAAAAACAACCGGAAACTGGTGTTTAAAAAAATTTGGTAAATAAACATCATCTTATGTTTGAAATACAATGTTACATTTCCATAAGAACTTTGACCACTTTTTGAAGTTTTCAATATTGCTACATTGCAAAATATTGTCATTACTAAAGCCCCAGTAGTGTGGACTCACGTTTCGTGTAGTACGTTATTTTGTAATATTTTACTAACCGAAATAAGAACATTCGCTGTAACAAACCTTTTTGTTAACATCACAGCCTGCCATCCATCTTAGTGCGGCGACAGACCGACTCACGGCTGGCTACTCATCACGTTAATTTGTTTTTACTGTGTACGTAGTTTTATTTGGCTATGTACATCGTATAGATAAATAGTTATGGTTAATAATTAGGGCTAAGTAACTTGTTTTTAAATGACGGGATGTTCTACGGAATTTCTTTATGGCACACACTAGTCAGTGTGTGGAGATTGTAACTTCCATTTTTGTTTTAGAAAAAGTAACTATCGAGTAGAGCATTCGCTAAGTTTACAAGTCTTCAGACCTATGAATTATGTATTGAGTAAATTTACCTAAGAACAATATAGACTGCCTCACCTACCTTGATTTTTGATTGACCTTGATTGCTTTACCATTCAATACCCGTAACTCATTTATTAAATTAAATATAATATTTATATACGTACTGATCGGTTAATCAAGAAATTAATGAACATTTGACCTAGTTTGTTTTATATGACAGACGTATATCCCCTACCTGCTCCCAAGCCCCTGGTACATGCCACTTGCATGAGGTCAGGATTTTTTTTAAGTTATATAAAAAAACGACAAAATATCTTTTTATCTAATTTAATTCTTTTATATTATAAATTACCGAATGTGATAAAAATAACAAGTTATTAGATCTTCATAAGCTGGTAGGTCATGATGTATATCTTAAATCAGTGATAGTGTTTATAAATTAAAAGGGTAGATATCGTACTAGCACACCAAAACTGTGGCGGCGAAATTAAGACAATTGTCATAATTTGATTCAGTCACATGTCACCAAGTATAGTTCTCTGCTTCTATTTCACACGTTCCATATTATCTATTGCATTTGTCCAAGATGTGTAGATAACAGCGGATCAAATTTAGACTTCGAACAATATGAAGGTACCGTATCTTTACTTAAATATCATTATCTAACACTTATTCAGTAGTAGATACTACTGAATTTATAGTAGGTAACAAAGTTAGGCCAAAGATAGTGCTTGTATGAAAAATCCAAGTATAACTTTATCTACTTTTTAATTTGTTGCGAAAAATGATCTTTATATGTTCTTTCCTTTACCGGTTGTAGGTACTATCTAGGCTAACTATTGTTGTTGTTTAAAATCAAAAGGGTGAACAGAGTAGCTTAAACAATAAAAAAGCGGGGAGACACAAATATATGTACATTATGAAAAAAAATATCATGCTTTACCTACATGTACATATACTTTAAGTACCAATCTAAACTGAATAATACAAATAAGTTCTATTCTTATAAATGTTGGTCCGGATATGCATATCTTAAATTTATTTGTTTTCTAATTTTATTTCAATTTGATTTCATAAAGCAGTTTTTTCCCATCTTGAGTTTTAAATTGAGTATGTGTGTGAACAGATAGACCTCTGACTACACATTTTACAAAACTATTTAACGCCATAATTTTTTTTAGGTTTTTTATCGTGGTGTGACCACTATGGAATTGAGTTTCGTATCCTGTCAGCGCCGCACTGACTATCAAATAGTGTCAGTTATTTGTCACTTTTTGGGATGAATGCTTAATGTGTATGTCACATTGAAAATACTAGTATTACATGTAATTATCTTCAGCGGTTTCGGCTCGGCGCTGATGAATTAGTCAGCTGGGTAGGACATATATTTCTATTGGAGGGAAGAGGACGTCTTACACACTGTCTTCAGAACACAATCTGAAATAATACACCTAATCTAGCAATAGAACTATTAGTTACATTAGGGTTGTCACCACCGTTTAATCCGTCACAAAGACGCCATAATCTGCACTAGCAGAGGGCGCGAGATCCGTCAATGTCAGTGGCAGGCGAGCACGATCGTTATCGTGCAGAACGCGATGTGACGTTGATGTGATTTTTACACGATTATCGGAAAAAACTATTTGTTATGTATCTCGAAATCATGACCTAAAAAAAGTAAGAAACATTTCTTAAATGTTATTATGATGGGAAGTTCGTTATAAAAAATGCCTCTTAAACTGGTTTTAGGCTTCCGTGTCACCAAACAAAAATAAACAAACTTTTATATGTTACTACAGTGTGTATCTGGTTCTTTGTCCGTCCGTTCATCATTTTGTCACGGGCTTTATTCTCAGAAACCGTCTGATGTCAAATCTCAGTGCAAACATACGTTGACCAAACGTATTCCAATATTAACCCTCTACTGCAGGACCTCAGGCCTCATCATGGAGAAGAAGGCTTAGTCCACCGCGCTAGTTTAAGAGTTCCATAAAAGCCTCTGGTTTGGCTTAGATATTGCTGTCAATATGATAAACAGATTTATTTTATTAGTAATTAATACTGTTCAAAACACCTTTACATAAATGAAACTAATGAGTATTAACCTATCTGTGAACTTAATATAAAAGATATATGATAGGATGTAGTTTTATTTATATTTTACAAGAATCTTCAGAAAAATCAGAAAAGCAGTTTTCTTTGCTTTCTTTTCTTTGTCCATTTTTTAATGGTTTTGGTCAAAATTTTCAATAAATTATAATTTCTTTGTACTTAACCATCTGTCGACAATTTTAACCAGGACTTTACTGGTTATTTTATATATAAAATATAATTTTTTCACATTATCATCGTAATATCTCGTGGCTAAGATGATAAATTCATCAAATGTTGTCACAATATTAGATATCATTAGCCCAATTACCCATCATAGTTTCATCTAAGTGTACATTAATGAAAAATTACAATTATTTGTATATCTTTCATAGATTATTCTTTCTTCCAAAATCACAAAAAAATACCTATAACTGATATATTAAGCTAGTAATAAACTTCCAATATACTCATATTTATTTTCAAAAACAAATCTGAAGTAACTGCTTTAAATATGATCTCGATATAGAAGTACTGCACGCAGTTGCCACCCTTGTTCCTTCTAGACGTGAGGGTCAACGACCGTCATCAAGCGTGCAAGTGACGGATGTGTTAACCTACTGCCAGATTGATTGAGGGATGGATTAGCTATTGGTGTCCCTGTTAAAAATATTTAAGCATTATACCAAAAACATGACACATTTTATTTCTACTGTCAATGATTTATTTTATTTATATTATTTTATTTGTAAATACATTAGGTAATAAAAAGTTCTTTAATATTGTGTTTATAAAAAATAAAGATTTATAAAGAATATTAGAATTTTAAATCAAGATAAAAAGTTAAAATAATAATAGTTAGTTTTTAAAATTATTATTATTTAATTTTTATGTACTTATAATAATTAAAAGTTAATGAGTACCTATCGTTCTTTGAATATTAAATTAAACAGGATTAAGTTGTGACAGACTAATTTCTACTGACTAATGATAATCCGAAATCTATTAAAATTATCGGTGGCCCTAGTATGGCCGATTTCAGCAAATTAAGAATAAATAACCGGTCACGCCTATGTCATTTATGTCACCTACAGTTGTATTTGTTATGTTTTTTCTAAAAGTAAAATTTCGTAGATTATAATATTTTTGGACATTACACACAGTGCCGTCTGGCCCCAAAGTAAGCAAAGCTTGTGTTATGGATACCAGACAACGGCTGCAAATACATATATATTACTTCTTTTGTAAATACATACTAAATACAGACTCAAGACAAACACAAATGTTTATCACATAAATATTTGTCTATCTGGCCACACTACCAACTAGGCTGCGAGGGAGACATATAAGCAAGCATTTTATAAATTTCCACCTAACTATTGAGAGCCACTTTGATACTTGGCAAAAACCTTGAAGACTTAGTTCTTGTAGAATAGCTTCGTAGGTACATCTCAGTTTGCATTTTTTTTTCATTGAAATACAATAAATAAAATGGTATTTAATATTACGTGCAATAAAATAGTTTATAGTCAATGACTATGTTGTGCACAACTTACCACTTGGAACTTAAAGATTTCTTTGCCATAACTATTAAAAAAGGAACGAAAAGAGATCAAATTAGGTTTTAGGCTTACAGGTTTATTCAATAAAGTAAAGTATGATTAGGTATCTCAGAAGAAAAGAGGACATACAAGTGCCTATATTGTACGTAGTGCGCAGTTGATCGGATAACAATGGATCTAGACAGTTTGACGTACACAATCCTTTTATATTTTCTTTGGAACTTGAAACATTTTAAGTGCTTTGAAATATAGTGAGGTAACAGGGTTCAAAGTAAAGCTGATATTAGTAAAATCTTAGACTTGGAGAATGTACTCAATTATAGAGGGTAACATTTATCCTAATGCTCTTTTAAGATAAAAAACTTTTTATCAATCTTAACATCATATTAAGTACTTTTTTAAAAACTTTTAAAATTCCTTAAAGCATAATATGTTAATGTACCTGTAAAAGAGTTGCGTGTTACCATTAAAAATATTTACCCATAACGCTTTGAAAACGGTAAAGAACGACCCCGAACTCAGATAAAATAATTTTTGGATTTTTATCTACCCTCGTATTACATGATAATATCGAAATGTTTTTTTTAAAATAAAATTTAGCGGTTTGAGTTTTAGATTAACACGCAGAATATTTTTTACAGACGATAACAGTTTTCTTTATTTTCTAAATGCATTCAAAGTCGCAGGTGTAAGCTAGTTTTTCATTTACATAAAAATATACTGTAGTCCATACTACCGTCGCACAACTCACTTCCATGCAAAATAAATGACATAGCGCTCAGGCGTTTTCTCCTTTTATCGCAGCTATGTTTTTTACTATTTTATTTTATGTTACAATAGAATTTTGTGTACGGAACCGATTTAACAGTACTAAATCTTAACATTTGTAAATGCACCATGTAAAATTAAGAAAAAATATTATGTTAGTTAACCAGTATAAAATATAATCACAAAACGAGGAAAGCGTGGTTTTTTTTTTCTTTGTAGAAAGTTTCGTAGCAAGTGCTACGGCAGAGCTACGCCTGCGAGGCGTAGATCTTGTAGAAGTATGCTTATCTTGTTTTTATTTTGTTCATCTAATTTTGTAACAGTTGCACTGTACAATTTTTTTTTAAATTTGTTTATTTTATTTTTATATATAGCACCTGATAACCATTCATTTTTATTTTAGTCAGTATAAGGCCAAATATCTAATGCTGATTTTATATGAAACAAAACGGGACGGGATACAGGCCAGAACGCTAATTTTTACTTGTTAAAAAACAAACAATGTACTGAAAATCACTACACATACGAACGTATGTACATTACTGTAAGATAAATTCATTATACACTTCTTAAATAATTTACTGCCATACGCCTTGAAATTAAAATTATTTTGTGAAAATTTAACATTTTTTGTAGTCACATTTTTTGACTTTTTACTACAACTTAAAGTCAATGCACTTGATAACAAGCTAATCTAATTATTTAACCAATTTTCATTACAAGCAAATGCAATACACGCTTCATAAATTTGAAACAATGGTCACTTCCAGATTTTTATTGCATTAAATACAATAAATGAAATTCATTCAGAAAGGTAAGGCACTAGACAAAAGCAAGTCTTATGACATATATTTCCTTAAACCTTTTATCCTGTTCTGCACAAAACGGCGCTCTAGCCTATATCGCAGTCTTAAATGTCAAAAACTATACCGACGGAGAAAACATCATGCTTTAACTTTTTCTATAACACGGCTTAGGATGGGAAATTTTACATTAGTCAACATATTTCAATATAAACTAATTATTTTATTCGAATTTTTAGAATATACAAATACGTTGCCAGAAATTTACCTCGATAGGGGTTCGAATTCTGGAATTTTAGTTCGAATGGGTTCAAAATTTGGACCAAATAATGTGTTAAAACTAAAAAAATGGAATCATATTAAAGATTTAAACGGTCTAACACGAAAGCGTATTAATATAATTTATTTACGTATATATATTAATATATTATATATATTATTCATTAAAAAATATTTCGTGCTATAGTTTTACAGGAAGGAATCTTTTTATTTGCGGATCGCACAAACATTCTTATGAAAATTTTAAATGGATTAAAGGGGATAGCAAAGCAAAGTAATTTGAAATAAAGACTATTTAAGTTACATGGGAGCTTATTAGGAACGGTCTCGTGTACGCCACACTCGTGAAATCGTGAGAAAAATGTAAGCGAGGAGAGATAACTCACGATCCCAATAAGCTTCCAGAACCTTTTAGTTTCTTCCAATATCTTTTCTTAAGTAACTTTAAAATCCTGTAATGTGCTGGTGACTCCACCAAAAAATATTTGGGAGTAAAACGAGGCCTAGATCTATTTTTGGTAATTTAGTTTTACAGAAGTAAAAAAAAATTTAAATTACCCCTACAGTCCCCAAATTTCCATCTTACAAACAAAAACACACTTCCTTCGTTTATTTTTATGTACATAAAGCTTCCATGAAGAACTTTAAAATAAGAAAACTTAGTCTTAGTGGTAGTCTTTGTGTAAATTCATTATAAGTCACATATTATCTAAAATCACCAAAGTTAACCGACTTGTTTTTAAAACTCCAGAGGTTATAACATAAAAATGCTGTTATTGATTATCTATACAATGTTATTTCAAGACCCGACAGCATAATATTTTACTGCCCAAGACGTAGCACGCACACATACACGTGTGTGTATGTAGTAGTGAACCCACACATGTACACACCACCCACACGTGGATAGCTGAGAAAAACAGTCGCCTCCGGGTTTTCTTCGAGAAAGAAAATCTATGGAATAGCTGTTAATATTAAATAAAATAAAAACAAAAGTTTCTGTTATCTGTGACATATAGCTTTATTTTATGGTAGATCACTGCATGTTCGATTATTAGTCATTAGCAAAGTAGTTTTTGTTTGTTTCAATTACCTGAATTTGAAATTTTATAAAAAAGAATAAAATCAGGTATAGTGCTTCTGCAAAATCTTGGCACATGATAAAAACACTACAATCGATACAAGTATGCGTGTAAGTGCAGAGTAATACTGTTATTAAGAATCTTTGCGGCAAGGCCTAAAAAATGTGTTTTTTTTATTGTAGCGTAGTTATATATAAAGATGATATGACTGTATAGATACACAAAAAATACTTACACTAAAAAGATGTCATAAACAAAATCTGCATTGTTTATTACTGAAATATTTTTTACCGAAAAATATCTTAATAATAGTATCGAAGTAAAATACTTATGAAAACAAAAACCTAATATAACGTTTTTCTTTTCGATAACTTAAATATTTTATGTATAAATCGGCTTCATACCTTCTAAAACCTTTCACTCTACTCCACATGCACGTTGTTTGCATCTACGTCACACATGTCTTCTTTTCCTTTCGCACATACGAAGTGTGTGAGAGTGAGGCAAATAGTTTAGGACTAACATTTTATATGTTAGCTGGGTCATGGATATAAAAATCGTTTTTCCGATGTGCATCTACACATAAATGTAAGTATGTAAGTTTGTACGTATGCCAGTAAAGGCGCTTTGACAACCGTTAGAAAACTTCAATGCAATACAGAAATATAGCATTCGTATGATATTTATAATAAAAGCAACAAAAAAATCTTGCTTTTGTACTTCCTTAGTATTCAATACAAAATAAGAAATATATAAAATCTTCATAGACCCTTTTAAGTTAAGAATAGTATTTTGCCTAATAGCTACTTCTGTTGGCATCTCGGCTACTTATTCGTTGGGAGATATTGAGTTACGTCCCCAACGAAGAACAGCCACTGGCCTAACTGAAAAAATATCAATGCCGGAAATAGGCCTATTGTAATTAGCCTACTGTTCGGTAAATAACTTTACTAAAACTAGGACGATTAGGGCCGAAGTCCACACGCGGGCCCAGTGCGGATTGTACGACTTCAAATACGTCTTTTTTTTCAGACGTATGCAGGTTTCCTCACAATGTTTTCCTTCACCGAAAAGCCAGTGGTAAGAATCATTATTATACTTGAGAAATTAAGAAAAAAACTCATTGGTACACGCCGGGCTCGAACCTTCCCCACTCAGGCCGCAAAATGGAATCGAAACCCCTCGGTCACCACCGACCTAATTTTTTTACCGTCATTGTGAATTGTTTTACACATATTTTTTATCCTGTTTCTAAAACACGTAACAATCAGCAACACATCCGTTGTAACCCAAGCAGGGTTACGGAAACCCTGCCCGTAAGCCGGATAAAATTGAATTCAGACAAATGTAAGTTTTGTAGGGGTATGCTTCGAGTGTATGACATTACGTATGTATGTGCGTAATTGTGCGTTCTGTCTGTTCTAATATTATAATAAACTGTACAAAGTTAGTGACGTCACTACGGGTACAGTGTTCAAGTTTGTACAGCGCGTTAAAACATATTGCATATTATCTCCTCACATATTGGACTCTTGTATGTGCTGCCATGACCAAAGTCTTTTTAAATACCTACAAAACAAGTGTCAGCATTCGCTATCGAGCTAACTTCTTCAGTAGTCATGTACTTTTAGTACCATAAATCGTAATTATTGTTATTAAAATGACCTTGACAACTTTGTCAACTGCCCTATTCTAGAGTAAAACTGTTCCTTCAGTAATAATTCTCGAGTAACTGACATGTTATGTTGAACGTACTTACAAACTAATGTCATCTTCAGTTCTACGAGGGCTAATACAAAATGTCCACTATATGTACTCTAGACGTTATGATCCCAGACGTACGTACGTGTTATATTATGTTATGTTATGATCCCAGACGTACGTACGTGTTATATTATGTTATGTTATGATCCCAGTCGTACGTACGTGTTATATTATGTTATGTTATGATCCCAGACGTACGTACGTGTTATATTATGTTATGTTATGATCCCAGACGTACGTACGTGTTATATTATGTTATGTTATGATCCCAGTTTATTAGTTCTAAAAAATACGACACGTTCATAGAAGAAAAGAACCATAACGTTATTTTTTATTTGCGAATAGTTTAAACTCATTAACGATCATACCCAAATAGTTTGTACGTTAGGATATGATAAAATTTCGAAAGGTTGTGAAATAAAGAATTGTACTTTTGACCAGTGGCACTTTTTTATTACTTTGTTTAGATTAAAAGCTGATGCACATTACAAGTTGCAACAGAACGTTATCGAACCCATACACATACTTTAATAAAATCGTGCCCAGCCTTCTGCCGTGATGACTCTTCAGATCAGGGAGCTTATTGGGAACAGTCTCGAGTACGCCAGACTCTCAAGCAAAATATACGCAAGTAGGTATTACCACCTCTCGAGACCCGTGAAATTACTTGCATACATTTTTAACTTGAATTCCAGAGTCTGGCTTACTCGAGACCCAGCGTGTTTGTTTAATGTGACAGCTCCTATACTTAAACATTACATAATAAGTTACCTATCGTGTATACAGTAAAAATACGAAAATTTAAAAATAATAAGACAGAAATCAATTTATTCTAATATTCTCATTTCAGACTATTGCAAAATTGGAAATGGTTATGGATACATTCTTGACTAAATTGTTTACGAAATATTGTTTATTTAACAGCACTGTCAGCAAAAAGATGGGTTGGAGTATACGGCGTGGGCCCGACCGCGTGGCGCGATGTCCATCAAGCAGGGTTACGAGGTGAGCAGTGGACAAAGTAGACAAAGTAGACAATGTAGACATAGTTTAAATACAGTTTATTTATATAAGAAATATTTCCATCAAAGTTACAACAAACCTTTTCCCTCTAATATAAAAAATATATAAACATAATAAAAATAAATAATATATTGTTATATCTATTATTGCAATGGCCGAAACAAGACCTTTATAGTTTCGTTATGTCCGCCCGTTTGCATGTAACAGTCTTATCTATCCATCAATCCGAATGAAATTTTACAGAAAGGCGTATTATTTGAAATGCTATTCATACATGAAATTTTCCTCTACCTTACGATTGTCTGGAAGAAACTACTTACAGTGATACTACCTTTTGTACAATATTATTAGTGTTTATTTGTTAGTTTCAGTATTTTATTTATTCATGTAATAGGGTAATAAATTTTTTGGCTCAGCCTGTTGCATGCTTTGGACGGGTCTAAACCTTTTGTAAATATTTTTGGTGAAAAAGCTTTGGTCTCAACTTCCAAATTTTAAAAAATTTGTTTTTATTCGTTTACATTTTCAATAACTTGTTTTTAAATCTAAAATTTTTACTATCACCGATATATAAATTAGAACAATGATGAATAGAACTTTGTACTATACTACCTAAATTTCATTTTTTTGGCAAAGGTTTCTACGCTGAGCAAATCCGACTACAATTAAATGACTGGGTTCTTCGGGATATGCTTTAGACCCTGAAAAACGTGAAACACGATTAATGAACTTAACTTAGACTGAACCCTTTTCAGTGATTTTCTTTTTTGTCAAGTTTAGTTTCCGTAAAGAAATCTTTAAAGTTCTAACAGTGATTAGTTGTAAACTAGCATAGACGTTACGTGATAGTGCTTTAAACCCTGAGAAAAAGTATTTTGTGATAACAATAATTTATAATAAACTAATAATTTATTTCAATGAAAATCTCAGTGAGATGTAATTGCACTACTCGCGCACGCTTAGTTACATATCGCGTCATCCTTGTTTAAACTGTCACGTATCATGCCTCTTAGACTTTCAGCAAAATTGGTCTGAACAAAATCAGTTTACATGCCTTTTTTTTATTTTAGTGTTAAAATTGATTTTGTTTTACATATGTGGAAATATTTCTTACGGAATATTTATAAAATTAAATATCTTAGTTAAAACCCTTTTCAAGTTATTTTTCGTGAAATTTTATTTTCAATGCTATTTCGTTCAATTGTTTTCCGCTGCTTGTTTCTTTTTGCTTTACTTTATTTATTTATTTGAAACTTCATCTTTAATAAATACTTAAACGTGTTTCATTATACGCTTTCTGGATCAAAAACACAACATAGCTAATACCTTTTTAGACAACACAATTCCTTTCATTAAAATCTTTTTTCAAAATGAATATTTTCTTTTGAAATGGAGTGTATCTTAGCATTATTTGTAAAGACATTAGTGCCCACAGTTTTGTCGGTCTCCAGTAGGTGACACACCGGAGGGTCACGGTGACAAAAGGCGTTCATTTGCCACTGTCCCCAGCAGCGTCGACGCCCACACTCTACCGGGCTACTTCCACTTTGTCTGTCACTTAGATTTATTGTTATGATAATTTTAATATGTGTGCATTTGTTTTACTATAAGTAGGTATGTGCCTTTCCCAAATAGGAATGGCATACTAAATAATTACGCCTGCATTTTATAACATGTTGGATGTTAAAACCTTTTTGCTAGATCTCGTAGTACATATTACGTTACAAACCCAAGAAACAGAGCAATAATCTAACGTGAATAAAACAGCTGAAAGCAGGAAGTGGGTTATGAGGTCAGTCTTACTTGTCCTTTTTTTCGAAAGAAATTAAATAAACTTATGATATCACTAAAATTCTTAGTTAATTCATAATTCAGTTGCATTTCATGATTTAATATAGATTTTGCGACACTAAGTAACAGCAATATAAGATAATACCAAATTAAAAACAGAAAAATGTTGATAGTTATGAATATTTAGTGCACCGAAGGTTGAATAAAAAACATCTTATTGGTATACCTATCACTTAATTTAACCGCTTGTTGATTGGTGCTTTGGACTATAAGGCAAATAGTGCATATTGCTCGATATTGCAAAATATCCGAATATTATAATGACGTTGTAACTTATCGATAAAAATTTAGACAGCTCTAATAGCTGGCTGCGAAACGACAAGTCTATTCAGGTCTCACGTATTCGACGGCAAAATCTAGGTACACAAAAAGTTGGCGCATTGTGAAACACGTCAATTGTCTGTAAATAGCTAGGTTTATTACAACCGTACATTCAACTCTTTGATGTTTGGCGCTTTTACTCCTAAAGTAAAGCCAAAGTTAATAAGAAAGTTCAACCATTTTATATACCGGTCCGTAAAAACTTGGTTCAATATAAACTATCCCACATAATATCTTGTATAAACAAAATTCTTCTCAAAGTGGGTCGGAAAAACACGAACATTTGTTATGTGCACCGCAGCTCATGTCAAAACTTTGCATTATCCGACAATAGATGGCACTACGTTAAAGAATTTCCAGTGAATTTTATAGTGATGTGGAATTTTACTATTTCACAGTGTACATACCTAATATTTCATGGAGTTTAGTTTTTTAACGGCATACTTAAATACCCAACTTTGTTAACAACCTTTATCAGTCAAAGTATCCTATGTAATAAAGTCCAAGAATTTTACTCTGAAAACGTTATTATTTTGATGCCACCAATGCGTCTGTTAAAAAAAAGAGTTTATATGTTAACCAATTAAGAAGTATTTTTTGGCAGGTTAATTCAAAATATAGGTTTCTAATGGACTCAATACCAAATGTCAAAATTGAGGGTGGACTATATTATTATTTCATGTTAAGAAATTTGAATTTTGTCACCTCCCTAAAGAAAAAGCATGATACTTACACTTTTATCCTCATAGAATCCAACAAAAACTTAACAGTATGACAACTGGAAGCTTATTGCAAAAAGTCTAGAGAACTGGTTTCTCGCATTCTTGGGTTCAAAATGTATGGAATTACATCTCGCTTGTCGAATAAAAACGACTCGAAAGTCAAGAATTACTTATATAGTACTTATATATTTTGCCTCTAATGCGAGACCTAAAAGCTTCAGACTTTTTTTATACCACTAAGGAGGCAAACAAGCTTACGGTCCGCCTGATGGTAAGCGTTCACCGCAGCCTAAGGTCTCTCCATACTGCAGTTGTTCTTAAAGAAAACCTTGGCAAGGAGCTCATACCACAACCTAAGAGTTCGCAGGACGAAGTTTTTCTGAAACCGCACTGGACGTGACTATTTAGGTTCTTAGGTGTGAGGATAAATTCCCTGCAGATGACAAGCGGTGCGATGGTAGAAAGTAGCCGTGGGCATCATTTTAAACAATTCCTCAGAACACATCCAATTATGCAAGCGGTAGAACACACACAGGAAGGCAAATATCCACATACTTAGATAAGGGTTCGATACGGCTTGTGAGTTTGGGATCGTTGACGATTCTCACAGCCCTTCGTTGAACCGAGTCAAATAGTATCAATCTGTTAGATAGTCAAGTGTCCATCTGGTATTAGTCTAATAACTCAACACCCGTGAAGGAAAAATTTACTCCTGAATTTACGAGTCTGGCGTAGTTAAGATTGTTCCCAATAAGCTCCCTGATTACCCAATTGTCAAAAAAAACCATCCGTTTACCCCCTCCTTGTTCTCCTAAGTTTCTACTCTTTATTTAGTATATTAGTTGTAGTACATTACTGCCGCGGCCCGCAAACGCACCATAACCGAGCGATCGTGAGTATGCGGGCCGAGGCATAGCCGATAACCATATAGTGCTTTTCTCAAACATGCGTATGAAAACCAATTATTTTCACAACTATATATATATTGATAAGAATAAAATTAGTTTAGGATATTTTGCCACCAATTCGCCACGTTTAAATGTCGAATTCTTTTTTTACTTTTTTAAATAAATTTAATGGCGCATTCTTTTTATTATGCGAGTCCGAAATATAAAAAAAAACCTAATGAGGTATCTCCTTAGTTATCAATGTTCAGGTTTAAAAAGTTCCTTCCATTTTCAAATTTCATATTTGACCACTGGAGCGCTCGAGCGGGTCGACCTCTGATACTGTACTACAAGTACGATTTATCCCAAAGTAGCTTGTGCAAGATATGATTGCATGTCGTAGCATGTTTGAGTAAAAAAATTAACATTCTATACTTGTTATATTAAACTCGCTGCTAAGTGACATTTGCTGGGAAAAACACTGAGAAAACAAATTTTTCCAGAAATGAGAGCTAGCTAGATCGATTTTTCGCCCCCGTAAACCCACACATTATAAATTTCTTCGAAATCGTTAAGCTCTCTGCCGAGAACGTGATTCCAAACAAATATAATAGATTTGTTTTGAATACAATATTGCTCAATTTGTAGCATAATATATATATATATATATAAACAAATCATCAAATATACCGAATCCGCAGGAAAAGTTAGTACAGTAATAATGACTACGTATGTCCTGAAACTATGAAGTTTGGTAACAAAAGGTCACCTCCTGGTGATAAATCACAAACTATGCGGACCCCGGCCACATCTAGTTCCACAGTATTCCGAACAAATTAATTTTATCCGATAACGCCCCCTGGCGACGAGATGTGAAATTTAATTTGTACTTTAATCATAGAATCAAATTGCAAATTGTATACAATAGAAATTATTTTGTAGATATAATTGAACAATATCCTAGTAATATTGCAATATCCAAAAATTCATCTTTAATTTATTGATCTTTATGAGTTTGCGGCGCTTGCAGTTAAGACGCTTCCCCCTTGGTCATCGGATGCAAAGTCTTTTGTTTAAGACCGGTCTAAGAATTTCTTGCTTCTGGTGATCTACAGGATTAGTGTTATCTCTTCCAACGGCTAAGTTTCGCCGTTCAGAAAGGTAACGCCGCGCCGTATTTGATGTATTCGTTGTATGAGCTCAGAGTGTTAGATTCACTTGTATCATGTACTTTTTTGGGATTTAGTTCAGATCATGCTAGTTTTGTAGTATTTATTTAGTTTTTAAATTTAGTTTTCTAACTAAAAGGGTTAATAGAATGTATTTATTGTTATCTTAAATTATGTTTTTTATTTGTACGAGCAATTCTTGTACATATATATTTGCGTATCTCGGAAACGACTCTAACATTTTGGATTAAATTTTATATTTAGATAGTGTTTTGGTGTTATAGTTTACGAATATATTTGGACATTTGTAAAAAAGAAATCCGAGCAAAGCTTGTTTGCCCAGGTACTTTCTAGTAGTTAATACTCGTTAAACTGTCAGATAAAAATGAGTATTTAAAACTCGAGTGCAAGTTACTAGTATCACACTAGTGTTTTAATACCTAGTTATATTCAGTTTCATACACTACTTTATCTTCACTCATGTTATAGTAAAATCTATATATATACATAAAAATAAAAGAGGAAAGTAAAAATAACAATATTTCTTCATTCTTCAAAAGGATTACTATTTAATTTGTAATTTCGATTTTAAAGTATGAGCGTAGATAAATTATACTATACCTATATTATAAAATAATTTAAATACTTTACGAAAATACTAATATTTTTGGTGTTTTCGTGAGCTTTAATGTTATATATAGGTACTAAGTCATTAAGCAGTGTGATATATCTCCTATGAAAAAGCTGATGAGACGTGGTCCTTTATAGCTAAATAGGTCTTTAAAGAAGTGTACTGGCCAAAGAGCCTGTGTCACTGATGAACAAGTTCCACTATATGGACACCAGAAGAAGTACCAAATCCGCTAACTAGTAGACTGATCGGTCATTCCAATTCAGGACATGATCTACTCGCATGCCAATACTTTCAAATCCGTTTATAGAGTAATTCTTCACAAGCTTAGAATAATAAAGGTCACAAGCAAACGTCCAATGGTCATCACAATGTTTTACAATGAAATAAATAGTAATATTTCTAAACAATTGATTATAGCTCAGAGTCAACAAACAACAAGAAAATTTATAAACATAAATATCTGTTTATAAATTAAACTAACCCGTAAGTGGAGTGACCGCATTCAATAAATTTACCTACAACCTCCGAAATATATTAGTAACGCATGACTTGTCTCGCGACCTACCGCGTGGTCCTACTTAATTACATTTGTTACTCCTCCGTTTGTTTTATAACTGCGTAGACACTTGAAATGGTTATTGGAAACTTTGGACTTCACTATTTTGTTTCGGTTTTTTAAGTATACCGTGTGTTTTACCAATTCATAGTTTTATAGCGCTAAATCAGGCTTAGGGCCTTGATCATTTTATACTAAAAAAACCATATAGGTTTTGTTTTTGCCATTTGGCTATGGATTTAATTCGAACTAGATAATTCGATTTTAATTGAAAATTAGTAGTGTTTTTACCTAAACTTAAATAAGTACTTCATAGTCAGTCATATCTTTCGGAAGTCATAACATCCCCTACGTATTTTACCCTATGGCCTCGATTAGAGTAGAGTGCCCACTACGCAGAGTTGTTTTTGTGGGACAGTCCCAGTTAAGTGACAAAAGTCAAGCATTGGAGCAATTTCTAAATAACTACTAGTTTTGATACACACGGGCGTATAGTTTGCTTAACAAATTATGTGTTTGTTATATTGAGTAATGCATCTACGAGTATTGATATGTAATTATAATTCATGGTAAAGACCTGCCTACTGAACTAATGGGTTTGATTTTCAAACAGCACAAACCTATATGAGATAAACATTAGTGTCTATATGGAGTTTGGTTGTTTTCTATATATAACATGTACTTCTATACAAAAAAGTATATAAAAATGTTTGTATATATAATATCCGTACCCATAGTACAAGCTTTGCATAATTTGGCATTTGATTAGATGATGATATGTGTGATGTTCAAAAATATTTATTATTATTAATACATATTTTAGCTTCAGTGCCTCTAGCATTAAATTGCCTCTGCATCACTGTTTTTCATTCCAAGGTTTTTTATGTCACAGAACTCTGGGGCTCCAAAATCAAAATGTATTTTCTTTTAAAAAATTAATCACAATGTTTTTATTCAATTTTAGTTTTTTTTTTTGGTCCTTGGCTAGTGCAAAGCACAATACAGGACTGAAGTCTATAGGCCATTATGGATGCGATAGTCAGGCTTTATCAAGTCTATCTCCATAGGCTAAAGTAACTAAGCTTTGTCAAATAACGCACAACACATCGGAGTGTAGATGCATTGCAAGAACTCCTATCTAACTGTCCTATAATGATTTCAAGAAAGGATCAATTATTGCCTAGGTTTATTTTACCTATATATGTATCTATTCAACCTCCAACAAATAATGTACCTGCGTACAAAAACTAACATAAAATGCGGAACAAAATCACATAATATCTAACAATAATTTGGCTGTGTCTTACATTGGTTTTATTTCAATAGGCAATTAGTGTATTGAACGCTGTCTTACTTTACGAAAATACTCATATAAAATAAAATGGATTTTAGAAAGTTTAACTGAGTGCTTAGCTTATTTCATTTGCATCAAACATGTATGGTTTCATGCAATTTGTGTACTAAAAACTTGCGATTTTTCCAAATCGGCTTCAATTTTCTTGATTATGAATAATTCATCCAATTTTGACTACTTAAAACTTCGACGCTACGAAAACTTGCGAATTGTTTGATCTTACAAATTCTGTTTTCGTTGTCCTTTATTCAGATTGAAACCAACTTAGATTAGCGTGACAGTGATATGCAGAAAGAACATTATATGATAGAAACTGCAATCATTGGAGATACATTAATTTATTGAAGTAAAAGATATACAAGGAGAGACTTCACGCCGATTATGAATTTAAGATCTTGGCTTATAAATGAAAACCACGTGCTAAAGAAAAACTCGCTGATCTTAGCGTAAAGTCATATCGGTGACCCTGGATGAACTAACTCGGAACCACTTCATTCCTATTATAATAACGAAGATCAAAAATTTTCATTTTTCGCCTTTTTGGGAAAGCAGAAGGTAGAAGTCCTTATAATAGTCGTATCAATTAAGCTATTTACTGAACATTTTGATGTGAATTCAATTCACGTCTTGCACACCGGCGGGCAGTGCACAAAAATAACGACATAAAAAACATATACTTTTAAAAGCTTCATGCTACGAAATTGAAAATTAAAAAAATGATTCAAACATGAATTATCAATTAGACGACAACACAAACATAGATGTCTGGCCCTCCCTTCGTGGGAGACGCTGAGTATAACTCGCGCTAGCATCAAAACGCTTTGCTGAATTGGAACGAACTCTATTTGTCAAATTTAATTATAAAAAACCGAGCAAGTGCGTGTCAAGTACCGGGCCACGAACGGTGTCACGTTCTGTAGTTGTCTGTCATAATATAAGGAATTAAAAGGGGAGTAACTATTTATTGTTAACTTGTAAAGCCTACTTAGTAGTGATGGTATTCCTTCTAACTTCGTCTATTTCGACTTTAAAATTTATAATACTGCCATGATGTTTTTCACATAAGCATTCGAAAACGAACATTTAGCTGGCAGGGGTAAACACTTGACTATTTAAAAAAAAAACAACAAACGAATATAATTCATGAATTCACACTAAATCTTTTCTATGTAAATATAAAGAAGTACACTTAGTATCTGATTTTCTTATAATAGAGAAATAGTTAATTCAGTACATCGCTTGCCGACCACAACCGCAGTGAGTAAAACATTTAAATGATTTACCGACCTCCTTATCGGAATAACTCATACACGTCCAGTTAGCGACGAAATGACCGCCGTTCTGCGTCCCTTTTGTCTACCTACCTACAAGCCAAATTTATTGCCTCGGACTCGAACCCCATACCGCGAAGTGATTTGTTTGCTTTGTCGCTTACTGGGCTACTTGATTTGTAGTTGAATAAAACTAAAGTTAAGCATTTTACAAGTTATACTACAATGAAACACTTAAAACAACGAATACTTAGACGACCAAACCAAAAAATTGTATTATATGTCGTTTATTTTAGGCCTTTTTATGTTGACTGAAGTCGTAGTGACGTAATGGTCGGGTGTCTGCTTGTTGTGTCGAATATTGTAGGTTCGATTCCCGGCACGGGCAGCAAAAAAATTACAATTCCTGTAACATAAAATGTCATCTCAAGTACCTCATCTCCTTGGAGTCCTGAAACGTAAACTCATATTTTATAATACTCCCGTACTTTTTGGATTAATCATAAAATAACTGATATTTAAATGAATCAATCTAAACTATGTAGTATATAAATATTATTTCTGCAACTCATAAGGTATGTAATGTATTGCAACATCAAAGTAGAAGCAACGAGTAACCCTTACTGAAATTATAGTTTTTCTAGTTTCCCGTGTAATTTGCTTGAGTTAAGAATTTAATTCATAAAAATTGCTATCATGTCATGCCCATTTAATTTTTTTTTTACAAAAATAAACAACAACATCATATAACGTGATTGGTGCAGCGAAGAGGATATTCTCAAGCCCACTTATTTAATACCATGCCATGGCACCATAACGCCAGCTTTACCTTATCTTCCAAATGATCTCGGAACTGAGATGTTAACACCAAGGATCTCGATGCTCTTGGACATGATAAATGGTGTGTTCTAGAACTGTAGGACTTCAGTGAATGGGGTTTTTTTAGAGGTGAATGTTCAGATTTTTGTCTTCGTAAGGTTGAATTGGACCAAGTTTTCCCGACTCCAGTCAGAGACCTCAGACATAATGATCTCGGTTTTACAATAAGCGTCTACAGTACCGTCACCTGCATAGCAATGTACGTCGTCGATTGACAACATGTAATTGATATGCAATAGAAGCAGCGTAGGAGACAAAACAGAGCCTTGCGGGACACCAGCGTCAATGTCTACGCTATCAGAGCAACTACTGTCACCTACGGAGGTATGCCTCTGCTGGACAAGAAGCTAGACACATAATTGCACAAACCCTTGGGCAGTTCGTAAGATGGCAACTATGATACAAGACCCCAGTACCAATACCAGATACATGCCAAATCCTGATGTGGAGTGTCACGCACGTACAGTACTATTTTTTTTTTGTCTCCTAAGGATCACAGCGTAATGTTAAATAGCCTATTACCTTCCTCGAGATTAAGAATATTTTTTTTTTATAATTAGCCTGCTACTTCCTACGATTAGCGCGTTCAAGCAAAAAAACTCTAGCTTTATTATATTAGTATACATATATTAAGATACTAGCTGACCTGGCAAACGTTGTTTTTCCCTTTCCGTTGCTGACAATCGCCCGTCGCATCGCTTGCACTATTACTTTGTTTTCGCTTAGGGTATTTCCTGATTTTTTTCTTTTGCTGACTCCTGAGGTAGCTTAATGTAAAATAACCTTCATCAAAATCGGGTTATCAAATGCTTAATGAACTTTTCAGAGAGTAACGCGTTTAAACAAAATCCACAAACAAACTCTTCAGCTTAATTATATTTGTATTCCATTTTATTTTTATTAAGTTGCAGTTGGATAGGTACATAACTCAAGTAATTTTAAAGATTGTAAGATGCGTATAAAAAAACAAAAAATCGGCGTTCACTTGCGAAATTCAATTTTAATGTGAATGTAACTTGAGCTGTATCGATTAAGATAAAATATGGCATGGCAGTAGTTTGAATTACTTGAAAACGTCAAGTTTGAGTCGGTTTTTTTCTATAATTGAGGAGTTTCTGTTAAAATCTCACACCGAATTTAGGGCGGATGGAACCGCGAGCAAAAGCTAGTTATATATCTAGGTTTATATGTAGAAAAATAGTAACAGGTTATAAGCGCAGTTCACCGCAAACTTCAATCCGTCATAATTTTAATTTAGTCATGTTTAATAAAAAATGGCTAATAGGAGCATAGAATTAGTTACTCTCTAAGTGGACAGATTACAAACAAAAAAAAATTTAAATCTGTTTATTCCCTAATTATGATGCATATAGCTTCCGGTGTCCCTAGACAAGGGTCTGCGTATTATTGCTTATTCTTCGGTAATTTTGATACATGTAGATTCTAGTGTGCCTAGACAAGTGTCTGCGTATTATTACTTATTCTTCAATTATTATGATAAAAGTAGCTTCCAGTGTGTCTAGATAAGGGTCTTCATATTCTTCCGTAATTATGATACATGTAGATTCTAGTGTGTCTAGACAAATGTCTGCGTATTATTACTTATTCTTCCGTAATTATGATACAAGTAGCTTTTAGTGTGCCTGGATAAGGGTTTGCATTTTATTCCTTATTCCTCCGTAATTATGATACATATAGCTTCCAGTGTGCCTGGCCAAGGGTCTGCGTATTATTCCTTATTCTTCGTAATCGTTAGAAAAAGTTTAAATAAAAGGCTTGTTAACAATAGAGCACAACAACCTTCTCTCTCCCCATCAGTTTTCGCTGAGGGAAATGAACCAATGATGCAGTGTCGGAACTGACAATTTTTCTGTCACTTGAACTTGATGCAGGCCAATAATTTCTAGGATTTTTTATAGACTTTACAAAAGCTTTCGACACTATATCAGTCTCTCTTTTGCTTGAAAAACTAGAATCAAATGGAATACGTGGACAACAACTGCAACTTTTTCAAAGTTACTTAACAGGACGTACGTAGTCTATCAGAATTGCATCTACTATAAGTGATCCTCTCCTCATTGATTATAGTGTACCACAGGGGAGTGTCTTAGGACCAACTTTGTTTTTGACATATAAAAATGACATAATCAATACAAAATTAATTAATGGTAGAATTATCGCATTTGCAGATGCTGCGGTTATTATATTCACTGGTAGTAATTGGAGTGAAGTGTTTGACGATGACCAGAAAGGTTTAGATAAAATTCACCACCAACTAGTTTTTAATTTCTTAACACTAAATACTGACAAAACTAAATATATAACATTTACTTTATCCAATAAAACACAGCCGTGTCCAGAATCATTCTGTCTAAAAGCTCATTGGAGCAATTGTCATTATAACATACATAAGAACTGTATTTGTCCTATTTTAGAAAGAACTTTAACTACGAACAACATCGGGATCACGCTCGACTCTCTCCTCACGTTCTCCTCGTACATAAAAACCTTAGCACAAAGACTACGCAAGTTACTGGCAGTGTTAAGAAACAAACAAAGACCCTAAAAATTATGTACATTGCACTATGTCAATCTATATTGACGTATTGCATTGATGTTTGGGGTGAAGTACATAAAACCAATTTACTGCTACTTGAGAGGTTCCAACGCTCCGTGCTTTAGGTAATGAACTGCCCTTCCTATAGGTATCCAACTACTAAACTTTACAATGTCTTTAGTGTACTCACAGTTAGAAAGTTATACTACATACTTACAAATAGAACTCAAGCAAAACGCATCATTTAATCCCAATAGTATAAAACTGAACAGAAGAACACATATCACTTTTCCAACAACATTGTTCAAATACAAATTTTCTAATCGCTTCACGCCTTCTGCTGGTCCAACTCTATATAACAACATAAATGCCATACTTAATATACATAATAAAAACAGGAATGACTGTAAGCAGATAATTCAAAGATATTTACCTACACTTGATTATTCAGCAACCGAAAATCTGTTTAACACCGTATTATAACAATAATTTTTACCCATCTGGAAGAGCATAAGTTCCTATAAGAACAGGCTAGACCTAGTTTAGGCGCTTATGTAACAAATTTTGCTTTATATGCCTAATTCATTTAACATATTGTAACTAAAGCATTGTAAATTCTTTTTTTACATACAGTAAAGATAATAAAAAAGTAAGAACCGACATGCGAACGTTGCAAGTTGAATAAAAAAAAAAGATGCAAAGTAATCAATTATTTCCAATATTTTAATAGGTGTATTTCTGTATGTTTGCTTAACTTCGAAAACTAAAGTATACTCAGCTTATATTTTCATGTTTCAGGCCAAAATGGGAGCAGGAGACGGTACAATGGGGGGCCACCAGAAGGACGACCGACTTGGCCATCATCAGTCAATGAGCCAGATGTTGTACGGAGCCGGATTGGGTCCAGGACGTTCAGGTTAGGATTATAAATGGCTGTTTGATATATCGTCGTACCTATTGCAAGTAACGTGTTTTACTTCGAGCACTGTGCCATAAAAGTTTTAAGATTATGTGGCGTCTAGAATTACCAGCATCATTTTTTTTGTTATTGGCTGTTATTATGTTTCTTTGTTATAATTAATAATTAGGTCTAAATAACTTCTTAACTCAAAACAAACCAATATAATGGTATGGAAATACTGGATGAAATATATACAAAAAACATTACAGGGTCTTCGTCATCGTCACCAGTTGGGGGCCCAAATGCCAGCGGTCTGTTGGTGGTACCACAGCCGTTAGGAAAGGGGCCAACAAAACTACAACCCCTGCATGCGCATGCAAGGAAGTACCATTGCAAGATGTGTCCTCAGGTACGTGATATACAGTTATATGATTTTGTTTAAATACTTTTAAATTCATGGGCATATTACAGAATAATTTTTGTTGTTTGTTATTGGTATCTGTCTAGGCCCTGAGACCTATCGCCTCATGCAATATTACGGAACGTTTGAAGTTAGCCACTTCTACTTCCACTGAATTAGAAAAATAATATTGCTAAAGAGCCAGTAAATTTAAAGAATCATATAGGTAAATTCACAAAGCCAATAGAGAGGTTATTTGAGATCACATGATGATGTTCTTCAGTTCAAAAGCAAAGAACAAGTCTGACGCCCAATATGGCGGCGCGCCGCGGGTGCGTTCCGAAACCGACGACGAAATGATAATGAGAGGCCCACGCCGACTGTCACTTATCAAAATTCAATTCGTCAACTGTGGCAGTACCGTGTGCAAATACAGCATATTCTGAGTACTACATTTTTTTTTGATGTTATCGACACACAAATTTGTAATAAAAGAAACATAAATATGTCTATGTTATTACAAAATTAGTAAATACTTAAATAAAAATTATATTTGAAAAATAAGATTAACAAAAGCTTTAAAAAATATAAATGGTGTACGTCGTGGATGGTACGTCGTCACGTGTATTTTTTTAATACGGTTGGATATTTCCTTTGATTCCGCTACACATGTCATTTAAAACAGAGGTTAAACAATTTACAAAAAGTAACAACTAACGTAGGTATGTACACGTATCGATAGAAGTAAATTCACTCATGTCGTTTAAAATAAAGGTACCTAACATATTTACATAAAGCTTATACGTATTTATATAGAATATGTAAATTGTTAAGATGTAAAAGATGGGGTATAAAATATTTTAATTGATATTGTCAAGGTATGAGGACTTCATGAAAAATTCATGTTTTGACCATAGTCATCTTAGTTTAAAGGTGCCAAAATGTTTGCCTTAACAGATCGCTTATATTCCTATACCTGTATTGATTTAGAAATAAAAACGTGGTCTGTTTACATCGTATATAATTAGTTTTATCTACAAGCTACAAGTTAGCCGGCAGACACTACCTTTACATATCTAATACTTTAAAAGAGGCTTTATTATTGTTGTTTATTTCTAAGGTAAAGCAAGCTCCGGATAATAAAGTTCCGTTAAAAAGTGACAGCGGACTGAAGTTTGCACTTCAGTATGAATTTTAAATAACCTTCGCGCTTACGTTGCTGACACTACTCTGTCTCTTGCAATTAATTCTCTATTGAGTGTTTTTTGCTCGTCATATCGAGATTAGCAACCAGCTAACGCATCTTTAAATTGAAATGCTGAAACAATATTAACTTTATTATACTTATGAGGATTATGTAGTAAGAAAATAAGAAGCTTTTTGTCTTCTAAGAGAGATTGTGATCTATGATCAAAAGTTTGAGAAAGCAGAAAGGGTTGTTTATTTAACTCAAATAAGCTCAAAGACTAGATAGCTATAGGATAATTAACAAGCTGATGTGGCAGAAAGGTGGGCCACATCGCTCGAAGAATCTACAGCCTGTGAGTAAAAAAGGTCGAGTGTGAATGACTACGGACTGAAAGAACGAAGTGTGGGTTGGCGTCCTAATAGGTGATCAAACGACCTGGTTAGGGGCGCCTGAGGCCATTGGATGCAGTCGCTAAGTGTTTAAACACGGCCCTAAAGAACCTTCCTGGGGTAGGTAGTTTAGGGCCTTGCTAATATGTATTGTGATATTAAAATTAAGTTTTGGGTTCTTAGGGGATAATTTTGGAAAAATACCAATTCATGTACTAAATTTAGTTTTATGTATTGAATTTCTATTTTACCCGCAAGGGGATGAATTTTGAAAAATGAAAAATCACGTCATTTTTAGTTTACAACCAAAAGGCCAAATACCTACCAATTTTCATAGATTTAGCTTCAAAAATTATGGATTTTCATACAAACTTTCAAGCCCTATTTTAACATACTTCCCTCCAGCCTCATACGTCCCCACTCTTAGGGCACGGCCTACAGCTTACCGAGACCCATTGTAGATTATAATCACATAATTTTTTTGACTTTTTGTTGTTTTCATTCACCCAGTAGTCAGTGGTGTGAATAATCAGTGTACTTGAGAAATCAAGAAAAATACTAATTGGTACACCCTAGGCTCGAACCTCCGCTCCTCAGGACGCAAGATGAAAATGAAACTTAGGCCACCACAGACTATTTTAACATACAGCGTCAGATTTATGCGTCTTATTACTAACCATTAACCAATTATACATGATACTGATATAAAACAAAAAAATTGTCCTAAATATGTTCCAAATAAACAAAAACAAGGATGGTAATAAAACATAAAATTTTACTTTTTAAATATATTTGTTGAAGTCGTGATAATTGACCAAAAAAGAGAAGAAGCTAGATCGAGGTTTTCGGTAATAATAGAAGGCAGAACACTGGTTTCTCTTTCTGGTTTTTGCGAAGAACGAAACTGTAGACTTTTTATTCTAATTTGCAATTTTCATCTTTATCTTGGAGAGGGGGAGGAGCTTTTTTAGTCCTCCCGCCAGCATTCGATTCCCTATTGCCGATATACGAGTCCCTATTGCCGATATTCGAGTCCCTATTGCCGATATTATGATAGTATGATTGTCCTTTTATCCTCTCATTGCTTCACTTTTTATCTACTAAAATATATTATCTTACATTTTTTTGCTAGATCTTTCTTTGGATCTTAGTTTTTTCGTAATGCCATCGATGTATTTGTTAATTTTAAATTTGGCAGTTCCTATAATTAACTTTCGTGAAGTTATACAGATACCTGCTACTGTATTTAACTGGAAAGCAAAAAAACATAACTAGGTATACAAAATATTTTATTGTGATTTTTTGCAATTCTTTTTATATTTCTTTTAAATAAAATACTTGTATAAATAAATAATTAGCCCATTGTTTAATAAAAATTCTTGATTGAGAAAGAGAAATGTAAAAAATAAAACATAAACTTGGACAAAATCAAATATTTCTCCTACTAAAACTAAAGTCACTTTTATTCGACATTAAAAAGGTCGAAAATAAAACAACATGGGCTTAGTTTCGTCAGTTTGGCTTTCTAATCAAAACCAGGAGCTAAAGAATGTCATCGCAAAAATGTTGACTGGCCGTGGCGGTGAAGGAACGCACAAACGGATTGACAAAAAGTAGAATTGGTTAATACCTACTTATTGCGTTTGTGTAAATTTTCAGATTCCCGCGACGAATCGGCCGGTGCGCTTTGATTCTTGCCGATAGAAGGTTAGGGACCTAGGGTTTTATTTATAACTTGTTTTAACCGCAAATAAATTTTTGTGATTCTTAAATTTTTTAATCTGTAATAAAGTATAGATATATAGGGCACGGGTTCACATACCTATTAAACAATCATGTCGTTAGAATAACCTTCGTAAGCTAATGCTTGAAAGCAGATCAACAAAAAACAAAGACGGAACATTGCGTCTAAAAATTAAAGCAACTGCAAGTAACCTGACCTAATTGTGTTTAAAACGCACACATTAAAATTAATAATGACACAACAAAAACAAAATGCTAACTAAAAATTATTTTAGGTTTTGGAAGCTTTTTTTATTCACGTTTCTGTATCGTTCTTAACTATTTTGCTGTACAGATTGTTCTACAGGGTCACGCGGGTCATATTCAAAAGGTACCATTTTCGTTTGCTTTAGTAAACGTCGGGTTGCAATAAGCATCTAAATTCACACATCGTGTCTACCATGGTCTGTATGACCAAACCAATTCAAAGTCAAAGTCAAGACACATTTGTTCTAAGTAGGATCTTTTTTAAATACTTTTAAAACATTATTATGCTATTCTTGAGTAATCCACCCGCCATATGGTTAAAAATGTTGATTTCTACCAAGAAGAATCTGGCAAGTTGACAACACAACATGGTATACATTGAAAAATTAAGTCTTTCTTAAAAAGAAAAAAATATTCAATATAAATTATCTCTACTTTAGAAATAATAATATTTTTTTGGCCATACAATTTCATAAATTTCTATTATATTTTTTAGTTTATATTCACTGTTGGAACGATATCGGTCTCGCCTAATAAATAATTTCATGGTTTCTAATTTGATGTGTGGTTTTCGATCAAAATTCCACACATTTTTTTAATTTTGCTATTCATTAATTTTATGAGATAGACACTAGTGAGATAGACTTAGGTACTCAATCGAATAGACAGCAAAATGACAACCATATAACTTTGTTCTGGAGTAATTGAGATTAATTAACTAGCTGTGCTTCGTGGTTTCCTCGTCGAGCGACCGAGGTTCCTGTGATAACACTCAATCGCAATAAACATCCTTTCTGTCGATCACGCACACCTTCTTGCAGTGTGTCAAATGACTCCAAGTCCTTTAAACCGATGTTTGTAAACTTTTACATATTTTATTGTATTAGCGAGATGTTATAAAAATTTTGAGTTTCAGCTTTAAAATTTATTTACACCATTTAATTTCACTTATGAACTTCCCAATCTGCACTAATGTGTGGGTGCTTCCTGTCTATCTTCTTATAAACATCTTCGACACCCCTCCATAAGTAATATTAGTAATATTCTTTCCATCATTTTGTCAAGCACTACTGCCACTTTACCTTATACCATTTTCTGTTTACATTTTAAACCTTTTTATTCAACTTTATTGCTATGGAAATAAGATAGTAGAATACAATAATTTACTTCACCAAAATCTGTAATGTTTGAATACTTTCTACAAGCAACTTTCAACTGTATTTTAATACTAATAAAGTTCTAAATTAATAAGTAGTCATTTACTATTAGGAAGGTGCCGTATTGACCGAGAGTGGTGACGATTGTAATGGACACCATTTTTCAAGAAAAAAATTCTTTCTTTTAGTTTATATGTTGGAGACATTTGTGGATTTCCTTTAGCTATCTTATTTGATTTGCGAAAATCGTACATTTTATTGAATACTATAAGACAGGGCCCTTGTCAGTATTTGTTACATCCGAGTGAATTTAAGCAAGCTTTGTGAACGGTTAAAGGTTGAACTCGAAATTTTCATGAAAAACTAAGTAGATTGTGTTTGTGTGTGTGTGTGTGTGTGTGTGTGTGTATGGTGTAACCTAAAGCATATTTAAAAAAACCGGGCTAATTAATATCATACGGTTCCGTAGACTAAGAATTACTACGGTTGCCTGAAAAACTTTGTTTTTTGTAAGTAATCTGAATTAGCTTAACACAAATTTAGTTGAACGTATTTATAAAGCTGTTCTATCTCGTTTTTTTTTAGATTTTTTAAAATATCTCATCCTGGCTGATTGCTTATGTATCCTGTTTCTGTTTCTGTTGAGTTCGTCAGGAAACAGCAATGGGAGTATATTGTTCTGTCCCTATAGTGTATGTCGTCTTCAATTTTACTGCTTATTACTTTAAAGCTGGTAATTAACGACGTATGGGACTACTTTAAAATACCACTTTAGTCCAGCTACACAGCATCAGACGCAGTCACATTGTCATATGTACGTAAAGCGGTTGGTGAAAAGAGCCGCTGGATATCTGGGGATAAAAACCATGATGATATACATACATATACAAACATACATATATTCAAAATGTGCAGTTTTAATAGAACTAAATTTTTTAGCGTTTTGTACTGAAAGGGTGCCAAAGGAACCCTATTACTAAGATTGGCTGTTGGTCTCTCGGTCTGTTTCATTGAAGAAGTAATAGTAAAACGCTGATATTTCTACAGTCTAGGCAGGTATGTGTTATATTGTATTGGGTTTCTTAACCAATATGAAAAAAAAGGAAAAAGTTAGAAGATATACAAATACATGTATTTTACTTTTTCTGTATTGTTAAATCGGTATCACATAACTTTCAGCCATTGTTGTGTAAACTATATCAAATAGTGTCGTAAAAAAATTGTGTATAAAAATTATTTAGTATTCCAAAATTTTGCAAGTGCAATGATGTACAAAAGCATGATTGCTGAGGACAGCCGGACGGACATAACGAAAAAATATGGGCTTCCATTTTTGTCATTTGGCTAGAGAATCCTTGAAATAGTGAAAGAATTATTTTCTCAAACAGCTGCAGTAGTGGGCGAGTGGACTTATTTCTGACTTTCTTTTTCTTTATTCACGAATTCATTCAAAATATAAAAAATTTGTGTATTTATCTAATATCTATATATCATTAAGTAATAATCTTTATGTTATTGATATAATTTCAAAGCAGATATCGAAGCATGGATATATGTTTACGTTTGTATGTAAGAACCTATATTAGTAATAATATATATATAAACGGATGCTGGTATATATTATATACATATATATACCTGTTCCTGGGCGACCGTGCTTTTCGAAAAATAGTTTTTTCAACCAAATCCAAAAAAAGAAGTAGGTTCTCAATTCGGATGTTAATATTTTTTTAAGTATAGTTCGGGCATAATTCCGTCATATATAGATGAATTTGAAAAACTCTTTTTTTATTTAAAAAGGTAAACTTTCGAGGTGGGCCCATTTTAATGTAGTCAATTTAAAACTTAAACTTTTGGTAAAAAAAAAATATTGGTGTTAATTTGGAACTGGTTAAATGCCTTTTATGTTGATGATAGTATTAAATTTTGATACGAGTATAGATGTTTTTAGTGTGCGAAAAAAGCAATTCGTCACTCATAAGTAAAAAATAAATACTTTTAAAAAATACACCTTTTGAGTGCATCTTTTTGAAACCGGTAAATATTTTTGTTAAAAAGTTTTTATTAAATTTTACAAAAAAAGCAACTATATTGGTAAACTTAAAAAAGCTAAACCTATACCTACCTAAATATATAATTGAATTAGTTAGGAAATTTTTTAAATTCTCTTGTATAATAGCGAAGTTAGACGTAAACACGTAGAGAGGAGATAAGTGTATCTACTATCATTTACAATCATTGATACAGATATTAATAAGTGCATAATATTTTTATTACCTAAATGATAAAAAATTTTACTTCATGTCGCCATAATAAATGTACTGAAGCTAAAAACATCAAATTTTCTGATAGAACCAGTTTATTATATAAACTATTATGGTTTATTATATTAGATAAAGCTCATCAAGCACTTTCAGTATTAGTATTTCAATTTCGTGTATGGTCTAAAAATAATTGAGTGAGATCACTTAGTGTTTTATCAATCAATCTTAAAAATACACTTAATAATCTTGCTTAGTTTGAAAGATCCTGAAGAAATTACAGTCTTTAAAGAAAATATATTATAAATGCCATATGGCTACATCATCAATGTAAATATTTTTTTCATAGCAGAGATGCAGTCAAAAGATTAACCTTAAGCCAAGACTAATGTTAACCTGCATGCAACAATCCTATGACAGTCCGTGCGAGTGCTCTGCCAATTAAGGATTGGTGCAGGTTCAAGTCCTGGCCCGAGGTTAACCTTTTAACTTCATTTTTGCTAAAAAAATATTTATTTATACGTTTAGGGCATTATTTTTTACTTTTTAGTCGTTTTTACGAAATTGATTTAATTTTTTAACTTCTCTTGAGGGAAGTTATTATATAATAAGTCCGAAAATCGAAATCGCTAAATTTGCGTTTTCTTTACGTTTTGAGACCTGGAGAATCGATTTCCATCATTTTTAAAGAGATGTATCAAATCAAATAAAATCAAACAATATTTATTCAGAGGCTTTTGAGAACACTTTTGAATCGTCGATGCAATATGAACAATGTTAATGTTTGCCTTTTAGAGACCTGACATACTTAGTGGAATACTTTAAAAATCGGCTTATAAGTATATAATCTGTATTGAAACACTTAGTAATATAAATAAGTTATTAAGCTTTCAAAAACAAAGTCAAACAATACATTATTATTTTTTTTGTTTTTATGCAGCATATATAGGCGGCGCACCATGTGAAGCGTCGAATATCGTCAAATGTGAACGAATTCAAATATATAAGAGTATTCGGATATTTAATAGTACTAGTGGCATTAGCGCCATCATAATTATATTCTTAAAACTTAAAACTATCCATACTATCCATGTATATAATATAATAATAATTATTATAAATGCGAAAGTAACTTTGTCTGTTACCCCTTCACGCTCAAACTGCTGTACCGATCAAGATGAAATTTGGCATGAAGACAGTTTGAGTCCCGGAAAAGGACATAAGTTACTTGAAAACATCAAGTATTATCCTTTTTTCCATAATTGAGGAGTTGCCGTTGAAATCCTACATCGATGACGGAATTTAGGGCCGGTGGAACCGTGGTCCAAAGCTGGTATATTATAAATGCAATAGTATGTCATCGTTTGTCCCTACATGACGTCACAAAGGAGCATCCAATTAAGCTCAAACTTCGCAACGGGATAATTGAAAAGACGGAGAAGGACGTAGGCTAGACTTTTATTCCGTACAATAGAAGTTCATGCAGGAATCCACAGGCAGAGGTTTCTATTGCAACTTCCTTACTACAATCCGGGAGTGGGCGCCCTATCTTCCTATCCTACGCCAATCCAGCGCGTGCGGTACCGTTGGCAACAACACAAAGACACACATAAATATACATAAAACACAAACAGTGTAACAAAAATTGATACTACTAGAAAAAATATACATATATGTATACACTTACATAGGTAGGTAATAATATAATAAATATAGTATTAATAACCCGTTGCAATTCACCATCGGCCGCCCGGCGCCAGAGTGGTTAAAATGCGAGAGAGTGCGTCACACTTGTATATCATGATGTTGCCCAACTCCCACACGACAGTCCGGCAACAAATGCACGCCATTTGACGTACTGCAACTTCGGAAACAAACCTAAGGGAAGAAGAAGTGACAAAAAACTTCCCGGGTGAACACCTGCTACTATCAGTCACGCAGGAACCAGGCCACCAAATACACAAAATCTATGCAAATATGTTTTTTTTTTTTTTATACCACTAAGGTGGCAAATAAGCTTTCGGTCCGCCTGATGGTAAGCGGTCACCGTAGCCTATTTACGCTTGCAACACCAGGGGAATCACTTGCGCGTTGCCGACCCTTCAGAAATCTAATAACTTCTTATTGCGCCCATATCTTTTATTCCAGACATTGTTATCTTTATTGAATTCTTCCACATTGTAGTATCCCTTGTTAATAAGAGTCTTTTTTATATAAGTTTCAAAAGTATGTACGGGTAGGTTAACAATATTCTCAGGAATTGTATTAAAAAGAAAATGCTATGAATTATGAAAGAGCCACGCACCTTCTAAAGGCGACATTTTGGAATCGCAAGTTTATTTTTATTCCTAGTATTAACGTTGTATATGTCACTATTTTTTTACAAATAATATGTTTTTACGTTCATACAGTAAGCACGCGTAAATATACTGAGAAGCTACCATAAGTATATTTAGAATAAGGCGCGGTAATTTACACAATTATATTTAAGCTTGTTTTTGAAGTATAAAAAACCTCTTCCCCACAATACAATCCCATATGAGAGAAGGGAATGGAAATAACTAAAGTATACTAACCAAGCAATTTCCATATTAGTGAATTGAGCAATTTCTCTGACAGCATAGGCAGTTGAGCTAAGTTTTCGAGCTAAGATAGAAATATGTGAGTGCCATTTCAATTAAGTATCTAAAGTAATGCACAAGAAGACTGTTGACTCAATGAGTTTAAGTGCTTTACCGTTTATTAATAATTTTGTTGAAGTATCTTTGACGTTTGGTAAAACAAACTTTATACACTTTGTTTACTGTGCATTCAGTAAAAGATTATTTGATGTAAACCAATTAAGAACTTGCAAAGTGTATCATTTTTATCGTTATATGTATCTTTGTTTCTATAAACATTAAATATCAAAGACGTGTCATCTGCAAACAATGCAATGTTGCACAGGTTTCCTACATAAAAATCCTGATCGTAAATATACACTAAGAATAAAAAGGAACCTAATATAGAACCATGGAGTACTTCCATCACAACAGGTGATCCAGAAGATTTCACTCCGTTGATTTTAACTGTTTGAGTTCGATAGTTAAAATATGAGAAAATAAGTTTAAGAGCCGTATCTACAACGCCATAATGATTTAGGTTTCGAATAACAGTTTTATTTTTCACACAATCAAAGGCCTTAGACAAGTCGCAGAAAATACCAATGACATTCTGCGATTCCCATGCGCCAAAAATATGTTTGACTAGGTCAACTCCCACGTCGGTAGTGAACCTACCTTTTTGTAAATCCGAACTGTTAACTATGTATCTTAAATACCTGAATAATTATTTGAGCATGTTTTCTCAAAAATCTTGCTCAAAACTGGTAATACCGAAATTGGTTTAAAGTTTGTCGGCTCAATTTTACCCCCAGATTTGAACAGAAGTATGATTTAAATATATATCATTAAAATCGGGAAAGACTCCCTCATCTACACATTAATTAAAAATTGATGCTAAGATAGGTGATATACTGTTTATAATACCAAAAATTGATTTTACTGATCATACTGATACTGATCATCACATTATGTGATCAAATTACATTGTCACGTCGTACGGTTTTCGAGATTTGTTGATTGAGCCAGGTGTATTCTAATTTAATCGGTGAACACGCCGATTTTTTTTCCCGCCGTACTTTTACAAGATAAAGTATCTGATCTCAGAGTTTTACGTTCTATTTTTTTCAGTCATCTTTAACAAAATAAGCTGAATTGCTTGATGTAGCCAAAAGATGGCCATAAAAACTCCTCGATAACAGGAAATAACACCGTCATGTTTAATTATTTAATTTTGACGAATACGATAACCCGAGGTCGTTTCCGAAGTCTGATGATGGAAATGGAAGGTTTTCATAGAATTTTTGTTGTTGAGGGCAATGTATAGGATAAGGATACCCTATGTTTATAATTATGTAACTTGTGAATACCCAAAGTTAATAAAATTAATATGAAATAGATGAATAAGGAAGACCACCCACACCACGCAACACCCATTCCGTCACCGTATAAGTCTTTATCTGCAAATCTCTTGTTTTTCATTCACAAAATTATTACATTTCTTAGTTACAGTTGCTGATTTAGTTTGTTTGCATCATTTTCCATTTGACCCATGACCAATGGCGATAAAAAACCATGATACAGAAGTATCTAATTTCAGAGCGAGAGTCGCACGACAACAAAATTAGCTGCAATTAAAGCGTGCGCTTAAACAAGCCAGTTATCGCGTAACGAAGCGCTTTTATACGCTGTTTTGAGCAATCAAATTATAAAAAAGTAGGAACCGCCATTACCTTCGCTTCGTGGATTTTGAGATTTGACTGAATTCGTCCAACTTATCCAACGCCAACGCAGTCGCAGGACATTTTCCATATTTCCAATTTATTTTATTTTTTCGCTTCCATTCGTTACAGTGGAAACTAATAACAATATTCAACAGCTAAATCCAACTGAACAACCCAAAATGAAGGTGGTGATACCTTACCTTATCAAAATCAGAGTAAAGTATTTTTGAAAGAATTTTTGGGTTTCAGATAATCACTTAAACTTAGTTATCCGTTACCTATTTTAAAAGATATATTCAAAACATAGTCACCATGTCCAATAGTTAGAAGACAAGAAAAGAAAAATCCAGTTTTATGAAATTGTTTTTTGTGATTTTTTAAGTTTAAAAAGTTTTGTACGATAGAACATATTTATATACTTTTTACTGGGTAAATTATGTCAAATGCGGGGTAAAAAGGCAGCAACCTCTATAAGTTACTTTATTTTTTCTGCGATAGATTGGATCACTGCGAAATTTTTTCTAAGAATATCATACTTAACCCAATTTTCTATATTTTTCATTTTTCTGTGTGTAATGTTGGTAAAACTGGTTATTAGTCAGGTTTAGAACTAAGGAAATGGTCTGACTGTAATATACAAATTCTTCAAAAGGTTAAGATTGCAAGAGTTTAAAGCTACTAGCAATGGCCTCAGTACCGTTAGTTATGTAATGAGTGATCGGCAGTAAAGAGGTTTTCTAGTGATATTATTGTGATGAACCACAATTGATAGAGAATTCACAAGGAGTTACTTTATATACCTAGTTAAACATGATCAGCGTTTTATTCATGGTGATTTATTTATTTTTACAAGTTATGGCTATAAAATAACCTTTTAATTTTTTTACCTACAATTTTCTATATATTATACAGTTGGTACAGAATATAAAGAAATTCTATTCCAATCAAGTAAAACCATTTGTTTTATATCTAATGTCAGAAGTAGCAACAGTCGCGTTGTCTCCAAAGCTGCGCAGGCGTCGGCAGGTGGAGCGCGCGTGCCGTGTCCTCCACACCAATTAAAACTTGTCACGGAACCCGCTGTCCTTAATCATAACGTTGGAGCCATCAAAACAGCGATACAAGAAAAGTAATGACATCAATATACTCAATACAAACAATCTTTTAGATACAATCACCTTCTAAGTAAGGTCATATCATTCAATTGTAACTGACCGATGTCTGTACATTCATACATAGGAGATTTTTAAGAAAAATGAATATTAGGGGTCTTATATCAGCAATATTATTTATTTATTTCGTCTATTATTCTGTCTTTATGTCTGTTTTTACGAGCATTACAAAAAAAATTACAGCACGAAATCGGATGCGATTCTTATAATCTAATTCATTTTTCATTTTATACGCAAAGTGATAACTAAAAACTACATTTCTATCATCATGGAGTTTCCGTAGAAATAACACACCGATAGCCGAGTTTATCGCAAATGGAGCCGCGGGCAAAAGCTAGTAAACAATATATTTTTATATAGATTTTGTGGTAATATACAAACTTTTTGTTTAATCCACTTGCATCAATGCTTTTATACACGTTTTATGGCCTAAAACAACTAGCAATGTTGTCCAATACACCGTAAATCCGATTTTACCCCGCTTTTTTACCTACGGATCCGCCTTTCACTTTATGCTAACACGATAAAACTTCTCAAATAATTTAAGCTTTTTTTCTTGTAACATTTATAGCGTTTTCTGTGAGTACTCAAACACGTCTTTATCATTTATCGTTCATTCAAGCTACCAAATAATTTTATTTTTGAAACACCAAACAAACAAATTTTCTTCATATCGCACTGGCATAGATAGTGTTGGAGGGAAGGACAAGGACATTAGGACGCTTTTATGATTTACTGTCCATCGACAGGACACAATTTCACCGTGGACACTGAGCATTAATTCCGCGCGGCTTGACCGGCCTTGCCTTAAACATCAACGATAAAATTGTGTCGTTTCGCTTGACGGTAAATTATAAAATCGCCCATAGGATGCTTTCATAGCCAACCCACAAAGCGTTCTAACGAAATTTTTTTTTCGAATAATACGGTTGCAGGGCGCAATTCCTTTAGGTCGTAGTAGAGCACAGGGATAGCTGGAGGGACTGAAAAGGGCTAAGAATACTTTTCAAAACATCAATTAAAATTTCAGTCAGATTGAAGATTTTCCTCATTTTCTGTTTTGCCATCTACTAACCCTGTTGAGTACTTTTGAGCTCGTTTTTTTTTTGAAAAAGCACTCAATATGAACGAGAAACGTTTGACGCAGATTCTTCTTAAACTTCCCGCTGTTTTTAAGGCCACACGACGCGCGCTACACCAACCGTGCAATTTAACATTTTCATATTACAATCACCATTTTATGACCGTTAAACGTTAACGCTTATCAGTCGGCTACTTTAGTTGTTCCATTTTAAATACTTTATTATCTTTACTTCGTTAAAAAAACTTTATTTATAGAGGGGAACTCGCTAAATATACTTTGCGAATGTCTTAACAAGGTACATTAGCTTTTATGGTTATTTTGCTGCACAAATTAGCAACGTATGAATTAAATATGATTTTAAATTGTATGGACCGGAAGTGGAAGATGATATATGGTCACGAAATAAAAAAAAATGCCTTATTTTCAGTAAATAAATGGAACGCAACTTGCCATACAAATGGTATTAATTTATTGTTTACATACCTACAATTCGTTTATGATTTCAAAGTACAAAAATATAGATTCTGGTGTTTTGTTAAATGTTATTAATTATTTTAGGATAAGAATACTTTTTCTTTTTTTAAAACTTTATCTAATGAAAGTATACTTAAGAAGTAGGGAGTGATATTTTACAAAAATAAAAATTGAGGTTTGTTAAGTACCTAGTAAAAAAAAAAATTTAATTATTTCCTTGACTTGATTTCTTCGTGGCTAAATAACAAATAGTTAAAAAGCAATTATTTTCATTTCTTTTGAAATATTTGTCGTAAGTACTTTTAAAACAACTTGATTAAAGCCTAGTAAATTCAATCTAGTAAAATCAGAATTATAGGGAATGCCATTTTTTTGATCTATTTTGTATTTGACAGAAAAAACTGAAACCCTAAAAACACGTATCCTTTTAAAAGATAAAGTTGTTGTGATAAAACTTCGAATCCGGTTATTTTTGCATATACTTTTAGTTGAAAAGAAAATATGTGAATCATCGCTCGACACGATGGGATTTATTGAAAAAAAAAATATAACGTAAATTAAAGTTAACATATGCACTTATATGGGGAAAACACGTATTCTGGACATAAATGTAGCAAAATCTAAGTAAAATTGCTATGGAACTATTAAAATAAATAAAATGCACTGTGTGACGTTTGTATGGAATAAGCAGCGCAACTAGAATAACTGAATAAATATGAAATATATATCTTTATTTTTTAGACACTTAAATTTTATAATCCAAAACTTAAAGATCTAGTTTGATGTAGACGGGGATTAAAATTCTATTATTTATAATTATTAAATTGTTTAAAGAGTTTAAATCATTCTCTTGAAATGTAGAAAGCAGGAATGTATTAATGCATAATAATAATATGTTAACTTTAATGCATGTAATATTTTACATTTTTTTTCTTAAATCCCGTTGTGTCAAGCGATGGAGCACATACTTTCTTTTCAATTAAAAGTGTATGCAAAAGTAATCGGATTCGGAGTTTTATCCCTTATTTTACCCACTTAAGAAATAATTATCTTCGTGTAGCGTGGAAGCGTAGAATTCGTCGTTTTTAATTAAATTAAAGAAAAACTTGGCGCTTAGCTTTATAGATCTGAAAAAGGCTTTTAACACTGTTAGCTTAGATATTTTAATTAAGAAAACAAAACGCCCACGGTGTAACTGGAACAACACAAAAAATTAAAAATTATATCTAGAAAACAGATAACAAATCGTAAAAATTGGCGATAATAAAAGTAGCCCGGGGTGCCGTCTCTTTTTTATTTACACAAATAATATACAAAACATAGAACTGAAGCGCCTAACACGTTAACGATGCAAATAATTATTTGAAAAAAAATATTATCTATTTGGTTTATGCAGTCTTCTAACAATTAACACTTAAACAACTGATTTCTCCCTCGCAGCCTAGTTGGTAGTGTGCCCAACTGCTGCGCAGAGGGTGTGGGTTCAATTCCCGCACTGGACAAACATTTATGTAAAAAACATTTGTGTTTGTCTTGAGTCTGGGTGTAATTATGTATGATATGTATGTATTTACAAAAAAAAGTAATATATGTATATGTATTCGTTGTCTGGTATCCATAACACAAGCTTTGCTTACTTTGGGGCCAGACGGCCCTGTGTGTAATGTCCAAATATATTTATTTATTATTTATTACCTCTATTTCATACCAAGAACAAAACGATTGAGATTCACGCTCATATTTACTATATATCCCTTTTTTAACAATTTACTTTACAACAAAAAACGCACATACATTTGATTACATCTTGTTACATATTCATACAAGAATAAAGCAAATGAATCTTGTAAAAGCTCATTTCTATCCTTTACGTGTGGTTTCGAAGTCGGAAATGATTATGTATGTTTGTCTGTGTAACTACGGAGCTCGTGACCGCAAGCCGCTTAGCGGTTCCTAAGAGCGCAGAGCCGCAAAAGTTACAAGAAAATGTTATAATGTACCTACAAACAAACATAATCTAGCAGAAATAAACAAACTTATAAGTATAGTCTGATGAATGTTTATACTGTTTATCTATACGTGTGTTTAATTCTGATTTGATGTTTATATAATTTTGAAGGCAAGGAACATATTGATTAAATAATCACTTATTATGAATTTCTTGTTGCTGGTTAACAAGTTAATTGTATATTAATGATTTCCTCATTTTTTGCATTAAATATGTAGGATAAATCTAATAAGACAGATGGTTAAATAATAAAATTCTATTTTCTATTGACTTATATTCTAATTTAAATGATGTTATCGTTTCCTTTCAATATCTTTTTACGGAGTACCTACGGTAACACAAAGTACAGCGAACTGTGGAGATAACTATAAAGGTGGGGTATTCCTTTGTACGATAAAATATCTAATGAAGGATTTGTCTGCATAACGTACTCAAATTATAGCGTAGCTGAAATTGTTAGCATGTTAAAGTGGCAATGGGCAGGCCACATCGCTATTCTGACGAATGACCGATGGGAGAGGAAGGTTTTTAAGTGGCGACCACGGACTGGACGACGTAACCTGCGTACCGGCGGCTGTTATGGAAATATGGAAAGGACTTCGTTCAACAGCAGACACCTTCCGACTAAGACGATGACATTAATGTAAATTAGAGCATGTCTAACGTCCTACAGTCGCAACCCTCGCGAAAGACCGACAATTCATCTTTTACACCTCATAGCAAACGCAGGCTGTGGAATAAGCTACCTGCCGGGGTTTTCTCAAAGGACTACAGTCTAGGTTTATTTATGCAGAAAGTGATTAGACTTTTAAAGAATTGTCAACTGCCAATGGTGTTGCAATCGCCCTTAGGGTACGATAACCACTACAACATGCGGACTCTGAGCTTATTTGCCACCTTTGTGGTGTAAAGTCCGCTTAGAATCAAATCATATCAAACACGTATACCAAGGTACAAAAAAGCATCTTAAGGCAATTTTCAAACGCTGTTCTAATATCGCAGTAAATTAATCTTATCTGCTAAAGGCAAATATTAAGTTAAATTTAAGACTCGAAATTCAATTCGGGGCATGAACCAAACCCTTTTTATTATATCTTAAGGGTAACGCAGGTTAAACACAAAATCTGAATGACAATGCGTTTGTGCTTTAATAGGCGTTGCGGTGCGAACTTCTTTGTGAACGTGCCTTAACAGAGATAATCTATCATTAGAATGTTTATAGTTAGAGCCGTAAGTACGATAGAAATGATAATAAAATTTATCGATAGTTTTAAATGTTCCAGATTTAATTATTTTTATTACGCTTTGCTTTACTAAGTTCAAAGATCAGTTTAGATCTGCAAATAACCAACGAGCGCTTTTTATACAATTAATCTTAAAATAATATAAATAATATAGTATAAAATATTTGTAAAATAGAACTAGGTTACTAATCAGCCCATAATTACTTATAGAATTGTTTGTATTTTTCGGATCTCACATACAAAAAAAACATTGCTGTTTGGCTCGCTAAATTTTAGTCGAATTGCATTAGCTGTGGTTCCAGCTAGGTGTACATTACAAAAACTACTTGCTCATATTAATATATGAGCAAGTAGTTTTTTATAAAAGAAACAGTAAAAGAAAAACTAATACCTATATTTTTGGTGATTTGTGACAAAATATTATTTCAAGAAAATTAAATTTATTGTATTGAACTATATCATGTATTTTATGAACTCTAGTATTATTTAGAAATTGCAAAAAAAATTACTTCAGAATGCTTACTACATTTAAAATTAAAAATACCTATCGACTATCGATTTTTAATGCCATCCCTATGCATAAATCAAACATCAGATTGATGGTATTATGTCAACATGCACAATCATAATGCATATGTTTTGCATAATAATTCAAATGGTCGTCAATTACTGAATAAAACATTCCTCACTAATAAGAGCAGATGGTTTTATACATTTGTATGTGAGAAAGCATCTCGGAAACGCAGTAATTTGTCATTGCCAAATACATAAGTTGCAGGAGACATTTTATGGAAATTTTAAGGATTAAGAAACCATCAACCCATCTATCGTTGTGCAAAATTTGCATGCTCTAGTTCTGATTTGTGAGAATTTTGGTCTAAGGTCCATTACAGATATAGCATAGAGGAACCTAATTGATCAAATTTAAATAAGAAGGAAGTTTTTTTATTATTGTTCGAAATTGTATATTTGGTCCTATAATATATTTCACTGCTAATTCTATTAGCACTTTATAGTTACGTTTTATTATTGGAAAGCTTAGCAGTCACAAAGTTTATTTGCTTGTTTTATATATGTATTTTATCGTTGTGTGGAAATATTTTCTAACCTTACTAAAGGGTATCTTTAAGAAAAGGTTTTAAGTCAATTTCACAATTTTTTTGTTTATTCTCAATACCAGGTAGTTAATCAGATTAGTTACGTAACTAAATGAAATTATGTACATAAAAATCATTCAAACTATTTTTTGCGACCGGAACCTACAATAATTTAACTATTGCCTTACTAAATTATACAAATAATTTTCGCCTATCAATAATTTTTGATAACTTCCATATTTTATCAGAAAATTACTAAAATTATCGTACATATCCATACTGAGTTAATTGCGAAAAACAGTCGTCTAGGTTCAGTAGTACCTAAATGAAATCGATCTTGACATATTTAGCAGGAAGTATCTACTAATAAATTTTAATAAAAATCATTAAAATGTTTCATTTATGAATGGACATGAAGGTGTGCGTTTTATTTTTTATACTTTTCTTATCGTATTCCTAGTAATTTGATATTGTAATTAAATATAAGTATATTATATTATATATTATAATATATTATGTTTAAGAGTAATAGTCTACTATTAGATTGGTGCGTTTGAGCCTGGGGTTAAGCATTGGGATGTCTTCTAACCCAAACGAATGATTTTTTAACTAACGTCAAAAGGTTCTTCTGTACTTATTTTAAACACGCCATAACAATCTTGATGTATAAATTCTCAAATATAAAAAAAAATATTCTCAACAGAAGTTGCTCGTGCGGGACCTGTCTTTATATATGTCGCAGGTATATAGGAAAAATCGTGTTTTGACCAAATTCCTAAGGATTTGACCAAAATCCAGGTGATGGTAAAATATTTCACTTGTTTTCATAACCCTACAACTTTGTAGTTTTGGCCAAATCACTTTCGCACCCAGTTATGTGATAAATCTGCAACTGTTTTTACTATAAACCTGCTAATAGTCAGTGATTTGGCCAAATCACTTATGTCAGCCGTGTTATGGTAAAAAAAAATAATGAGGGCTCTCCTCACATTTATGTAGTAATACAAAAAACAAAATGTAAAACTTTTATAATTTTTACTCAACGGCGCCAGAAGGAGCGTTATGTTTTTCAAATGTATTTATGTATGTTTATTTGTTTGGCACGCTCTGTAGCCTAAACGGATTGATGTATTTAGCTATACCAAGGTATATGGTTCCTTGGAGGTGTAAAAAAATCAAACTTCTAAGTCAATGTCAAAGAAATGTACTTGTTTTTTATAGTGTTTTTGACAAATACTATGAAACACAAATTTATTTTTGTAATTAATTTCGTAAATATACTCACACTGGCCTTTTCTTTGTAACACGACTGACATTAGTAGTTTTTGCCAAATCACTGACTACCAGGGATTTTCTTACTTCAAAACACGAATTTTCCCATATTCCTGCGACATTTACATACTGACTTGTATACCCACTTGTATTTTTCTTCATGTATGAGTTCACCTACAGGTTAGTCTCGTATAAATTTAATGAGGCCTTGATTACGAAAACAAACGTCAGCTCAGCAATGCTGTATTTATAACGTCTAATATAATAAAATACATATGAATGTTTGTTTGTTAATTTAAATAATTTACTATTTAATAACAAAGCAAATCCGCAAGTTTTTACAAATAAACCCCAAATCGTACGAAACATTGAGCTAATTGTTTTGGTCCCCATAAAGTTGAATGCCACTTATTTGGAGCATTTCTAAGAGATGTATTGTTTGGCACCAAAATATAACATAGAACTTAATATTTTGTCTGCTACAAGGGCCTATTTTTTACATGTATGACTCTTAGCTTAAGTAGATAAATACATAGGTTCCGATAAAATACTTTTTTCCACCAACCGTGTAAACGAAGTCTCGGGCATTGTATTGTTTAAAAAAGTGAAATATGGCTTCAATACCTTTAGTGAGTTTTGCAACACAGTTTAAAGACCGGAAAGATAAGGTGCACTTAACCCTTTCGCGCCCCCTACAATAGATCAATAGCCAATAATCTCATAACAGCGAAGTATTGGCATGTAGGGGCTGCAACCCCACACGTACAGACTAACAAAACGATTTATTGAAAACTATCCATGTGTTGAATATTTCTTCGAAGATTAGAATAAAGCCGATTTTGCATAACACAGACTTTGTTGAAAGCCGTTGGATGGAACACTTAAGTGGAAAAATTAAGTAAGTAGAAGGTACATATATGTAGATACAAAAAAGTTATTTAGTAAAAACCCAAGTTTTAACAAATCTATAAATTTAACCAGATTTTAGATATCTACAAAATCATCAAAAAAACATATAATTTTCTATATGCACCTATGTCTACTATCTGTGTTTTTGTTAATTTTTAAACCCCGACAAAAACAGAGGGTGTTTAACGTTTGTATGTCTGTGGCATCGTAGCGCCGAGATGTAATTTTTTTTGGTTGAAATGTAACATGGTCGATAGTGTTCTTAGCTATGACTCAAAAAATCAATAGAGCCGTTTGAAGATCATTAGCTCTTGTCTAGTTGATGAAAGAATATATGAGTAGCTTCTACAGGTCCAATCGATTTGAAATTTGGTATCCTCTTAATTCAATGACATTGCGAACATAGTACCCTTGAGCTGTTGCTGCAGCGTCACCTGTAATATGCAGGATACACAACTCCTTCCCAACTTACAGCAGAAGTTTGTTCGGACTTATTTGAATGGTTATAATGAATAAGATATAGATAGACTTTCACTTGTTCAATCGATATGTTTTTTTTTTATTTGAGTTAGAGTTAACTTGTAATTTTAAATATATATAGGTTCCTTTAATGAAGTAAGATACCACTAAAAGGCTTTTGTAGTGTTAGTATCTTTATTGTAAATCAAGAAACTCGTATTTAAACGTTTTTAGAAAGTTATTCCTTAAAAAGGTTAACTTGAGGATTCAAAATTGTATAGTAATTATGCCCTATGGGGCTTTATAGGGGAAGAGAGTTATTCAGAAGGATATATGTATGAAAGTTTGTATGAGACGAGAAAAGTTAAATTTCGCAGGTAACACCGCAAGACAGCAATCTTGATAGCAATCACAAAGGTCACGTGACTCATATGTCACACAGCAAGCATTAGCATATTTTTAATTGATTTTTCATAAAAAAGATAAATATTTAAAAAAAAAATTATTTACTTCTTATTGTTTAGGTACGGTTACCCTTAACCTCACACATTACCATAATTTAAATAGGAACTATACAACTGTTAATCCATTGGGCGTGATAATTACCAGATAATAAAAAAAATTATTGAATTTTAGAATTTATAATCCCAGAAATGTCGTTATTTACACTTATACAAAAAAATCTTTATGTATTTCGTTAGGAAATAAAGACTTAAACTAATATATTTGACATATTAACGGTTGTAAGACCTTTAATGGGTTTTTTTATAAATAAATCATTATTTTTTTCGGATGTTACGCAACTTTGTTGCCTTCAATATAATTACTTATATAAGCGATAAGTACAAGAGCTCATTATTTATATATATATATATATATATATATATATATATATATATATATATACATAAGTTTATTTATACATAAGTACATGAAGTTTTATATCCTTTTGAGTTAATTTTATGGTGTTTAAAAGAACATAGGTATAAGAAGGATATATGTATTTTAACATTGTTAATTTTTTAAATATCTATTACGATTTGAACCTCTCATAACAAAGTAAATCTAGTATCTATAGGTAATCTTTAGACAAGCTTTCAGCTAAAACAGAAAACGTAATAAGCAAGTCACAAGCTGCTCGAGATTGCCGCAAAAAAGGTACCTATCCTGTCAGTGAATCATCGATCTATAGATCATTATCAGCGCACGCGTCAATGTCACCATTATTATTGTGATCGATAAAAAATCAATAGCGAAGTTATGATTTTTGTCGCATGGGTACCCCCGAATTCAAGCATTCATGTATAATATAATATTATTTGGTCGAAGGGTATCGAGAATGTACGAACTTGTGCCTGGTTAGAAAAGGACAATTGTTGCTTTCATATCGCCCTAATTATTTGATTGTGTGCTCCATAAAGTCAAAAATTCAATACATTTTTCGTTTAAGTACTAATAATACGGAATGTTGTTGTATGCTGAAGAAACAAGAAAAAGAAGAGACAAAATATAATAGTATTTCAGAATATTATATCATGTGGAAAAATATATATGAATTATACTAGATTTTGTCAGTGGCTCCGCCCGCCCTAAATTCGGTTATCAGCGTGGAAGTCCTTAATGAACCTCTAAATTATACTAATTAAGCTCATAACTTTTAACAAATACAATTTAATTAATGAATTACCTTATTTTTAAGTTTATTAATTCAAAGTTGACAACAAAACTGGGTAAAAATAAAGCAAAACAATCAAAATATAACGGTTACCACCTATAAAATAAAACGTTTAATAAATAAATATAAAATAAAGATTATCAATGCAAAGTAATTACTAAAGACATCTTCAACCCCGTGTTCCCACGTTTTTTTTTTAATTACGTTACAAGCAGATGTTTTGTTCAAACCAGAAAATAAAGCACCAGAAATCAAAAGCTATTGTGAAAAAAGACCATAATATTCATCAGACACAAAACGACAATGACTAGCACGTAAAAACCGGAATTTAATTAGATATAAAAGAAATTGTTTGCAGGGATAAACTACTTGTTCCAGAAGATTTTAATTATTCAACTAAAGAATACGCAGATTCTCCTAAAGAAAAAGTCTCACACGATAGCAAAAGCATTACTAATGACACTGACAAAGCACTTACAGTGTATAAAGAAAAAAGCCTGACCCCAAAGAATACGTGAATGAAATTAAAAACTCCACTGTCCTTAAAATAAAAGTTAAAGCAAACACACATTCTCGAAGAGACAATCTTAAACTTTCGTATGCAAAATAGTATGCAAAATTTCTAAAAAGGGTGACTCAAACTGGAAATGCAAATCTCCGTGCGAAGTTAAAAGTAAAAAACAAATACTAGAAAAAACCGCTTGTATGGGAGACTGGTAAACATAAAAACAATTTTTATATTGTCTAGTTTGTGCATATTAAAAAAGCTGATCTTAGGATCGCCCCTGTGGTAGGCAAGTCTTTCTCACAAAGTTCAGTATGCAAATCGCTGATACTACTTAATCTTTTATTTTAAATAGCATCTTTTTGTGTTACTACTATTCATAATATGTGGGGTGAGGAGAATAGGTCTCTAAAAATTAATGATTCTGTGTATGCAAATCAGAGACTGTCTTCTCTTTGTGAGAACTTTTTAGCGGCAAAACCAAGGGTCAGAGGGTTAAGGGTAAGGATTTTTTATCCCTTTGGTTGTGCGTTATTATAGATACCTAGGTATTAGCTTACTTGCCGCAGCTCCGTCACATATGTTGTACAAGATGTGACTACAAATTTGATCCTATAGCAAAAATTTGGTCAAAAACTTTTCTTGGGTCAGGGGTTGCTTCCATTAAATTTAAGATAATTTCACTTGTTGATAATCTTCTAGTTATTAAATTGTTTTATATTCAAAAATAACAATATATTTTTTTCGGTCCTGTAGTAGGTTTATCTAAGAAGTAAATTATTTGCAACTGCTGAAAACTAAAATTTAATAATAAGTTACAAAAAAACTGGGATGAAACTTAAACTTTGCTAAAATCGGTATATTGCGGTTTTTTTGTTTTCCGATTTTAAAATCAAACGGTAAAAAAATGAGACACTGTGGGTAAAAAATTAATTAAGTACTTTGGCATATACCTATCTGGTAACTTGCAACATTTACACCAAGAGGGAAAATACTTGAGAACCATTAATGCATTTTTAAATACAAAAATAGAATAGAATGCATGAATTAGCAAAATAAGTCTAAAGCACACAAAGGACATGACGGGGCCTTAATGTGCGGACTTTTTAATTGGCTACAGTTAACGTTGCGTGTTAAATAATCATTTTTAAAAGAATAAGTTCGGTAGCAAGTACCGCACGAGCAACTTTTCTTGAAAATAATTTTTGCGTCTTCGATCAAATCAGTTTTTTAGCAATAAAAAAAACTGCTGGACTGATTTTGCTCAAACTCTTTTCAGATAAAAGTCATGACGTGGAGTATCGATTGATTTCGTCACGAGACAAATTGGTCCATTATTGCTTGAGATATCCAGGGGCAAAAAAAGCTTACATAAATACACAAACATACACACACACCACATCACTCTAAAAATTATGGCAAACGATTCTCCAGGTCTCAAAACGTAAAAAAACGCAAAATTAGCGACTTCAATTTTTCAGACCTATTATAATAATATTTCAAGAGAAGTTAATAAGCATTGTCAAAAAATTATGAAACAAATTATTTTTAAGATACATAAAAATATATTCCAACTTCAAACAAAAATCAAAAGGTAAAAATTTATGACGTTACAATAATAAATAAATTCTTTTTACATAAAATAATTTTAGATTAGATTTTTAGATGTTTTGCTAATAAGAGATTGTAGGTAATGATTGTGTGCTAAATGTTTTGCTATTTCGTCAATTTGCCTACTTGGTCATTTTTGCTTAGTTCCAATCAGGGCGTCCTGAATTCCCCTAAAATTTTAACTGAAAACAATATGCCATTTGGTTTATCTAAGATTTAAATAAGACTTAATAGGTAATTTTCTTCACTAAACAAAGAAAATAAATGGAACAATAAACTAGTAGCAGAATCTATTCGCAACCCTTACAAAACTACCAGAGACATCTATTGACAGCATAGAAAACTAGTGCTGCCTAGTTCAAGCGATCATTACAAGATGGCAGTACTAGTCTCAATACTTGTCAGAGCTAAATGAATTTTATAATACATGTATGTTATTTAACAATTTGCAAATCAATTATCTTATTATATTAGAAATTATGAATACGGAGATAAACATAGTTTTCAGGTTAACTAATTAAAATCATTTATTTATTTCTTAATTAAAATTCTGATTTTGAAATTTATTTGACAACCTAACATATAGATACAACAGCTATTCATTAAAATGACTTATTGTTTTATTTTATTAAAGGTTCGACAAAGACTACGATAAATCATCAAAAAAGACAATACGGAAGTTTGTACCTACCTTAATCAATAATTGTAAATTTTTGGACACTTTTAAATTTGCATAATTTAAATTTGTCTAAAAAATAAGTATGTAATTATAAAATACTAGAAGGTAATATTTTTGCAAAAGCGACATGCGAAACGAGCTATAAATAACTGAATATCCGGTTTTAACTAGTTTTTAAGCCAGTCTTGGCAAGTCACTCTGCGTATAATTATATACAATTTCAAATTACATATTTGTAGGTAGGTTTCCGTTCCTATTTAGACTTGCAAACAGCACAAGAATAAGTCATTGCCAAGGCAAAGAGTTAACAATTTCTTCGTTATGTTAAAATAAATACTTATTTTAATATTTGCATGGAGTGCATAAGCTGGATAAAGATTTTATTGAAAAATTATGAATTGTGGAACTATAACGTACATACGGACAAACACAACAATTATCTGTTTTAGGTAAATAGGTACCTTTAATTAATAAAGGGCTCATTATGTATCTACAAACATACAATACATACAATAGAATCCTAGGCAATAAATATTTTATGCAAAAACCTGCGTAATGATGTGACCCTCTGTAAAATACAATTTAATAGTTCCTCTCCAATGTTTAGTAGAAAACTTATCCAAGTATATTTAATCGCATTACAAAAAAAACTATGTAATTTTCTGCAGACATATCCAACAACACCCCATACATACTACAAATATCCCATTGTTCTTTGTATGAAATACTACCATAAAACGTGTTACTACAAAATTTTATGTTGGTTCACGTAAAGAGGGTGACAGACGTAGGAACTTAAGACCCGGTACTCCAACTAGAAATTTCAGGATTTACCCGCCCACTTCATATGACAGTTTGAAACACACCTGTCTTATGTCACGTGCACTTGAGCGAGATAAGCGCTTTGCAGTATATAAGTAAACGTGACCGTCAAATCGGTTTTAAGGTATTTACTTGAAAACTAACTCAATTTATTAGATTTCAGTAGAAACAGCCATGGACTTTCTAGTTAGCTAGCCATTAATATGAAATTTAATGTTATATGTTAAAAAATAGCAGCTAAAAATGAATAAAAATAAAATTTAGAGGTCTTACATTTTTTTTTCTATCGAGGCAAATTAATGCTATCGTGTTTTTGGTAGAACAAGACATTAGGTATACTATCTTCTATGTAGGGTTAAATATTTAACCTAAAATATTTACTATGAGAATTGTTTTTTTCCATTTTAAAAAGTGTCACTTGGCGTTGGTTCAGCCTCTTAAAGACCGCAGTTTGAACGTTCGACAAAGTTACACAGCTCGTGGTAGTGACACACGTTAATACTCGTTAATTAAGCTCATTATGTTGTCGACAGAGGAAGCATTGTGTTGGGTAGAACTTATTTTTATTCTTTGTTTTAAATAGCAATCAAAAGTGATTTTAATAGTTTAACGTAACAAGTACACGAACGTATGAACACGTACATTATTTTAAAACAAAATTATCTAGGTGTAAGTACCTAAACAACACACGAGACGCGACGAACTACCTTTGCTATCACAATTAAATCGCAGACGTGACACACGGCAAGAAACTTACTCGGCGGTTTTAAGTTTGCGTACTTAGACTGACACACTGTCAAAAAAGATTGTCAATCCGTAAGTACGCGTCCTTATTCGAACGTCTTTCACCCACTTAAGACACTGCTTCTTGTATTTTTCATCAGAATCTATGGAAAGATAACGGGCGGACGGGCATGACAAAACTTAGCCAATTAATAGTTCACCTTTTTTATGGAAAAATATCCCCTCCGACGAAAGATATAGGATAAAAATTAGAATGCAAATGTTTAACTAAACGCAGCTAAAGTTGCATTAGAAAGCTAGTTAACTAGTATGTTACAAATGAAAATCACAAAAAAAGATTTTAAGTAAAAAAAAAATATCAAAAAATTATTTATGTAGATAACTTATTTATTACCCATAGTACCTATAGGCTGTAGCAATCGGGGAGGGAAAGGCTAAGTGCATGCGAAGAGCAAGGAACAATGTACCTCTTTATGGAGTTCCATAGTCAAACAACAAACCCTTCAGTTTCTTTTTCGTTTTTATGGTTCCGTGATCAATAAGGAAACCTTATAGTTTTGACTAGTACCTACAGAAAGATGTAATATGGCATGGGTACACGGTTACGGGAATGTTTTTTTTTTGTCGTTTACAGCCCGTTTTCCTAATCACCGCCAGGCACGGTTGACTTTACAGATACCTAATTTCCTCATTGCGTTTTGGAACAACCTAAGGTGATTTTCATTTTCTGTTGACTAGGTTTTGAAATACAACCTGGTTATCGTTATCTGCCGGTTTCCAAACTTTAATTGTATTGTAAAGACAGAGATGTTTTTACACGCTCATAAGCAAAAAAAATATTCTTCAATTGGTAGTTGTAAAAAAGTATATTTTGTCTCTCGATAAAACGAGTTCTAATGGGTGCTGAATCTAAATTTTTATGGAAATTCATGAAGGCAGATCTATTACGATGCGCATTTTTTTTTTGCAAAAATTACAAATTCTTCGATACAAAGACATAAGCTACTTGATTGTGCGGTAGTTACTACGGGGCCATTTTTTTATTACGTCGTTGAATGGGAAATTTAAAGTTTTTTAATAATCTGTTTTTGAAAAAATCGAGTCCATCTATAAATCGTCTCGCCTAAGACTGACGAAGCCACGAAGATCCGACTGTACTAGGTTACCTACAACTTACAACCAAAAGGTTAGTTTTGATTTAAAAGTAAAATTTGTTTTACTTGAATTTTTGTTGAACTGTTACTAATTACGCTTCGTAACGTATCATTTAGTTTTGTAGTTTATGTTACATTTTTTCAATGCACATTTTGCATACTCGATGTCCATCGTTATTCGAAAGCGTTTGGAAGCGAAGCAAGGCATCAGCAGATTACGCGCGGAACGTATCATCACCCACACAAAGGAACAACTAAGCGTGAAGCAAACGCACACAAAGACTGTCAATGAAAAATGACTCGCGGCAGCGGCGCATGTGGTAGTTCGTTGTCGAGTATTTTGACGAATTCCGAATAGACTGTGATGTGCGTTAAGCGAGCTGTCCCTGTTAGGCTTTAAATGTTTTTTTTGATTTTTAGGTAAAGTTATACAATTTTGTTTTTATTTGTGATTATTTATTACATATATAACCGTATTTTATTTATTACATGTACATAGTCTTAACATAACTTATTTATGTTAAACAGTCAAATCGTTGGAAGACAGACATTTAAGACTTTATTGACAATTAAACTTTGTATATAAAGAGAGAAATTAGTTAATTTCAAAAGTTTTTGAAAAACCTTTGATTAACTTGCGAGGCCTTTTAAAGGGTTCCCCAAAACAATCTTTATCCACGCTTTTAAGCATACATAGCTGGGCTTTCGTGTAAATAATGTGAGGGTCAGTCAGATTATGAAGTCAAATATACAATAAGGTCTCACAGTACTAGCAGAGGAAAAATCCAACAAGCGTTAATTTGTAATTTTATAACGTAATAAGCTATGTGTGTGTGTGTGTGTGTGTGTGTATTATAATATATTTGATTTATTTATTAGTTTCAAGGCCTGTGGCGTGCACTCCATATAAGTAGAAAGACACTGCCTACCCTTGAGCATTTAACTTTTAACATTTTTACTAAATAGTAAGAAGTATAAAATATCAGTCCAATTAACGCCGTCTCATGTTTAAATTTAGTACTTTACATAGCTATAGACTGTCCAGTAGCTATTGAACTAACAACTCTGAATAAAACTTCTTACGCTTTTCGCGTAGACGGTGGTGACAGAAGCAGAAGGCTTAGATACTTTTTTCGTGGCAAAGACACACAATAATTTGATCTTATACGGCCTATCAAATTTACTCACACATGCACAAAGAAAAAAGCTGAGAATCAGGTATATCTTTGCCCAGGCAGTGTCACTACCGTCTACGCAAAACGATAAATTAGATGTCAGCAACTTCAACAACTGTCGTACATGAACGACGCACGACGAAGTTTTACAATAATACCGGGATTTGACAATGTCTGTAATTATTCTAATTATTTAAAAATCAGCACTTTTTTGTTTTATTAGACCTGTGTATCATACCTACTTTATTTGATTAAAAACGTCGCCATTGTTTTTGTTTTTTTACATACAATAAAGTACAGGTTAAATGAAAGATTTTGTTATAAAGTACTCTAATATAAGTGAGTGCACAGGTTATAATAGAGAATATGAACTTTGTAAGTGTGTGTTTGTAAGGCAGTGTGTGTGTGTACAAACAAAAATTAAGTATAGTTTTGGTGACAAAAACAAACTATGTATGTAGGTACTAGGTAGTTATAGTATGCGGCCGTTGTATTCCGGATTATGTTCTTAACTAAAGAGGAACGCAATGGAAAAAACAGGTATGTACCAAAAAAATATTAAAAACAATAGGTAACCATTTCAATGGCTAATTTTGTGTAAACATTCAAATAGTAATAAAATTTATCAAACTATATACAGGTTTGGGATGACATACCACAATTAACATTTACAATATACAAGACAACACGCAGCATCGTTTTTTTTTATTGTTTTTGCCTACCCTGACCTGACCCTGAAAACCTCTGTGCACGCCACTGTTCAAGGCATAATATGCTTACGGCAGTTAACTATGGAGCATTTTTTTTCGTTGTATGTGAGGGTTATAAGCCAATAAATAAAACTAACTACTAAATAACACTAAACTAAACTTGAGCGACTTCAAAATTTATGTATCAGATTTATATTTGGCCTACGCAAAATTGATCACATTTCCGAGTTCCGATCAAAGCTCAAGTGGCTCCCAATTCGTCTTCGCAGGAAGATTTCATTCCTTCTGTACAACGTCCTGTTCAATTCGTCAACACCTCATTATCTCAAAAATCAATTTCAATTCCATGGTTCTGCAATAACTCGGGATTCGACTAATTTATTATTAAAAACGCCAACACGCCATTCACACTCATACAGCAACTCTTTTGTTGTGAAAGCAATTAGACTTTGGAACTCTTTACCATTGCAAATACGACAAGCTCAATCATTGAGTCTTTTCAAAAAACTTACATTTTCACATTTTTTTAAATCTTAAGCTGTTCGCTTATATATTTATTTGTATATATTTAATTTATTTTTATATAGGAATGTATGTATATGTATCTATATATTTTTATATATGTATCTACTGATAAATTTTTAAGTCTCGTCCTTGAGATATGCACACCTTACTCAATTGTCTTGTTTTATAATTTCCCTACCCAAAGGTTGTCTGGAAGAAATCGCTTAGTTAGTGATAAGACCGCCTTATTGTACTTTTTTTTATCATTATTTTATAGATTTAAATGTATGTCTTACTGCGCAATAAAGAATATTATTATTATTATTATTATGAATACTATGAATAATCGAATATAAAATTATCAAAAACATACATTGCTATGCAGATGACAGTACTGGAGACGCTTATTACACGGGTCATGCAAACAGCCCTTGTTCTGTTGTGGAGGAGAAGCGTGAAGAACTTGTGTCTCAAATCCAGAGTCTTTTGTCCAAGGTCTGAGACTGGGGACGGGAAAACTTGGTCCGATTCAACCCTACAAAGACACAAGTCTGCACGTTCACCGCTAAGAAAACCCCATTCACTGTGGTCCCACAATTCCAAAACATCTCCAAGAGCATTGGGATCCTTGGTGTTGACATCTCCAGCGATGTTCAGTTCCGAGATCATTTGCTAGACAAGGTGATGCTGGCGTCCAAAACACTTAGTGTACTCAATAGAGCGCAGCGGTACTTCACTTCGGGGCAAAGGTTGCTGCTTTATGTCACAAGTTTGGCCCCATCTGGAGTTCTTGGTTGGGCTCTCTGCCAAGGTTTTCTCTAAGGACTACAGTACAGGGTTCTTTAAGAAAGAAGTTATTAGATTTTGAAGGGCCGGCAACGCGCGAGTGATACCCTTGTAATGCAAGCGTCCATAGGCTACGGTGACCGCTTACCATTAGGCGGACCGTGAGCTTGTTTGTTACTTTAGTGGTATTTAAAAAGAAATAACTAAATTGTGTGTTAAGAAGTTTAGATTTTTTTTAACATTAAATTTATCCATGCAAGCGTTTGCTGATAGCACATAAAAATTGAATGTTTATCGAAGGTAGGAAGGAAGGTACTAACCTGATATGGAACTAATGTGAAAAGACAAATCATCTTAATTGAGATTTAGGATATTTTTCACAGCATGTTTTTATTGGTATTGAAGTTGTGCAATGTAAAGTAACGCCTAATTATTTTCAATAATGGTATTACCAGCGCAACGCACGGCGCCTTCATGACGCTGCTCACGCGCACGGTTGCCGAGACGCGCGGAGGGAGGGACCAAACCTGATTTTCGGTCTATGTTGACCTTGTGGCGGACACGTATTACATCACACTATTTTATAATGCCTTATTTTATTTCCTTGTCTCGAGCAAATTTCAACTAAATCGCATTAAGATAAGTCTGAGTTTCGTGCAGATATTGGTAAAGGCAGTTATGTTCTTAAGATGCTGTTTCATATAATAGATAAGTCGTGGAGTGACGCATGCTAGTCGCGAAGAGATTGCTACCTACACGCCAGGTTTTTCCGGCTAAACCTTTCCGCGTTTATTTTGTTAACACTTCGGTGTTATTTGAATTTTCTTTACATATTTATTATATTTTGATTTGCTTTACCTACTTTATATTATATTTTTATTGATTTTTTTTTGATAAAATGGCGTCATCTCAAATAAACATCCTTACACTAGTCTACTCTGAGCCGACTAAGTAGACATATCATAGGCGTATCAGGGGGGGGGCTGTTTATATCTTTCAAATTGAAGGACAGCATAGCCTACATTTATTTATTTATTTATTACTAATTTATTATTTTATATAATAAGCTATAAAAAAAAACCTATAATTATATAGTAATTAGCTAGCTGGTTTTACATTTATTTACATTTAACTAATTATATTTCCACAACAAATAAATAAGGACTTATGGATTGAAAAAAGAAAAACGAGAGGGTCAGGAGTTTCATAAAAGCGATTTTACATATATTATCTCAAAAATTACATATTTTTTTAGTAAAATATTGTACTAATAAGGTGTGTTATATTTTCAGTTACAAACTTGCAACATCGCAGTGGAATCGATTTTAAAAACGCGCAGGAATTGAAAAGAAATCGATCTAACACGTTCTTTTGCTTTGGATTTCATTCTTGTATCGAATGTAATTCATATCACTAAAAAATCTTTAAAACTGGAAACTCTTATTTTTTAGGTTCTAGTTTTAAGTATGACCTTTCAGTTCACTATTCATTCATTTTGAATATTTTATTAGCATTTAAGCAGATCACATTAAAAAGATAAAAAATATTATGCACGTGTATGTATATTTTTATGAGCCAGTTGAAATTGGTAATATAAATAGCATTTAACATAAAAAAAACCGACTAAGTGCGTGTTGTAAACGCACTAAATAAAGGTTTCTTTATCTTTCCCCCACTGTTGGGGCACGGCCTACCCTCACCGAGGGTGATTTAGGCCATAGTCCACACGCGGGCCCAGCACGGATTCTGGATTTCAAATATGTCTTTTTTTTACATATTCGCGATTCCTGCTGTTGCCTTTACCGCTAAACCAGTGGTGTGAATAATCTATGTACTTGAAAAATTACACAAGTATTGAAGAATTATATATTTAAAGATACCCCACACAACCTGGGGGCACGATGCCCCCCAGCCAAGTCGAGCAAAATCTGAGCGTACAATAAGAGCGAGGCACCTTGGCCGTAACATACTTTTGTCGAAGCAACTTACGACACTTTTAAGCCCCGTGTAACTTCGTCTTGGGTGCTGCAAGAGGAGTGAAATTTCAGTTACCAATACTTGTAGCCAAACCTTCCCCTACCCCTAACTTACGTTTTTTTAAGCTTATTTTGTCACTGATTCATTCACCGATCATCAAAAAGATAGAAACTTGAACTTTCAGATTTAGTTAGCAATTAATCAATAAAGAAAGGAATAAGTGAAAAATCGATCGTTGCAAGTCAGTCCTTGTGTCCCGTGTATGTTTGTTGTTAATCGCAGTAAAAGTGCGAGTCGGACTCAAGCACGGTAAGTGCCGAACCACCATTATAACGTAATTAACGAACACAAACAAAACCTAAGCAGTCACACATCCAATCACTGACCAAGCTTGACTTTATTAGATTTTTGAAGGGTCGTCTGCATCGCGCGAGTGTTGCCCCTGGTTTTCAATACACTTTGGTGCGGCCACTTAACATCAGACGGACCGTTAGCTTGCTTGTTTGCTTGGTATAACATTTTACTGTAAGAAAGTAAATTAAAAACCCTGGTGTAGGAAACATAAAAAAACGGCCAAGTTCGAATCTAGCTCGATCAACACATCAATAGTTCAGTTTAAACTTATTATACCTACAAAGATAAGTAGTTTTAGTTCTTCCATCATGAGATAAAGTCTCACAGATTTATGCCTTAATTATCAGTTTTTGTATTTTTTCCTATATTTGTGATATTTTTTTTTTATACCACTAAGGTGGCAAACAAGCTTACGGTCCGCCTGATGGTAAGCGGTCACCGTAGCCTATGGACACTTGCAACACCAGGGGTATCACTTGCGCGTTGCCGACCCATCAGAAATCTAATAACTTCTTTCTTGAAGAACTCCATACTGTAGTCCTTGCAGAAAACCTTGGCAGGGAGCTCATTCCACAACTTAAGCGTTGGCGGGAGGAACATCTTTCTTCTTGTCAAATTTCATGATTCTAGATCAACAGGAAGTACCCTATAGGTTTTGATTTATTTGTGTCACATATTTAACAAAAATTACCGTATTTTTTGCATTGCAATTTTTTATTTGCATTGATTTAGAAGCTATATTTTTTGATTTGGTATTAATTTTAACTTGATGCCTCCACGCGTTCCTGAGTAAAAGGGCCTTGACATACAACCCTTTTTTTTTAATGTGTTATAACTACAAATTAACGAATTTCGGATTGTCCTGTAGGTGTTTGTGTTGTAAGAACTTGCTTCGTGTCAAATTTCATGACTCTAGGGCAACGGGAAGTAGGTTTTGATTTATTAGTGAATCTCAAAATGAACTAAAAGTAATCGAATTCCACGTATGGACTAGCTATAGCTACAGAACACTTTCTTAATATAATCTCAAACTTGACGTAGAAATCCCAAGCCAATAACTGAATTTAGCGAAGGCAGAACCGCGGGCAAAAGCTAGTATTAATATGATAAAAAAATTGCAATGTATTTTAGTATCTGAGTATTCTCCGTATACGTCATTTTAACGCTTAAAACAAAAAACAACTTTCGTTATCGTTTACATACAAGCAGCAATCATAAAAACCACTATAACATTACAACGTATTCATTTTCAAGCGCGCTTCTTCCCCACCATTTTGTTTTTTTTTTGTTTTAAAGCGCGGAAAAAACGTTAAAAAAAACGAAACTGTTGATTTGTTTTTATAAACCGTTTTTTGTTAAGAAATACTGGGTCACTATGTTTCTATTTGTCCTTTAACAGGTTTGTGAGACAATTTTTATTTAAATTATTAGCTTCTGAGTCATTTTAACGGTTAACTGCCTTATGTATGTATTCTGTCTGTTGACCTTTTAATTTATGCAGATTACAACATTTTATCGATATTTTTAGGGCTTGTTTTTGAATTAATTGTGTGTTTATATTTTTTTATGATTAGTTTTTGCTGTGCTATGAGCATTTGTGTCATTGGCAACGGTTATCGGTTTTATCCTTGAAACGCTGTTTTCTTGTTAAGAAATAATAGGGTGATTGTCCCTTATTTTAAACCGGTTAAGTAAAATGTATTTTTAATATTTTGTTTTGTAATAATATTATTGACAATACCCATTTTAAATATTGCGAATAACACTGTAAATTATTAAGATATTATGAGAACAGATATATTTTTGTACCCTATATGCTGCACCAAAACGAAGAAGCAAATTCTAATTCATAAACCTATGTATATAAAACAAATGTCTCTTTGTTTGTCAATCTACTACTAGCTGTGCCCGAAGCTACGTCTGCGCTAAATTTTGGGGGATTCTTTCGGCTAAAGCGTTCCCAAGGCGTCTTTTTTCGACCTGCTTCGGGCGCTATTGTTACTCCTTATTTCGTACATTACCTAACATATCAAAATATATCCTATAACCTGGCTGGTGGTTCTCGCGTAAAAAGAATATATATAAGAATATAGTCTCAGCGTTGAATTTTATAAAATTTATATTTATGCTATAATATAGTATAAAGATAAAGATAGTTGCGTTCCTTTACCATTGATCCGATTGCTATGAAAGTTTGGTAAGATTCGCGAAGATTCTTGAATTAGTAAGTACAATAATTTTAGCTTTACGTGCATCTCGTTTTAACGTATAAGTGTATTTTATATATTAAAGAAATTACTGCATAGAATGGAAGACCACGCGAGCAACAGTTCCTCTTTGTATAATTTGTGTATATTCTGGTCTATTAGGTAGTATCAATCTAGTTTGACCACACAAATAGCTTTTGATTATTATCACTGAAACACAAGTTATGCACTTACGGAATTTATAAGAATATAGGTAAGCTATTATACTACATTATTATGGACCTAACCTTAAATCGCCTCAAGCTTTTTCTTTGCCGATTTATTTGTTTACACAGCATTTTGTGTCTGTATTTCGGAAGTGACCATTTCGGAAACCATTTTGTTTTTAATGTGTAAAATTTGAAGTACTTATAGAACTTTTGGCCCGGAATTCAACAATTTTTTCTTTATACATATAACCTACTTTATGATCCAAAAAAGACAAACATCTAATATGAAGAAAAGATATTTAATTTTTTTTCAATCATTACATTTTGGGGTTAAAGAAAATGGATCTTGATTTCGGGTTCATAAAAAAATCTGTGCAACGTTAAAGAAAAACAATTAAATTCAACTAACAATGCAAATACACTAAGTTATTTATCTAAGTAATAGATTAATGTGATTTTTATTAAATGAACGTCATTAGAGCAATATAATTTCAAGAAAAACAAACTTATTCTTAATCGACGAATTTTGCGCAAATTAATGTCGTCTTTTTAATAGCAGTGCATTTCTCTTGATCCGACTTGAACCATTTGGAATGGAGCATTTAGCCCAGTCCTCGCCATGTGTGTGTTATTCGAATATCCGAAATTAGGCACTATAGAATATCCTAATAAAAATTTAAATGAACATGTTAAACTAACCACAAAAACATTCTCAACAATTAGACTCAACACTAAAGATCTAGTTTATGACCTTCGTTCTACACTTTAAAACAAAGTATGTGAAGTTACCAGTTACTCTTCAGCTGTATTTAAAGTCAACATATTCAAAAACTATTTTTTCTTAATTTTTCTATATCTTATGATTTTTTTTTTCCTCTTTTACAAGTGCATTCATTAGATACTTCCGATGACACCAAACATAAAAAATATGGTGGCCAGAGCTCCCACCGACTACAGACAATAGAGCATATCCGTAACATGTATATTTTCCTCTACTTCTTTAGATAGATTTTCTCAAAAGAAACATAGATAGAGATACTTAAAACCAGATCAAATATGTACTTATAAAATAAGAAAAGGTTTTGTCAGGGTTAGCTTGTTAGATTAACCGCGATATGATAGACAAAAAGACAGTCACATTTTATTCTGCATAATGCGTAGGTAAATTATATCCCAATATTAAGACACAATAACTTTATCGCAAAGTACAATACATTTTTCTTATGGTCCAAACATTGGAAGCATTACCTTACGCAACTTTTTTACTCCATGATGTAGATCAATGTCAATGGTTTTATGGATTAGTAATTATAACTTCTTAATTCAGCAAAAACATCAAAATAATAGATATAGTTGACTTCTTATCAACTATTCTGTATATTACAAACTATTTTTGCCAGCGGCTCTGCCCGCGCTAAATCGGTTATCGGCGTGGGATTTCTACGGTTACTCCTTTATCTCACATAGGAAGTTTGCTGTAGCTAGGACATCCAATCCCCCGAGTTTTTTTAATCTCGGAATTTGCGTGATCGAATTTTGGATCTTACAAGATCCCGGTATTTACGAGATTCTGTCACTTCATCACTCACTTCTACAGTGTTACGTCGTGATCCTGACAGTGCATGTGTGTGTGGTGTATAACACTAAGGAGCCATTAAATGTGAATGTTAAATACTTTTCTTTTATAGATACAATGGAATTCAATTTTAATCCTTATTTTGTATTTGAAACTTAAGACAATGTAAATTCTTATTTTTTATGCAGTGACAAAAATCGCGGTTTATCAATATGTTCGTAATCGTGTTGTGCTGTTTCATTTGCCACAAATGAATGAAATGAAATGAATGAAACTCTAAGGAACCTACCTACTAACGTCCGTTTGTTCATATAGGTTACATCTGTACTTTGGGAATACTGTTCTCAATATCAATATCACTAAATTTAACTAGAAGTTATAGGTAACGCATGCTCGCGTGAATTTTATCAACCATCTAACAGACTGGGTTTTGGAAAGGTTACACCACAGTAATATCCCTATTGAGGGGCAGATCATATGGAGAACTATGTGGACTGCATAAAAATGAGGTATAGGTACTCTATCTATAGAGAGACGCAGAGCTGGGTTTACGCCCCAGTACAGGGGTACATGGCTTTCATTGAAGATAGAAACGTAATCTAGTAGTCTATCGTTTTTGATAGAGTATTGTAACTAGGTCACGATCTCTTCGTTAATTGCTGCATGACAAATGCAATTTCAATACATACGCAAATATATCAAAGTGTTGTCACAAGATCATTGAAAATTTTCATTCGATATTTAATATTTAAATATTGGAATTAAGTCTACAGTTCTAGATTAGATACTAAGTTTTCGAATGTCTAAAATTTGAGTTTATAATAAAGCTTATTTCTATATTACCCCACGAACCTTGTTGCTTATTTAGGTATTAAAAATACATTTATTATTACTTATGCCGAGAAGTAGGTACTTATACTACACATACGTAAGGTGTTTTTGTATAGACGTTTTTGCCGGGGCGTTCATACTGATTGACGCATAGACATTAGTTGTTAAAAAATTTGACTTCGACAATACAAATGTTTATATTCTATATATAGGTACAACAGTGACCAAAACGAATAGGTGATTCGGTAAGCTGTAGAATTTGTGATCGATTTTCGTTATAAAATCAAAATGATATTCCTACGGCTTCGGAATTTTATCCGGAAATAGGTGCATCACTAACCTGTTTGAAAATTCTATTCAAAATATATAGATTTTTGCCTAAATCCTTAAGGATAAAAATAACGATATAGTGTGCTATAGAGCGTATACATACAGAGTATTCTCTATTTCTAAGAATTTATGATAAGAGCAACAGAAAAAACATAGTTACAGCGATAAACTGTAAAATGGCAATGGGCAGGCTACGCAGCCTGGAGTAATAATAACTGTTGGATACATCCAACATCCATCTTTCAGTAAGTGCAGTGAGGCTAGCCCTCACCACAATTGAGCGACGATCATCATTGTAAAAATCTATCGACGAAAACTTACGATCAATAGTTAACACAATCGGTAATAGACCGAGATAGAAAAAAGTTAGTACCTGCTTAAACAGTTTTGAATGCTTTAAATGTCCAATTAACACTAATTAACATTGCGCTCTCAATTGTTAGTCACTATTATTGTAAAAAGCTCTTGAAATAAAATGATCATGGCCACCTTAGTGGTAGGGTTTTGGTAGAACACGATTGGAGCCTGACCTCACGCTCCTCTGAAGACAATTCCAAATAATCCTCCACGCATCAAGTGTCTGTCATCATCATCTTCACTCCTTACTTAATGACTGCCTTACACACCGAAATGCAATCAATGGTATATATTCGATGCTGGCTTTTTCCTACAATATTACTACATAACCTACACACACATGCCATATCAGTTGGTTGTTTGCTAATAATTGACTTATATTGTTACATTTTTAAAATAAATCTAGCGTGATTTGAAACCTAGTGAAACTTATTTTGCCGGTAAAATGTTATCAATGCATTCACTCACATTTTTTAATGAAAGAGTCATGTATATCATGGTGACAACGTTGCAGTTGATTCAGGTATGACCTATGAGCATTCGGAGTAGATATGTAACGGTGTAATAATGGACCTTGTAACACCGAGCTAAACATTTCCATAACTTGAGTGCTGAACATTTTAAATCATAAGAGTAATAATTTAAGCTTCGACGCCATGACATCATCGCCAATATTATATAAGTTCCGAGTCATTAAAGGTCTAAGAGTCAAACGTAATATATACTTTTTGTATAAAATTTATATATAATATCATTAATAATGTTATAATAAGCACTTAATAAACGTCCGGCAATGATTTAAAAAAACTTGCCAAGTGCGAATTAACATGGTCTATGTCATATACAACATATGAAACTATGTGAAAAATTCTTTTGAGTGGATTTATCAGAATTATATAAATATTAATATAGTTTCATAAGAGTTTGAATATTAAATAAGGCATTTATGCTACGATTACGAATGTTCCTAAAAGGTATTTTTTTTTTCAATTTCACTGGGATTTTGGCATCAAATAAATCACTTATTACATCTGTTTATGCCACAAAATCAAATAGTATTAAAATTAATAGTAATAATTAATAGTAGTAAGTCGGGTGTCAGTCCCTAAGTCTAAGTGTTCGTGATAGTCTTATGACTTATCTAAACTTAACTAAGGTTAGTTAGGACGTATGAGTAAACAATAATATGAGTTACGATCACGACTAGTATTAAGTGACATTAAATCAAATTAAATGTGCCTCAGGAAGGGTGCATATGCACAACATTACGTTATGCTTAGTGCGACACGATTTTGACTGGTTTTTCATCCGACCGAAACACGATTTTCAATTGAGACAAAAACCGTAACTAAATATTCGGCTTCCCGATAAAAATCGTTAAATTTAAGTTACACTGAAAAATACCTTCTGTTTTACCTAGCTTTGTAGCCGGTTATTTGACTAAGGTAAATATACTACTTTAATTAAATAGTATATATCACTCATTTCCGAAACGAAGAGACCCATTAAACTTTAACTTATAGCAATTTATATATCTCTAAATATCTATCATATTCAAATAATATATTCAAGATATTGTTTTATGTAAAGCACTCTCATACAAAAGTTCCGTGTTGTCGTTGACTAAATTACCTATTTGGATGATCTGCTATTGCTTGGATGATGGAAAAAGACTATTCACACTGTTTTCCTTAGAGTAGAAAAAAAAAAGAAGATGTAGTAGTTACTAGTAGATAAGAGTATGATATTATAATTTTAATATTACGTTCTATTGTAACCCGAGCTTCGACAAATAACAATGGAAAGTCTGTTTGATAACTGAAGTTTGATCATAAAATTATATTGCTTCTATAGTCGATTATATGTCTGCTACTAATCAAAGACGTGGCCTTGAGTTCGCCATAGCATATCATTCAGCAGTAAAACAGTCTGTTTGTCAGTTTTGTCATTTGTCTGTGAGCACATTGCCTCTTCTCGTTCGACAATGTCACAGTCGCTTAAGGCTCCTTGAAAAATCCTATTATTACGGACATTGCAATGTCAACTACTAACGTAAAAATAATGTATTTGATACAGATGACCAAATCTGTTTTAATCATGATTCAACTTTATCCTACAGCTCTGAACTGTTTGTTTCAGCCTAGCCGAATTTTCAGCCACTGTTAGCTGAAACTGAAGCTACGGCTGAAACTGACACATCGGTCAGTAACTTATTTCACTAAAAAAACAAAATTCTACTCTTTAATTCGGCTCACGATCCGCCTAATGGTAAGCGGTCATCGTACCCGACCCTTCAAAAATCTAATAACTTCTATCTAGAATAGCCCCATAAGTAGTCCTTAGAGGAATCCTTAGCAGGGTGCTCATTTCACAACCCAAGGTCGCGGAAGGAAGTTTCTCTGAAACCGCACTGTACGCGACGATTTCGGTTCTAAAGTGTGAGAATGAATTTCCTGCCGATGGCGAGCGTTGCGATGGTGGAAAGTAGCCGTTGGCATCACTTTGAAGAATTCCTCAGAACACGTCACATTGTACAAGATTTAGAACACACACAGGGAGGCAAAGTCTCTCCTCAGACTTAGTGAGTTTGGGATCGTCCATAATTCTCACAGCCCGTCCTTGGACCAAAAGATCCAAGCTGGTTTCCAAGTGCACCCGCCCAGAGATGACAGCAGAACTCCATATGGTCCCGAACTTGGGACTTGTAAAGCAGCAACCTTTGCCCCGGCGTAAAGTACTGCTTCGCTCTGTTAAGCACACCAAGTTTTTTGAATGCTAGCTTTACCTTGTCTTGCAAATACTCTTCGAGATGGAGAGGGGGGTGTTCTGGAATTGTGGGACCACAGTGAATGGGGTTTTCTTAGCGGTGAACACGCAGACTTATGTCTTTGTAGGGTTAACCGATTTAGCCCAGTTAGAGACATTGAGAGAGTATTTAGTACTGTCATCTGCATAGCAAAGAATTTTGTTGGTATCCAATATCCATTGTTATGCAATAGAAATAGCGTAGAGGGCAGCACAGATCCTTGCAACTACCATCAACTACGGCTCGTATACGTTTACCGGATAAGAAGCTAGCCTCCCCTTTGCACAAACCCTCGGGCACTCCGTCAGATGGCAACTTCCATAGAAGACCCAGGTGCCAGACCCGACTAACGCCTTCGCTGTGTCCAAGCTACATGCTACATGCCAATTCCCCTGACTCTTAATGACTAGTGCCCATCGTTGTGTGAGATACACAAGAAGGTCACCAGTCGAGCAACCGTGGCGAAAGCACTGACCAGGTCGTATTTTTCTAGGTATCTTAGAAGCTATGTGTTGATCACCCGCTCTTCTGCTTTGGAGAGGAGGGAAGTAATAGACCTATTATTCAATGGATCTGATCTATCACCCTTTTTAGGCACTGGGTGCACATTTGCAGTCTTTGCAAATTGTCTAGTGTGGGAGAAAAGTGCTATGAAGCGCGTAAGTACAGAACATAACTCAGGAGCACACTGTTTAGGCACTACTGCTGGTATACCGCCTGGCCCACTCGATTTATGAACGTCTTAAGAAAGCAACGCCCGCCGGTCCTCCCGCTGTGTTATGGAGATTTTTAGCATGGTGTTACCGCAGCAAGGTATATTAGGTGGTACAGCGTCTTCGTGGCTCATATTTGAGATAGAGGCAAAGAGACTGCCCAGTTGATCGGTTTTCTCTTTTGCACTATGGGCCAAGTGACCATTGGTCTTTCGCAGTGATGTTAACAACGACTGGCAAGAGTTCCCTTCTGCAGCTTTAGCAAGCGACCAGAAAGCATGACTCCCAGAGGAATAGCTCGCAAAGTCGTTAGGAATTAAACATTCTACGCAAACGTCAGGATCTTCTAAGCTAAAGTAGAGCTGCCTCCACGGGTACGATGCATAAAATTTTTGCAATCCATCCCAGTCTGCTGATTTATAATGCCACACACGACGCTTATTAGCTGTCCCAGATAGATTGGATTGTGTGCATGACACTAGAGTCTGAACGAGACAGTGGCCCACGGAGCCAATCGGCGCATCCACTAAATTGGAATATCCGTCCGGGCGTGTAGTCAGCAGAAGGTCCAGTATGGAGCTCGTATGGTCCTATATATCTGGTATTCTCGCTGGAGGAAGTATTAGTTGAGAGAATTCATAGGCCAGAGCAAATTTATAAGCAGATATCCCGGTGTAGTTATTGGTTCGAGAACTGAGCCACTTACAATTGTGGGCGATAAAGTCTCCCAAAATAACTAGTTCTGCTGTGGGATATTGCTTTAGAACTTTGTCATTCGTCCAACTCAGGTGCGTGAAAAGTCGAGCAAAGTCCGTGTCACCGCTATGAGACCTGTATAGGCTGCATAGATACGAGTCTGGCCGCCGTGATATCTACAGGTGCCTGTCTTCAAGGCTATGAAGGCGGCGACAGCACATATCCTCCCGGACGACACTACACACACCGGCACGACTTACAAAATTTGTTTGAGTTTGTAGCCAGGATAATGTAGATATGATGTTTCGGCCGAACAGGATATTTGCGTTTCCGTTAGAAAAAGAATGGTCGGTCTCTAAATGGTAGTTGACTGTGTTAAGATTGGCGTGAATACCCCTGATGTTGCAGAAATCCACCTCATATGTGGATGGAGTAGCCGCTGTAAAAACTGTATTCCTTTTGCTTCTTGCCATTGTTTTAAAAAAGTTACTAAGACTTACTTACTAGACAGCTAAGAGGACAAAAGGTGCGGTACAAGAACTGTTAAAGCTCAGCACAGATAATACAGTTGCTGGCACAGTGGGCGGGGAATGGCCACTGATCCCTCTCTGTTGTAGTAGCCGGGTCCACTCCGGTCTCCTTCTCCGGCACGACTACTACTTCAGGGATTATACAGATTAGCGGTTCAGCCTCTCAGGGCGGATATTAAGTGATTCCTGGGTCCGGGAACTCGTTGAAGCAGCCAGCGGTCAACTTTCATAATATCTACCTGACCGCCGTACCGGTACGCCATGTCTACGCCGAGCCACAACAGTAACGAACATCGCCGGTCAGTGGCGGACATAATAAATGCAATAAAATGCGCTATTACTTATCGTATAACGTAAACTGTGCTTCTGTAATAAAAGCATCAAACTACCTGCCTATCTATACTTATGTTATGGAAGTGTGAGTTTTTTTGTCTTTAATTATGCGTTAATCTAAGCAACTAAGAAACCGGTTTTGAAAATATTACTGTCTGAGAACTACGCGAGTAACGTAACTTTTAAACAATCACTCTGGCGGCCACCACTAATCACCTATATCTATAGGCTCTATTTAATTTTGAAAATTGCGGCGAAAAATTGTTGCATATTGTTGTTAAAAAACTATTTTTTTAGCCACCAAGGATAAAAACAGTAGCTATTCGGACTCTGGAATTTCACTAGACTGTACATTCACGGGTTTTTAGATACGTGACTCATACCGTAATGGTAAACAATGCCACAGATAACTAACTTTTGGCCAATACTAATAAAACCATTAAAAATAAACGGAATACTAAATAATCTAAAATACCAGTAAGTAACTCTCCCCTCTAGAAGGCTTTACCATAGCGTTCATGCGTTGGGGTATTAGTAGCATGACTAAGGCTACTAGTAGTAGTAGTGCAGCCTATTTTAACCTTGGCGGAGGGCAATTTAAACCATAGCCCTTCACGCGGACCTTGCGTGGATTGTGCACTTGACATACGTCTATTCGACGGTGTAAGCCAACGCACATCGGTGTAAATGAAACAATGTAAGATGCTTGGGAAAGTTAAAGATTCTTACGTGGGTGTCGCGCGAACCAAACCGCGTGTTACCCGTGGACCCACCGCCATGCCCCACTGGTGGGACCACAGGTAATTATTTTTCCCCGTAGACCCACTACTTTACAGCGGGCTTACAGGTAACTGAAAGTTGAAAAAATACTAAGTTTCACTTCACTGGTATGCAAAATAACGTTTAGGGCCCGTGACACCACCGGCTCGCACCAGTGATGGAGTCAAGAGGATTTTTTAGTCCCCATGACACCACCATAGTGTTGTTACTTACTCCATCGATAAATATTTATGTGACACTTGTTCCATTGAACAAAATACAAGTGTTTGTTCGGGTTTACTTACTCAAATGAAAATTTAAGTTTATAAAAATAATAGTTAATAAAGTTCATGAGCTCCACAAAGCAAGGAATACTGGGCGCTGGCGCTACTCGGGTGCGCGCGCGTAGCGGCTAGGTTCCGAGCTCTGTGATGAGCTCCATTTGTCATTCTTGGCCCGTGGTCCAACTGCGTAGTTCTACAGGTAGTAACCAAGGGCAATAATTTTTGTCTCTGGTTCTACCAGTAGGACTGTAACAACGTAATTGATAGTTTTTATCACACTTGCTCGTTATCAGTGTCATTAATCCCACGGGCCTTTTCTTTGTAAATTTCACTTTACAGGAGTGATAGATTTCATCAAAATCTTGAACCATTTCTAGGCTTTATCTCCGTAATTTCGAATTCTCCGAATTCTTTACTTTCCAACAATGGCTGATTTTTACCTAATAAAAATTTCTATTGATAGAATACCACATTTATATACAAAGATGAAATTCAGAAACTCTTGGATAAATAAATTCATTTCATACAAAATCAGCCATTACACAACAATAAATATCTACAAAAACAAAACACATGAGAGAAAAAAAATATCAAAAAAATTACATGTTGCCAATATTCAACAATCGAGTACTTATTCTGTAAAGTAATAATCGATAAAAAAAATCTAAGTAAAATTTTAAGAACTACTTATTTAGTATAGTCATGGCAACCCATTTTGGAACATGAAACCTTGCGCACGAAGCTAAGCGGAGCACATGAAAATTAGCGCGCGAAGCCGAGCGGAGCATGCCGCTGTATATAAGTATGCTTATTGATTAATATTAGAGAAAAGTAAAATCGATTGAATACTGTTTATTTTTTTTCTTTAGGCTCGCAAGTATTTTTAATTAATTTAAATTTAAATCATTAAAAAAAGGTTTGTATTTTCAAATATTGGTGTGTAATAGCGGATTTTGTATGAAATCAATTTAGTTTTTTCGTGAAAATCTAGTGTCCTCCGAGAGTTTCTGAATTTTATGTGTATATAAATGTGGTGTTCTATCAGTTAAAACCATCGTTACGTAAAAATCACACATTCTGTACAGAAGTTATAAATCTCGTCAAGATCTTCATGTCCGAGGTAGTGGACCGGGAATCAAACCCAAATCTTCATCACAATGTTATTAATATGTAAATTTAACATCTCTAAGATAATTCACGTGTTAAAGAATAATGCTTCTTTCCGTACGGCCTTGAGCTGTCATTTGGCATTTTGGCTGATAGCAACATTTTATTTATTACATGTTTTAAAATTATTCGTAGAGAAATAATAAATATCACCTGCATCGCTTCCTCTTCATTATGATGAATGGCAACTTGCAATAGCACATTGTATAACTGATGTATAGAATGTTACAGATGAAAATACTCAAACATAGATTAATCTATAAATGTATGAAAAAATTGTGTCAGCATTTTAAATTTGGATTTAAGGTTAATGTGCTAGTAAAAAATAGATTTGAAGCGAATAAAAGAAATCGGCCAAGTGCGAGTAGGACTCGCGCACGAAGGGTTCTGACCATGATCTATAAAAATTAAATGTTTTTTTTTTATTTTTATATTTGAGTTGATTGAATGAAAGGTAAATTGCAGCTTACGATTTACGACATACTAAAAAATAACTACTTACTAGATCTCGTTCAAACATTGGGGTGCACACATTTTAGCACTTTGGAAGTGTCTCTCGCGCAAACTATTCAGATTAGAAAAAAATTCATGTAGAAACCTCAATATCAAATTTATGATTGACATGAAAATCTTATTGCGGTTCACAGAATATATCTACTTACCAAGTTTCAACAGTATAGTTCGTATAGTTTCGGAAAAAAGTGGCTGTGACGTGACATACGGATGGACAGACAGACAGACAGACATGATGAATACATAAGGGTTCCGTTTTTTGCCATTTGGCTACAGAACCCTAAAAAGGCTTACAAAAACCATATTCCAGTTCCGTCGCTGATGACGAAAATCGGGGTTTCGCTCTCAAACAATTGGGGCTTCACCCCAAATTAGCAAAATCTACCCCAAAATAGGGGTTTTTTTATGTATTTGCACTGTAATTGTTAATATATGCCCTAATTCTATGATTTTTCCCGTTTGTTTTACTACAACAGTTTTTAATGAATTTTAAAACATTCGGGTTTTATTCGATAAATTTATTATGCTTGATTCATAAATCTGTTTCGTGCATCTATTTTCGTTCATTCTTTCAACATGTCCAAACCACCTTAACATACCTTTCTCAATCTTTGTCACCACACTTTCTTTCACACCGCAACGCTCTCGTATCACACTATTTTTTATCCTGTCATTTAGACTCAAACCACACATACTTCCCAATGCTCTCATCTCCACGGCATTACTACTCATAATAGCCATATACTTAAAATAAAAACTAACCTAATGCAAATAAAGTTCACGTGATCCTGACGCGAGTTTTTTACCTATCACAAAAAAGTGCACAACGCCGCTAAAGAAGTTTTCACTTCAAAAACAGTCTAAACAGAATTGTAAAAGTGTATATGTTATGTAACGGCCAAAGTTACACCCAGCTTATAATCTTCTATTCAGTAAATTCAAAGTACTTTCAACTAATCGAACAGGCTCAATGTAGCCACGATTTACAACGGATAAAAATGGTACAGTTTTTTTTAAATGTATCCCTCTATTCAGCTTATTCCTTTACGTCGATTACAAAATATTGCCACCGGAAAGCGACTTCAAGTGTGAGACACATGTTCACAATTTTTGGGTGTCTGTGTTGTATGTCCTTTTTTTGTTCCTGTAGCTTCTTTACATCAATACTTATATTAATAGTAGAGTTAAAAAAATATAGTTGGTTTGTTTATCTGATTTCCTTTCTTCACGTCGTCGCGATGGAGCATCTTATCAAGCTCAAAGTTTCTGACAATTCAGAATTTATTAACAAGTCGTAATTTTGTGAATGAAATAGCTTAATATAAAGTAGCTTGCTGTATAAAATAAGTGTATACTAAATAGCTGTTTAGTACCTACTGATTAAATATTATTATGCTTACTTTAAGTTATAAGTGAAACTATAACTGAGGCACTTTTTACTAGGGTTGGGCCGAATGTGGTATGAACCGAATATGCATTTCGGCTGAACATTCGATGAAAATAAAAAAAAGCGGCCGAACTTCGGTTTAATTTCGCAACGCTTTCTCGAAAGCGACACGTCGTGCGTGACTTGTTTACGCACTAACATGAGTTATTTGGTTGAAATATTTTTAACAAAATCGTAACAGGCTTCTGCCATATAATGCCGAATCTTTGATGTTTTTACACCATAACCTTAACCTGCCTTAAGTAAATTTCAAATGAAAGTTGGCGGGTGAATGAATAGATTTTTCAATCTTTCATGTTTTGTTTGTTAACTAAAAAAATAATTTCAATCAAAATTCAAGTTGTATTTGATGTCCGTTAAAAGTATTTTATTTAATTAAAATTACGCACTATAATTAAGTAATCAACTAATTTAATTGCATTACTTATTGATGTTTGTTAGAAAAATACTAAGTTTATTCCATTTTGGTTTAAATTTGATGTATTTTTAATAAGACAAAGATTTATAAGACTTCAATTAAAAATAACTAATTTAGTTAAATTTTTATCACATTGCAAGTGAGGGTTAACATGTTCCTAATAATAATAAATGATTATGAGTACATAAAGATCTAATTTTATTTTTCGGTGACGATTTAGATAGATGATTTCTATTCATTTCAGTCAAAATAGTGAAAGTCAAGCTGTCAAAATTTGGTCAAACCGAACGTAAGACAAATTTCGGCCCATCCTTACTTTTTACGATAAACGCCATAATACAGTTTCACTTTGTATTTTGATAAATACAAGCGAAAAAAAGGTTTCGGGATTCTTATAAGCTATTATTTTTTATATAGGTATTTTGAAAGTTGCTCGATATAAAAATCGGCCAGCTTTGCAAAAATATAAAAAAACTAGATTTTGCCAGCAACTAGATGGGCAGGCATAGGCCCTAAATTCGGTTATCGACGCGGAATTCCTTAATTATACTAATGCATCTTACTATAGCTAGCTATAGCTATAGCTATAGTTCATGTAAGCTATGTTATAGTTATTCCCGCGAGAACTTTTGATTTTTTCGGGATAAAAAGAAGCCTATGTGTTAATCTAAGTTGTCAGCTACCTCCATACCGAATTTCACCAAAATTTAAATACGGCTAGCCGTTTGAGCGTGAAGAAGTAAGAAACATACAAACACACGCACAAACTTTCGCCTTTATAATATTAGTGTGATAATGTCTTATCAGTATTTCATGAAATTGCACTAGCCTGTAATAATCAATTTTTAAAATGTAAGTTACGCTAAGCCCAGTTACGAAAACACTATTATTATTATCTATACTAATATTATAAAGAGGAAAGATTTGATTGTATGTTTGTATTGAATAGGCTCCAGAACTACTGAACCGATTTGAAAAATTCCTTTACCATTAGCAGCCGACATTATCTTTGGATGAACATCGGCTACTTTTTACCGCGGGTAAATGCTCCATTCCTAAAAGAAAACGGGTAATAGGACAACGGGTAGTAAGAATTATCCTTCTGTAATTATCTTTTTCACATAACTTTTAAACGACTGAACTGATTGGGTTGAAATTTTATATGGGTATTTCGATGGTTTCCTGGATTATTTAAAAATACAATTGAACCCGGTAGGTGTCGCTGCTGTCGGTATGTCAACTACTAAACAGCTTGACCGATTGGGTTGCAATATTGTATGTGTATTTCCATGGTTTCACAGACACGAATGTATTATGCCATTAACGAGGAATAATTTGATTGTTTGTTTTTTTTCTATAATTGAGGAGTTGCGGTAAGAACCTACTCCGATAACGAAATTTAGGGCGGGCGAAGCCGCTAGCAAAAGCTAGTTACTAATAATTTATCTTTCAAAGCTTTTTATTGTTGTAGTCTGTTAGTTAAACAAGTTGTAATAAGGTCAGAAGTACAATACGATTAAGAATTATTATACATATGGTAGTGGTTCTAAAATTGCTGCTAAGAGCCGGAATTTCTTATTACATTCGGTTACGGGAAGTTTGTTACACGTATTACAGCTAAGCTCTAGCTGCAGCTGTAGTTCGTTCATGAGGAATCTGTTATAGTTATTCATGCGGCTATTTCTGAATTTTCTGAGATGATAGCCTATTTCCTTTAGAGTTTATAACACTAGTCATAAGCTTTTTTGTAATCATTTTGTTTTGTTCTTGAAATAAATCTGTCAGTTTTATTTGGAATTTGTTCTAAAAGTGGCTACTTTTGTCAGATAAGGTAAGAAAACGTTCTTAATGTAGCTTATGACGAGTGTTATAATCTCTATGTTGTACATTTTTGAAATATGCCTTATACTAAGAGAAAATAAATAATATCTAATGGCGGCTCTAGTTAGCTGCTAGAGGGCCCGTGTATATATTCACCGTGTGCGATAGGAGGGCGCAAAGCTTGAATTGAACACGAGTTTGGATAAGGAGTTTGCGTAACAAATCTGTGTGGGTTTTAAGGCAATGGTATTGAACATAGAAAAGGAAATACGTGACCTGGGGTACTTAAAAATCTTCTACCACTAACAGACTTACATTTGTGGTACGTGAAGCGGGATTAGTGGCGTGGTGATATGATATTAATATTTTGGCATTACAGACAAACTAAGCTATACGTTTGTGCTATAGATACCAGACAAACACATGCATATATGAATATATACTTTTTTGTAAATAGGCACATACAACACACAGAAAACATCTAGAATCGAGACACATAAATGTTCATCACGTAAATGTTTGTCCTGTATAGGAATCAAAACCATACCCCTCATTTCACCCACTGAGCCACAGACCCTTCAAAATTAAACATTTACAATTAGTAGGAACGTTCAGAGATCTAGCACGCCAAAGTTTTTTTATATGATCTGCAGAAATACCTAGACAGAAATTTAAAAACGAAGGAAATCAACAGAATGTCAAAACTAATGTATCGTTCGAAACCAACTAAACTTAGTTAATTAAGGAAACCTGGGAATTAAGCTGTTCATTAATTAAGTGTGTACTTATAGGTAATTAACTTATTACATTACCGAGGTAAAAATATGGCCATTTTAAAGTTATTTTTATCAGGACATGTTTAAATACTGATCTAAGAAGTAATATTTGTATAGTGTAGGTAGTCGGTACAGTCAGCTATTAAAAATATTGAGCACCGTTAGAACCTTGCCATTTTGCTAAACTGGGACAGCGACGAGAGATTACGCTGACGAGATTCTTTCGTATTTCATAGACAATAACTATTTTTGTATAAAACTCCCAAACATAGATTCATTCTATGTAATGTTCAAATAATTCTTACATACATGTCACATGTAAGATCCACCATTTGTTAAAATCATTTACTCCACGTCAACCAATAAGCATGACAAAGGACTAAAGTGCCCAACATGGAGTATTATATTCTCTTTGGTGCTCAACATTTTTATGTACCGACTGTACTATACATTATACTTACTAACAAAAAGTATTTGTAAACATTTAAACTCGAATTTTTAAGGGTTCCGTAGTTACACAAGGAACTCCCACAGTAAGTAGTATTAAGAAGAAAAAGCAATGTCTTAGTTACTCTTCATACAAAAATAGCCACATACCAACTATATGTACATAGATTTTTAAATTATCCGTAATAGACATAACATAATTGTCCGTAAGAGATGAGTAAATATTGTTAATTATTCAACAGATGAATAATTATGGAAATACATACCTACATACCAAACAACCACATTGGCCTTATCGCCAACAAATGTTACCTTTGGAAAAATCTGTATTATAGTATAGCTATACATAGTATTTTACCAGAGTCCTAGGTACCTTTTAAACAGATGTCATCCATTATACTACCTACTGAATTTGAACTCTTTGTTTTATGTGGTTCTTATTCAACGTTTATTTCATAGATACATAAAGATTACAAACCTAATTCACCTATATTTCGGAACAGCATAAATATTTTCAATATGAACTTTAAATTTACAATCTATAAAAGCCATTTTTTGTGCGGTTCAAAATATTTCATTATTTTTCTAGCGTTTAATTCGCAAAGGACATTCACATGTAGATAGCTACTAGTTACAAGTATTTCGAATAACACGAGGACGCAACAGCAGTTATTACATAGGTAACTTAACTGTATACGTTTCCTCAATAAAAATAAATGAATAATCGAATTAGTAGCTTTAGGCGACAAAAAAAAATTAATAAGTATATGCTTCATATTACAGAAAAAAAAATATTTATTATAGAGACTAGCTAGATTTAACTGTTCCCATCTCACACAAACTTTTACGACTATAAATAGGTTGTCGCCTTTGGGGATGGAATTGCAAAAAACCTGGTAAGGCTTAAATATTATCTATTTTGTGCGGAAGACAAATTCCCGCTGCATTTATTAAATTTTATATCAACATACATTTTAGAATGTCTTAAATCTATTCATATTGGCAAGATACCATGATGGCTGGGTTCTGATGAATTATTTGAAATAATAATCACGAATTCTTTGCCCACGAATGCATTGCTCGCAATAGGTTCGGCTCGGCAGGAAATTTATCCCCACAAAGAAACTTCCTCTCGCAAACGCGTAGGTTGTGGGATGTGCTCCTTGCCAAGGTTTTCTCTAAATTTTCTCTTTTTTTCAAGAAATTAGATATTGATTTTAAAAGGAAAGGCTGCGAGCGAATGATGCCGTTGCAAAGGTATTATATTATATTATTAGGCTATTATACTATGATCGCTTAGCATAATGTGAACCGTAAGCTTGTTTGCCACCTTGGTGGTATAAAAAATCTTAAACATTATCCTAACAATCCATAACTCCTCGGTTTCCTTTCAAAGTTCAAAACCTCTCAAAAAGGCCCTTCAGATGAAACACCTGTTGCCTCTTGCTTCTATACACATGTGGTACTCAGCAACGAACGAGAGCCCAATATGGCTGAACTACCATCTGTCAAATTTGCATTTCATATTATAGCTAGGTATGTATATAAGCACAAAACAACGTCAATAAAAAATGTGATTAAGACGCGCAATTAGTATATCCGAGGCTATATTATATATTCTTTGTAACTATTGCTATTTTTATTGAAACATGATTAATTATGTATTCGGAGATAAAACCACATAGTTAATTGCCTTAGAACTATACACGACCAAATAATAAAAATAATTAAGTAATAAAATAGGTACACTGTGTAATGAATAAAGGATATCTAATATTCTAAAATACAGTAAAGTACAGTAAACTTATTTCTGCTAAGTAATATCTCATTAGATATAACAACAATTAATTTATCGATATATCACAAATTTTTTAAAATTATTATGGAATACTGATGTTCGAAGGCAACGCAAAGTTTGCATTCTAATTCAAACGAAAAACTAGTTTTATTTCCAAATGTTTATATTAATTAATTCCTTTCAAAAGATATCATAAGCGACCTTTTTTTTCCAACTATTAAGATTCAATTTAAACCACGTGTAAACTAAAATTAAAAACATTATTATTACGTGAAAGTTAAGTAAGCAGCCTACTTAAGAAAAACTTTAGTACTTTAGTAAAGTAGAAAACTTTATAAATATGTAAAATTAAAAGTTGTTACTGGTGTAATATACAACGACAGACGAACTGAACTTTTGGACGAAAATCCAAGATTAAAATACAATTCTTTGAGTACCTACGTATAATTAAAATAAATTATGTATGTATTTACTTACATAAGTTGAAGTAGTAGAAATTATATGCGGAACTCTAAGCAGTAACGTAAATATTGACTTTACATTCAGTTACTTTGTTCATCAAGCAATAAGTTTGAAAATTTAAATACATATTGTAAGTTAAATTCTAAGAATACATTTGTTATGAACAAAATTAAAATGTTAAGGATGAACAAAAACATATAATTACAGGACGTAGCAAATTTAAGTACAAGATTTAGTGTTCGTACCACTCATATTGCTCGTCGTCATCCATCAACCATATTTGTTCAAAAATAATAAAGCAGCCCCTAATTCGTGCCAGTAAAAACCATCTGGTTGCAAGATGATTATTGCCTTCATTGTTGTTTTACAATGTTAGTCTATACATCCATGATTGAAAACGTTACCAAAACGAGCAATGTAGATCATGATAAAATTAATGGTGTTAAAAAGAAACGTCAGACTAAACTAACGAATATGAAACAAATAATTAGTGGTGGGTAAATTTCAAGGTAATATTTTGTAGTCGTTATACTATTTCACTTGGCTTATACTACTTATACATACAAATTTTAGTTCACTTATTGACTAATGTCACAATGCAACTTCATAAGCAAAGCTTTTACTTATTTGTTTAAGGCCTTCTATTTCCGAGTTTTCGGATACTTCATTACCTCCTCAGTCACCATTATCCTTATCTTTTCAGACGAGCATAGGGTACTCTTTTAATACCCTGTTGAGTTCCAATAAAGTGGTAATTTTACGATGCGAGTCTTGAGTCCAGCATCGCCGCATATCATTTTTTTTATGAACTTAACGAATAAGTTATGCCTAGGTTTTTTGAGAAATTCTGTCATCGTTATGTGCGTCCCCTTAAAATTAGACTTTTTGTTCCATATTTACACGAGTAACACGAACATTATAGTCTCGTATAATTACTAGAATGGGACGAGGTTGTTTGGAGCTATTTCCTAATCGATGGCAAATTGCGATATAACTAGCGGTTAAAGATAAACACTTTAATTTATCACATATGATAGATACTAGTTTTTTACTTGTATCTTCATCAGGTTGTTCCGTTACACCATGGAATAAAAGGATTTTCCTTCTGTTTCTGGATTCCATGTCATCTATAGCATGTATAAGTATGTCAAGCTGAGATCTCAGTAGTTTTAACATATCAACAGTGTATTCTTTATAGTGTATTCCGGAGTATGAGAACTGAGTTACTTAAAGCCTCCATTGATTCTTGGATCTTGTGTAGTTGGTTAGAGAGTTCCATGATGTTGAGTTCAAAGTCCACTTGGCTGTAACTTGTGATGTAGAATGTTTGTAATAGTGATAGAGTATGATGATATTTGGCAGGTAAGTTTCACAAAACACTTAATAAACATAATTTAAATATTATTAGTGTTTAATTTAAATTTTCCAAGTTTTAGTACAAGTTGGAAGTTCGGGACGCGTGTCAAACTCGCACTTGGTTTTTTGATGTCAGTATATTTGGTACCTACCATTAGAAGTTAAGTATCTTTGATAAATAACAGATTTGAATAAATCAAAACATTTATACGAAAGCAAATAATGAGAACCTACCTATAAAGAGGTACTTAAATTAGGTTTAAAGTAAAGTTTTAAGTACGAAGGAGCAAATATATATACAATGTATGAAAAAGTAATAAGTTATTTATCATAAAATATGAGAGCTTATAACGTAATTTCGGTTAACAGTGAAGACATTGGTTAACATTTGACCTTTACGCAATAGAAATAAAAAAACGAAATAAAAACAAACGGACAATGACTTAACATTCCTGGGGAAGGACAAAAAATCTTAACGGGTTCCGTAGTACGGGCCCAAAAAGTTTCTTCTTTTTTCGTTTGGGAACAAGAGCAAAAAGAAGTCCGTACAAAAAGTCAACAATGAGTAAAGTTTTTGCAAATACGAGACTTTTTCTTAGCACGTGTCTGAATTTTAAACATTATTTTTTGTTTATTTCTTCGCTTTTTGTGTGATTTACTTGATATTGGGCAAGGTTATGGTTTGAATACGATTTGGATACAAATTTAGAAGTCAACCTATTTATAACCAAATTATACCGCAAAGTTAAACTAGTTTACATAGTTATCGATCAAGTACCTCATTCAAATTTTCTAGCCCTTGGCCTGCTTTTTTGTTATCAAAAACAGGTGTGTGTTATTATTATTATTAGTTCACTTTCCATCAGAACTGGAACTTTTGCCGTGAACTTGAAAAAAGGTTATTGAACTGTTAAAGAACCTATTTATTTATGCCTGACTCAGTACATTTACTGGCTGGTACATTTTTTGTATAAGGAGACACAATTTTTCTTTAACCGTTTCCACTGTTTAGTAACAAATACTTTGGCTAGAAGGTTTTACATGCAAGCGTTTAGCGGCACTAACTTTAGTGATCCACATATTTCAATTACTAAATTATAATGGTATTAAAAATACTTCTCGTCATATATAATGTGTAATACTAGCTGTATGAAACGATTGTTGAATAATATAATAATATAATTAAATTATAAATAATGTTCCTTATTAAATAAAACTATTACCGCGGCTTTGGCTACGAAAAAAGGGCCGTAGTGATGATAAACTATACACATAAAGCATTTTCAGCTTGTCTAACAGAGTTGGCAACTATTGTGATGTGCGTGCCAGAGTCATAAGAACAAACTGTTAACAAATTTAATGTTATGGTTGTAATATTTGAAAAAACTATGTTTTAACACAATTTTAATAACTTCGCTTGTAATAAACTAACTGACTATGTTTGTTAACAAATCTTAAAAGTCGAATTTAACTAACTTCTAATTTGTCGTATTGATTTGAAACTTTTCAAAAGTATGTAATACCGATGACAATTCAATAATTTATGGTTCCATCATTCCTCTTTTTCTGAATCAGAAGGTGGACAGTGGAACTCTTCAATGGCTTCTAATAATCCCCTTGTGCTTAGGCTTATTTAGTTGTTAACAAATGGGTGACGACAGGTAATAACAACGAATTCTAGAGGAGGATAGTGGAACTGTTTAATGGTTACTAGTACACCCATCGAGTCAGGGCTCATTTAAGTGGCGTTAATGAGTCTAATAGATCACTTGATGATGAGGGTCTGAGAATGCATCCTAGCGGTGGATAGTGGAACTCTTCAATTCTTCTTCTTTTATTTTTTTTTTATTGAGTAGATTTTTACCAAGCATTTACATTGTATAGTTTTTACTTTACCTTACCAGTGGCTCGAAATGATTTTAGTGCTGACAAGAGCTCGTAAGGAACTCAGTGAGAAGCTAATATTTAAATAAAATATTTGAGTAAGAATTTTGTGTTAGAAAATAATACAATAATTTAATTTTTTATATAATTGGAGTCATAGATATGTACGAATATCTATTTATGTATCTAATTATTAAATTCAATTCTTATTCTTCCAAGCATGTAGCAGTTAGCTTTTATAATAAAAAATATCTTTGACATGAAATTTATTTACATAAAAGTAAATTAACTACTTATTCAAGAATTTTTTGACTATTTACCTCTTCCTTCTGAACCTGGTATTAAACTCTGTGTTAATCACTTTTGTTAGTAAATAGGTAAAATCAAATTTTTACGTACACCTACAGACTATACAAGTGTAAATATTTCTATAAGGAACAGTTAAAATTCAAATAGTTCTCGATAATAATTTAAAGGTCCTAATTTATAAGATGACCGCACTGCTCTGTTTCGAAAACTAAAAATTGTAATTATATTAGCTGTCTGACTCCGAAGCTAAATGACAGGTCATGACAGAATAAAGATAACTGAAGTAGACCAATTCAACAGTTAACATTAGTAAACTGCCTAAATATGCTGCCCATCAGGTTTAAAAGTGGCTTAGTGGATTTAAATTTAATGGTTTTGCAATAAGTAACCCAAATTTTAGTCCAGATATCCTGCACCAGAAACAGTGTTGCGGTAACGGGCTCACCACCTGTCACGCAGGACTAAAGTGATTAGTGAAACGAGACTGTTACCCCTATTATGATGTAGCTGTGTGGGTAACCAGCCAGTACTTACCGCCTTCTGGGTAGGGTATGCACTCGGGTAGACCCGGTTCCTTAATTACCCGGGTATACCCGGTTCTTTTTTTTTTTTTTATACCACTAATGTGGCAAACAAGCTTACGGCCCGCCTGATGGTAAGCGGTCACCGTAGCCTATGGACGCTTGCAACACCAGGGGTATCACTTGCGCGTTGCCGACCCTTCAGAAATCTAATAACTTCTTTCTTGAAGAACTCCATACTGTAGTCCTTTATTTATTTAGGTTCTGGAATACATTGGATGGAACCGGTTCTGACTGTAGTTATACCCGGTTCCCCCGGTTCTCTTAAAAGAAGTTATAAATACTGACTTTTTGATTTATTTTGTTTAAAAATTTAAATGATTGTGAATAGAAAATTTTATTTTATTTCTTTAACATCCGCATAGTATTTAAAGCTTTTATTTAACTTGCAATGTTTCTTTGCATGTGTGTAAGTTCAGGTCAAATCTTGCAAGTAAATTTTAAAGAAGTTAGGAAACCGATTGAAATGAAATGTTGCATACACGTTGCGTTTCAATGACAATGCATGGTTAGCTAAGTGAAGTCATTTCACACAGGGTATCAAATTGGGTTTGCTGAAAAGAATATGAAAAATAATATGACTACACTCTAAATCCAATATGGCGAACTAGTCATTTTTTAGCATCTCCATAATATGGACATCAAATAAAAGGGTTTACTAAGAAGAATACGAATAAACAGACGCCTTTCTAAGAGGTGGTGTGCTACAGCCTGGCTAAACGGTAAGGTTATGCAGGGTCGTGTCTTAGCTAATATAATCCTAAACCCTAGGCAAATTCTAGCGGTAGTAAAGAAATGGAAATGGTGGAAAACAAGATGACCGCCACACTAATTTAAAGAGTAATAACTTTGCATAGGTTAGGTGCTCGAACAAATTTTGTAGGAACCAACTAGGGTCAACTGTTGGCGTTATACAATTACTAAAAGTCAACTAAAAATTTACTTAATAATTAATTTATTAATAATAAAAAAATATTTTAAAAAGAACAAGCTTTTATTTGAATGCTCTAAAAAGAAGAAAATAATCTTTAAATTGAATCAAACCTATCAATTTATTAAATTACACAATTTATATGATATAAAAGTTTGTCGCGAAAGAAAAAATATTTTTTTATATTAATTTATACAAAATTTAAACCGTATTAACCGTAAAGCGATGGAACCGGATATACCCGAGTTACCTGGTTCCGTTCCTGAATGGAAACGAGTACTAGAAATCATGGAACCGGTACCTGTTCTGGGCAGGCAGTACATCTAGGGAATAAAACCGTAAATATAACTGCCATACAAGTTAAAGCTATACATACAGATATAACTGACTAAACCCAATTCAAACGTTGAAATGAAAATAGAAGACGCTGTCATAATAACACCTTTAATGCAAAGGCCTGGAGGTCAATTCTAGTCAGTGCTTTCGCAAGTGCAGATTTTGTCACCGAATCGGTGCAGGAAAACATCGGAGTCAAATCGGTGACCGTGACGAAATTAATGACGTACCTATCTACCTACCTTACCGTAGTCCTAAAAAAAAAATTAGCTATAGATTCGTTATTAGTGTATGTAATAGAAACTTACTTGATTTTTTTTTACTGAACGTATTTACGTCCGTCTGTTACGTAAGAGCAACATGCCTTTGTTGCAGATTTTAGCTATAGGTTTTTTTCTGTATCTGCCGATTTTGCAACACTGTACATATTCGGCCTAATTAATACGCATTGTAAATGTAAATGTAAATATTATGTTTTAACTCTATATAAAAATAAAAATGTAATGTAATTTAAGAAAATATATATATATCGCTTGGTACAAGCGTCATATATACCTACACCCACGATTTAAGAGAATGCGTAAAACATATACAAAGATTAGCTATATTGTTAAGTTGTATGCAACAGCTGTTATTACAAATCATATATTCTTTATTTATAATAACGACTGATGACGCTAGTTCCAAGCGAAATATATCAAAAATAAATATTTTCTTTTAATAAATTATATTTTTATATAGAGTTAAAACTCCAGAGATATAAATAAATAATCGAAAAATAATGTATTATGCTTATTACGATTTAATCTATAATAACAACTTTATACATGATTCACTTGTTATACATGATGATATACATCATGTCACCTCTTTTCTATTAGTAGTACCACAGTATTATTCACAACCATTTCATAAATGGAACAAAAAATACAACTACTTATGATACACTCCGTTACAAACTAGAGAAAAAGTAGTAAACACTACAAAAACTAGACACCTTACCGTTTAATAGCAAGTGAAATAAGTATAAAAAAATCTAGCAAAAAGACCCCCTGACAATACTGAAGTTGGTGCAAGATTTTTTTTAACAAAATTCAGAAATGCTACATTCTGCGCGCGCGCACTGCAGCAGGTAAAATTTTGGGTTCGCAGGTAGAAAAATCTTTGTTGGATATCGAAAAAAAAGGTTGCTTTTATGCGACCCACCCTCCGATTGTACGCCTACGATTTGTTACCCCTTAACTAGGAGTATGTCGTCTTGATACTAGTTAATCAAAAGCTGATTTTTATAATAATATTATTTAAAATGGAAAAAATAAGTGATCTCTAACAAGCAAATTGTGTTAAAACAAGACTCTTATTTGATTAATTTGCTAAAAAAATTAGGAACTTTGTAGACCAAAACAAGATATTTGACTTTGGAAATGATTTTCACACAGCTTATTATTTTTGTCTGACTCCCTCGCATCAGCCTAGTTGCTACTGTGGCCGACTGCTGTGAAGAGGGTGTGGATTCGATTTCCGCAACATTTATGTAATAAACTATATTTAAATTATCATATGGAAATAGTTTAAATATTTATATTTTTATTACAAAGCTTGTATTCTTTTATTCCATAACAATATTTTCTGAGGGTTAATAATGTCGCATTAATTTAAATTAGAAAGAAGATATTATGTCCCTACGTGGTCACACACTACTAATTACGAGTATATTGAAACTGCAATAAAATCACACACTGCAATACAATCAGATTAGATATAACTACTTATTGTTTTACTTAATTGTTATATATTCCTCGTGGCAGTTTAGTTTATGAAAATATTGGTTATAATTCATATTTTTTAATGGTGCTGCAAAATGTATCAAAACATTTTTTGCTCAGTATAAAGGTTGGCATGCAGAGCAACGCACACGCACAAGGGCAACTGTAAAGAACCAACACACACACACATATCTATTATTTCCTCGCCATATGTCTTGAATTTTGTCGGCTCGGGCAGGTGGCTATGAAGAGAAACCATATGAGGTCCACTGATTGCCATAATGTAAAATTGCCACGATTTATACACAGATTAAAATTATTTTTTAGAATTATTTAAGTTTTCGGCAAGTTTATGAATAACAACTAATTGAAGCCGCCAACTTAACTCTCGTTAAATTCATCAATCGAAATTTCTTATGCAAAGTTACCACCTAAGGTAATATTTTTAAGTTAAATCCATGAATATTTATAGATTCCTTTCCTTTGGATGTTGGAAATTGAAAATGACCAGTTTCACCGTGTTTCGGTTATTCAACTTCTAGGACTAAAACTTTGTATCGAAACTTTATTTTTTTTGTTCGAATAGGTCAAACCTTCGACGTGTTTAGTTTTTTGGAAATCATCCCCTAAGATGGTAGGTATTCCAAAAAAAGTTAATATTTTATGTAAAAATAGAGCTTTTTGAGAATCGACGCGCACGTAGGAGGTACTATTCCTTATTCTGTGTCCTAGTCAAGGGAAAAAGCTAGTTGGTAAAAAAATAGCATACTATAAATAAATATGTTTGGACATTACACGCAGCGCCGCCTAGTCCCAAACTAAGTTTGTGCTATGGATTTCAGACAACGGATACAAATTTATACATATATGTATATATTTTTTATTATATATACATACATATTATGCATTGAAAACACCCAGTCTCAAGTCAAACACAAATAATAACCGTTTGCCATAAGCAGGATTTAGCAGTCGGGTCATTACCCACTGAGCCACGGAGCTGACCTATATAGGTATATAGGTATATCAAAAGCAAAACCATGGAAGCTGAAGACGTCACTGTTTAAATGTAGGTAGATATGTACAGCCAAAGTCCTGTCATCTAAAATACTACTACTAATAAAAACTTTACATAGCTCGTTCTGTGGCGCTCGCTGTGACTCTGAACTTGTTTATTTGATCAAAAGTACGCTCACATAACACAAAACGCCTTTTTTAGGACTTATAATAAGGATCAGTCTTAATTAATTAAAATCAGAATTAAGAGATGGCTATGGGTTAAAAACACCTGTCTTTTTTTAACCACATAAGGACTTTTCTTTTACAGATTGCGTTCGTGAGATTTTTATAAGTGTGTGATTATAGCGTGTTAATATGTGCTGCCACTACAGATTTATTTCGGAGCAAAATTAATCTTCTTTGTAAATTCATTAAAAAATAATGGATGAATGAATTTTATAAAATCACTAACGGTGAACTCTTGAATTTTTGTTATTTTTTTTTGAACTTAAAATCAAACGTAAATTTGTATGAACTTCCGAGATTATGGCAATAGAATCTTGTATGAAAACTCTGCCTGGCAAATCACTTTAAGTACAGTGGTCTAAACAATAGCTAAAAGTTTGCAAAAATTCATGAAGACAGTGACTGACTGTCTAATTGATTTAATGACGTATCAACGCACAGCCGCTGGGTTTAGAAACTTAAAATTAGCCACGTAAGGTTCCTTACTTGACGTAGGGCTCCATTAAGGAAATCCGTCATTTTTGAATCTAAATGCATTCAAATTGGTACTTGGCTTTTAGTTCGAAATGATTGACGTGTTTCACCGTTTTTGGAAAATCATCAAAATAGGGCATAAAAATTTGTTTGAGAAATAAAAGCTTTCTTTCTCCTCAAAAGAAGAAGAAAAAATGCTTTTATAGTATGAAACAGTAAAGTAACTGATGTATTACCGCTTCTCCCGCGGAAGAAAAAATGCTTTTATAGTAGGAAACAGTAAACTAACTGATGTATTACCGCACAGCTCGAACCGTTAGACGCCTAAAATTTTTGATAGGTTCCTGTTTTAAAGTAGGCGAGCACTTAGAAAGGATTTTTCTGCTAAGTTTGTTGGAAGTTTATATGTAAATCCATCATTTTAAGATTGTATGTCTCACCGTTTTTGAAAAATCATCGCATCGTGGGCAAAGTAGGGGATACCAATTAGTATGAGAATACAAGTTACTAATACAAGTGGCAGTGCCAGTGGTCGGAGAGGGTAGCGGCTTTGTTAAATTAAACACATCATAACTTTAACGATAGTCGATATGGCACCGATAGACGATCTATATCATACTAGTATACTATCCAAGCATCGAACCAAAGGCCTTTTCATAGTACGTCAATGTTATGAGTAAATACCGTTGTTCTATGCTAAAGTGTTGCCGAAAACTTGATAATTCGAACGGTTAGGCGGCTGGAAGTCATTTTTAAATCTACGCAGCGATAATCTTTAGTTACAAACAACAACGGTGATTTTAGGGTCTGTACTGCGATAGAAAATACGGAACCCTCATACGATCACTTTGTTGTCGTCTATCGCCATCGAGAACGTATGGAGATATAAAGTTGAAATTAATACCAAATACGATCCCTTCAAGCTGTACGAAAATTTAGCTCTTAAGTCAAAGCAATCAAATAAAAAACTAGGGGAGAGGGAGGCAAAATGGGGTGATTAACGTTTGAAGGGCAATAAAACTGAAACTTTAGCACTTATATGATCTCTTTTATTTTCAGTATATTCTTCTTCGTCTTTCAAATTTATATTATTTTAACAACAATTATAACAAATTAAAAAAATTAAATTAAATTAAAATAACAAAAGGTCTCAACAATCTGATCTTGCCCCCTTGATAGGGTAAGGTGGGATAAAGCTATTTCTCCACTGTTCTAGGCAAATTTCGCATGTGAATGTTGCCTCATCATCAGTCCAGTCCTGATCAGTTATTTTTCTAATTCTTATATATTTTATTGTAAGCCCATTGAGTTTATTTTCCATAGCCAACATACAGCTATAATACTAAGCTAGTTTCCTTATCATCAGATACTGTTTACAAGTTTTAGGGCGCAATAGAATGGTGTGATAATTAATGTTCTTCTGGATGTAGTAGCAGTATCTCTCAAGTTTATTGAAAATCGGCCAAGTGCGAATTGGACTCACGCACGAAGCGTTCCGTACCATTATCTATAACGACGGCAAAAAATTTTGTTTGTTGTATGGGAGCCCCCCTTAAATATTATTTTTAAAGTGAATATATAACTAAATATTCTGTGAATATTTCAAGCGTCTACCTGTTGCCGTTATCAATATCGAGCAAAAACGAACAAAAAAATCACTTTCATTGTATGGGAGCCCCCTTAAATATTTATTTTATTCTGTTTTTTAATATTTGTTGTTAAAGCGGCAACAGAAAAACATCTTCTGTGAAAATTTTAACTGTTTAACCCTTTTAACCCTTTGGGTACAAAACCCTAAAAAACGTTGATTTTTCTTTCAACTTTTGTTTTTGTTGTTGTTGTTATGTCTTGGACCCCATCTTGCCCCATCATACCGAAATGAATTAGGAAAAACACTTCCGGGACCAACAAGTACTTTCCTGTAGCATAATCCTAACAACGCAGTCAGTCAATTAGATTTCCAAAAAAGTCTACTCAGCCGTATCGCACGCTATCCCGTCTTGCCCCCCTTTCCCCTACAGCCATCTACTGGTATATAAAACAGAACCTATAGGTTTCTTACCATTGTGCTAAAATCATGAACTTTGGAGGAAAACAAGATATCACACAAGTAAAAGCAATCTTTGATTTCAATCAGCATCAGCAATCAATAATTTGTAAGTTGTATATCTCATGAAAAAAATATACGTTTGTCTGTCTGTCAAGGCCCTTTTTCTCTAGGTCTTATGGTAGTATAGATTTGAAATTAACATACTCATGTTTATAGTTCCTTTAAGCTGTAAAAAGGATCAATCTTTTATTTTAAGTGAAAACAATATAATTAAAAAAAACTCCTAAAATTGTTCATTTGTAATTAAATCACATAAAAAAATTGAGATTACAAATTTGTAGTACTGCGGTTACAAAATTGACCGAAATATACCCCAAAAAGAAATCAGTCTTCGAATCTCGATTCCATTGAAGGACTACATACTTTCAAGTTTGTAAAGAACACTCTGTACGCGAGTCAGACTCGCAATTGACCATTTTTTTTTGTTCATATACATCGCCTATTATGTAACGCAATAATTAATTGGCCAGTGTTTTATATATAATGCGCGAATTATCAGTTTCGGGCCGCGGCGGGTCACACACACCCGGCACCGCGCCACTGTGAAAGTCACGGTCATACATGTCTACACTACTGCATGTTTTACAACTGTTACACGTGTTTCGATTTCGTCATTTATTGTGAGCGAAGTTTACATACGTTACGTGCCTTTCGTAACTCTTACACACATTTATATAGATATCGTTACGTGTATTCTGCACATACGAGTATGTATGAATTAATATACAGTAGTGAGTTGTTGGAGCAGCTCCATTCGTCCTCATTAGTCTATCAAAAATTATACGTTAAGGTAAGCAACGTTGGGCGCTGTCAGTTATCAGATGGGTAGCCGCCTAGGGCACATTTTTAGCGCCTCTGTGCTTAGAAGGACTTTCGATCCTAACTTTTGTCATATAAGGAAAGCCAATTTAGAGGTCTTATAAACGGCCTTAAAGTTATGACAATCTAGTAGCTACACGCTCGACAACATCTGCCAATTTGCAATGGGCCAACGCGGTGAAATGTGTGAAAGAAAATCGCTGATCTCTGGAGGTAGGTACTTGTTGCATTTGAAAAGAAAAGGAAGGTTATAGGCTATTTAACATCATGCTACAACCCTTAGGTGCCGAGCAAAATGAAAATGCGCGGGCAAGGCAAGCGATGCGACAGGGGATGGTGCTACAGAAAGGGCAGAACAACGTCTGCTAGGTCAGCTAGTTATTTATATCGTGTAATGTGTAATTCCTATGTTCTACAGTAATACCTTTGAATTTTCCTAGTTTCACAAAGGGTTACAATTTAAATTCATTGATTATAAATTGGTAAACTCTAAAGGAACCAACAAAATTTTTAGTTGCGTTTTATGTAGATAAAGAATTGTACAAAATGTTTAGTTATAAGAAACGTTTTTGCAAGAAATATAATTAAATAGAACTAGCACAAGTTTAATCTAAACAAGTTATTCGGTATGTACGAGAGTCACGGTCAATGTCTACGCAAAATGCTTCGTAATGTACCTACCTATTTTATTCTAGTATTTAATTCCAATTGAATGAATGGAGTATATATTTACTTCTACATTGATATTTATAGTAGATATAGATTTAGAGTCTGATATGAGTTATATGAAGTTATTATGTATGTGATTAGTATATTGTCTAGGCTGTACCCTATCATACTGGGGTAGATAGACACTTTTCCTCTACCAACTACGGCGCAAGACTTCTTCTGATATAGTATATCTAAGCTAAGATGGCTTTATAATATATGTTCTGTACGTTGTATGTTATCAGGTTTAAATGTATTATACAGTAAACTGAAAGACCAAGGACAGAATAATATACCGAATATATACAGAATTATCGCAGAATAATTCCTAACAAAGGTAAGTCAGGATTTCAAGCATGTAAATAATTACAGAGGTAATTTAGTTGGTTACAACTCAATGCACATTACATTAACACACAGAATATGAGTGCCCCTCGTTCCACATAATATTTCTCAAGTGAAACCTTACGTTAACGTTTTAGTTAAAGTTGGACCAGCCTATGTAATTTTCTAGTACACGGAGCTTTGAATCATATCGCGGCTAGGCAAGTAGCGCCCAATATTCTGGGACATAAAATCGTCGACAACGTTGATAGAAATTCATATAACAACCGGTTGCTTTGATGTTATTTTCGTATTATTCATGTCTATTCTTAGACCCATTTGTTGGAATATTGAGTCTTAATAAATAATCAATTATCTTCCTATAACACACACCCAAACACACATTAATTCATACACGAGAACTACTTAAGATACGCAAAGCGAGAGTGTAAGAGCGTCGAAAGTCAGGGTTGGCCACGGTCAATGTCTAAGCTTGGTTGAATGTCTTCCACGTCATTTACACATTTGGAAGTTACGTAACACATTTTTGTAATAGCATTGTGATTATGCAAGTTTTTATTTATTTTAGTGTTGTATGTAGTGACAATGAATGGTTATTAGCTGTTACCATGATGCTGAAGATAACGATATTTTATGCTTTCCTTTAAACCAGAACAATAAAAATAAACGATATACTAGCAAATTGATTTATTTATATTAAAATTAGTCATAATTTTATCATAAACAAAATAGATGTTTTCTTATAGTTGAACTGCAGTTTTTGTGTGAATCGAGCGCAGGAAGTTGAAATGAGGCGATAGGGGGCTAGGTATAGGGGAGAGGTGGTAAATATGAGAAAAAATTGAGAGAAGATAAAGGCGGTAGAGGTTGTATTCAATTTATAATTCGTAAGCTATATATAGGAACAGTTAGTAAATATATGTAATCCTAGCACTAAGTGAGCACGACGATGCACCAAAACCAACGGTAACATGTTGTATAAAAAAATTATTACCCTATAGGTAATTAATAACTTTAATAACAAACAATAAATAGAAGTTATTCTAGATAAACTGAAAGAAACAAAAAAATTACGTTAAAGAAATTTTTTTGGATTTTCATGTAATAAACCTATTGTTTATTAAAAGTCCTTTCGCGATTCGAGATTTCGAGAGGGCTATTCTATGCAATGAGACTACGACATTGCAATGTTTTTAATAGTTATAATCTAGTTCAAAAAAATTAAAATTTTTTTTTAGCATTTATAAAGTTATTTATCATAATTAATGTAGTTAGTTATTTATTATAATTATAAGCTAACCACAATGTGATAATCTTATTTTATATATCACAAAGTATCTACGAAGTGAATCAAAATAATGGCTTTAGTTTAATAATTACCTAACTTTAAAAAGAAATAAAAATTTATAAAATGACAATTGCCAAGAAATAAGCGTTTAACTACGAAAATAATATCTATCATCATTTTTATTTGTTATACTTACTTGGCCTTGTTTATTTATCTTTAGCCATCGATGACAACTTCTTAGCTATGTATTTAAGTAAGGTATTGTACAAGGTACAAGTGCGAACTATATATTTCCCACAGCAACCGTAAGTACCTAGACTGTTTGTTAGGGTTACCCCTCAATAGGAGCGTGCCTTCATCCTACAATGTGATAAATTTTGTTTAAATTCTGTCGAGGAAATTCTTTTAATGATTTAAGTCAGTTTTATAAAATGTTACAGCAATCCACTATTATAATGCATTCAAACAAGTTCTTGTAAATAAAAAAATTGGTCCAGCAAGAACTACCACACTAGCAACTTCTCTTTATTTTTCTTGATGTCAAAGTTTTTTTGCCAGAAAAGGAAAGTTTCAAATTGAGCGCCCTCGAAAACCCTACTTAGCTTAGTTTTATGGAAATCAAAGAATTTTTGGGAAATAAATGAATAGCGAAAATTTTTTTCGATAAAATCAAACCGCTGGTTTAATATTTTGTTACTGAAAAGCTTATCACTTTGATTCTGAATCAAATCACAGATCGAGTCGATGAAGCAAATCGGTACTTAGTTCTCACTCTAGAATTACAAATAATTCCCCAGGTCTCAAAACGTACAGAAGACACAAAATCAGCAATTTCGATTTTCGGACCCAATAAAGTAAATTCTTATCTCAAACAGAAGTTAAAATGCGAAACTAGCTAAATATTATGATTACGTACGAGTAGATTGCTTTAAAATTTTATATTTTTTTTTTAGCTTTTTATTATATTAGCTTAACAAAAAATGTGTGTGTGTTTATAAATAAATGTAACGAATAATTAAAATATTACAAGATTATTAAAACATTTTCAGCGTGAGTGTCGCGGCTATAGATTAAGCAATTCGGTTTTTGGCAACCCTGTCGTACGCTCTGCTCGTTATGAAGGTGATCGTGATTACCGATCAGTCTCTATGTACATACTGGTACATACATATTTAGAAGTCACGGTCAATTTTTGTTTCGCCTCACGTTTCGCCTACATAAAAAAATACTAGTTTTTTCTCGCAGCTTTGTTTGCGAGTATGCTTTTTATCAAGAGTCCGATATAGAATCATGCATTTTTTAGATGGCGTTGCAAGCGTCCATTTGCCGTCTGTTTATTTGCCACCTAAGTGGTATAAATCGGTTCACAGTCAGCCTAATATATCGGGTAACAAACGCACAAAAAGTTCTGTCTGTCTGCCGAGTTACACCAATGCGTATTTTTCTGAAACACACTTTTAACAGAATCTTGAAAACCACTAAATCCATTTGAATGAAACTTGCACGGTAGCATATAGGTATAGGCATAACGGTAGGCAGGTATAAGTTGAACGGTACCTAATCCAATAAAAAATAATTAGTAATATATGATTGCTATTTCCTGAGAAATACTCGTAAATTGAGTAATACACACAAACAAACATACATAAATTCACTCATGACATTCCTTTTGAACTAACACAGACAACATACACTAACATTACATTACATGCGGACGGGTCGAATTTATAACCTATACTATCATACTATAATATAATACTCGTAAATGCGAAAATGTCTCTGTTTTTTACCTTTTGCACCGCTAAACCACTGGACCGATGTCGATAATATTCGGCGAGGTGATAGTTGGAAAAGTTCTTCTTTAGGAAAGGACATAAGCTACTTAAAAGAAGTCAAGTGTGAGTCGGATGCCTGACTATACTCACGGAGCTGCCGTAAGAATCACACTTTGATAACTGAATATAGCGCTAGGAGAGCCGCGGGCAACAGCTAGTGTCGGATTCTAAAAGGTTACTCCTTAGAGGTAAATTTTTAAAATGCACATATTTTAATGAAATTGTAAAAGCAAATGAAACTTAACAGAAATAAATGTTGATAAGGAGTTGATGTAAATTTATGAATACACAAGTACCACATGAAAGACAAAACACATTATAATTTGACATTTTAGTTTTTTTTAGAAGAACCGTATCTCTTTGGCACGGCAGAGAACAAAATATTTTATTACTCAAAATCGCTACGAAAATTTAAAATACTTTAAAAAAATTATTTATTTATGTATGCTAAACTAACTAATAATGATAAATATTCTTTTTTGGTATACACGCTGGTATCACTGTATATTTTGATGTAACTTAGCGTCGTAGCTACTCGTAAATATATATTTACGGATATATATCCATAGGAATGAATTATTAGCGTGACTTTAAGTGTTTAATTAACCGTGAATATTTAATACAAATCTTAATTAATAGAATTTATAATAAATGGCTTATTAAAAAGGCGCATGCATGTCCAAATACAAAAATAGATAGATAATTATTTTGTAGCAAAAACAAATATCTATAAGCGTAAATCAATGGCCAAAGTGAACATTTGAAGGTCGCGCTGTTGGCCATGAAATCAACCGCTTATCGGAACTTGTGTTGCGACTTGCGACTGATGTATTTGCGTTGCGAGTGAATCTCTTATACCGACACGCATTGATAAACCAAAAGAAGTTAAATTGCCTTTATACTTCTTTTATTTTTTAATACCACCAAACTTATAGTCCGGATAACGTAACCGAAAGTGGTTAGATTTTCGAAGATCTGTAAGCAAACCTTACATGGACCGCATTTCACAGCCCAAGCGAGGAGAAAGCATTTCTGAAACCGCTCATACACTTAAAGCACATGTGATAAAATGTCAGACATAACATAATTATTAAGGCGCATATAGCAGCTACCTAGTGCCGCCATTAGGAAGTATTTATTTCCAATTCGTATAAAGATTATTACAACAATATACACTATAGAAATTGTAATACCTGTCGTATGCTTAATTAACAACGTTTTGCATTTTTCCTGAAATACATCTATGAGCTGTACTTGGTATTTCTGCTTAAAGAAGCCACTTTTAGTAGAAAAGTTAACTTTATTTACTTACAGATGTGTTCCAGAAATAAAACGAAACATTCTAAATATAGCTTACGACTAGTTTTATGACTTCTATGTTGTAGGAATCAAATATGCTTTGCGCGAAGTGGGATGAAATAATATTGAATGGCGGGTCTAGTTAGCTTCTATGGGGCCCCTAAAAAGATATTTGTAACTTGGCTCCAGAACATTAAAACTTGACCCCGCTGCATAGAACATAATTAATAACATGTGCGAGACGGACTCGGGCACACAGGGTTCTATGCCATTATCTATAAAAACGGAAAAAAAATCACGTTGTATATAGGGGCAGCCCCCCTTAAATATTTATTTTATTCTGTTTTTTAGTATTTGTTGCTATAGCGGTAATAAAAATACATCATTTATGAAAATTTCAACTATCTCTTACGGTACATGAGATGATACAGCCTGGTGACAGACCGACGGACGGTCGGACAGCGGAGTCTTAGTAATAATAGGGTCACGGTTTTTACCCTTTGGATACGGAACCCTAAAAAGCACCTAAGTGCAAGTATTAATTTAGGATTATGTTTACTTAGAACATTGTTAGCACTACATCGGAAAATTGTGGAGTGGTGTTTAAAACAATATGTATACAGATTTCGTTAATAATTATGTTCTTAAACATTATTACAATGAATTAATAATTGTGGCAAACGAGTGGAAAGACGGACTGCGGTTACGAAATGATATAAATCGGCTTTTTAATCAAAGTTATTTAAGCATTTCACTCTTTTACAATTTTTTTTGAGAGTGAAAAATATTTAAATGCAGATAAATATTTTGATACCATGGTATATATATATGGTATGGCATATATTTATATTGTATTTTTTAATTCTTTGAAGATATTGTGCGTTTGTAAGATTGATGTACTATGAGTTTATAAGTCACTAGGAGTTCTAGGAAAAATACTGAAAAAAACTCCCAAACTGACCTATTTATTTATCAAAAACATTAGAAGCAAACTTATTACAATGCGTTTAATCCAGAAACTAGTGAAAATATGACAATAGAACTTAATCAAAAGCTATAAAAATTTCGTAGACAGACTCTCAGCGATTATTGTAAAAAAACTGCATTATGCATCGTGGGAGACTTTTTTGTCGTTAAAAACTTCTTTTTATACACAGAAGGGAGCTTTTTTCTTTGTCGAAGCTCAGGTGGCCCATCGCGGTGCATTGAATTGAACGGCGCTGATTTTAAACATTTCTTGGATATCAACTCGTGACTTGTTTCATAGGTATTTATTTTAAGGTAGGTATAATATAAATTTTTGTCTAAAACATTTCGCTTATGCGAGATTTTTTCAATCGAACCAACAGTTCCGTAGAAATTTCCACCCATATATACAAACAAACAAACAAACAAACAAACCAACTGACACTTTGTTATTATGATATCAGTATTTTATATCTTTGCTGTCTAGTATTGCATGTATAAATAATCTCCCTTATTGTATTTTTAAGTGTATTGTCACTTTTAAAAGTATTAAGCTTCAATTTTTTATTTAGATAAAATTCAAAACAAGATTTTCTAAGAAATTTCATTGTAGTTTTAAGTTTTGGGTGCTATGGTACTGTACGATATAATTTAATTTTTTTTTAAATTATACAGTCCGTCATCTCAAGACATCTGTTGTCCACTTTAAAGATAGCTTCTTTTGTTAACATAAAAATCCTTAAAACTATGCGCAGCGCCGCAGGATATTCAACCTCAGTAATTCTCATAAATTCCAAAACTACGGGAAATGCACATTTTCGTATGCACCATAGCAAAATTCTATTCAAAATGCGCTTACACTACGCTACCAAACCATTTGGCGTAAATAGAAATAATAGTAAACAAAAATCAACCTTAAATCCAAATAAAGTATTTGTAAATTCCTTATTTTATTAGAATTTGGTAAGTCATTAAGTTTTAAGGGAAGATGTTCAAGATGTTGCATACAATATATTTGTCTAAAAAGACTTCAAGAAATTTGATGACACTCTAAAATAAACCTTAGGCAAAGGCATTTTAGTTAGAATTCGGTAGTACAATAATATAGATAAGTTGTTTTGGTTTAAAATGACGAAGGCAGGTAGGGAAATTTGAACGTTTGAGGGATGTTAGAAAAAATAGGGGTCGATTTTAAGATACAAAAGACTGTGTCGGCGTCACGCAGAGCAGTAGATAGAGTGCGGATGCAGTTTTAGATTTTAGTATAGATTTCGAAAATGACTTCAAGATAGTTAATTTGAATGACTTGGAATGACTGTGGTTTCGGTGATTGCTGGAAAGATAAAAAAATAAAAATGCAATAAAGTTTTTTCTAAAGTCGCCACTTGGAAGGCAGAATTTCAATCACTGAAATTTATTCTTGAATTAGTATACCCGCATACCTACCAGCCATGCGCGTAGCCAGCTTTTGGATTAGGGGGGGGCAGGCTTGGCTAGGGGGGGGCAGACCTGATAGAAAATGTCATTTTAATACAGTAAACATCTAGTAGTAGCTTATGTTTTGAGACAATTCCTTCAGGTTATGGGCACCTAGGGGGGGGCAGCCGCCCCCCCCTGCCTGTACCTCGCTACGCCCATGCTACCAGCACAATTGATATGGACAGAATTGGTATGTATACAGGTAGATTAAAATATTTCTTAAAAAAAAAATACAAGTTTCAGGTCTAGATGCTGGTAGCCTTGTAAACCGTCAATCCGATCCTGGCTGTTGTCATAAGACAAGCGTCAGGATCTTAAGGGCGGCTTAAAAACTCTGAAGGTTTAATGGCCACTAACTAATCATCGTCCACCAATCCGCACGGGGCTAGTGTGGTGAACTTATAACCTATGCAAGGGGGCTTAGGTTATTTGTAAGTCCTTTTATGAGAAGCATGTCCTCTTGCAGTTAGGCCGCAAAATGGCTGTTATAATTTATTTCAAGTTTTAACTTCGATATTATTTAACATAATCTACGTTTAAACAATTGTTGACCAAATTGTATACTCAGATATTTATAACAAATTAAAAAATCTAATAAAAAAATTCCTCCATTTTAATGCTGCACAACCACTTTGTTGAATTTTCATAATTATTCGATTTTAAATCTTTAAAAATTGTGCATTAATTTAATAATATAACACGACAGACTTGTTTAAGGTGTTATTGTTATTTATTACATATGCATAAAGCAATCTTCTAAACAAACACTTGTTTAAAACTCTATTCAAGCACATTGCCACAATAAAACCTCAATCATGAAGAAAAAACTACAATTTACATTTTAAAGAACGTGACATGATGTTGATCGTTATTACAAGGACTTAAGGTCCAAAGTGTTGTATGAATCGATTTCTAAGTAATCTTTTTTGTTAAATATTGTAAAAAACAGGCGCCCACATCTTCCGACAGGAAGAGGAACTTATTTGATTATAATAAACATTAGAGATGTGTATAAAAATGTCGGACCAGGTGCATATCGGATAAGGCTTTGTTTTTTCAAACCAATCCGACATCTTCCATTGTGTGCTTTGAACAGCGCGTTCTATGAAAAACTGCCACCCTTTCCTATTCATTCCAGAGCAAAAAATGACCACCCTTACTTCTTTAAATCGGCCGGTAGCCAAAAGAGTTTTTACAGTCTTTAAAAAACTATAGTTTGAAAGTGAAAGTTTTAATGTTTCAACTTTGATGTAAACCAAAAAAATCGTTTGTTTGGTAGTATCACAAAAAGTTACTACCATTTTATGGGGGACCTCACAACATAAAGCGTTTCTTCAATAACAGTCAACATAATTGCTTTTCTATTACTCCAAGAATATAGGATTTTGAAACGAACTTAGTAATTTAGGCAGCATGTGTTAATCTCTTGCCAATTAATTAAATAATCCTAACTTATCAGTTGCAATAAAGAAACAATTTTAAAATTGGTCTTAGAACCAAACTCGTTTTAAACTAAAAACCGGTTATAACATTTGCTTGATGGATGACCGAACGGTTGTGCCCGTCTCACTATTTACCACGAAACTTCATTGGTATTTTACTTCCTTAGTGATACAATCGTTGACTGCGTCTATTTCTGGCTTAGTATGATAAAACTCAACAAAAATTATTTCTAAACAGCAATGAATTGTGTAGCTTTTTAGTGCCGCAAATAGAATTGCATAAAATGTCTACGGAGATGAAGAGTTGATCGTGTATATCAAAATGGCGTACACCCACCGAAATACAGGTTATGTGATGATGGAACATGCAGGAAATTAGTCTCTGCCTTTAATATTAACAATCTGAGATGTGTAAATAGGTGGCTATTTTAGATATCCTTAGAGAAATCTAATATAAATTTTCTTTTTGCTGCTTTAATTTCTACCTATTAAGGTTATTAGACAGTGCTTTCTTGAGAGTGTAGAATTTTTAGTAAAAATAATTAAAAAAATGGAGAAAATCAAAAAAACCTGTTGCATTAGTAAAATGGTTTCACACCTGTCAGTTTTGCATACGAATTTAAATTAAAACGTAAGGTAAAGTATAACAAAGATATTTCAATCTCACACATCAATACCTTACTTCCGTACCCTCAACAGGTGAATACAATTTAAAAAAGAAGTTTGTACAATCAATTGTTGTTGAGCCCTTACCAAGGTTTATGATATAAAAAAAACTATAGAATCAAGAATCAATATAAAAACTACGATATTTTAAATGTGACTTGAAAACAATTAACTTCTTGTTTTAGTCATTTGTAATTTAATTAATAATATACACATAAATAATAAGACCACTGTAGGATATACAATGATTAAATGTTATTTATCAAATTAACTTTGTGACCTACGTTTACGGAGGCTAACACAAAATTACTTGTTAAGTGCAGTTTGGGCCATGCTTAGGACAGGGTTCCTTAGCAGCAAAGTACTCAACAAACAATTTAGCGTTGGTTTCAGGTAATTTTGAAGCTTAGAGTACTACTATTGTTTTATAATGGATTCGGTTGTCACCTAAAGTGATATAGTTCATTTATGAAATAAGTTTAACTCTATAGGTTTTATAACTGTAAAAAAGAAATTAAATATTCTTTCCAGTTAGTATAGTAGCAGCGGCCGCTTATATAAGTATGACGTTAAAGCTTGTTTTGGCCTGCAGCGTCAAAAGCTGTTGAAGATCTTCATTAACTCCCTATAATTCTTATTGCTATAAATCTGCTATATTAGAGTTGCTTATATATCATAAGGCTGTTGTTCAACTTCATTAACATCATTGGTTCTGCAACGCAGTTAATTAAGAGTGTAGTAACACCAAACACTACATGCGTGTAAAACACTTACATATAGCTTACGCCTGTAATACGAAAGATAATGATAGATTAAATAGTTAAAGCAGTTTTGTACGATCCTGATATAAGAATTATGGTGTAAGATAAACAAATGGTAATTCTTTAATGACACTATTTAATGTTTCTAACGCTTAAAGTTTTTGTCTATAATCTAACCTTACATTATAAAAACATTTATCTAACTGAGCTTAAATTTGGGATTTCACTACTTCGTAAAGAATTCTAATCTTAAGGTAGATAGATATCTTCGCTAAGTGCGTAGTTCCTCTCTTATGTCAACCAACGATCGCATAATACTCTTGACTAACGGCATTGTAGTTCTTCGAGTGTCGTTATAGATTTAAGAAAAGTCTGCACCTTTAAGATAAATATTGCCATTTTCAATCACTTTCTGTCAAAAAAACTAAATATTTATTTATACATAATCACTTTTAAATAACGTGCTACCTAAATTTTCCGAATTATTTTGCATAGTTTATGTAAACAATCACTAAAACTGACCAACATTTGAAATTGAATGTCAAAAACTATTTTAGGTTATTAGTACTTTTAGTTGTTTTACGTTTTTTTCCTTAAAATCATATTTTTGCTAAGGCGCGTCAAAATTGAGACGAGAAACATGATACACAATCACATTAAACGCAAAACAAAAGCACACTTATAATTTATATTACACTTCAAGAACACTGTCAATCAACAATACTTACATTTCGTAATAAAAATGTTGCAATGTCCGAAGATAAACAGTAGCACTTATTTTATATTTATAAATTAATGTAAATTTATGAATTTAGAAGTTTTTACTATCTACTTTGATCCCGAAAACGCTACAAATGAGTAATAAGGTATCAAAATTCGGATCCAAGTTCATTTTGCCACCTTTATAGATATTTTAAATAACTCAAAGTTCCATTAAAGTCCATTATAAAGGTGCAATAAAGATTCGAGCGGAAAACTGACGATCTTATAACACCTCTTATATACTTCTACTAAAGGGTATAAATAACCACTATAAAGGGTCTATACAGGCTTTACCTGCTAAATTTTGCGCCAAAATCGAAGATATAAAGGTGTATAACTCCCTTACGAAGTGTACGCTAACTCTTTAATATTTAACCAGAACCGAAAAAAAGGTCCACTACTGCTTTTCTTAACGCAAAAATGTTCCTTGTAGAACTTAAAAGGGCGAGGCGGGCTGAGTACTTTGGTAGCAGTGACTTACTACGTTGCCTAAGTCCGTATTATTTAAAGGATCCGTAAAATTCAGTCCTTAAAATTAAAAAACTGTTAATCACAATGATAATATAATCTTAAATTTCCTACTCAACAATATCCCATTTAATAAGGTAATAATTATTGTATCCCTTATTTAACTTCAGCTATTTTTTTTATATTAAAACAACCCTCGCAGCCTAGTTGGTAGTGTGGCCAGCTGCTATGCAGAGACTGTGGGTTCGATTCCTGCACTGGACAAACATTTATGTGATAAAACATTTGTGTTTGATTTGAGTCTGGGTGTGTTCATGTATGATATACAACGTATACGTATTAACAAAAAAAAGTAATATTTATGTATTTGTATCCGTTGTCTGGTACCCATAACACAAGCTTTGCTAACTTTATATATATATATATATATATATGTATATCTATGTAGGGCATTACACACAGCGCTGTCTTGTCCTAAAGTTAGCAAAGCTTGTGTTATGCGTACCAGACAACGGATACAAATACATAAATATTACTTTTTTTTGCTAACAATTACACAAATTTATCTACTGGTAACATAATTTGGTAACTACTAAACTAAATCGTTAATAGTAGATTAAATATAAATTATGTGCAGTGAATCAGTTGTTTAATTATGACAAAAGTTTGGTTATTACTAAGTAAATTTCGAATAGCTAAACTAGTTTAGTTATCCTTTCTTTCAGTGTATACTAGCAGCAATATTTTTCTATACTTAATTTTTTTTTACTTTTCAGACAGACGTAAAACACGTTCATTATTCAATTCATTCGGAAAATTTTTATCCACTCTTCGATTATTACAATTCTAGAATTAATTAAATGTAAATCATAATAAATTTTATGAACATATAAATAAGTTCAGTCGTCAAAATGAATCCAGGTAAAGGTCAAAATGAATCATAGGCTTCGAAAAATCTGTCACAGCATATCTCTTTAGAAAGTGTTAGTTGAGGTACCACACAACTTAAAACCACAAAAATCAGTTCTAGAGGATCGTCGGTTTCCCTTCTCTGGTTTCAGGTTTCACTTCTTAGTAAATTGTTTTTAAGTTACTTAAACTATTACGAAAAGCATATTTTGATAACAAACAAGGACAATAAGTTACAAGTTTATTTCTAAAATCATTAAGTGGAGATGTATCTGCACTACTCACGGAAGATTAGTTACATAGTGCTTCGTCCTTGTTTTTACTCAAGGTTACTTACTACCAAGTAACAACACTGTCTTTTAACCCTTAATTTGGCGCATTTAAAAAATATACACCATTAGTCGCATGCCCTATCTACCCCAAACACAATAATAATATGATAAAAAAAGAAATAAATAATATTAACAATTATTTTATAAATATATGTTGTATTACAAGAAGAAAATAAATAAAAAAATTAACATATAAATAAAAATGCTTAAAAAGGAAAAAAATTAAAATCTTGTCGCGACTAATTTGCGAGCCCTGCGAGAAGTTAGGAATCTAGAAGGAGCGCTTGCGCACCTAATTAAGGGTTAATATAGTCAGCAGGGTTTAAAGGATACTAGCTCACTTCTCCCAACTTTGTACGCTAAAAGAATGTCCTTTTTGCATTGATTTTCTAAGGGTTCTTTTCATTTGTAACGCCTAACAACATTGCCGAAAGCTTTTCTAATCAATGTATTATACTATAACAAGGAATTATGAGATTACTGTGATTTGCAAAAAACTTTATACCTTTAAGTCGATGTGTTTAATGTTTCAAATAGCTAATAAGGTCTTAAAAAGACAATTGGTATCAATCCTGATCTGGAAGCTTGAAAATTCAAAAGCAGGTAAAAACGAAACTTTACAACTTCGATTTTTATGACATTTTAGTGACCTTGCAACAAAAATTGAAAGTTTTGTACAGAAGCCAACGCCGACAAACATTATTTTATTATAGTGCTGTCAGCTGATATTGTCAGAATTTAACTTTCATTGTCACTATCTATCTACGCTATCTGTTACAATTGCTGCCTTTTTAAACACAGAAAACATGCCGAAAATTCTTTGAAATACGATTTTATTACCTTTTTTTAATTACACGCTTATTCTTTAAAAACATGCTTTGTCTATCCTTGACAATAGATACGTTAAATTCAAACAAATATCTACTTATTTAAGTTTTGTCTGGTCTTTTACTTACATAAGATTAGAATTATAGTATTTAATAGCAATGTCCTTAATCTAATAATACATTTTGGATAGATTATATCGATTTAGAAAAATTACTTCTTTGTTTTGGGCGATTATTACATTTCTACCATTAGTTATACCTTTGATCTTGCAGTAATCGTAGACATATAAATAAGTTTATGCATATACGTTACACTATCATAGATATAATTTGGTTGGGACTTTTTAGTAGTAGTAAATTTATTAATTTGTTTACAGATTTCAACAGTATTGTCACTTTAAGTCATTTATTATGTACTAAATAACATTTGCTTTAGTGAATAAATAAGATAATAATTCTCTAACTTGAAAATGTCAATATCTTTATATACCGTCAAGTTGTATTAATACCAAATGAATAACTAATAAACGTTTATAATTCCGATAATATGCTAGCTAAACCCGGCCAGGCTTCGTTATGGCTCAGGCTGTTAACCATCCATTCGTGTGGGAACTAAGGAATAAAAATATGAAAACTCCCAAATTTAGGAATGTATTCTTATCTTTCTTATTTTTATAAATGAGATGACTAGTATGAAATCGAAATTATATAGGTAACTTACTTAATTTTACTTACTTCGAATTGAGTTTTTTTAAGCATACTTATGTATTTATAGAGTTCACCATTTATCACAATATATTACTGTACATAGTACATTATATTGTTATACATATTACCAACTCTTAAAAAAAACTGTTAATAAATATTTCTTGGTCGTCATTGGATTTTGCAATTAAGTCATTTTCAATGGTAAACATGCTGAGGTTAATTTAATCCTATGTTCTATGTCATTAACATTGTTATTATTTCAGTGTTTCGCCGCTTAAGAAAAAAGAAATTAACCAACCCTTTTCAGAAATCAGATTTAGTGAATTAAGTGCCCAAATATTTACCCCCATCCCCCTAAGTTAAATTATTATATGTTGTACTATGTTATACTATATTACAACTGTAAATTATAACTTTGTTTTTAAAATAAATATAATCGATTATAGAAAAATAACAATAATCTCAAATACACTTTATTTTTAAAATTTCTGGCTAGTTATATAACTATTCAGGTCTAGTTAAAAATCTGCTGTTGATAGAAAATATTAAATTCACTAAATGTCATTAGATTTTTCTTTGTCACTTAACCATAAAAAAAACTCACCAAGTACATCAAAAACTCATTAGATCTGGCAACAGATTATCAAGTACTTTTTAGTTTTCCGCAGTCAAACAAGTAACCGTCCGTCCGTATGTCACAGTCATTTTATTCTGATACTATAAATACCTACTAAGAGCTAAAATCTGGTACATAGATATTTATAACCGCTATTAAAATAAATATTTTGATTTTCAAAAATAATAATAATTAGGAGTTTATGTTCTATTGCGTGGGAGTACTTAAAAAAGAATTTAAAATCATTGCAGGTTTAGTCCATATTTTTTCATAGTTGCGGCCCGTTCCCTAAAAATTCAAATCTAATGTTGCCATTTTTGATTTTGTTCTACATCTTAGTCCAATAGTTTCCAAAAAAGAAAATAGGAACGAACCTACACTTAGCATGGCCTCCATATTTTTGTTTGGTTTTCTCTGATACATTATTTATTCTATATAAAAAAAAATATTTAGTAAAAGTTTTAAAGATTGACAGAAAATGATCAAGACGCCAATGCTTAGTGTAATTGTTACATTTTTTTTTTTGTTTTTTGCAACTTGGTTGACCATGAGTCAGTTTAGTTTCTTACCAAGGTTTATGAATTTTTGCTTAGCAACAAACAATGATAGGTACCGAATAAATATAATTAAGGTCACAAAATATTGTTTTTATATCACAAATAATAAACGTAAAAGTGTTCTTAGGCTCCGTTTATGTGTGTGTCTTTCCGGTAGACTAGTTATTGTAAAAATTGTTACAAACGCAAACTTAGCTAACCGAATATGTTTACAAAATACTGGGCAAAAGATAATTCATTTTTCTGTTATATAATAAAGCAAACTTACATCACTACATACTTTAGCAATCTAATTTTGTTTATTCTAATTTTAAACCTTTGTTTAAAAAGTATAGTAATAAATCGAACTGTGCACTTGGGGGGTCGTATTTATAGTACAGAATACAGAAAACCTTCTCGTGCGAAAGTGAACAATACGAAAAAAAATAGTTACATTTTCCATTATTCTTATCGTTTAACAAAAAAATATTATGTGTACAAACGAATACACAGCTTATGTAAGTAAGCATACTTACCAATCAGCATACATACGTTTTACTTGAAATTTAGATTATACATTATTCATGTTTAACTCCTTTCTAATTTAGTACATATCTAACGTAACCTCCAGCATTTTATTATCTGAACTCATCAAAAATTGAATAAAATATCTTTTGAGATTTATTGGCACACACTATTGTTATATTTCAATTTAAGAATTTAAATTTATTTTTAATGGTCCTAGCAATATTTTAATACAACCTACATATTAAACCATAAAAGCGCATTTAATAAACCTATTTTTTCTTTAATGAATAAGGAATAAATTAACAAAGACATCGATACATCATTTTGAATTTTCTATGAATTGTTATTTGAACAACACAAATTATTCTTTGCTTAATTTAGAACACAAAAAATCAATGAATTTATTTTTATTGTATTATTGTTTTTTCATAATACTGTTATTATTTCATTACTTACAATTACAATATTTTTTTATCAGATCATGTTTCTGTAGGCATGGTAATAATAACTTCTGTACACATGCGTCCCTAAGCGTCCCTAAAGCGTGTAGCTTTACATTGACCAGTAACTAAGGAAAGGCCACCACTAGTGTGCAACTGGAAATGCATCTGCCGATAACGTGCAATTTGCATAAACAAACTAGTAATAGTGGTGATCATTTGTAAAAATATACGTGCAGCTTTATATGCAACGGAAGCTTTATATTATAATTAATTGTTTAGTGGTCAGTTATAAGTTGGAAAAATTGATTTTGATTAACTATATAAACTATAAACTTTGACACATCACGTATCTAATCAGAAATGATCGTACAAAATTAATTTAAACTTTTTTTAAATTCTAATGATTATTTCATAAGCTGCTTATTTACAGTTTGGAGTTAGCAAGCATAGTTTCTCTTTTTTTTTATTTTAGGTTTTTACTTGATATATTTATTTTTGATGAACAACATTTGTCTTAAGCAAAATATTTTTCGCTTTGCATAGCTTCCTTGAAGACGTAAAGCAATCACCCTAGAGCCACGCTGCATACCATTAAGCACCCTCATTTAAGTCTGGTCAATGACAGCCCTGGTTTAATCAATAACTTCTTTTTTCGTGCCGCGTCCTTGGTTTTTTCCCCGGCGCGACTTTTTCTGCGCGTATTACGTTTAATATGTGTCAATCGGTCCTAAGTTTTTCTTTATGTTCATAACGTCTATCGCACCTCACTTCTTTTTCGGCTATTCTGCAAAAAGCTTAGCAAAAAAGGCAAAAGCTCAGCTAAAAAATTGTCTACTGAACAGTTTCTGGTATCTCCGGTCTTGTAGCCATTTTAATTATTATTTAATACCGAGGGACGAGCACGTGGCGACGCGCCCCATCTCGCTTACCCTCGGAGCACGTATTGCATTGAGTATTCTTCCACTCTTTCACACCAAGCCTACTTACACACATAAAAATCTTGACTAATAAAAAATGTGTACACATTTTTTTCGCTTAACCACCGCTTCGTAGTGTGCGTGCAGCCTCACGCCAAAGAAGCAAGACAGCGTCATACAAGCGAACGGCACAGCTAGCTCCCCTCTCCACTTTTTTAAGCTCCGCTGTTAATGTTGGCGTCCGTAATTTTTTCATTTTTATGTGTTAGTGTACCCCTCACGCGGTGTAGTTCACTTTTTTTCTACTATAGATCTGAAATTCAGTCTCGTTTTTGCCGCGCCGGTCTAAAGGCGGACGAGCAGCGTTTTCTAGTGCATTTTTGTTTGTAGCGCGAGTTGCCGGTGGAAGTCCGAAGCGCACTTTACCTCAATAACATTGAGTGCTGAGACCGGCTTTTTCTATCGGCAACACATGTCGTCTTAAGAAGTCCTCACATTCGCGCTTGTGCAGCCTGATGCATACGCGAAACGCCAAGCGCAAAAGAGACGGAATATCGCATCACGTGTGGATATTATATCCACAACTAAATATCTATAGCACACTAAAATATTGAGCACAAAAAAAATTGTAATTTGGATCCTAGTAACGACGGTCGGCATTCATAATTTTGCCACAGGGTCAAGAGCACGGCTCTTTTTTCGTCGCCGGCTTTTTATTTTTTAAAAGTTTTTTTCGCGCGCACGTGGAGTTTTGAAGAATTTTTAATTTAGAGCCTTGGACTGATGCCTTTTTGGGACGTGTTGTGACATAAGTGTTACAAAAATTATGTGATATATTTTTAATGACATTTAGATAGGAACAAACTGTGATCTATTATGGTGATATAGCTGACGGCGAATTTAATTTTTGGACAGTAACAGGTATGTTTCTTTTTTAATATTTTTTCCGTGGGTGCCCCTTATTTCTGTAGACTGATACCCCCTGGTATGGTTGTAGGAGTGAGAAGTTTTTTACGTAACATTTTTCTAAGCGAGTGTAATGTAAATGCGAGTCGAGTCGATCGCTGTCTGTCAAGAACGACCTTGAATCATAGCCCAGACTATAAATACGGAAATATTTCTGGACAGTGTGCCGTCACGTTATTTCAAATTTCACATAAATTACTTTGATTTGTGTTATGTGTTTTTGCATTTTTTATTCTTGTATGCATAAAGTAGAATTTATAAGATAAGGGGCACCCATTTTAGAATTAAGTATAGAAAATTAAAACCATTATCAAAATGTTGTCTTTCACAAAATATTTAGTAATATGTAAAGCCCAGTTGTTTTTAATTTACTTTACACCCCGTCCAGCAACTGAAATAGAAATTGTAAAAAATAATGTACTAGGTTTGTATAGGTATAAGGAAATAAAAAGATGTATTTATTCAAAATTCACGTTTCCAATAAAAAAATAATCTAAATAATAACCAAAAACATTTAAAAGACGAAAATAAAACTAATATTAAAATAATAAATATAGAGATATATAGAAAATAGATCTAGTATTTTAATATAAAAAGAAATATTATCTCTTAAATCAGTCAAAAATTTTTTGATCTCAAATAAAACTAAATAAGTAATTTAATTGGCTTCAAAGTAACAACCTCTAATAAATTTCCTTCTAAGAAATGAACAAAGTACCTATCAATGGACTAAACCCATGTCAACTTTAACAAAAAGATAATTACTCGTTTTAAGCTAGTGTACTTCCTTGGACCCCACTGACAATGATTACGAATCTCAAAGTCGATCAACTGTGGGTCCATGTACCAACATCGCCAAGTTAACCTAATAATGTCCAACTTTTTAACTCTATGAGAAAAACCTTTCAGTTGCATCTCATAAGGTTTAAAATAACACATGATATGGTTTTGATCAATGCAAACCATTCTTGTCTTACAATAACATCTTTGACAGCCGTGTACGCCTGTGCATGAAGTACATATAAAGTCACAAGTGAAGTCAATTGTGGTATTAATTATTTTATAATACCTAGATAATAGAAACATATCATAGCGAAATCATATTACTTTGACGAGCATTATCGGCTGCTTAATTTTTTTTCAATATCCATTATAAAAGCAGTATAAATAAAATTTTATATTAAAAGGACAATCTTTTGCCGCAGATAACTAAATACACAATAATAATACCATTGTTTACAATTTGGTTGTTTCAGAATGCTATATGTAGAATAAACTGAAAAACTCGACATACACATTTTTATTAAATATTTAATACCTAATAAGTCTAAATAATGAATTTTTTACCAATTATTCTACCACCTATTTCTGAAAGACATTCATAATCCTAAGTAACCCTTACTAAACTTTCCCAATAACACTTGACAATTGCATGTCATAATTATATTAAGTTGACATAAAATTAAAACCAAACAACATAATTGCCTTTATAAGCTCACATGTACTAAGCAGTGTGATTATCGGAGCCTTATTCGAGGCGGCATGTGGGCTCCAGCTAGATCATTGACTCAACCCACACCACAGCTCACTTGTCACCTGCTAGCTTTAAAAAACGGTAACTTTTTGCACTCGTCAAATCTAGCTCAAAATAGACAAACAGGAGCTATAAAAGCGTTAATGCTTTGCCAATAACATTTTGATCCACATTTTAGTCATTAAATTGCAAATTAAGAAATGCATTAAACTAGACTATGGAAAAATTGGACATGACCACTTCAGTCTATTAGAAGTCCTCGTAAAATTAACATAATTTAAATTTGCATTAACCATTTTAAGGCAACATTTTGGATAGTTTCTGGTACATTGTTCCTCTCAAAATAAAACTTCCTTATTTTTGCAGCCGGGCTTCAACAGAAGATCTCAAAAAATTCCATGACATACAAACAAAGCAGATATTAAAATACAGGACATATTTTTATAACGTAGTGCCAAATAAACGTTAGATAATAAATAATTATATTTAGATAGAAATTAAAAAAAATTACAAAGATGATGGAAGGAAGGACAATCGACTATAGACCAGATGGTGGAGGTCTAGATTATCACAATTCTCCTCTAATGGCAGAAATACCAGTAGACAATTATTCTCATCTCCACAGAAGCATAGAACACCTTAGATCCATGGGCGTACCACCTCCTTTAGACCACCACAGGCATTTAGCTGCAAATCTCACAGATTTGAGAAGATACGAACATCCTGACGAAATGCCTGAAATAAAACCGTCCGTACTTAGACTTAGTGAATTCAAAAGCTCTCTCCATGAAATCAGAGTACTCAATACGCACGATCAAGAGAATGACATCCAAAGACAATTGACTCCCCAAGATGACGGACCTAAAGGATACAGCGCTCCATCTACACCTCTGTCAGAAAATGGCGGCCAAAGTATTCAGGAAGAAAAGGTTAGTTGTATTTACAATCATAATAAAGCAAATTAATCAACAATGCTTTTATCCTTCAACACTTCGGAAGTTATCACGTCTGCTTCTTTCAACATGCGTCGTTAGGATTATAATATTCGGCAATTTACGTACATTGTTTTCAATAGATGATTATACAATCACGACGCGAACTCTGTTCCGTGTGTTGTGAACAAACTATTAATCTATGTATAGAACATAGTATTACTTCTATTAATTCTCTGATAAGAACCTATGTATGCTCTTATTAACCCTATTTGTTACGTAGTTTTTTTTCATTAAAAAAATTGGCTTTTATAATGTATATTACAGCATTACATAATCTAATACCTAATGAATTTATTTCTTTTATTTCAAATACATATGAATACTAGATTACGGACGCCGAATTAGTAAATAAAACTTGTGAATAATATATGTTTGAATGCTAACTAAAATTTAATTCACTTCCCTGTATCTATTAAAAAATTTGCCTTCTGATATACATACGAACATCTACGTACTAAAAGTAGAATAGAATAAAGAATAAGTGGTTCATGAGTGTAGTAGACGATTGACATTGTTTGACTTCAATCGTCGTGTCAAGTTAGTTACAATTTTCAGGTGAATTTATTACTTGACTAGCTTTTACTCGAGGCTCCGCACGTGTTTAATTCGGTTATCAGCATAGGATTTCTACAGCATCTCCTTAATTATAGTACGGAAGGTTGTAACAAGTAAGCTGTATCTATTACCTATAGTTCATCGTCGTGAAATTCGGTTATTCCTGCGAGAATGTTTGAATTTTGCCAAAGTAAAAAGTAACCTATATCTTGTGACATAAATTTTTGCTCAATTGGTTTGCTTCGCAGAGACGGTGAGCTTTAACAAACAAAAAAACTTTTGAAAATGTATATTAGTTTGAATTTTCATGACACCAAGTAGATTTCTAATAAGAATACTAGAAAGATAAGAATATTTAATAAGATTATTTTAACTAGGTGCATATGAAACAATACTTTAGGAAAGAAAGTTGACAGAGATTTTCAAGTAATTGTAATTCTATTACCAACAAACGCATGTTCACAGTTGTTAAATTAATGATACCCTATCCTACTAATATTATAAATGTGAAAGTTTTAAGTTTATTTGTTCGTTTTTTACTCAATCAAGCCACAATTGATCATCCAATTAAGATGAAATTTGACACAGTAATAGTTCAAAAGACGGAGAAGGACATAGGTTTCTTCTAATCCTGGACAATTCAAAAGTTTCCACTGAAATAACTATAACCGAATTCTACTTCAACGAACTAGAGCTCCAGCTATACCTTGCTACTTTAGTATAATCAAAGAGTCGCCGTAGTAATCCCACGCTGATAACCAAATTTAGGGCAGGCCGCTGGCTAAAGCTAGTTTCTAAATAAATATGCAAGTCCAAGAGCTCAAGTCAAAATTTACCTAACTTGTTTTATTCTAATTAGATAATGCGGTATATTATTAAAACTCTAGCTTGGTTTCTTTTACTATCTGTATTTTTTAAAATTAGTTATATCCTTATAAAAAAAAAAAATAGAACCGACAAACACATATGACAGTCTACACTAACCCATGATTACTATTGATTTACGCTTAAAATCTATTTTCTTAATCATTAACAAGAAACTGTAATTTTATTTTTCACTTTATGTCTAAACAAAACTAAAGACGATTATTATAATAGTTAATTCGGCAATTGCGCAAATGAAAGCCTTTAAGCCTCGGTAGTCATTAGTCGGTTGATGAGTACGGATGCGCCTTGAACGTGAGCCAAGGTTACTTGGTTGGGCCCGGGTCGCGCAGAGGTTGTATACAACGATACCTATTGTCTGTTTTTTTCGTACAGTAACCAGCATGCGGCGTGTTAATGAATTTTGAATTTGGTTTACTGACGTTTTCCGGGACGATATGATCTGTGCTTTAGTTTTAAGTTTTTCGAACACAATTATGTAAATCACATCAGTGTAAGCTTTATTTAATTCCAGTTCATCGACGTAATAGTATTTTTTTTTTAATTATCTTATTCTTATGCCTGCAGTGTTATGGTTTTTTCTTTACTCTTGCTTATATATATCTATTTTTACTTTTATTGTTATTGTAACCGACTTCAAAAAAAGCAGGAGGTTCTCAATTCTGTTTTGACGTGACAACGTCTTATAAATTGGTTTGCCGGGTGACACTTCAAGAAACTGCGTTACGCTCCGCTCACGTTATGCGCTCACAATGAGAGCGAGTGAGAGGCACGCGCCCGCCTAAGAGCGAGAGAGACAGACATAAAATCATTGTCACGTAAAACTTTCGCCCGTATACCGACTTTACAGGCAACCAGTTTTTTTTTTTTTTTAATGTGTGTTCGGGCATAACTCCGTCAAATATAGACGGATTTGCAAAATTTTTTTTTTCTTCAAAGGATATATTTCTGAGGTGGTCCCATATTAATGTAGTGAATTTGAAACTTAAACTTTTGGTCAAAAAAATAATTGGTGTTAATTTGGAACTGGTGAAACGCCTTTTATGGTGATGATTGTATAAAATTTCGTTCCTAGTATGGATGTTTATAGTGTACGAAAAAAGCAATTCACTAGTTTAAAAACGGACTTCACTTTCATGACACCAACTTCAAACTGTAATTCAGATCAGATTTTTGGAAATAAATAATAATTTTTACCTTTTTAATGCATCTTTTTGAAGCCGGTTGTTTTTTTCATTCAAAAGTTTTTCATGTGTGTTATCAAAAGTTTTTAATTTAATTATTAATTTGTTTTTTCGAATTTTATCGCGCAAAAAAACACCAAGCATCTGAGCGACTGTGAGCTTATTCAAAAGGCCAATAGTTAGAGACCACGTTTCTGTATCGTAATTCATCACTAGCAACGTACATTGGTTGTAGACTTTCCGTCTTTATTCACTACAGTATTTTGGAAGAAAAGATGTTGCTTAGTTTATATTTCAGATAACTTCGTTATCATTTGCCCCAATTATTTATATTAATTTTCATGTTATTTTTGATGTTAATAAACTGCTGTGTTGGTACTTTCAAGTTAAGTGTGGAGCGTATTTCTCTCTACTGCTACTTCTTACTAAAATCAACCGTATCTCACCTAAATCTTATACAGAATAGGTATCCAAAACTTGTAATTGAATTGAAACTGACGATTTTTGCACATTTCTTGTAGCGCCTAAATGTTCAAAAAATATTTCGATAAGCCTGCTCTATGACCCGACAGTATACCGATTCGCTACAAGGTCACAGATTATATCCCCTTGGAATCATATATTATGTAAACATAGCTTGTAAAATGTAAATAAAAGATATAGTTCTGCGATAGGCAAGTATAGCTGGCATTGAAAATATTTGCAATATTCTTCACCGGAACAAATTTAAGATCTATTCGTTTCTTGAATATAGGTATTGATAGTAGGTGCAGGTATTGAACTTTGTTACATGGTAGTTAGTATAATGATATTAATATATTGAATATACCTTATACCAATCTTAACAGGTGTCTGCACCTGAAAAACTCATTAGAATTTCATGCCTTTCGTTAAAAGTTTACTACTACACCAACTAGGTGTAATGTAGGAGTATGTATGTTCAGTCGGATTTTTGCCCATCGGTAGTAGATCAAGCGGTGGGCGGCCGCCTAAGTCTGACGAAGCGGCTGAGACTTCAGCTGTATGACATTACAGTTTTATATCTACAAATCTACATCAATAATGTAGGGCACTAACAACTTTAGTCCTGCGAGACAGGTTCTATCAGCCCATCACCGCAACACCGCCTCTGATACCAGGTATCTGGACTAAAGAAAAACTATAAGGTGTCTTTAGTATTGTGTCCCATAATGCATTAATCACCGCTTTAGAGTAGTGAGTTGTAAACTGAAATACTTCTAGTATTACTATAATATAATATACCCATGTATGCCAGTTCTCGGCATAGCAGTAAGTCAAGATTAAGTAGAGGGAGAGGTGTCCCAGGTGGTTCACAGTTATTGTACATTTTTGCAACTGGACGACATGAAATTATTTCCATAACCCAAATTAAGGACCGTATCTGGACCAGAATACTTTTTGTGCCAAAATTTGACTTTCAAAGTCTACTGACCCTCAAAACTGTCTTGTCTGACTGACAACCTAGTTATTTAAAATTTAAAATCGCAGATCCAATATGGCATTTTTTTTTGTCGATATCAAGACAGACAAAGAACTACAAGTTACTCTTGCGGTAGAAAAGAGACAGGTAGTTGCAGCTTCGTCTCTTTCGAATTTTGAAAGGCTATTGCGAAGTCCATTGGACTGATTACCGAACTCGAAGTGTACGTTGCTGCCGGTCAGTTTATTAACTTTTGACTCGGTCTTCACAAGCCACACGCAGGCGGCTGCCAAACTCACATCATGAAATTCTGTACCATTCCATTGGTTCACGTGGCTCAATTTTAAGAAGGAACCCTAATAACAAACCTATGTAACACTCTCTCAGACACCTGTATAGGTTATGTAATGAGTTTTATTTTAGGAGGTGATGCGCAGATTTGTTCGATATATCTAATGCATTCATTCGATTACCATAGCCGTGGGGTTTGCCTTAAAAAATCTGTCACGTAAACATACATTGTATTTTAGATTACACATCCAATAGGCAATATTTGCCATTCTTACTTATCCATTTTTTTTCTTTGGAGCGTCATAGAAGTACATGCAACTTATAGATAGAAAGGTAATTCAATGAAGTAGGTAACAAAAATTTTTTAATGTTTTTTGATACCCAAAAGGTGCCAAAGGCTGGATATACACCATCATATTGGGGGTCTTGCCCACGGTGTATCTATTGGTACTAACCCAACGCGATATTTAAATTACGCTGTATATTTGGCAACAAATGAATCACAATTTTTTTTAAATAGTATTATTAACATTAAACATTATCAAATTAAATTTCAAATTAAGTATGTAACTAAATTAAGATTGCCATACTATCGTTTGGTCAATTTTTAATTGCCAGTTCCCTGGAAATATCCTAAGTCTAAAATATCCTGCTACGGCGTAATATGTTCAGCAAACAACTTTCTATGCTGAAGCAGGAGATTTTAGATTAATAATTATTTAGATTTTGTTTTTATTTTAAGAATAATTAGTTGTAAAAGAAAGACAAGTCGCGATTAGACAGGAGAATTTTTAGGTTAATCAAAACGAACAGATGGATAAAGTCAGTCAAACTCAATTTTTTTTATTCAAATTATGTTTTTACAAACACTTTTAAATCGTCAAAGTTATTAAACACTATTTTTATTTTTTGAAATCCGGTTGACAATGTGGAAATCTACCGAAAAAATCCGGCATTATAGATATAAGCTATGTCAATATATTTATATATCTGAAAGTAAGAGTTTATTACAATTTGGAATAAATAATCATCAAATGAGAAACGAATACAAATACTCATACAAAAAAAAGAATTGACTCAAATACGTAAATATAAGATTATTTCGATATGGTATACATATATGCAATGCATGTAAGACAATTATTCACCAGATATGTTTTCCAAAATTGTAATTGATATGAAATTTTACATATATAAAAATATTATTTTGGCCTCTTCTAAGCCTCTTTCTTGACATGAATTTTATATATATTGAAAAATCACCATAAATATAAGCAAGTAGACGTCAAAGTCTGCGTCAGCAAAGACTTTGCCAGGTGCACTACTTAAAGTATTCTTACAATCTTGCGGTCCGCCTGATGGTAAGCGGTCACCGCAGCCTATGGACGCTTGCAACCTCTGGGGCATCACTCGTGTGTTGCTGACCCTTCAAAAATCGAATAACTTCTTTTTTATTCATAATCGTAATCGTATTCCTTAGAGCAAACCTCGGCAGCTCATTCCACAACCTAAGCGTTCGCGGGAGGAAGTTTTTCAATTCCCACACTGTACGTGACCATTTAGGTTCCAAGGTGTGAGGACGAATTTCCTGCCAGTGGCGAGCGGTGCGATGGAAGAAAGTAGCCGTGGGCATCATTTAGAACAATTCCTCACAACACATCTCATTGTATATAAGCGGTAGAACACACACAGGAAGGGAAAGTCTCCCCTCAGCCTTAAGGGTTCGATACGGCTTGTGAATTTGGGATCATCAACGATTTTTTTAATGTACGACTAAATAAGCCAATAGGTACTCATTTCTTATTAATAGTTAAATTTTGTAACCAATTAAATCACTATGTATGTAGGTATACATGCATATTAGTATTCTTTAATTAGACAAATTTGGTTGTAACCACCAATTTCATAAATAATACTCAGTTTAAACAGATTAACAGATAGGATCTATCGATTGTAAGAAATCGATCTCGTTTCCCGCGCAAAACGCGCGTGCTTGGCGTCCATCGAGAAACCGAATTCGTTCCAAGGCCACATTCCAACTAAAAACCATTGTCAATGTCGCTATCCAGCCAGTGGTTGACGGATGTGTTATCTTTGACCGTGTTCAGATTTATTACGGCTGTGCAAAATAGAAATCAATTTTAAACTGGTTTAGAATTAAATAGTATTTTATGACAAATTGATTATTATAATCTACCTACTTAGGTAGATTTTGAAACTAGCCAGACTCTGGGTTTAAATGACCTCAGTGATTTAGTCATTCGTATAACTCAGTCACCGATTACTTACCTAACCTTACCTACCTATACAAAATTGGAGATTAGTACCGACTGAAATTTTCAAAAAGAAAGAAGGCCTAGTAGGTTATAGCAAAATAAAACTAGGTATTACTTATTAGTTGAGTACTTGTCAATAATAGAAAACTAAAAAATGTACTTTCGGGTTAATTTTGGGTTATATTATTTAGGTTGGTTTTCATGACATTATGTTGAAAAACTATATTTGGTTCGATATGTGGGTCATTACCCACTGAGCCACAAAACCACTGCAAAAATATTAAAAAATAATGGCTCTTATGAAACCAAGAACGCCAAGATATCTAGTATAAGTAAAATTTGGGGAACTTAGGAGATTATTGGATAATTCATTTTGTATCAAAAAAAAAGTCGTTAGTAGGAATAGTACCTACGTACTAATTATTCTAACAGAAATAATTGTATATATCTAATACTTGTGTAATAAGGTACCTAGATATCTATTCACAATATTATTGTTTGAAATTAATAGATTAAAATAATTTTGAATAACTTTTTAATAGTCATTTCATAGTTTATCATTGCTTTAATACTAATTTATTACAATTTTGCCAAATTACAAAAGACAAGAATTTTATACCTATTGTCATTAATTACGAATATTCATGTAGTTTTTTTTAACTATCCTTTTTTTCTATAATTCCGTAGACAAATGGAAAAAACGGAACCCTTATAACTTCGATATGTTCGTCCATCTATCTATCTGTGTTTCAGTTAAAATTCCGACGTCTTGGAATCGATTCTGATAAAATTCTACTAAAAGATGTCTGATATAAATCGCCGCAAATACAGTTATTGGAATGAAAAAGACATATAAGGTCCCTCTTCATACCTTAAGTGAAGAGTCAGTTTTTTTCGCATACTCCATTTTTGTATCGTTAGATATGTCTTTAAAATGCATTTTTTTTTAAAGTAGTGTATTTTTTAAACTTTGCGAGATTATAAGATTTTCAAGTCAAAACAATTGTGTCTAACTCATTTATCTCTCACCAAACATTAGTCCCTTTGTCGTCAGACAGTGGCATGTAAAATACAAATGACTTCTTTAAATTTACTCAAGTTACTTAACAAGTTACTAAACAGCTGATTCTTTTTTAAATTATTTAACACAATTGAATTGCGTTTCGACATGAATAGTTGTCAATTTTAATGTTTCCAACTTCAGTTAAAATAAGAAGAATCGCCATTATTTGTTCTTATTTTCGTCTTCGCAACGCAACCCTCCCACGCTTAAGCAAGCGCCGCATATAGATAGACATTATAAGGCACAAAACTCATGCGGCCGTAGGAAAAAAAAAACATTAATTTCAAAAGTATTTTCACTTTTAGCAGATCTGACTCAATCAAATTCAAAAGTTTTAATGTATTTTTAAAATTAAAAAAACGTTATTGTTTGTATTACCTTTTTGAATTATATTAAATATGTTGGTACAGTTACTTATTTCTAGTGCATGTGGATAAAGGTACTTAATCTGTTGAAAGAAATGCATTCTAAAATGTATCAATATCTATCTATAGAAGTCCAATTAATATAGTACAAAAAATAACGTAGGTACCTAATATTATAAAAATATAATAAATACACAAATTCGAAACAATCCTTATTTACTAAATTTAGAGACGACTGAACACGTTTTGATCCACGTTGATTCTTAGAACGTATTCTTAAAATTACATGTCACTTGTACTTAATAATTTAAATCATTTGCACCGTCTCACGCTTATACTAAGGTTCATAATAATATGGTGTATGAGTTAAACAGGCGCATTTATAAATTTGTTTGTCTATAATTTTGATTGACACCAACCATTACGAGTGAGTTAGGAATTGCGTCATCTTGTAACTACACATGTGGTTTGGTTTCTTTTGTACCTCCGATACGAAGCATATTAATTATTCCCTGTCAAATTATTTGCTCTTAACTCAAGTGGTAAAAATTAAAAATTCTATCTTTAATATGTTGAGATATTAAGTTTTCTATATTACGTACCTTAATGATATATATATGTATATATATATATATATCAATAGGCTTCTAGAATGTAATCAACATTCATAGTATATTGATTGACACTGGCAAGGTATATCAATAGTGTATTGTTAGTAACAAAACAATATAATTAAATTATTATTAGTAAATTTCCCTTTATACGTCCACACTCATCGAAGGCCACTTGGGCCATAGTCCATCATGCGCGCCCAATACGGACTATGAACTTCGCATACTTACGCCTATTTTTTGATGTATACAGGTTTTCTAACGATGTTTTTCTTCACCGAAAAGCCAGTGGTGTAAGATATCAATGTACTTGTGAAATAAAAAAAAAAGACTTATTGGTATACGCTGGTCTCATACCTCCGGCTCTCAGGACCCTAGGTAAAATTAAAACCCCTAGCTGGGCCTAACGCTGACCTTGAAACCCCTAAACCTTCACCGACCGAATTCATTGTTCACTAATAATTACAAATTTATTTCCTTAGCTATGAATAAAGCAACAGTGTTATAATACGAAGTATATTATGTAAACGGATTATAATTAGTTAAATAGGAAATAAGTAAGTAAAATAACTACAGAATCGCAGCCTCTAACGAAATTACTGTAATCGTAGCCATTCGTAGCGGAGGTGGTCACGCGATTCGACCATCTTTATCTCGCGTATGATATAATTTGACGGTTCTGCCTACGGCTATCACTGACATTCCTTCGTACCAGCGAGCTGTAGCTTACAATTCAAATTCATGGCCGAAACCAGTATAAGGAAATAAAAAAATAATGAACTGACTTCATTGAACTAGGTACCTTTTTTACGTACATGTATTAGGTTAGTGTAATTTAAATTTGATTCTGAAAGGTAGTTTTCCATCTCCTTTGATTTGTTCTAAAAACAGTAATTTCTTAATTTTTTAATATTACTGGCAACTGGCAACACTGGTAAAAGTTACTTATAACTGTCACGCAAATAAAAAGAGATATAAGAATTTTGAAAATGTTTAAGATTATTTTTATATAATAATCTTTAAAATATAAAACAGTAAAATGACTGAAGGGTGATATATCAACTCGCAGACCATTTTACTACTGGGTACTTGAAATTTTGCAGAGATTTCTGTTAAGGCGAGCACGGATTTTGTAAAATTAATCAAGTAAGTTGTAAGTTTGTATGGAAATCTGTCATTTTCGACTTCGCATTGGCATTTTGAAGTTAAAATGTTACCAACAAAAATAAATTTATGTTATCTAATAAAATAAAATGAATTTAATTGAATTGGTATTTGGCCTTTTGATTCAAAATAAAGATTAACATTTTTCACCGTTTTGGAAAAAATCATCTATATGAGAATTTTAAAATATTTGGTAGTAAAACCATAAATCACGCGGATAAAGTCGCGATAATAAGCTAGTGTTTATACATACATACCTTTCAAACATTAGTCTAGTAATGTTAATATTTGATATTTCAATAATATCATCTTTTAATCATTATTATTAGTAATTAAGTATTAGCAATGGCGGAGTAAGGCTCAAATCACAAGAAAGCAAAATGGGTATTATCAGGAACCGTAATCATCCAGAGTGGAATTATTTTAATGAACTAAAACAACTATGAAACAAAAAATATTTTATAATATACTGTCTTTATGAATTTAATTCTACAATAACTTTAACGAATAATATCTAGAATAACGATTGCAAATAGAAATTACAGAAACAGAATTTTTCTGATATTTTTTTCATAAATTATATGTGTCTGCGTAGTTACCGAAGTTTAGGGTAATTGGAAACTTTACTATAGCAGCTTTGTATACAATCCAGGGAAATCATCGAATGCTGTGCAGAATCATCCCAAAGATGCGAGCAGTATTCGACAAGTGCTGCGGGGGAGTAAGGCACGATTCACACCAAGCGGACGAATCGCGGCGTCCAATCAGTACGATTTTTTTTTAGTTTTCTATGCTCCTATGCATACCTAATCAGTAGGTATTCCCAGGTTTTTATAGGTAGTTTTTTTATAACTCTTCTGATATTATAAATCATTTTGCGTTGTGATATTGAATGTATGATGTACTCTCAAAACATCGCCAAACTTGTTGCCAAGGAGATGCATGTCTGAGTCTTATTATTTGTGGTAGTGAGGGTTTACTTGCACTCTAATCAGACATACGGGTGGTGGACAGAATTGGATGAAATTTGGCCACGAGAAACTTAAAAAAAAATTCAAATAACAAATTCTGTTTCTGTAATTCTGTTTCATCCTATTCGGCTACAAGAACTTGCGAATTTTCCTATGTTATCAATTTTGTTCCGTTCCAGCAGTTATTTACTGAAATCACGATTTTTTTGATAACGGTTTTAATGTGTATTAATATTAGAATCTGATTTTTCAGTTTCTATTATTACTTAACCTAACATTGTTAACAAAATTCAAATTAAGTTTATTGGATAAAATTAAGTTAATGGTCATCACATTACTACCAGCCACCAAAAAAAAAAAAAACTTTTGAAACATAATTTAAACCTTTGCTTATTCCATTGCAGAAACCAAATACCAAAAAATTTAAACAGTTTTTAGTAGATAACGTTAATAGATTTTTAAACGGGGTATTTAAAATTAAAATATACTGAACCATTCGTTTTGTAAACATATTCCTTAATTTTCGAATTCGTCATCACTTAGTAAATTTAGTATACATGATTTAATTTGGTTGGTGTTATATGTTGCTATCAAAACCTTTTTTTTTGTTATTGTTATAGAAATATGAGTATACAAAAAAAGATTCAATTAAATTACAGATTAATACATTGACGCAAAACTAAGGATATTTTTTCAATTTAAAAATAATCTTTAATTTTCGAATTCGTCGTCAATAAGTATACACATTACTTAATTTGGTTGTTGTTATAATATATTTCTATGAAAGCAATATTTCTTTTAGTTATTGTTATAGAAAAATATACGATAAACGATTCATTTAAATCGTGATTTTAAACAAAATTATTTAATAATTTTACTGTTGCTACAAGATATTTGCGAATTTTCTTAGCTAGCGAATGCATCTTTTGTACTTCTATGTCACCTTGTTCAACAACGAAGTTTGCGAAATTTGTATAATTTCTTTTCAGCCTGAAGCTTGCGATTTGTTTAATCTCCTGTTCATCCGATTCATCTACAAGTGTCTTGCGAATGTAATTGTGAATTCATATGTTTGATTCTGTTTCAGCCCTTTCAACTACTTCTCGAAAAATATGCATATTAAATTATTAATTCTGTTTCTTCACTTCCTTAATCGGATGAAATCCTGTGAAAGTTAAAAACCTTTTTTGAATATGAAGTCACTAGACAACCTGAAGAAATATGTCCGTTGAACTAGATAAATCCGGTTTACTATCCACAACCACAAAAAATAGTTATCCAATGAAACCCTAACTGGTCCAAAGAAAAGGAATGCATACTATAAATTGCCGCTAATCTTTGCAATCTGAAGTGGTATTTATAAAAAAATTAAACATGATCATCAAAATACTGCCTGAATTACAAAAATATGTCTTAATTAGTAAGCAATTTATCTAGTCACTGAAGATAAGAAAAGGAGATTCTGGAGAAGCAAAGTATTTGTCGAGATACCATAATTGATTTGTACATATACAAATCAATTTATATGAACAATATAAAAAAGGATTTGACTTATCATATTCATTCGCTACCATTCATGACGTCTTAAAAGTGGAATATAAATATCTTTTTAAATCAATGGCAGTGGTCTAAAAACAATGAAAATTGAACAGAAAGAAAGTGTTGAAAATTGTGGTTTTTGAGTGGGACCAAAAACGTTATTTTTAATTTCAAATAACAGCAGTAATTTTTTAAGTGTACTTAATCATAAACCAGGATCATGCCTCTATCCGGCAAGGCCTCTTAAGCCCGTGGGCGATGCGCGATGGCCCACTTTTGCTCTTGCCTTACTCCGCCTTTGGTAATAATTTATGATTTGATGAAGAACTCAGTAAAACTAAATTATTAACATTATTAAATTCATAATGTTATTAGTACTTTTGTTTAAAAATATTAAAAAGTATCCAGTAACAAAATAAAGAGTTACACGCAAATAACATAATGCTACTAGAAAAACAATAGTGCCGACCAATATCTAAAACGTGTTAGTAAGTGTATTCTCTATACTAAACTAACAGTCCGTCGCGACTTCATAATATTACTCTAAACTTATCAGAACAAAACATAACCTATAACCTACCATTTAAAAAAATATTATAGCTTTCTAAGTAAGACTTTTTCAAATGGATCCAGTTAACCATCTCCTTTTAACTAATTTGATATCCGCGCTCTCTCTTTATAATATCAGTATAAAAAAAAATCGGCCAAGCGCGAGTCGGACTCGCGCACGAAGGGTTCCGTACCGTATTATCTATAAAACTTAAATGTTTTTTTTTTTATATTTGAGTTGATTGAATGAGAGGTAAATTGCAGTTTACGATTTATGACTTATTAAAAAAAAACTACTTACTAGATCTCGTTTAATCATATATTTTTTTAGTTTTATCATTCTCTTATGTTAGAAGTTACAGGGGGACACACATTTTACGAATTTGAAAGTATTCGCACAAAATATTCAGTTTAGAAAAAAACGATATTAGAAACCTCAATATCATTTTTGAAGACCTATCCATAGATACCCAAGATCATACGACTTTAATAAAAATAAGTATGGAGAACCCCAAAAATATTTTTTTTTTTTTCTATTTTTGTATGAAAATCTGAATGCGGTTCACAGAATATTTCAACACCATAGTTCTTATAATTTCGGAAAAACTGTGGCTGTGACATACGGACGGAGAGACAGATAGACATGACGAATCTATAAGAGTTCCTTTTTTTGCCATTTGGCTACGGAACCCTAAAAAATGGTATTGCATTGCTATAATAGTTAGGTATTTGTCTGTGTAGTGTCTACCCACTTGCCTTACGTACAACGAAGTCACTTCAACGTTGAATTTTTTAAATTTGTAATTTATGTTTAATATATAAATTATATGAATATTAGGTGAAAAAGTAATATTGACATGTTTCACTTCTTTTTGAAAATTATCCCCTACACAAAATAGGAAATGAAAAATTGTGTCAGAAGACCTATATTTCCGATATTTAAATGTCCACGCGGCGTGTAGTAAAATTGATACTGGCCATAATTAATGTACAAAGAAAAACGGGATAGTAAAGAATATTATTATGACGGGTATTCTAATAAGAGGAATAAAAACCAAAACAATTATCTTTATATGTTTGTACGCGCATCACACAAAAACTACTACACTAAATAGGATGCGGTTTTCACAATTGTATTGCTAGTTAGACTAACTTAATTTCTGGTGTCTATTTCATCTTAATACGTTGCTTAGAAAATGAGTTATTTCTAGTTAACTTCTTTACAATCATGACTTAAGAGAACAATGTAGGTATTTTCTTCCGGAGAGTGACGCGAGCCTACGCTACTAAATAGTCAAGTCGCTGTTTATCCCCATCTTTGTCGGATGCGTTTGAGTTGCATATTCTGCTCTCGCTCAGTGTCAGACGATGACGTAGTGGCTTGTCAGTCACGTGACCCTTTTTTCTCGAAAGAGATTAAAAGACGCTGTATTTTATTTATTTATACCGTATTTACAATAAACAAGGAGTTGCCGTAGGAATCCCACGGCGATAACTGATTTCAATGCGGGTGAAGTCACAGGCAAAGATAGTCGGTATATATAGGTAGTCATTAATATTCTGCAACATTTATAGTCTGGAAACATTGTAGGAAAGTATATTCTTTAGAAGACTTAAAATAATATCATTTCATAAGTAAAGAATGTCTATTTTCAATAATTTTTGTGAAATAATATAATTAACATTTTCTTTAATTCGCTTAGTATTCTGAAACAACGCAAGTTTTCATATTTATATTTTTATTTAGTTCTTCATATTGAGGGTCAGTGTCTCAGAGATGATATGATAAGGTTTTAACTCTTGACTTTTTTCGTATTTTTTCTTGTTTCTCAAGAAAAATAACTGACATAATTTGTAAATCTCATGATTTAAAAGAATATTGCTTGCCCCGCACTTTTTTTGGAATACCATAGAATTAAAAATCTAATTCTGCGACACGGCAATTGAATTATGAATTCATAACTAAGAAACATGTCCAGCCAGATACTGATCACTTGCTACGAGGACCGAATTCCTGTTCAACCGAAATGTCACATGTTATATTAAGTTACGTTGCGGTTTGGGGCCCCTCGCATTGTTTCAATGTACTTAGCCGTATTTAAGCATTGTCTAAGGACTTAAGTAAACATGAAACGATGTCCTAATTGGAATGAATAGAGAATTTCTTACGAATAAGAAATATGTTCTTATCCGCTTGTGTCCAAGAATTTAGTGTCTTCTTGACTAATTTTATTTTACTTGTACGTAATAGTAAATTAATTTAGAAATTTGTTAGTTGCCTGTGGAGCCAGCCGCGATGGGTGTCGGTAAGGGTTCAAGCAAAACTTTGGATTTTTCCTAAAATTTTCTTACATTTGCCTCCAATCTATGGAATGAGTGATAATAAAATGAAATGTATAAATAAATGGAATATTAAAACATATATTAAACATACACAAATATTAAAAACTAGCTGATTCCCGCGGTAATGTCTGCGCAATTTTAGTTTTCCCATCAAATTATACTTATTTATATTATATATATTCAGTGAGAAGCGTATTTTTTATTGCAAAAACACGATAATAAAAGCTTAACTACTCGTACTCGTCAGAACATTACATACTAAAATTACTCACGACAAATTAAAATTAATTAAAAATATCTTTTAATCATATTTAATTAATTTCTAAATTAACCTTAACATACAGATAAAGTCATCACAGACTTTTGACAGGTCTTTTTGAGTTCTATTGCTTTTCTATGGAAAGCGATTAAATATCATCTCTTTTTTTCTTCGACTTTAGTTGTAAAAGAAATTATTACCACGAATACACGTTCTATTTTAACGATATGTCCGCCTTGAAAGTCCATTCTAAATATTGGTGAAGGAATCTTTAAATTAGTTTTACAATTTCAAGAAAATACATCCAAACATACAAACTTTACCTCTTTTTGTAATATAAGTTTACATAGAAAATCACTTGTAGCCCATGTGCTGATTTTCATCTAAAGTTTTGTTTCTCAATATAAACGTCTCAATCTATTCGGCGTTGAGTCAGTAAATCACAGATAATAGCGCACAAAAAATTTACATTTGTATTGATGATGTGATTTTGCAGTTTGTTCCGACTGAGATAGTCCTTGAAATCTGACTGATACAGTCGAGTATAATAATAATTTATTTATTATATCTAATACTGACTGACTGATATTTAACTTTCTTACATTACGTATATATGACTTACTACTACTACACACCTAGTTTAACATATGTATATATGACTTACTACTACTACACACCTAGTTTAACATATGTATATATGACTTAATACTACTACACACCGAGTTTATCATATGTATATATGACTTACTACTACTACACACATATTATTACTCGTATGTATATAATTATTTTTGGTTTTAATAAAAGCTTCTGATTAACCGAGGATGAACTATACTATACTATAACGTCACGGTTTATATTTTCCGAAACACACCCACATCATAAAGTGGAGGACAGCTGCTTTTAACCAACCGCTTTGGTAGTTCGTGACAAGTGGTAAGCCCTAAGGTGGCTGGCTTTATAAATGTATATCCTATAAGTCATAAAATACCAGCTTTATCTAATAAGTGGCAAAATGAACGGCCAGGGACAAAATAATTTACCCTTATGTTAATTAGAGAAACTAAAAGAATTTGATTAATGTAAGTCAGAATTTAACATAAAAACACCCTTAAAAGAATAAAACACAAATTAATCGGCTTTCCTATTCCTAAAATAAAATGATGAATGACTAAATAACCATTCTGCAAACGTATTATATAGGTACTTGCATCTTGAATAAGTTGTACTTTTTACCTACTAATCCATTTTCTCTCTCTCCGAGTGACAGCTGTCAAATGAGCTTGTGAGAATATTAAAGATAAGATAAAATTCAGAAACACCAACACCGGTTTGTGCGAAAACACTGGTAGGTATACGGAACTGAATTTATAATTCAAATATTTTAATTCAATCTGCAAAAGTATTTAAAGAGGAAACAGTTTTCAGTTTTTTTTTAAGAAATACAGGCAAAAGAAAAACATAACAAACCATTACTCGTCCGAAAAAAATATATCAGTCACACCCACAACTTTGAATTGCGATCATGGAAGCCAGATCATCGCATCGCATGGCAGACGTATGGGCTGACGTCAGCGCTGCGCCGCCGGCGTATTTAGCGTGACCTTGACGGCACTCAATGCCAAGCAGAATTAGGAACCGCGCGCCCATCCGCGTCGCGCAGGTGATGCCGTGTCCACACTATTCTTACGTCAATTCTGTGTTTTATTATTAAAGATATTATGCAAGGGATTCGCTTGTTTGACATGTAATATTACTAGGGTTGCCATAATTATTATAAACTAATACGGGACGTTTAAAGAGATTAGCAATAAGTTTTTAAAAAAGTATATTATTAAAGTATATATGTATATATAATTTTTGATTAAATTTACGATTTGTGACAGTCGTTTTGCTGCAGACGCGTATTTGAACGAAATCGGGACAAAATAGCAATACGGGACAAGGTTCTCAAATTTGGACAATCCCGTATACATATTTTATGGCAACCCTAAATATTACAAAATAATGTTGTGAGCACAACGCATTTATCCTCTGTTTAATGATACAATTCTAATATTTTTAATTAGGTTTTTAAAATGTGACAAATATACATAACATACATAGAATAGAAGGAGAGACTTAGAGCAATGTTGTCTGATTGTGGTTTGTTATTTTTAATCGTTTAGTGGACTATTTAAGCTCGTTTTATTTTCTTTTAAATCGTGCAACTTCGTCATTTTCAGACAATTTGTACTAGGTAGGTGTTTTGTTTTGTCGGGATGACAGTTCATAGATATGCTTAGTCAAATTATTAAGAGGCTAAATTATAGGCCAGAAAGCTAATTTCTGTAAATCTAAATGAACTAAAAATCATTACATAATGTCATATACACATATAAACTTTTAATTTTTGTATAGAATTTAACGTATTTGTCGGTTTGTACTCACATTTTTTTACTTTTTGCTTTAACTTATAGTCAATGGACTTGCTCGTTATCTACCAATTCTAATTCTAAATAAATCTTATTATTTAATTGATTTTCAAAACATCCAAATGCAAAATTCGCTTTAAAAATTTGCACAAGTGATGAAACAATGGTCACTTACAGTTTTTTTTTTTTTTTAGCCTTAAATACAATAAACAAAAAAACAATCAGTAAGGTAATGCACTAGCTAAAAACAAGTTTTATAACGGCTTATTTCTACCTTACATCGTAGCCTTAAAAGGGAATTAAAAGGGGGTGTAATACTTAATATGGGACGGAAAACGTTATCACACAATATCAACCAAGTAGTCGATATTCACGTTGACATTTGGAATAGGTACAGGTTTTACTTTCCACAGAATGGTATATATATATATATATATATATAGCAGCTATCTGGTTAAATTAGCCAGTAAATTGGATGCCTAGGCAGATTGAAGTATGAAAAAGAAAGGAACAGAAATCGCACTGTATGAATCATGTATGTTGTTAGGTTCAGTTCCTCTTGTAATACCGCACCTAGATGCGGAGCGAGAAAAGCGAAAGGAGCGTTCCAGTCAAGTATCATATAATAATCTGTTCAGTTATACAATTATTTCTTTTCCATACTTAACAATCTGCCTAGGCGCCCAATTAACTGGCTAATTTAACCAGACGACTGCGACATATATACGATATAGAAATCCTCAAGACACGTTTTATTTAAAAATGAATCAAGCAAACAAAAATTTAACATATAACATTAACTCTTTAAATATCTTAAAAGTCAATATTATTACACTTCAACATGTACAAAGTCAGTTTAGCCAGTCATCGAATTTTAAACTAAAATATTTAAGTAAATGCCCCTGGCATTTCCCGCTAGTAATAAGTGGCCCCACGATTTAGCCCCAAAACAATTAATAATTTCGGGCCGAAAACTAGCAAGAGCAGGCCACATTTTAAGTGGCAGTGTAAGAGAAACCACTAGTCATCACTCAAAGGGTAAAATTGCCTTTCTGAAACTATTTTAGGCCTTAAAATTTGCATGATGAAATAATTTAAAATTTTAGAGGCTTGATTGTACATTATTGTTATTTTTGGTTCTTGCATAAATATAATATTCGCCACTTTAAATGATATATACTAAGCGAAGACGAAGAAAGATTATTTACGAAAGAACACTTATTTTCCAAAATTACTGTCGGCAGGCCTTTGACTGTCGAAGCCCTGCCATTTTACATGTTCTTCGACGTTAAATACTATTTTATAAAACCAAAGAATATATAAGTGTTTCCGGTTAGATTGTAATACAATTAGGGTATAATATTTTAAGTATACAAAAAAAAACGTCTCTGTCTCAACGTCCCAATGTTGATTTAATACAATCGGGTTCTAAAGAAAATGGCCGCCATACAGTTTGCGTCGAGGCTATACTTGCCCCGATTATTTTTTGGCTGCGTCACAACGACATGTGACTCAATTTTTACGAGATCAAAGATTAGAAAAACACGAATAAAAAATAATCGCAAAAAGTAGTTCGATAAGATGTCATTAATCGGCCTAAAAACTGTTTAATATTTTTTGTTTAATTTATGACGCAACAGACACGTGGCGTGGACAAAAATATCTGAGATGTCAACAAACCCTTTATAGTTTTTGCTACTTCTCGTTGCTTGCTAAACTAATTGGTCAATAAAAATGTAGACCAAAATTAGTTAGATGTCACGTATAATAGTTTATAAAAGCTTGCATTAATTAAGCATAGCTTAGCTATGGTTTACTTATTACCACTTGGTATTACATCGACTAATAAATTTGAACTATTTGAAAGTACTGGACGAATCTGAGAAAAATTTACTGCTATATATTTGCATTATTGAAGTTGTTTTTAACTTTTCTGATGTGAAGTTGCTATTAATAGAAATTGCTGGCTTTAGTTTTAGAAGACATGGATATTTATTTGCGACCATTTTAAGAGTGAAATCTGTGTGTGTGTTTACGTGATATTTTTTCTGGGGTTATAGACCGATTCGATTCATCAACATCACACAATCGATTACATTTTACCCGGAATCGAACGGATAAGCTTTTCAGAAAATATATATAGAAATATAGATTCGTTTTTATAAATAAAATCATTTTATTTTTAATTTTAAAAAAATATTTATTTTTTGTAGGTTTTCTGCACTATAAAAAATCTTATTTACTTTTTTAAATTTAAACATAAAAATTCGACCTCTAGAATTAAAGTTAAATCATATTATAACTATGTAGGTATATATATACATTAACTAAGGGTCCGGTATCACCAACGGATAAATTATCGACCTTGGACCCGCAATTAGCATAGATAAGACAACCCTTAGACACGCCGCTCTAGCTAAGACGTACCTTATCGCTAGGAAATCCGTTAAATTTATTATAACCATATTTTGCTGGTACCTGTCTAGCGTGAAGCTTGTTCAAAATTATGTACTTATACATTTTAACTATTTTATTTGGATAGTACCTGACTTGACTGCTACAAATCGCTACGAATGCTCACGTCCATTCAAATACAGTAGATTAATTTATATTATTGCAATAAGTTATGGTTTCGTATAAAGAGAATTATTACTTATATCTAAAAAATTGTAAACCGAGTTTTGTATCTGACTACCTACAATTTAAATAATCATCAGAAGTAGTAGTATATAGTACTTTGATGGATGAGTTTTGTTCACGACTACCTACATATTTCAAACATTCATCTGTAGTAGTAGTACCTATCTAGTACTTTAATGGACCAGCTTAGTACGACTGCCTTACAATTCAAACATTCATCAGTAGTAGTAGTAGTACTTACTACTTTAATGGACCAGCTTAGTACGACTGCCTTACAATTCAAACATTCATCAGTAGTAGTAGTAGTACTTACTACTTTCATGGACCAGCTTAGTATACGACTACCTACAATTTTATTTTTATCAACAATAATCTTAAGCTAACCCTTCTTTTATAAATATGGTGGCCGTAAAAATAATAATACACTTCATTTCATTTTTGAAAATGTTGGATGTTCTTATCTCTTCATATTGTAGATTAGGATATTCTTCTATCTACTATCTTCAATTCCGACGAAGGTTCGAAAGGTAAAGGCAATAAAGACTGCTTTCTTTAGGACAAAGGTAATTGTAACTTGTAGTTACCGTCCCTGCGCCAAACAAAACAACTTTAGACCAAACTTATCCTTATCGCGACATAAAATATTTAAAAACAAATAACGCACTCAGTCTTACTAATATTTTAATGTCATTGATACGAACAGGCAAAAAATAAATGAAAAGCACATTTTGCTGATGATAGGAATGTAGCTTATTTTTTCCACTGCTGAATATAATAATAATAATAATCAATATTTTTTAAGTTACACACAGAGCCGCCGTCTTTTCCTAAACTCAGCGAAGTTTGTGCTATGGACACCAGACAACGGATACAAAAACACATTATACTACTTTTTTGTAAATACATACATATTATTCATACAAAACACCCAATCTCAATAAAAACACAAATATTAAATATTTGCCTTGTGCAGTATTTGAACCCACGCGTCTCGATTCAGCAGTAGGCTCATTACCCACTGTGCCGCGGAGTTTCCTTACGACGCGCCATTTCTTACGGTCCTTTAACTTCCGCATTTAGTTGCTCTGGCTACTCTCTTAAGATCATCTAGTTAAAGCAATAGCCCCGCGAAATTACCTTTGTGATTAATCTTTCGCCACGGACCTTATTTCTCTTTGTTACTTTCTTTAAAACTCTGTAAAATTTTGATTTTACGGTATGAGTTGTTGTTTTAATAATTTTAATGTTTCCTTTTTAACAGTTTGGGTTGAATTTTCAAAAATTTATGTTTTCTAACTTTCCAATAAACCAAACAATTTCTCATTACCTACTAATTTCTGTTGAAAGAAATAAAATAATAAATTGACTGAGCTTCATGTTTTCCGTGCCATTTGCTTCTGTTGAGGCATATTCATATAAAGCATATTCATATAAAGCATATTCATATAAAGCATATTCATATAAAGTATATTCATATAAAGTATATTCCCAAAATTACTACCATACTTTTTAAAAAATATTTTTTACTAAAATAAACGTCATGTAACGGTGATGAGTCCAGCGATATCCTCATTTATTTGCCCGCTGACATGGCCCTAGAATGTTTTGTAGGTCTCGCCAGCCTTCATTCGTCCCCACTGTTGGAGCACGGCCTACCCTCATAAGCGAGGGTGATTTGAGCCATAGTCTACACGCGGGCCCAGTGCGGTTTGTGGACTTCACATACGTCTTTTTTTTTCTTGACGTATGCAGTTTTCCTCACGATGTTTTCCTTCACCGAAAAGCCAGTGGTGTGAATAAATAACTCAGTGTACATGAGAAATTAAGAAAAGACTCATTGGTGCACGCCGACCCGGGGTTCGAACCTACGCCACTTAGGACGTGAAGTGAAATGTAAACCCCTCGACCGCCACCGACTTATTTTGTAGGTACTTAATTCAAAAGTAAAAAAAAATGTTGACCAGATACTATTTTTTTAAATTAGTTTTATTTATTATATTTTTTTCTTTTTAACACTCGGCTGCGCCTCGACACACAAACTGTCACTTGTGCCAAAAAGTAGTGATATTCGCAACAATTGCATAAATGGTTAATATAAAATTCATATTGTTATACTATGTTCGTCAGTTTGAAGTTAATCCAAAGTGTACAAAAACATACAAACCAAATATCAAAACTATAAACTTTCGCAAATAGCATATTTATCCGTTAAATGCCATTGAATTATTAAAAAACCAGTTTTTGTTGAATTTATATCTTTACTTGACTGAATGGAAACTCAGATTATGTATTAATTCACCGGTATTTTATGGATAAATTTAAATATACTTTTTGTGACCATAGTAAATGGCGAAATATGATATTAATGCGTTTTGTTTGAGGATTGAAATGTCTATAGTTAAAGATATGTAGTGTAATGCAGATTGTTTGAAAATATTTACGTCGCATTCATCTCAAGATAATATATTGTCGATTGTTGCGAAGCGAACCTCAAAGACAATGTGTGTGTGCTCTCCCATGTAATTGTTCATCCGGTAAATGATGTGCAAAACTTAAAACGCGGAGGTCCTATTGACCATATGACCTATAAAAGTTGTTGAAAAAATTAACCAGTAAACTTTTAACACCTGGTCGGAAACCTTAAAACGATTCAATAACACCAAATGGTACACTTACTAAACTTCTTAGCATAAAAGTAAAAGGTAATCTCTATTTCACCGTAGGTACTTTAGTATTTATATGTTGATGCCTAAATAGGAGTAGGTAATCTAGGTATAGTCATGCGGTCTAGTAAGCATTTAATAAAAGTGACAACTATTTTTTTTGAGAAACTGGGCGTAATGCCTTTTACCGTTTTCAAATTTCTTTACAATTTTAAACGAACGTACAGGATTACATTTTTTATAAATTTAGTGAGGTTTTTGACAAATTCAATACACTTTCGCTTAGAGACTATGCAGAACCCTAAAACAAAGTAAATTTAAGGATTTTTGAATAATATTTGTGCAGTACTCCTATTTGTCGGCTTGATTAATTTATGTACCCATGCTAAATTGCAGCTTTTGCTTAAGCCGCGGAAAGACTGACAGCCATACGGACGACAATGGCAAAACTATAGGGGTTCATTGTTGACTACGGAACCCTAAAAATTAAAATGCACAAGAAAAAATTAGCTATCGCTTTGCTCAGGATTATAATTAACACTTCGTAATAAAACAATGTATAATAATCTTTTTAAGGGTTTTAATTATAAAAGAACAAATCCAAAGCAACTAAAGAAAAAATTATAGTGGAACATAAGATTGGTTTAAAGAAAAACAATTGCTGTTAAAAAAAATGTTTGTGTTTAAGCATTTCCGAGACTCCTCAAAAATTATAATGACAAATATCAGTCTCTTACATCGAAACATATATTTTTAATTGAAATAAACTAAATTTTAACGCGTTGAAATCTTTTGTTTGGAAAAGTGGTTAATATCTTTTATAACTCTACCGATCTCGTATAGCTAGACTAGAAGAAAAGCTTTACAAACAGCAGTAGCAAGATAATAATACCATTATATAATCAAGTCATCATAAACTAGATAAATCAAATAGTTTGTACCATATTTATACCTACATTTGTTTCGACATAATCCAATAAGTTAAAAAATTCGGCAATTATTTCGGAACCGTTACAAAATGGGGACTGAATAATACTTCTTCTATATTCCATTTGCTATGATTTTGAAATTCGTTCGACGTGTGCCAATCTCTTAAGCAGGCAGATATTAGCCAAATAGATTCAAGAATTTCAATTTACAATCGTACTTATAAAACGAATTTCAAATACGAGGCATGAAATTACTTTTGTTAAAACATCATTAGTTTTAGAATTGTAAGAAGAACGGTTTTTAAAATTAATATAGCAACGAATATATTCTAACGTTGCGCATTTATAAATAGAACAATGTGTACAAAAACTCAAAATAGAAAACAGGATGCGCAGATTTGGTGTTTGAAATTCGAACAGGATGTTTCATTTAAGAGGGATACTGAGACCTGTCCCACGACCTCGCAGGTGACGTCACATATGCCTCCTTTTACTTACATGGCAAATATCCATAGACAAACAAATTCAAACCTTAGTTCATTAAAATAAGGGACTCAATGTGCGCACTAGGTAAAAAGTTACCATAACGCACCCCGTGGGAACACGAATTTACGCGTCTGCGGAAACTCTCAAGTTTTTTCTAATCTTTGTGTCGATAGTGTTGTGCAATGCTTTGTCCCGAATGATATATTAGGTTCCTGTACCGGGATTATTTACATGCCATTATCATTTGGCATTATAATATTTTGCATCTATTTAGGGGAACGTATGTATGGTGTTAAGATTTTATTGATAGACATGTCTATCATAAAGCCCAGGATTTTCGTTGGAAACGATGTGTGTGGGAATAAATCAGAATGATTGCAAAGTACGTTACTTTGATAAATACGTATGCATAGATGCATCATTATTAGATCAATAAAAACCTTTTTAAGATTAAGATTCTTATTTACAAAAACAGTTGAACTCAATGTTTTTGTATCTAATTTTGTTCTTAAAAAAATTAATAGATAATTTAATTTCATAAGATTATTACAAGTGGCAGTTTCCTATAGAGTTTAAACAAAATGTAGGTACCCCCACTTTAATAATATAAAATTTTAATAATACTTGATCATAATAAGGTCATCACACTTTTCTTTCTGTCAAGTATATTTTTATAAGAAACCTTACGTTTTCAGTTTTTGGACAGCTGACACTAAAACATTATTGTAACTGATAATGTGTCTCCACAATTTAGTAACATGTTACCGACGTAGATGTGAGATCCCTACACTGCAGGATTGTTAAGGCCATTGATAATAAAATCTGACAGTGGGTCATCTCCCCCTGTGTACAATGTCCGATCCCCTTTTATTACCGGTACTATGGGGTGTTGTTGCAAGACTATCATTCGAATAAGGCCTAGTAAAATTCCAACTCTGGTCCGTTGCATATGCTACTTATAAACAAAGATATATGTTATGTGCACAATATATCTGCATGTTTGTGAATTTCCAAGTTAACGCTAAAACGCCTGAATGTTTTTCGAATTTTTTGTGGATAGGGGAATTTTCATATTTTTGATTGAACATTTATCATTGCTATATAAAGATAAAAAATTTACTAAGGAAAACAGCAAAAATTCAAAATATACATTTAAAATATCAAACTTATCTTGAAGACTTGAACGCCGCTTGTGACGTGAATTCTGTGGTTTTAATTTTGTTATTTTAACTAAATAAGCCGGGGTAGATGACCAAAATCTACTGTGTAAAAACTATAAGAGGTGCACCTGGCAATGTGTTGGTTGTCGCAGACTTTGACGGCACAATCAAACTGATAAGTCCCTATTTACTATGTTGAATTTTGCTCAAATCTTTTTGGCTTTTCAATAATTAAAATTCATAATTATAAACGAATGGAAAAGAAAAAACCTGTCAAGTGCAAATCAGACTCGCATACCGAGGGTTCCGTTAAAGGTAAACTGTATTGAGGGACAAACTCGGGATTTTTTTAATGCTTTGCTCGTAGAAGCTTGATTTTTTACAGCTTAAGGGTCTTCACAGACAAATAGACTGACAGACGGACAACAACGGTACGAAACGCAAAAAAGTAGGAAATGGTATAATTTTATAGCAATAAACATTGTAGAAAAACATTTGGTGTATATATAGTAGCTGATATATATATATATATATATATGCCTTAAACCCTTTTCAGCTACTTGTGTTCTTGAACACTCATGGAGTAGAAAAATCGATTTCTAAAAAGGAAACCTGGACATATATTTTTATAGGTTAAGCTGCAAAACTTGTGGATTTAGTTATCTACAATTTGCTTTTAATAACTTAATTATAATAACAAAGACAATACCATTGAAATATTTCGCCTTTTTAGACATCAAAGGAACAAGGAAAACAAAATGCAAGACGTTCGCAAAATGCAACACGTGAATTTTACATATTTCATTCCAAAAAAAGATTTCAGATATTGACAACGTTTTACGTTTAGTTTTCTATGTTCCTTGAATGTTTAAGAATAGGAATGACCAAACGTATGGTTAGTGGGCATTATAATAAATATCTCATTTTTCTGGATAGACTTGACAAATATCTGATTTGCCACGAATTAACAGGGCATAAACTTTATATGAAGTAATATGATACATCTATTATTTTTAATTTTACTGAAACTATCTCATATACCCAAAGAAATCTTATTTCTTTTAGAACTATTGACAAAAACCCTTAAATCAACCTCCATACTAACTTGGTTTAAAAATAATGTCTACTTAAAATTAATTACGCTGCATCATACAACTTTACACATATGTGCATATAAATATAAAGCTGTAAATCAATATCATTATCTTAAACTACTACAAAAATGAGTGATACCAAACAACATCAGGTTACTGCAAACTTTTAACCGTATACCGGACTATTATAAACTCCATTCGGTTTCAATAAAACACAAATTGGAATACTCCTTTGTCACAGCTATTAACACAATAGTATAGAAAGGCTCGGCAAAGAAAAATGTAGTACAGTTGCATTGTAATAAAGCATACTTTTGTTTTATTTTTAAAAATGCGATTTCTAAGATATTTCTTTAAAATTAAACCTTGAGTCTTATAAGGTAAGGTTTATTATTATCTATTGCAAAAACTCATTCTGGAGGATGCTCCCGCGCATCTCGGCAGCAGCGGGCGGAAATCTTAATGGATCCTGGAACCCGAACTAACGATGGGATCGATCCAATAAACCATAGAATCTTTAACTTTTTATAAGCGGCGAAATTATAAATATACATACAAACATTTATTGATTAAAAAAGTTTATTTTATAATATCTAAGACAATGGATACCGTATATGAAATTTTTTTTTGGGAATCGTTAAAGATTCGTAATAAACATTTTTTTAGAAAATATCCCTATAACCTTTTAATTTTAAAACAGAACTATCCGCTTTTAAAAGAACTGACGTTAATATAAAAAGTGAGGTATTTTGTGCTGCTGCTCGTGTCTTGTAAGAAAATACATCCTCAGTTAGTGAGTTGGACAAGGAACTGTGTCAAAAATTAGCACAATGTTACTTTATGCGTGTCATTCAACATATTAAAAATGACATCAATGAACTAAAATTTAGTACCAGTATACGAAATTCCTTGTAAATGTTTGTTATCAACAATGCTACTTTTACCAACAATACCATTTTGTTACCATTAATAATAAAAAAATAAGCTTTTCATCACACTTACTCATAAACAGTCTCATAACGTGCATGTAAAGCGGGTGCAAAAACCTTAATTACTCCTACGGGCAAAAGCCTTTAAAAAATTTACTTTCCTCGTGGCAAAGCAGGAGATCATACAACCTGTAGGCGATAATGACACATGAACGTACTGCGCGCGCTCTACGTCTTGTCAGTTCTATCAAGTATGTATACAAGCGCCATAGCCTCTCGTTGGTAATTTTCTCCTTACCACAATTTAAACACAATGTACTTTTATTTTATACTTATATTTTTAAACATATTTACTAACCACACATACTGACAAATGCTTTTATTTAGGGTTCCATAGACAAACAAGAACCCCTTATAATTTCGCCATGTCCGCCCATCTTTTCAAAGTCACATTTTTTTTTTATTTAGAAACAATGATATTCTTTTAGACTTCTACTCAAAATATGAAGACACATCCTAAACCTTATTATCTACCCATATTATATGAGCAATCGTTCTCGAAAACACCTTTGAAGATTTTGATGAAATTTACAATATTTCCGGGGCGATAGTTTTAGGAAAATTTGTTTTCTCCCTGTTATCACGCCTAGAATTGCCCGTACAATATGATTGGCAATTTCACCACAAAAATCACCTTCTCACTAGCCCAGTAGCTAGAGCGTAGCGTCTACCTGCAGTGTAACCAGATTTTTTTAGTTTTTATTGTTTGCTGTATCGCTGTGGATGAAATTTTGTATTTAGGGAGATATTTTCTTTCCAAGTTGATTCCGAGCAAAACTCGGTCGCCTGCTATTAGAACGAATCTTAATTTTTTTTATTAGGGTAGTGTAGCACTTTTATGTTCGGATCGTGGCGGCCCAGATATTAACCTAAATGCACTGCCGGAAAAATCTGTAGCCTCCATAGAACAACCACATAAACTATTTTTACTTTTAAAATTAAAACTTACTAGAGTTTCCGAAATAAAGTTGACGACATTAATCTAATTTTTTTTAAAACTAATCTGTCTTGTTGTGCAAAGCTCTATGCGTCATTACGCAACCGTATTTGCACAGCAACTCGAATGAAAGCCTTCCCCACCAACTGTCGGTGCACTTTGCAGGCTACAGTACATTTAGTTTAGTATTTTTATATTATATTATTTATCTTTATTGCCTAGTTTTGTTGAAATAGTAAATTGTTCTGATCAAGACACCTTAAAATATAATCTTGAGCTAAAAAAAATATTTCTTTTAACTGCACCTACAGTGTTTCAATCTGAGATAAAATATGCCTAAGAGCTCTCTTTGAAGCATAATTTATAAAACAAGGAGCACTCGTGCTTGTCCTTCTAAAACTAAATTCATTGATTGATCTTTCCAAAATACAGTTAAATTTTAAGAATGTCATAAGGAAAATTTTAGTCAACTACCTTCTTGCTGGTCAAAAAAGCAGTTATTTTTGCAAGCGCCCGATTTAAGTTTTTGTCGTTTATAATTTTTTCAGCGACTACACTTTACAAAGGAAATCCTTTCAAATATGACGATACTGCATTCCGGGGTGACCAACTCTGTCGCCGGGTCGTGATTGCCAGACTTTCTTATTTTTATTTCTATTATGCATGACTGCTCTCGACTAGTCAAGTTAACAATTAAAATAGTCTTAATACTTTCCTGCTTCAATATTCACAAAAATATCTATAAAATAAAAATACTTTTCCGACATTATTTAAGACGTGCCGTTTATATTAAGGGGCCGGCGCGCGACCACATTATAACTCTAAAAATTGGATTTCTACGCTCAAATCCGACAACCGTTCAATGCCAATATTAAACGGTTTTTTATTCGGGAGCACGATTTCGAACTTTTCCATCGACTGCTTGGGTGACAAAAGAAAAAATAACTATCCAATCAGACTGAATATTTTCATTTGTAAACAATCTTCGGTTTGCATTCGTAAGGGTCATAATCGTTTGTTTTAGCGACACGGGCTTAAAGGGTCTAAGTGGGTCTTGGTCGCTACTGGGTTTTAAGTTAGAAATAAGAAAAGCAGTTGTTTATAAAATAAATAACGAAACAAAATATTAGTATAATAAGTATACTACCTGCTAAGAAAGTCATATGATTTTTTTTTAACTTCATCCCTTACAGAACCATAATGAAAGGGCCTCACTATAATACTATATATAAAAAAAATGCTAACCACTAAATAAGTGGTTCACATTTACAAAAAACAACATTAAATTTACTTAATTGTTTTGCTGAATATTAAATATAGTTTTCATTTTGCGTTTCTTATATAAATTACATGATCGTCATATCTGATCACAATAAGAGTAACTTCAATGCTGTCGTAGATCTACCGTTTCCTAATGATTGTAGAACTGCCATATGCAGTACAATATCACAATAAAAAAAAATTAAATATACCTAATATTACTATATTAGGTATATTCTTTGCTTTAAATTTTATTTATTGAGAAATTTTCAATAGAATGCTATGTTTCTTACGAAGATACTTGTATAGCTCTATATGTACTAAACACAAAAGTTGACAATTTGTAGACTGATGTCACTCCATAAAAGGTACCGAAATAATTCCAAATAATTTGTTTTTGTTAACATAGGTACCTATTTTATGTAATATTCATCAACTATGCAAATACACAGATATTTATTTAAATGTACATGTACATATTATAAAGAAGAAATTATAAACAGTGCTCATTCTTAAAATCATCTTTATACAGACAGGTACCTTCCTGTAGAACAGACATTGCGTTACGCTCGCAATGTAGACGGCATCAAATGGCTTTTACCAATTTAAAATATTTTATTTATCTATCGAAAAAATTACAATAACGCTATCGGTGTCGAGTCGGTCAGTTTGGCAACATTGCTGCTTGATTTCTCGCTATTTACCTAGATTATTCGGTTTTTTCAATGGTTGCGCCAATCTTAACGCATGGCCGCTGGTGACATTGGCGCTGCAGCGCTTTTTGTCCGCGGAACTCGGAGGTCACTTAGAAAAACTGATCAGGTATTCAAGAACGATAGGTAGATACTTTTATGTGACATAATAATAAATATCGTAATCTTAACTAAAAGAACGTTTTACCTGAACAGTTCTATGGACCAAAGTTGAGCCGAACTGTACAAAATTGGTGACATAAAAATGCGTTTCGGATTTGTACATCACTCCAATTTTAGGACTTCAGTACATATGTCGGAGCTATTTGCTTAAATTAACCTGTTATTTGGGCTACTAGGCAGATCGTTAAGTATGGAAAAAAAATATCACATAACTGGACAGATTACTATATGAAACTTGACTGGAACGCTCCGGTCGCTTCGCTCGCTCCTCATTTACGTTGACACAAGAGAAACTGAACCTAACCCAACATATACAGTACGTACGACTAATAAGTACGACTTATACAGTGAAATTTCTGTTCCATATTTGATGATCTGTCTAGGAGTCTAATTAAATGGCTAATTTAACCAGATGGCAGCGACACATACATAAGTTTAATTTTTAGTTTAGAAGAATTAATCATTTGAATGGTAAAAATAGATACTCACGACCTAGTTATAACGTTGAAGGTTTATAAAATATTTATAAATAACAAAAAGGATTTTAAAAATATAGCTTTCAAAGCTGGGCAGTGGTGGCCTGGGGGTTTTGATTCGCCTCGCGTCCTCAGTGGCGAAAGTGCAAACCCAGTGTGAAGCAATGAGTTTTTTTCTTAATTTCTCATGTACATTGATTATTTTCTACACACGCTTTTTGGTTAAGGAAATTATCGTCAGGAAACCTGTATATATACAAAAAAAAACCAATATGTGAAGTCCACAATCGGTACTGGGCCTGCGTGTGTTGATTACACAACAAGTAAAAAAGATAAATTTTATCCGTATCCGTATCGTGCCGTAGCATATTCATAGCGAAGTTCTAAAGAGTAAAGAGAAGTCCTTAGAGGAGCGAGGGATTAAAAGAAGTAAGACAAAATTTTATGTTTTCAGAAGTTAGTCTGCTTTATACCAGGAAAATAACTTACCTTATATACGTATCCGATTCAAGAAATTATAATTGAACATAGCTAATTAATAGACGAATCCGTAAAATATATAAATATATTTCAAATAAAATCGATGCCATAAATCAATTCGTAATTAATTAAAATAACAAATTGACGCATCGATTCATCTATTTGACAAAACTAATCGGTAATATTCATGGAATTAATTAAACGATACTATCTGATGGTATTAACTTTGAACTCCATGTCTAAAAGATCGAAGTTGGTAATTGATTACTATAATCGATTCGGAAGTCAGCGATTGAATTGTTTGTCTTTTCCTTGTTTGGCTTATTGCTTCCTGGTTTACCATAATAACATTGGTATTGTTTAATACTAATTTATCCATTTCTTAAACTATTACACATATACAACCCAGATTCTTAGTTTTTTTAAGTCTAAAATGCTTAGCTTGTGTAGTTACTAGTTACATGGTATAAAAAAATAATCCATTCCCATCCCATTTTACTAACAGACATCTATGCAACATTTATTCTAAACACCGGGTTTTTTGATTTCGGAGCCAAAAAAAATATGTTTGCTAATTAATGCACAATCATACGTCCCCACTGTTGGGTCGCAGCCTACCTACACCGAGGACGATTTCGGCCATAGTCCGCACGCAAGTACAGATTGTGTACTTCCCACAAGCCTTTTTTTTGACAATACATAAGTTTCGTCACGCAGGACGCGAGGCGAAATCATGGCGAAATCGAAACCCCTGGACCACCAACCACTAATACACATCAAAAGCAGTTCACTAAATACTATGTACTCACCCAAAATGCTAAGAAAAGAGACAGTCATCCAGATAATGTCATATATTTTTTTTATTCGTCAATTACGGTAGATATTTTCTACCTATAGTTATATTATAAATGCGTATTTAAGTGATCTAGCCCTGATTTGAAAGACTGAAACAAGAGTTTTACTTAACATATTTGGTAAAAAATACTTTAAAATTTGACGCAGACCACAACGTTTTATATGAACTCAAAGTGCATCAAAGATCAAAGAACAACAAGTTCACAATATTGACTTTAAGAATACAGACAACCAAACTTTTTTTCGAAATTTAGGTCAAAACTGACTTGAGATAACGAAAAACGACGCAGGTTTAAGGTTGAAACTTTTATAAAAAAATGGCCACCCTCCTGACGTAAAACCAACATGACAAAAGGAAATGTTTGCTAGTTAAAAAATGGTAAATTGCTACCATTTTCCGTCTACAAGGTTTTAACATATTAATAATTTTCCCTAAAAAAGTACGCCTTATTAGTGAAAATCCGGCCCCGGGGTGAACCCTAATGCTCTCAGATAAGCAGCCGGAATGTATGTCTACAATTAATAATAATTTTGGGACGACAAAAAGTGTCCGGCAATAGCCCTTAGTTTTTGCCACCCTTAGTTGTTTTTTTGTTTGTAGGAAAATTTAACCTATGAAATTTCAAGAAAATTATATTTCCGAGCTTATTTATATCATTTTTATTAAAATATTGATGTTATGTTATATGTTATATATATGTTAAATATATGTTATATATGTTAAATATTCTGTTGTTGCCCTACAAATAAAAGATCATCCATGTTTCATTCTAAATTGGAAATCTCAAAGTGCCGGCCAATAAAAAAAGCTGTGTCACCCGTATTTGAAGCCTCAACACGAGCATTTATTACTGTGGCAACACATCTCGGCAAAAAAAATTTTTCATGCATTTTAAGAAAAAAATAATAAAAAAGTAATATTGTCCTTGTCGCAAAGGTGATCTTGAACCAGTATTACTAATATCCCAAACCTCTGTAAGCATTACTTTATCTGTTACACTTAAGGACATTAACCTTTAACAGTACCTACCTGCCTATAATTTTACTGAGGGTTGTTGGCATTTGTGATTTCAACAAATCACTTGTTCACTCAACAAAACAAAATCATTGTTTTACGCCAGTCAACAGTTCTATTTTAGAGCAAAATACATGGAAAATGCGAAACAGGATTTTAAGCTTCAAATAACAACTGAAGGAATAGTTTTAAACATTTGGTGTTATAGTAAAAAATACATGCATTGTATGAAGTTTTTAATTTTACCGGTGCAAATACTTTAATATAAACGGTAATTAAAAAGGATACCGGATTAATTAACCTATTACAACGGAGCCGGAAAATAATTAATGGTCAGATACTTAGTAATTACTTGGAATTTTATCATAAAATACGGTCCTTAGCATGATTATACACTCGTCTACATTAATGTTTAAAATTTAAGACATGACAGCTTGTCTGTCTCTTTATACGCCAGCTAAACTTACAAAACGGGCTGCTTCAAAGTAATCCCACATATTATGCAAGATTTGACGCAAGGGGTCAGAGCTGGGATGATAATCATTATTAACGTGGGTCACTTACTATGACACATTTCAAATTACTTTGCTGACCCTTGTAAATAAGGCGGAAAAATTGTTACTCCACTGAAGACATATATTACTCAACCTTGTCTAAAAATCTTACAGAGGATTTTCAAGTCAAGCTTTACATATTACAAATTATAAAGTCTCGCTCGACTCATGATTTTAATATATTTCTAAATTTTATTCATAAAACTGGTTAAAATTCATACCTTCTAAACTAATTTTATTTTATAGTTATTATTTATATGATCTCCTTACGTTTATCTTTAAATATATTCCTTAATCTGAATCACTTTCTTACAAAAAAAAAAGATATTTTATTAAATGACAAATGACAAAAAAATTTATTTTACGAATAATGAACAGGTCTTGACAAGCGCCGGAGATAAGAGAGGCAGAAAAAAAACAATATCGGATCCGACCGAATTTCGAATTCCTAGAGGAGCAAGCGATCCCGCAGAGTGGGGTTTGCTCGAATCTTCCGACCATGAGGTTGGTGGCTTGGTACCGGGAAAATTGACGAATGGGCAGGCTTTCTTATCAAATTGATAACATCAAACAAACATTGTTTCTTCGTAATTCAACTAAGCTGCCTCAGATCGTCAACCTACCACGTACCACTGCATATCAAACATTGTAGCTCCTTTATCGTGTTTTTGTTCTTGTTCCGACGTTTTTGCCTTGCTATCTGACGTTGACGCTTTTTTCTTGTGTTTTTTGTCCCATCTCTGATACAATTAAGTGTCTTTAATGTGCATTCATAATTCACTTACGCCATTAGAGAAACAAATTGTTTAATTTATTTGATGTTGTTTTTTTGTTGTGTGATGTCATGATGTTTATTGAGTTTTTTGCTTTACGTATGTCTCGTGTATTTAGTTTTCGTTTCATCTTTCTAACTGTGACTTATCGTTTGCCAGAGGGTACGTTCTCTAAAGTAATTTAACAGATTCCTAAGCTTGTCGATCCTTCACGACGCCCCATTAAAAGTCAGCCACCACTTCGAATTTCCAACCTCACTATATCGGCTAGTGCTCCAAACTTTAATTATGTTCCAACTGTGACCAATCGCGTTCGTGTCTCACATTTTCTTACGAGTCATCCAACGTGCTACCGACTCGTCTAGTAAACAGAATCGAAATATACACTTCTGTATCAGCAAGCACACTAGCATCTCTCCCAAACACATTAAAGTTTACAGTCGCTTACTTTGTAAGCTCCTTGTATTTCAATATAATTTAATTCTTTGCTGAGCTAAATAGGTCTATTTACATCAACATGCGATGATGCATTTTGAACTTTATTTACTTTCAATCTAAGATCGATTTCAATTTTAATATGATCGTCAAAATCGATTGTTACATCGAGATTAAGTCGTGTGTCGTCAGCAATAGATTTTGGTGCCCGTAGGAACGTGGCCCGCAGTTTCATTGTTGGAGTTTGAATAAAACGTATCGGGCGGATGACGCGACAGTTTCGAGTTGGAAACTAATTTGGAATATCACAATGAGTATCAATGCCGTACCGAAACAGTCTTTTGAATGTGCGAAGAGTGTCGGAGCGGTATAATGGAAGTACTTTTCGGGCACGTGTAACTCGGACTCTTATGATAGTTATTTAAAATTCTTAATAAATTCGCTAAGCTTCAAAACCCGGATACGATCAGGTCGAACACTATTTTTAAACGCAGATGAAAAGCTAACTATTTTTAATGCGTATAACCTGTTCGGTACACCTCTGAATATGTATATTAAAAGGAAATATCCAACCTAGCTTTAATTGAAGCATACATATTAATAAAATACAATTTAAGTTATTAAAAATATTACATCTGAAGACGTTTTAAATCTAATTCAAAAAATGAACTCTAGGAGGAAGTATCAGTGATCAGAACGCGTGAAACGACTCTGATGCGAGCATCCTGCCTTTATTGCCGCATTCATCTCCTTAACAAATAAAAAACCATCATTTGTTTCGCTCAGAACTGGTATAATTTGTTCCGGCAGCCCACGGATGTGGTTCAAGGACGAAATTCACTTTCTGGTCATTCCAATCATCAAAATTATGAGCAACTTTGAGTTGAGATACCATCTTTTCGCAGTCGTTCAAAGTAGATTTAACAAGAGATTAAATGATATAAAACAATTGCTGATAGAAATCGTGATGTATTTGATGCATGTATGCATGAACATGTTTTTTATTAATGAATCTGTATGTAACTTTATGTGTTCATTAGATGCTTATGATTTTTTTATACTACACTTATATTGTAAAAGATTCTTATAAGATTTTTTTTAAAAAAGAAAATAGCCTCATGTTTATATATTAATTATTTAGTTAGGTTTATATTTAAACTTTATAATGTAACGTTTCATCGATCTTTTACAATTATTTATTAAAATTACCTTTGCGGCATCGTTCTATATTTATGTGATACATAATTATTAGAATATATGTGTAATACCACTCTTATTAAAATTTTACGATACAAAATTTTATTTTTTGCTTTCAGGTGTTCGGCTCGAAGGCAGATTTGCAGCTGCATACTCAAATTCACCTCCGCGAGGCAAAACCGTACCGCTGCACGCAGTGCCCAAAAGCATTTGCCAATTCCTCGTACCTGGCCCAACATTCTCGAATTCACCTTGGCATAAAACCCTACAGATGCGAGATCTGTCAGCGCAAATTTACCCAGCTCTCTCATCTGCAACAACACATCCGTACACATACAGGTGACAAGCCCTACCGCTGCACGCAAATCGGCTGCACTAAGGCCTTCTCCCAACTCTCTAACCTTCAAAGCCATAGTCGCTGCCACCAAACAGACAAACCCTTCAAATGTAATTCTTGTTACAAATGCTTCACACATGAAAAAGATCTATTGGAACACATTCCAAAGCATAAGGAATCCAAGCATTTGAAGACTCACATTTGCCAGTATTGTGGTAAGAGTTACACGCAAGAAACTTACCTTAGCAAGCACATGAACAAGCACGCAGAAAGACCTGACAAAAGACCTCCAATTTCAGCTTTGGGTTTAACTGGCTTAAACAGAAGCTTAGCAGCAGCTGCCCCAACGGCAACTCCTTTCGGTGAGCACCCATATTGGCCTAAAGTAAGTCCAGATTCGGCAGCCCACATGTCCGACGATGGAGGCTATCATCAACAGCGTGAAAGCGATGATCATCACGAGCACCAAATACAGCAGCAAAGAGCACTGTTTGCTCAGCACGAAAGTCAAGACGAAAGGTCTATTCAGCCTGTTGTCTCATCCGCTGCTAACTCTGCTTTTACTCCAATAAATTCAATGGCACCGCATTTGAACGGTCTGTCACACCACGCAGGTCTACCTACGCGACCATATTTATATGACCCTCTGCATTTCCAGCAAGGGAAACAGCAACCAAATTCCTTTCCCAACCAACTGATATCTCTTCACCAAATAAGAAATTATGCTCACCAACCCTCTTCGTTGTTGCCCACTGATCATATTTTGCCCCACTCCTTAGCACATAAAGACAAACAATAAGTAATCCCTTGCCGTATACCCTGTAGGTGCGTCTACTTATTAGTACTTATGATGGTATTATTAGAATATTAGAATAAAGAAATACGTGTATAAAAATATTTAGAATCTCTCCAAGACAGTGACTAAATGTGTACATTTTAAATTCTTTTCGTCGTTAGTAAAACAACTTTATGTTTTTAGAGTTAAATTGATATTTGTGTTAAACACTCGTTGAGTCGAGGGTAGATTTCACAATATACTGGGTCAAATGTGATTTCAATTAATTTTAGATATTTTCATCATAGTGTAATTTTTATCTTTGAAGTGAGTTCTAGCATTGGGCTTCAAATAATTATAAATGTTTTCAATAGGTGGATAAAATAATCTTTAACTTATAAACAAATAATAATCTAACCACAGATTATATGCAGTTAATCTGACTATCTTACGAAAAGATTTTAATGACATATTAATGTCAGTATTAAACACATCTTTCAGGAAAAGATATTGACGCACTAAATTGTCTTATGAGTTTTTTTATATAAATTCATTTGCATTAAGTAATTATAAAAATACTTCCATAATAATTCAAAGAAAAATATTGAAGTCAATTTAATTTTTATGACTACCTACATATTTTTTTATAAGGTAGTGCAAAAAATAATAAATTGCTTTTCGACTACGGTTGCAATTTTTTTTCACCTTATAGACAAATAATGTCTAATATTAAAATTTGATTACTTATACATAATTTATGATACTGAACATTAAAACATTTGATATTTGTTATTGAAAATACTTTTCCTAGTGCATATTTTTGACCAATGAAACAAGTACTCGTTTTTACAAGATAAACACAATATTCAAAGTTCCTTATAAATAAGTACATCATAGTTAATACAAACCTCGGGTGCATTCATTTTAGAAATACCATGTTTTCTTTTTTCTATTGCATTTGTTTAGACATTTGTCGTAAGAACGTAACTTATTATAACAATACAAGTACTGAGATCTCCTATTGTCACATTGCACTCAGTTCCTACTTAGTTCATATTTCTTTTATTTTTATTTAGCTATATTTCTTTTGCACACATTGAACAACCTTTAATTATAAATAATAATTAAGTAATACTTACATAATCAACACTTCAAAATTATTTTCCTTACATTTCTGTGAAAGACGAGAATGTAAGGAATTTTAAATATTACTGAAATAACCATTACTTAACTATTTTATTTATAATTAAGGCGGTAATTATATTTACTTTTATTCAGTTTAGAAAATGTCGTCTTCCTTCGTTTTACCCGACTGCCAAAAGGAGGGTAATGTTTTATATTGTGTATTTTGCGAACAAATTAAGTTAATTATTTTAAGTACCTACAACTGAAGGTTGATTATATTTTCTATAACAGTTATAAGATTTTTTTTGAAGTCATGAGAAGTGGCCAAAATTTTCCTTTGATTGCGTTGTTGAATGACATACTGTTTTGTACATAATTTGTAAATAATTAACTTTTTTTTATCCGAAAAATTTATTTCATTTTTTTTTTAATTAAGTCTAAAATGCTTATGCTCAATTATATTAGCCGTAAGTTTCTTTTGGTAGCTGGCAAGATATTGAATTGTATAAAAATTTACCGATTTTTATTTTATTTTATCGGAAAACTCATTTGATGTTACCTAAATTTACTCATTTAAAGTATACGAAAGATTGTTGATTTGTGTTTTTTTTACTTATGTCAGTGTATTAGATAATATTGTGATAATAATCGGAAATTTGAAGTACATTTTCGAAAAAAAACGTAACTTTATTTTGGTATTTTTTTTATTAACTATAAAAATTGTTAGGTTGTGGTTATTGTGATTCGAAGTTCAATTATAGGTTCCTTGGGAATCAGTTAGCCGGCTGTTCTGCCTGTCAAAAAGTTAGCCAAATGCTAATTTTTAAGTTCTTGTACAAATCTTGGTTTATTTTATGTTAATATAAATAGTAAAGGAAAAACATTCTTCGGAATGCCTTTATATTTCGTGAACATTTAATGTATAGTGTCGAAATCATGACAAATTTGTTTAAGATAGATCCAAATTCAAAGTTCTTCGAATTAATAGATTGATAAGTATTTTAAACATCGCCAATATCTCTCTAGAAATGTGATATTGTATTTCGATTTATTCTTAGTTACGTGTAAACTTATTTTTAAAACTTAATATTTTGTAAGTGATTTCGTTTTATAGTAGTTTTGCTTTGTTATAAGCGTTTTCGGTTAAGATTATTGTAGATGAAAGTAAACGAAACTTTTTTGTTACTTAAAATCAATTAAAAATAATTACAACTATGCCAAGATTACCGGTTGTGTATTATTTATAAAATATCCTCACTGAAAATTTAACATGAAAAGCTGACTATTGAACATGTGCCCTGTCTAGTGCAGTAGCATCTATGGGGTAACTCATGAAACTTTAAATTTTAATGGAACTGGAATTTTGGCATCAAATATACCACTTATATCATATTTTTATGTCACAAATTCGAATAGTATTATCTAGATCACACACCTCTAAATGTAATTGCAAAGTAAGCATTTAAAATTATTGGCTTTTATAAAAGATAGTTTAAGATTTCCGTTCGAAATTGGGATTGTCGTCAGGAGTCAGGCCCCTGGTTTTTGTTATTTGCTTGCTACACATACAGGCCACTACTAGCTTTGATCCAGCTAAGGTAGGCAGCATTTCGTAAGCTTTGTCAATTCTTCACGTCGACGATACTGCAGAGAATAAAGACGGAAGTTTTTGACCAATAGTGTTTCTACCTGTCTTTATGTACGGTTTAGAAGCGTGGATGCTTACAATGGGGCTGAACCACATGTTATAAGTCATACCACGCGCAATGAAGCGAACTATGCTTGGAGTGACTGAAGGATCGAATCCAAGGTGAGGACTCTTGAAAAGAACTTTAGTCACCGACATAGCTTGCAGAATTAGCAAGCTAAAGTAGGAGTGGGCTGGCACGTCTATCGGAGAACAGATGACAGGTGAACCAGAGGTCCCCTAGAGTAGAAACAGCGTGCCAAAGCGAGAGACGCTGTCCAACCTAATGTACCGAAGACCTCGGCAAAAAAATAACGTTTATTGTACGAGAGCCCCCCTTAAGTATTTGTTTTATTTTAATTTAACTATTCACTATTAAAGTGAATGTATAACTAAATATTCTGTGAATATTTAAGCGTCTTCCTGTTAACGTAATCAATATCGAGCAAAAATTAGCAAAAAAATGACGTTTGTTCTATCGGAGCCCCCTTAAATATTTATTTTATTCTGTTTTTAAGTATTGTATAGAGGCAACAAAAATACATCATCTGTGATAATTTCAACTGGGTTACTATAACTCTCGGTTCATGAGATACATGCCTGGTGACAAAACGACAGTGAAGTCTTAGTAATAGGGTCCCTTTTTTACCCTTTGGGAACGGAACCCTTAAAATCAGAACAGAACACAGCGCCATCTGTTACCAAACTAAGCAAATTTTGTATTATGGATACCAGACAACGATAATACTTTTTTTTGTAAATACATACGTAGTATTTTTCTTTTAAGGTTTTCTCCAAGGACTACAATATGGGGTTCTTCAAGAAAGAAGAACTTAGATTTCTGAAGGGTTGGCAACGCGCGAGTGATACTTTTGGTATTGCAAGCGTCCATAGGCTACGGTGACCGCTTACCATTAGGCGGACCGTTAGCTTGTTTGCCACCGGTATAAAAAAAATATATAATAAGGCTCACAAGACGATTACAAATTTTCATTACATAAATGTTTGGCCTATGTGGGAATCGAACTGGGCCCCAGATCCATCAAAATAAACTGATCAAAGCACATTTGGACGTTGGGGAAGACAGGTTTTTGAGTGGCGGTTTGAAAAACGTAGTACCTGTTAGAGCCGTGGGATTTCGGTGGACGCGGGCGACTCACGCGCGACTGTTTTGGATTCCTATGGGGAAGGACTACGTTCAGCAGCGGAAGTATTCCTGCTGTCATGACGAAGAGAAGGGTAACACATTTTTGCGTTAAAATTGAAAATTACGACCGTTTGTATATCACAGCCTTAAAATTATGATGTCTGAGCTTTACTTTACCAACGCAACGTTTTGATACATGAAGAGTCATCCTTGCGAGGTGACTGTTTTTAAGTCGATCAGATATCTTATAAGTTTATAGATCCAACTATATCAACCTCTCACAATATTCGCCTTCTTCTGGAATGGTACTGAAGCTTTGCAAAAATGTTTCTGCACTTCGTTTTTAATAAACAAATAACTTTTTTATTCTTCAAGCTCTTCACGGCTTTCGAAGGTGCTGACTGAAAGGTAATCTTTTATTAGTTTTATTTTTATTTCAAGAATGCGGATAACTCACCGCTAGGTGAGTTCCCCGTTACACGGGTGCGGTTGCGATTGAGTGGGGGCGAGAAGCGCGCCAGCGCTCTTTGATATCTCGTTTATCCTTGCGGGCGCTGACGAACCCGGGGACGTCGACGTCGTGTTAGAGGGGAGGCCCTATTAGGGGAGGTCGTAGAGACTAATCTCGCTATTCGAACAGCGAGATCGTCATCTGGGGCCGTTAGCCGCCTAACTATAGTTTTACGACCATGCCGAGGTCGGTCGGGGGGATGATACATTGTGGATTGCACAACTAATCAATTCGGGTGATTTTGTGTACGCTCGAAAAAGCGGACTGCCAGGTCTTTGAAATATTGGGGAATCGTAGGGACCTCGAAATCCCTGCGTAGACCCGCATTGCGGACGTACCAGGAGGCTCCGGAGGCCGCTCTGAGAAAGCGGCTTTGGAGGGTCTGGAGTTTATGGAGATTGCGTTTAGACAACGCATAAACGAAGCTAGCATATGCTAGAATATTTCTAAGCGACATACTTGCCTATCATGGGATAAAGACAACCGAGGACAAAGGTGGCTCGGTCTCTAACTATTTTGGTGTGATCGCGGAAGGTCAAACGCTTATCCAGGGTCACACCGAGATATTTGGTCTTGTTTTGCCAGGGAATGGCACGACCGAAGAGTGAGAGGGGAGATGGCTGCGGAGGGGAGAGTTTAAGAGAACGGCAGAACTTTTGTCAGGATTCACTTCGATTCTCCATTTCCGAAACCATTCGCCTAGGGCAGTGATAGCAGGCTGGAGTCTCTTAGATAGGCTCACTTGCATAGGTGGTATAAATAGCGGTATCGGTGTCCGCAAAGAGGGCTAATTGGGTACCTATCGTTTTAGGGATGTCGTTGGTGTACAGAAGGTACAAGATACCTTGCGAGACTCCTGCTTCTATGGGACGGGGGGAAAAGACTTCAACTTTACTTTTTCGAGAAGTAGTCTTATAAGATGAGCACGAGACGGTCTGGCAACTGAAAGTTGTACAGTTTGAAAATTAAACCGTTGTGCCAGACTTTGTCGAAGGCTTGCGCTACATCGAATAAGACAGCGCCCGTGTGCCGGGGCTTACCTAATACTGGTTGGAAGCCAGTGAGAATATGTTCCGTGATACGGAGGACTTGGTGGACGCAAGAGTGTTTGGCGCGGAAGCTGAACTGCTCGTCTATTAATATGCCTCTGGATACTATAGCGTTCCGTAGGCGGGCAAGGTGGAGGCGTACGTAAAGTTTACCAAGGGCCTTTAGTAAACTTATAGGGCGGTAAAAGGATGGCTCGGTGCGAGATTTGCCGGGCTTATGGATGCCTATAACAATTGCATCTATCCATTGAGAAGGAAAGGTGCAATTTTCGATAGCAGCGTTGAAGATCGCTACTAGAAGGCAGAGAAGGGAAAGAGTGAGGCGCTTTAAGATATCGTTAGAAATACCGTCCGGGCTTTACGGGGGCAAAGGTCTTTGATGACCTGTTTGACTTCGTCTACTGTGACGGGGGCCAGGGGGTCCTGTGGGGGCAGAGAAGTTCTGCGCTCCACTTCGCCGTCTACCTAACGCACGTGGTCGGGATCGAACGGCTGTCTGCTTAAGGAACATTGGGCTTGGAGGCTAGAACGCGGGAGATTTTATAAATGCGAAAGTGAGTTTATATATGTGTCCCTCCCTCCAGTGAACGGGTCGACTTGATTTTTCTACAAAGACGTAGTTTATGGTCGCGAGAGTAACGTAGAAGCGGTGCCATTTTAATTTTTGGGCGTAGCAAAGAGCATCATTAACCTTGGTTTTTTGCCTTATTCACGTGACGGATTTTATGGATTTTTTTAATGTTCATCATACTTCTTTTCATACTTCGCTGACAGGAAGTGATTTTATTTTTTACTCGTCGGTTGAATTTCCACGTTTGGCAACCGTAGGTGAATGATGGTGGTAGACAGGTATCCATAACTTTTTTCTTTATTTTTGTTGGCATGTGACTTTTAAGGATTTCTTTTAGGCTCCAGTATTTTTTTCACGTACCTATTATTCTCCTTTCGACTTCTTGTTCATTGTTTTGTTTTCCAAAGGAAATCTGTTTTCCTAAGTATATGTAGGAGTCAACATATTCTAAAGGTGTGTTTTAGCACTGTTCTCTGATGCGCTTTCCATTTATATTCAAACCCTCTGTGTCCCAGTCCAATTTGTTCACGATCGACTCCAGTACGGAAATAAAAATACGGGGCGATTAAGGATCGCCTGGCCTTACTCCTCTTTGAATTGGAAAAGCCGGGCCAGTCGACTCTAATTTTACCTCGCTTGTGTTATTCATGTAAAAGAATTTTAAAAGTGTAATATACTTGCTCTCTTCTTCTTGTGAATATAGAGCTTCCCATATTGAAGAGTGAATTATAGTGTCGAAGGCTTTTTGATAGTCTATAAAGACAATGTAGAGTGGTCTCCGACACTCTTGGTATTTCTCAATTAGGAGCTCAAGTGTGTGGATGTGGTCTACTGTAGAGTAGTTTCTATGGAATCCAGCCTTTGCGATTGGTTGATGCAACACGCTGGAAAAGTTTCCAGCGTGTTGCTGATTCGTTTCTCAATGTCAGATGAGAATAATTTGTATATCAAAGGTAGAAGGCTGATTGGGAGGTAATTATTTATGTCCTTCGGGTCTCCTTTTTTATATATTGATATTATATTAGATTCAGACCACTGTTTAGTTTACAAGCTTCCTGAGTTATTGGTATAGTTTTTTCTGCTTTTTTTGAATTTCTGTATCTTAAATGTCGCTCTTACTAATTTGTGGTCAGTTGGGAAGTTTAGGTTAATAGTTTGGACGTCTTGGACATTATTTTGTGAACTTGTTAAGATATATTTCAGTTCGTTTTTTGTGGCACCGTCTGGTGATCGCCAGGTCCATCTTTGGTACTTTTCTTTTTTATAGAAAGTGTTGATGATAGATAGCTTATTTTCAAAAGTAAATTTTACCAAGCTTTCTTTTCCCCCTGGTGATACTAAAACCATAACCGTGACCTTCCATGATTAGACTTTCAGCGAGTTTTGGTTGACCGATTTTGGCGTTAAAGTCGCCCAAAGCGTACATACATAGCGTTTAAGAAACTAAAAAAAATTATTATTAATATACTGACCGAGGTCTGCAGAAGTGTTTGGTTCCCGAAAACTTATAAATCTATAAACCAAACGGGACAACATCCACAGCATGCAGACGCAGCTCTTTAGAAGAAAAATCATTTTATTCGGATAGATAGTTCCCACGAGAATTGTTTTTGTCTTCGGTAATATCTTTTAACATTATTCTTTTAGGTGGCATCGAAGCAACAGCGTAAATCGAATTATAGTCCACAGATAGCTGGTGGAACGCAGATGGACACAGAATACAAAGGTCTAACAGCAATAGTTTTTTCTGAGTGCAATCGCGGGGCACTGTTTCTTAACGTTGCAGCGGTGCAACAGTGCAAGGCTTTTGGCATAGAGTTGAAAGGACTAAGAACTTTGATTGAATGATTTCCTTACCGACAGAGTTCCCACGATAATAGTTTTATCGCGGGCGATACGTTAATAAGCCACTGCGGGACTTTGTTCCTCTATATACGAAGTTGTAAGGGTTGAACTCATTTTCGGCTATACCTGTGCCTGGCAAGAAGGAGAGTAAAATAATAAATGCGAGAGTGTGAGTTGGTAGATATCCTTCACGCCACATCAACTGCACCGCTCTAGCTAAAATTAAGAATGGATAATGCTTATGCCTCGAATTAACACATAAGGCTACATTTTTATTGGAAAATATAGAAGCTCCCGCAGGAAAATCTACCTAACTATAATAGAATTCCAACAGCAAAGAAAGTCCTGACCACAATCAAGAAGTTGCGGTAAGAGGACATCGATAACTGAATATGGCACAGATGGAGCCGTATGCAAAGCTAAAATTAATTTAAACTTTTAATTCCAATTCATTTTTAAATGCAATATTCTTAAACATTAATTTTAATAACGCTTATTAGCGACAACATTAATAACGGAACTATGTTTATGCTAATTCATTTTTCTAAATTTTTTGACTAATTATGTATTAGATACTTGCATTTGTATGAAGAACTCAGGCATTGTGAAAGTGTTTATTTTTAGGGTTCCGTACCCATAGGGTATTTAGCGGAACTCTATTACTAAAACTCCGCTGTCCGTCTGTCCGTCCGTCTGTCACCGGGCTGTATCTCATGAACCGTGATATTTATGCATTTGAAATTTTCTCAAAAGATGTATTTCTGTTGCCGCTATAACATCAAATACTAAAAAACAGAATAAAATAAATATTTAAGGGGGCTTAAATTTTTTGTTTTTTAATTCAATATTTATTTAACTAACGTGATTGTTTAGCTCGATATTGATAAAGGCAACAGGTAGACGGTTGAAATATTCACAGAATATTAAGTTATATAGCCACTTTAAAAAAATAAATATTTAAGTTAAAATAAAACAAATATTTAAGGGGGGCTCCATACAACAAACGTGAATTTTGCCGTTCTTATAGATAATACGAAACCCTTCGTGCGCGAGTCCGACTCGCACGTGGCCGCTTTTTTTTTAACTGAACTATACTTTTACCAACCTCGAAAAGGATCGACTTATTTCAAATTCCACTTTAGTCTTTAACCACACAATACATAGGGGTAAAAGTTATACTTTTTCATCACCGTAATTTATACGTTGCAGAATGTAAGTGTATTCTAAACTTAGGGTGTGTGAAAAAAAAATACATTAAATATTTGTAATATTGTATATACTTCAAACTCCGCTAACGCAAAGTTCGTAGTATGATTGTTAAATGGAATAAAACCACAATGAAAAGTTTTTACCTTTTAATTAGTTAACAGTCGCAATTTATAATATTAAATAGGTACTTAAATAGGTATTTACAATAAACGAGGTTACCTACGTAGGTAAAAATCATACACACAAGTCATACATAAATTACGAAGCAAAAATATCATTAACATAACGATATAACAATAAAAGCTCAATTTACATACAAACTGACTTTTAAATGAAATATGAGGTTATAAAAACGTTATGGCGAACCTGAAAAGTTCATACCACTAAAATTTATAGACTCAAAAAAGCACTGAGATTTAGTTACAAGAATTTAGTCTACTCAGTTTATGGTAACCTAGTAGAGGTAAGTCAGTTTGTGGAATTCCAAAAACCCAAAGCAAATAAGTACATTCCTCTAACATCATTAAACTTTTGACTAATAAAAGCTGTAGAGAATATTTGTATATTAAAATCAAAATTTATTCACTAAAAATTTTTGGAAGTAATAAAATGTGCTTTTACATGACTTAAAAATAATAAGGAAATCAAATGAATACTTCATATGTATTGTCATTTAGTCGCCCTAAAACTAAATGAGAATCATAATAAAAGTCTTAAAAACGTTGGTACGAAAATTTATAAGAATTATGCGCACAAACAATAATAAGTAATAAAATTTATTATTAAACTATTTAAATAAATGTAAACATAAATAGAGAGAGTATTTAATACCACTTGAAAAAGCTACAAAAATATTTGTGAATAAAACGATAACAAGCATGAAAAATATTATTAAACAAAATTAAGAAAAGATTTAGGTTTTACATGTGAGATCTAAAAAAATGTCAAGATGTAATAACTATCTTTTCTTAAAAAAACAAATGAATTCATAACTTTTTCAATTTACAAAAACTAAGTTCCGCTGATGATTCTTTTACCAATTTAAATAAATTGTAATAGCGTATGCAGGTTTGAGAAATGTTTCTTATAATCAAAGGACTTTAAATTATAAGTACCCAAAATTTAATTCTTAGTATAGCTGCTATCTACTTATTTATTTTTTATTACATTTTCGAAACCAATTAAAGGTAATTAATGAAAACATTTTATAATTGTACCCAGTTTCGCAGATATACATTATGATCAAGAATATTGTCAACAATTTTATAATTTTAAATAAAACCTGTTTTTCTTCGGCATTACTAAGGACCACTGGTCCGAACTTTATTATACTTTACGGTATGAACTTTACAGAACTTTAGCATATTAAAAATGTTTTTTTTGTGGGTTGGGTCCTTTTCCTAAACTAAACCTAATTCTGTTACCTTCATTTCTCGCTAGACCTACACACGCTACTGCTAGCCCACATTTACCACTTTAGACCTCAACCTTGTATGGTGAACCAGGGATATGGTCGTCGCCCCACTTAACAATGACAATGTATTCTCCTCTGTCCCTAACAACGTAATTGCACTCGTAGTTATTTTTGCCCTTATGCTTGAGTTGCACCTCGTCGCAAGGTCCTTTAGGGCCGTAGATACCCACGTATAGTAGATTAGTACCTGTTAAACACATATTATTTATATGACTAAGATTTGCACTACTTAGCTACTCCGATCATAACTATATCTATACAACGATATCACTCTTTTGAAAATCTTTTGACCTGAAAACTTACAAAATTAAATACAATTGGCACATGGCAATGGCGTTTGAATGCTGTGTCGAAGGTGTTTCTAAGCTGTCACAGTTGTTTCGAATCTGGAGTCTCGTATCAGTTAAAATGGGTGAATATTGCGAGTACTCAAGTTATCAATATTACGAACATCAATATTCGTAATATCTCTAAGAAACCTTTCGGTATAAGTGTCGTGATGGCATCAATTTTCAAAACGAAGGATCAACTAAATTATGCCTGTGACTTAGACCGCGTAAACTTTAAAAATAAGCTGAAGAAGGAATAAAGAAGCTGCCAACTGTTCATCCTTTTACTTTCAAAAATATCGGAATTCTTAAACATTCTACTAACCAAATACCAATTTTTATGAATTTTGCAAAATACTTTTTGTGCTCGCCTACTACTTATAACAGAAACCTTCGAGCAAAATTTCAAGTCTCTAGTTACAGCAGTTTGAGCTGTGCACTAACGTGGCAAACAAGCATGCGGTCCGCCTGATGGTAAGCGGTCACCGTAGCCTATGGACGCTTGCAACACCTTGCATCACTCGCGCGTTGCCGACTTCAATCATCCAATAACTTAGTCTCTAGAGAAAACCTTGACGAGAGCTTATTCCACAACCCAAGCGTTTGCGGGAGGAAGTTTCTCTGCAACCGCACTGTACGCGACCATTTCGGTTCTAAAGTGTGAGAATGAATTCCCTGCCGATGGCGAGCGGTCCCATGGTAGAAAGTAACCGTGGGCATCATTTTGAACGATTCCTCAGAACACATCCCATTGTACAAGCGGTAGATGAAACACAGGGAGGTAAAGTATCTCCTCAGACTTAAGGGTTCGATACGGCAAGTGACCTATGGATCGTCGACAATTCTCACAGCCCGTCATTGAACCGAGTCAAAAGGGCCAAGCTGGTTTCCGCATAGTACACCCGCCCAGAGATGGCAGCAGTACTCCATATGGGGCCGTACTTGCGACTTGTAAAGCAGAATCCTCTGCCCCGACGTGAGTACTGCCTCGCTCTGTTGAGTACACCTAGTTTTTAGGACGCCAGCTTCACCCGGTCTTGCAAATGATCTCGGATCTGAACATCACTGCAGATGTCAACACCAAAGACGGAGAGGGGAGTGTTCTGGAATTGTGGGACTACAGTGAATGGGGTTTTCTTAGCGGTGAACGCGCAGACTTGTGTCTTTGTAGGGTTGAATCGGAACAAGTTTACCCGTCTCCAGTCAGATCAGCGACCTTGGTCAGTGTGGTCTCGATTTGAGACACAAGTTCTCCGCGGTTTTCCTTCACAACGGAACGAGGGATGTTTACACGACCCGTTAGAAGCGTCTCCAGTACTGTCATCTGCATAGAAGTGCATGTTGTTGATGTCCAACATGTCATTGATATGCAGTAGAAACAACGTTGGAGACAGCGCAGAGCCTTGCGGGACACCAGCATTAATGTCCATACTATCACTACCGTCAACTACGGTTCGTATGCGTCTGCCGGACAAAAAGCTGGCAACTTCGATAGAAGACCCCGGTGCCAGATCAAATCAAACGCCTTCGCTATGGCCAGGCTCATGCCAATGACTCTCCCTGATTCTCAATGGCTAGTGCCCATTGGTGTGTGAGATACACTAGAACCAGTCGAGCGACCGTGGCGAAAGCCATATTGCATGTTCTTCTTAGTATTTTAGAAGCTGTGTCTTGATCACACGCTCCATCACCTTGGAGAGGAGAGAGGTAATAGCAATAGGACTGTAATTCGATGGATCTGATCTATCGCCCGTTTTGGGCACCGGGTGCACATTCGCAGTCTTCCATGAAGACGGAAATTGCCTAGTGGGGCAGGAAAGGGTGAAGAGGCGCGTGAGTACAGGACATCAGGAACACACTGCTTAAGCACTACTGCTGGTGTACATATATAGGTATAGACTGTACTTCGACACTTTTGTAACACCTAATGGGTTATAAATAAGTCTAACGTTTTTTTTATGATCAGAACCCAGATATCCTGCTTGGCGCCGGGATAAGTAATGGATATGTAATCAATTAAATTAATTAGATAGTGATAACAAATTTTTATTATGAATTGGTCTCAAGGGCCTTCGTTTCTCATTTCTAAGGTGAAGCCTGAAAACCCTCTAAGTCAATAAATAAATCTAAATTCTTCTTATCTTACCAGCATCTCCTGCGTGTACAGTGAATTGGTTGTGTTTGTTCAGGTAGGCCTTCTTCAGTCCCATACCCTTGGACTGCACTTTCGAGGCGTCGGACTTGAAGTGGGGCAGCACTGGGCCTTGCTTCTGTGCAGCCTTCGATACCTTCTGTACGGTTTCCACCGTTACGGATGAGGTTTCTTGCGCCCCGATCTCTGCCAGGTTCTCGCCTGATCGTCAAATATATTTGGGGTGAACATTGAGATATTTGGAGTATATTGAGAGTTTTCAAGGTAAAAGCCGTCAGTGGATTTTTTTGCTTATTGATTTGCTGATAATCTCCGGATTTTTCTAAGTTTCACTTTGTGTTTTAATTTAAATAAAAATTAAGCGCTTGGCAGTTTTGGTTTTGCATTTTATTTTATTTTTTTATTACATTTTTTGATGCTACTGCAAGAAATTCCGCCAAATTAGCAAAAATATTAAAAAATAAATGGCTCGTCAGAATCTCTAGAAACCAAAAACGCCGAGCTCTAAAAGTTTTGGTTCTTTTTTTAAAATCAAAATAAATAAACTTCGGAGAATATGGCACATTTTGTATGAAAAAATTGGACAGCTTTGAATCTTAAATGCATGTTTGGCTTTTCGCTAAAATTATTCAAAATTAAAATAAATATGCCAGATGCCTTATTTTGATTCACGTAATAAAATATCTGTTCCTATCATCGTGATTGCCGATGTAGCTAGAATAGATTGTAGATTGTAAAGAGACGACAACATTTAATGTTTTTTTAAATGCTAAGCATGGTTGCTAAAAACTTTATTTTCCATAGTTTATTTTCATTGATGAGTAAACAGTATAAAACAGAAAAATAAAGTTTATAATGCTTTTAACAGTTTGGTTGCCAACCCTACGTGAAACTAAAAGGTAGTAGTAATAAACGAATAATTGATTCCATGTATTAAAATAGCAAAACGTTAAAATTGTATTCAAACTGTAAACAATATTGCCTGTACACTATATAAATGAATAATACAAAGGCAGAGATTCACCGATAAAAGATAAAGTATTAATAAAAATACAAGATGAAGAAATGCCAACTACAAAAAGAAAACCTTTTTATAGTTGGAATTTATTTATTCTTTGCCTTTGTATTATTTATATACACGGGCAATATTGTGAACTGTTTGTGTTCTTAATATTTTTTAATAAAAAAAACTGAGCTATTATGTTTATACTACATTATAGCTTACTGTCACCAATAATACAAAACAACCAAATTCAAAAACCACTCACCAGTAGCTTCGATCTTAAACGGTGAGCCTACAATATGTGCTCCATTGATCTTGATACTCATGTAGTAGAAACCGGGAGCTAGTGGAGTGTAGCGGACCTGTACATCGATCACCACGATAAGTTACATCGATTAAAAAAATAGTTTAAAAACTGCAAAAGGAGTTCCTTTATAAACTGGCTTTATACAAAATAGTTTGTGAAAACCAGGAAACAACATAAGGATATTATGTCTAGTATGTATAATTTAATCAAAAATTAATAGAAAAAAAATGTTAAATGTATATTAAGCTATGTCTACACTGCGCAGTTCACGGTTTTTATCGCCAGAAGTGGGTAACCAGTGGTGGGTTACAAACCTACATCAAATATGGGGGACGGCCTTTTTTCACCAAGCACTTCTTGTTCTGCGTGATAGGGGGTGAGCCTATCGCCGCAGCACTGTTTCAGATCAGTGTTTATGGACTAAAGTGGTATATTAATTTTTGGTTGGTATATTAAAGTAATAAGCGGTAAGATAAAAGACCTGAGAAAGAGCAATATAACATTATATGCAATTGTTTCGTGACAAATTATAAGAAGTCAGTAGGGATTGGGCAGAGACTGTTAAAGGTTAAAAGAATTTTAAAATAGTACTGATACACTAATCTGTGGAGCGCTTCTTTATTAGCGTGAATGTTTTTCTAGTTTGTTTTGACCGCAAGCGCATGTTTGTCGCTATACCTGCAACTACCACTGCCCATTAGTTCAGCCTGCTTTGTAATGAGAGATGCCTCCTGCCCCGAAGTCATATCAGTAGCTAGACCACATAACACCACGATAAATCATGCAATTTATTTAAGATAAACCAAAGACAATGCAACTGTGTAGCTTTAATTCATATAAATTGTAAAAATCTTGTGAAGTACCTAGTTTTGTATGATAAGGTAACGAACAACATACATACAGACAATAATGCTGTTTTGACTTCTATAACGATAAGGTCGGTTACAATTTTATTAAGTTTATGTTCTTACCTTAGTTTAAGTATAATGTGTCGTTCTTAAACAAGTTAAAAAAAGTTGCTTCGAGAATAAAAAAATTGTATCATTTTTTCTAACCTTATAACCCTCTTCCACTTCTGTACAGTCCATGGAAACCCTAGAAGGTCCATCCATGGTGACGGCCAAGATACCGGCTCCCGCGTTACATGTGTCGATGATTAGATCCGTCTTTACACCTGTACGACAAAAATATGGCATTATTTTTATTAAAAATAAAGTGTTTTTTTATTATGACTACTAAGACATTTTTTGAACGTATTCCATCGTGAATATTCGCATGAGGACTCCAAAACACTGTGTTCTATTCTATCTAACACGCTCCCGAAAAGAGAAGTATAAAGCGCACAAGTTGCTTAGGTTGACGAAGAAGCGGCTTGACGCAGAACAAAGCCTAACCGCTAAAATACACAAATACAAATGTTAGTCACTTTGTGACTATTATGTTGACGGAAATTGAGCTTAAAATCAAAATGGACACCTACATCTCTTCCGCTCTACAAATTAGTTGTCTGCTTATCATGTAGGCATGTACAAATATAACTGAGGTATTTGGTACACGTATAGGATATCATTTCACGCTTGCTCGTTTTGAACAATGCTCCATTGACGTACAGCGTCAATATTCTTATACAATAAATTGTAGTCGCTAGTGCTTCTTACGGCGTTTACCAGTGTTACGTCATCATCCAATATCAGTATCAAAGAATTTTCTAAACCTTCCGGTAAACTATTGATCAAAGAAGCAAATAAAAAAGGTCTTAAATTTAGTCCTTGACGTATTCCTGATCTCATATTAGGTTCAGAACGGTATGGTCCGAATTTCACAAACCGTTTTCTTTCGCTGAAGTAACTGGACAACAGTTTGTTCACTATCCTGGTACAAAACCTGCCGCACCCAGCTTCGATCAAAGTACGTCTGTTCTATACGTCTGTATCTTTTGCATCTCTGAAAGGAACACAAAATACACACACGACTCTCTCTTGCTCCTCGCATTTGGCTGAACATCAACTTACCAGTTTTAACAGTTCCCAATCCAGCACCGTGGGCATGAACAGCTGCTGGGTCCGCATCATCCTTTCCAACCTTAATCCTCAGCGGAGATGCTGGGATGTGAACCCCATTGAATTTGACATTTATGTTGTGAACTCCATTCTCGTGAGGCATAAACCGGACGGAGTATTGGTCTCCGTCGACGTTCTGGATGAAACAGTCGTCGGTCTTGCCCGAGGGGGATATCATCTAGTGGTTGGAATAAGAAGAATGTTTATTGACATAATACTTTAAAATGCTCTTGAACACGTGGATTTAGTGTAGATAATAAAATGCACCATGAACGATGTTATATCTAACCCTTTGTACGGGATGTAAGTGACAATCTAACACAAATTAATCTTCCTGGTCTTCTTCTAAATGGCATACCAACAATGTCGCAAGGTATCTGCTTATTACAAAAATATAAATTTTTCAATTAAGAAACACGATGCAAAATGTGTTGTAAATATCAATGGATGTAGTGTATAACTTTATATTATAAACATTGAAATATAGTTTCTATAAATCTAATTCTAAACTAGCTACGTAAAAACAATAAATAATAGATAGATAGACTATACGTTTATTTTTGTTCACTTGTTCTTAAAAAAGTAAAAGAAAGCTGTTGCCCCTTATTAATTTTTATATCGCATGTTGCAAAGTTACCACAATATTCATCCAGTAGCCACACTCTGGTAAAATATTAAACGAGAAGAAGATTTATTTCTCGCTCGGCCGCGGTCACGTGCGGTCACTCACTTTTATTACATTTTTTGGCCAAAGCGACGACGGGGGATGAAAACACACTGTGCACGCGCCAAAATAGGAAAACATGTTTTTTAGTAAAACAGAAAATGTTTTAACAAACATGTGATTTATTTGTGAAGTTCTTTAATGTTGCAATGTTTGGAATGAAGTTTATACATACTTAACTATTTTTCCATTTATTGTATATTTGTTTTATTATAGTGACAAAAGAGGGTATATTTCCTTAAAGTATTATAATAAACATTTCTTATTATATCTATTTTTTTAAATTTTGTTCTTTACATAAATAATTCACAAGTTCAAAATTAATTTTAAGCTCTATTAAATTTTTTTGGGTATTTCCAAAGCTATCTAATGACATCCCACCCTATTGCAAACTAAAATCGACTTAGAACAACATTATAGTTGTAAGTCGACATATCCAGCAATCGATCATTAATCTCAGATTTCTGGCAATATGACGGACGGACGGACGGACTGGCCGTCATGTTCTCACGATAAATCACAGGGACTTCCCCTCGCAGCAGTTTATTGGAAGACTTATTGTCTATGCCCAAGGAGCTTTGAGACGCGCCTCAACTATGGTTTGATAAATCTTTAAATATACGACTTTTTGGCATTTTCTTTTGATATTTCGGTGGGAAATATGGCAATTTTGCGAAGATTATTGGTTTGTAATGTTTGCTATTTGGTTTGAATACCGCAGCTGACGTCTGTAATTTTTGTTTTTTATTTATTTAGGTAATTGCAAATGCTTAATATAAAAATATATTAGTTATTAAAGAATTAAAAATATGTACATATTTACTTCTATGTCTATATTATACATATGTTTTGGTACATATTTAAATATGTCTATTTTTTATTTAAAATACAAAAGACTCTTTCTCACCATCCACTTATCCAGGGAAAAACCTTAATGTTAAAACTAAAAGAATTAAATTTTTTGAATAAATTAGTAATTTAGTATTTTGATTCAAGTAGGTATATATATAAAAGAATACTTTCAAATCGTTAAAAATAAACTTAAAATGATTCAGTTCACTACGTACTCGTTTGTTTTACAATGCTGATTTGTTCCGCAAAGAACCAGCTGAAATGTAAATCGTCTTTAGTAAGTAATCAGCGTGATTGTGTATCACATCAAAACATAAATGTCAAAACAGCCAACCCAGGTCTGACCTCATAAAGGCCTCCGACTAGGCTTAACGACTTCTGCTATATGACGACACCACCGTGTGTCTTAATACTTTTTGATATTAAACTATACTCGTGGCCTGAACTTACCGTGGAATTCAGGTCTCCCTTGGCTCCGTTGAGCCTAAGATAGAACTGCGCAGGCTTGTCCACCTGCGCAGAGTCTGGGAACTGCGCCACTTCGAGGAGATGAGCGTCTCCTACCGCAGGGGAGATGTAAACCTTGAAAGGAGAGTCTGGTATGTGCTGCTCGTTGAACTTTAGCCCAATACGATACTCGCCTGCAGAAAACACTCAGATCAGAATTGAAGATTGTAAAACGGATGCAAGGTTATTTTCGTGTGTATATTTTTCTGTCCTTGGTTTTTCATTCTACCACTTATTAACGTTCTAAAGCTGGCAATTAACGACATTAATAAAAGTAAATAGGCACCTGAGGCTAAATACGCTATATGAGAAGCAGTGTTGTGTGATCGGTTTACTACATGTCACACAGGAATAATGTGGCTGTCTGCCACATACTGATGTGGGTATATTTCTAGCCACTGATTAATCCCTTCGGGGGATTAATACCATTACGTTATACATATACATACATACTATACAAAACAGATAAGTCAATAAGTCTGAGTTTAGGGTTCCGGGCCCAAAAAGTGCCAAACTGAGCCCTATTACTAAGCCTACGCTGTCAGTCTGTCTGTAGAGGGCTCTATCTTTTTAACCGAACTAGGTAAAAGCCTGAAATTTTCACAGAATATTATTTATAACAGCTAATTACCTAATAAAACAAATGGCTTGGCACAACAAAAGAGTATCTTATAAATAATAAATAATATAAATATAAATAGTACAGTATTAGAAGAGTAGTATTGTATTAAGTATGTACTTGTGTTGCTCTTATTGCTGAATAAATTATTACTTTTACTAAATATTAATAAGTTCAAAAGTAAAAATTTAAGGGGGATCCCATACAAGAAACACGTTTTCCTTAGGCTCTATTGTAAAACAATTCAAATTCAAAATCTTTTTATTCAAATGAGTTACTAAGAACACTTTCGAATCGTCAAGTGAATTAACTACAACTAGCTTTACAAACTAATTACAATACTGTTTTAGAGCGTGCATCCAATAGGTAATCTTTGTAAAACCACAAACGAAACATAATATTATAGTGTATCAACTAATAAATACATGTTTTGTATTGAAACACTTAATAAACAAGATTTACAGATTTACAATGTAAATAGTTTGATTTAAAAAAAAAAACAAAATTCAGGTAAAATTTCAATTGCCTATTGTTGATTGCATAGGGGGGGGCACCATGTTAAAAGTCTTTAATTAATAAAACAGTAGTAGTAGTAATACAAACAAGCTTCAAACTAGCAGTGATTACGGTGCAGGCTCTAAAGTATAACACCTCCATCAATCTATATTTCAGCATGCCTATTCTTTAAACCAAATTTTAATTACCTACCTAAGAGAGTCGAGAAATAGATTATATTATATTATCTCGATTGCATTATGATTTTGTGTTCAAAATTTGTTCAGAGGATGTAATCTAATTTAATCACATCGCAATTCAATCTTATTTTTCAAGTACAGGCAAATAGTAGAGATATCGTTCTATTCTTGATCTATCATTTTACTACTTATTGCTCTAAAAGTAGTTATTTGTGACTTCAAAGCCTCGCTAGTCTAAATACACAAAAAAACCTAAATCACATACAGATTTATTTTGACATTTTCCGACTTGTCGTATTTTACGTAGCCTGTGTTTAAAAAATATCCAGAGTTACAGTTTTATTATTTTTAAACAAAATAGAGTTATTCTTACTTTTATGACTCAATCCCAGTTCTTACATGAAACAACCTCATGTTAAATTCAAACAAATAAACTTCAAATTCGGTTTAAAGTCCTGTTTTATTAAATACCAATCGGAAAACATTAAAATTCTAATTCTTAACTGTTTGAAATCTTCCGACAAATGTTGCAAATAAATTTGCACAGTGGTCTAAAAAACCGACGACAGTAGTTGAAAAACACAATTTAAATTGCTCTAAAAAATCGTACCGAAAGAGAAAACATCACTCAACCTGAATAACGGACTAACGATGTCTCCAATATTTCTTCCCAAGGCTCGATTTGTAGAGATTTAAATTTTTACGTAGATGTTTTTCTGTATGAACGGGTGGGATCTCTGAGGTGGGCATATTGTGGTCGTAGATTTATTTACATCCGAACAGTCTTTTTTGACCATCTTTTTGCTGATTGGTAAAAAAACTGTTTTTAGAGTATTTATTTCTACTTCGTTTTGGCATGATAAATTACTTGAGGGCCGGTATCGTTCCGCAGCGTTAAACCGTAAGATAACTAATAATGTTTAAAGTTGATTAGAAATTAGGATAATGAACTTGAACTTTAAAAAATAAAAATGTTGAAAAACCGAAAATTTTGAGAAGCTTGTGAAAAATGGTATGCAAAGTTAAGCAATGTCGGGCGTGGTCAGTCGTTGGATGAGTGACCGTTAGTGACTCAATTTTAATGTTATTTTGTGCTTTTAAAGGTTAAACCAGCAGGGCTGCTTAGAAGCTTCGACAGTTGGTGCCCGCTCGACAACGTCTGCTAATCCGCAAGGGCTAACGAGACTCACTTAAGGAGCAGCTTGTGCAATGACTGAAGCAACAAAACGACATATTTTTATCAGTTTGTGTGTTGTTTTTTTTTGCAATATACATATTTAAAATCAATTTGAGGATTTAAGTTTCTTTTAAAATTGGAGTGATCCTGTTAAAACTAGTATTGTAGAATTATACAAAAAGATATAAGTAACGTTGAATTAGTAATTGATAAATGTTTTATGACACTCTAATCTTACTGACTAATTTAAACTTTAACTGATTTAATCAGCTAGTTTTTAACAGCTAAATTCTTTTCTACCAAACTTTGGCAACTAATCGTATTTAAATTCTATTCAAATTAATTATTTTCCACATTAGATACTATTATTGTATTTCTAACATTAACGCCACATTTAAGTGTTCATAATGTCTGCTTAAGTGTCAGTTACGATTATTGAGAACTACATATGGTATTACCGGGCCTGAACAGTGATCCAAATAATGATGTCCTTATGCAAAGAGGAGGTATTGACATGTTAGACTGAGTTCATTGCTCGGGCCGCTTCCTCCATTTCTTATTAAATTTTTTCAACATTTAAAAACCATGATTCACTTTTTCTGATTTTGCAGCTGGCAGAGATGGTATGTCAGAATTGATCTAGATCGCTCTTTAAAGAATGACAACTTGAGCATGCTGTACAACCACAATACTATTTACACTACAGCAAATTAATGCTAAAAGTTCTATAGTTTTAATTTTGACAAGTAGGTTTTCCGTTATCCACGCACTCTTATTCTAATATGATATTCTCATTCAATACTTTTTTAATAGAACAATTATTACCCAAATATAACACATTTACAACATTTATGTTTTTTATTTGACTTTTTTTTTAGGATTTCAATTAATATACAAGTTTTACTTCTATATGAACTAATTATGCCACACTAAGATTTTTACACGCATTACACGATGGGAACTGTAAACAGTAGGTTTAGTAACTGGGGAATCTGCGCAACCCGCAAGTCTCAAGCGCAAGGCAAACTGCCGTACATAAACGACACTGTTTAGTAGCACTGGTTTGGATAGATCCATATATTTTTATTGACTTGGCCGCTGTTGCTATAACTCAAGCTCAAGAAACCAGAAGTGACTCTTACAACATTTTCAACGGCACAAGTCGCATATTAAATGCTACAATATATAATGAATATATATTAAGCTAATTGTCTTGTCATTAATTAAAATGTTTTAGGTGCATATTATTAGACACAATAAATTCTACAGAATAGAACATAACAAGTGTAAGATAGGCCCGATTTTACCCCATAACGAAAAGGCCAAGTCTTCAAGAGATTTGTTTATGATATTTCACTACGTTTCAAGACAAATGATCTCAATCAAGAGTTGGCTCGTTTTCAACAGCATGTTTGTAGTTTGTTTTCTAGCAGTTTTTTTTTGTGATTTGTGTCATAGGTATACCATTGTAGTTTAAGGTGTATAATTACCTGCTAACTTCATTATCATAAAAGCTCAATAGCACCATTATATATTAATTTATCGACACCAGAATTCATGATTTTTCTAAAAAAGAATAAAAACCGAAAGATGTTGGAGATGTTGGTACCCAATAGTCAAAGCAATTTATTGTGCAACTTTATTTCAAAATCTTTTTATTTTAGTTGTTGCGAATTAATTTATTGTTCTTATTGAGAATTTGAAGACTTTATAATAATAATAATTCCAAAAAAGGAACATCGACAAGCCGACTCTTTATAAATAATAATTTTGCCACACAGAGACCCTTAGGCTCTTAGGTTTAATCTACTAGAAATACACAAGAACCCGACCAATATATTCCTTACTCTCTAAATGAAATGTTACCCAATTTTCTTACTTACAAAAGTGTATATTATTACATCTAGAAGACGATTGACGATGTAACATATAATATTCAAGATGTACAGCCATGCAGGCCCGGACTGGCCATACAGGCAGATCGGGCAAATGCCCGGTGGGCCGGACACCCCGTGCATCGGTCAGAATATTAAGCAGCAAAAAATTACAGCAAACTAATAGTCAACTAAACAAATAATTCTGCACTTGAATGTAGCTACCTCGTATGTAAGATAATTACGAATCTGTACGCGGTTCCGTTTTTTCCTTTTGAGGTACGGAACCCTAAAAAACGCTTATAATTTGTTATTACGTAATTTAAGGCGTTTATAAATCACTTATAACATAAAGTGCAAATTCATTGGTGGATAACTTAAGAGTTCAGGCGTGGTAAAGACTGAAAGTTGTATTTTACGTTAAGGGGCCCACATTTGGGCATTTTACTCTACCTAATTAGAAAGTGACACAGTATTAAGTATTTAGTAGGTAGTTACACGTCGCCTCGCGCCAAATCCTATAGCAGCCAGCCCCGGCCATCAACTTCCGAACCCGATTATTGAATCATCATTAACGATTTGAACGCGAAGCTTCCCTCCCTGCCTTTTGTACTAGATTAGCTGAATATAATTAAGCCCTTAACACAAAGATTTTACTCAGAATGATAGACAACGAGGCAAGTTAAGTGAAACCTTTTAAATTTGAAAATAAATATGATGCTATAAACTGAATAATTTACTATCTTATTTTTTCTTTTTTGTAAAGATTGAGAGGTCGACTGTGTCTAAAATGCACGGGCCGGTTTTGGACCCCTCAGCCTTGGTCTTTCTAATCAAAAATCATCTTAATAAAGGATCAGGTTAAATTTGGAGGTTATATTGTTAAAAAGGTAGACCCTAGGGACTAAATGATACACTTTAGTCCCCTATGCTATAATGACACACTAGTAATAGGAAATTGTTCATTAAAGGACTAAAACGATCTATTACAAAACAGATGTTTAGCTTCTCGAGAAAGAGAAAGGGACACTATAGAATCGAGAAGGAATAGGTTTTTATTCCCGAGGGAAACATTCGAGTGTGATAAAATAAAATGAATAGGTACAAAATTATGAACAGAATATTTTATAAAAAAATAAGTAACAATAGATGGGACAATTTTGAATATTCAACCATTGCTTGTATTTGTGAAGTGTAAGCTCTTTATTTTCACTTGGTCACTTGGTGACATTCTCAAATAAATATTTACGTTGCAGGGTCCGCGAAAAATATCAATCATCCCTCGGTTTAATGTAAGCATGGAGAGCTACTCCTAAAAAATGTTTTTTGCTCAATTTTCATAACTCATCTGTATGCCGGTTAACTAAAGACACCTTTATGTAAAATGTTATTAATATTAATAATTAATTTAATTTTTAATTAATAAAATCTATACAAACACGGCGAAATATAAGGCTGTGACATACGGTCGTGCGGACGGACATAACGAATTTATAAGGGTTTCGTTTTTGCCTGCGCAACCCTGAAAAATACTTCAGTCTCTAGAAACTAATGATACACTTTCGTCCGCCTACGCTTTGTGATACACTTTTGGAGAATGGTAAGTGTAAAAGTATTTTCTCCACAAACACACCACCATAAACCACAAACTTTCTTTGTGCATGGAGGAATAAAATAATTGTATTCGCGAATTAAAAAAAGATTGAAATAAATCAAATATTTCGCCCACTCGCCAAGCAGTGTGAAACTAAGTCAATACGTTTACTATCTAAAACAAACTTTAGCAAATTAGCTAAAAAAAACTTTAAAGACTACTACTATCAATAAGATTTTATTAATTACAACAATATATATAGCATAAGTAACGTTTTTATACATATTTGCTTAGTTATATTATAAAATGCAATCTTATATTTTCAACTTAGCAGCAACACAAAAAAACAATTTTTCTGAATAGCTTGTACAAAGAATCTAGAGATCAATTTATGATTTGCACTATGCTCTCTTTGACACAGCTCACTCACTTTATAAAGCTAAAAATACAGACATAAAAATAAAAATGAAAGCAAATAAAATAGACTAAGCTGGCCTTAAATTTTTAAGTTTTTGAACATTCAGCAGCCAAATTGTTTCAATATTTCGTCACATATTTTAATTTATCTATGTTTATGAACATTTGACAAGATTTTATTCATTCGCATTCTCAGCCAAATTCGCCTTCGCGTGTGCATTATGATATGATATCTGAATATGAGTAAAGAGGTTATTCGTATTCGCATTTGCATTAAGATTATTCGAAGATTGATGCAAAACTTTTAAACCAAGCAAAAAAACTTTTCACTTCTCATGCTTTTAAAGTTTGTCATTAGCAGCTCAGCATAGGTAGAATAAAATGTAAAATTAAGCTTCTAAAATAGACTACGAGTTCTGACCTATGGACTGCGCAATCAAAATTGGCCATCCTTTAGAAAGAGACAAAGCGAACCTGCAGTCTCTTTTCTCATTGTATCAACGTCCGCCGCTTTGTTTGTTTATGTTTATTAAAACAAGTTAGAAAGAGACAAGATACCTCAGCTTCGCGTTGTCTCTGTAACACTTTTACGACCATTTTTTTCACATCTGGCTAGAAAATGCCCTGGCCAATTCTGTCTGTCAGTCATGTTTCAAATACTAAGTAGGTATCTATGCGGTTTAGTTCATAACGCTGACGTCATGACACTGGGACAGACTTAGGAACGCTAAAACTCACCGCGAGGAAGTTGTCAAAGCCCTTTTTTCGTTTTATCCTATAGGTACTAAGGGGGTCGTTAAAGTTGTTTATTAATTGGAATATATACCTTTAGGATGTTTATCCGTTATCAAAGTGATAAAAGATTGCAACAATTGTTATAAAAATCAAAGAAATTGTAATTTAAAAAAGATATTAGGTAAATAAGCTAGTTCATATGGCGTTAGGACACAAACATACAGTGTGTGTATGTATTTACTTATTGCTCATTTACATACAATGTACGCAACGTAAGACATTGCCCCAGTACCTACACTGCAAAATGCTAATGCCTTGACATTTGCAACTCAAATGTTGGGCCCCTCAAGTTAATCCGCCATTACAGCCAACTGACGCTCTGTTAATTATTATTTTAACTCTATTTAATTACCCTTATATAGAGCTTGCACAACCATTATACAGTTTTCAATATAGCAATTACAAATTGGTATTTAAAATGAATCGATTGTAATCTATTAAAACTTTTCGTAGTCAAATAGCAAATACGAATTCCTTATACTTTCGTCATGACCTTCCTTGTGTCACAGTTTTATAATGCTGACATCTTTGTGTTGATAAAATTTGTAGGTATGTAGATACTATCATACATACCTACTTGTATGCTGATCCGCGAGAAATGACAAAATACACTAATGAAATCGCATATCTTGCCAAAACCCGTTCGAAGTAACATTCCTTTATAGCACGATGTCTGTCCTTTGAGGAATTTAAAACTTTTTCGTGCGTATAATCTAAAGCAGCGGTCAATTAAAATGACTCTTAAACACCAGTAGCCAGGAATTTTGGCTCTAAACTGAGGACCGTCGCCCCATTGTATTCTCGACGACAAAAAAAGTTGCCGCAGCATCCGACAAAGAAGCGGTGCCTTTTTGTTTCGGAATACTTCATAAGTGTATCGCGATTAGAAAATTTTAAACTATTCTGAAATATAATGACGAGTAAAATTTTTGTATTAAGTTCCTTTTGGAAGTGAAAGTTTTTACTTTCCTATAAATAGGTGACATAAAATTTGAGAATCTTAGCCTTTACGACCGAATACTTAGCTGTAGAAAATGTAAATTAATAATTTTATATCCACAAAAATACGAATAAATGTAACATATATTTATATATCCATTAATAAGGAAAGACAATATGTGGTTTTTTAAAGTAAGATAGCGTCAATTGTTATTTGTCAGTAAATAGAAAAAAAAAATGTTTTCAAAATTAAGAGTAGGTTATCAATTCGTGCGCAAGTTCAATTTTTATTGTATATTCCCGCATAACTTGATTATTTTTAAACTGATTTTTACAAATATGAAAAGAGCTTCATCTAAAAGGGACAGGAGGGAAGGGAAAATTTAGCAAGGATTGTTGTACCAGGAAAACTAGAATTAGGCTAAAAAATGTTTTTAATTCCATATTAACCACCAACCCTTTTAAAATGGCGTATACTCAGATCTTCAGTTTAAGTCATTTATGGCTATCATTTTTTAATGCATAACACCGCAAGAATTGTCACTGATTCCCTAGACGGCGTCAATATTTTGCGGTTATTCGGCCATGGTGGCCAGCTCGCAGTCTTGACCTGCATCCCATCGAGCACTCTGGTACGTCTTTAAAGACGAATAACATGACCAAGACATAATAGACTAGCTTTCAAGTTGCTTAGATGAGGAAATTAAGCAGGAAATACACATTATTATTGTATCAATTTAAAGCAAGTCTTTCTTGCACAATTAACAATTTGGATATTTTATTACCACTTTTTCAGAAAGCTGTCAATTTACCATTATTTCATGGTTTTGCCGTTAAAAACTATTTATACCTGATTTCTGTTATGTTTTTTGTCGGAAAGATTCGCCTAATTTATTATTATGACAAAAAGAATTGATATCCTAATTAACGTCCAACTTTTTATCCTAATTAAAAATTTATTAAGAAAAGCCGGTCAGTTGTTCTTATGAGAGTAGTATTGCGTAAAAAACCGTTTTTTTCAGTACAATTTTTAGGGTTCCGCGTCAAAAACGAACCACCTATAGTATCAACGTCATGTATGTCTATCCGTGCGTTAGTTTTGAGGGGTTTCACAGTCAAATCGAACACTTGTATTTTCTTCGTAGCTGCCCATTCTCCCGTATAACCCCTTCTTTGGTTGCCGTTATCGTTTAATTTTATTATTTCCGTTGACGATATTTGTAGCAACTAAATATCAATCAATACATGTAAAAAAATAAAACTTAAACAAATAAATTAACCAACTTAAAAGATCGACTAAAAGTAAAAAATAAAGGTCCCTAAAGATGACATTATGACAGAACATTGCACGATGTCATTGTTACGCCTTGCCGTCGGTTGTCAAAAGACAATTTTTACCTATCTTTACTGCAAAAGTTTGGCATTTTCCAATGTTCTGTCATAATGTCAAGTTTAGGGCCTTATTTTTAACTTTTTGTCGATTTTGAAGTTAGCTTATTTTTACATTAAAATTTATTTTTTATATGTAGGTATTGATTGCTTATTACAAAAGTTTCATATAGATTTATCTATAAAACATGAATGGTATTTCAGGATTTTTTTGATAATTTATATGAAAATTTGTATATATAGAGGTGATAGGGATAGGGTGTGTCTTAATGACCCCCTCCCGTATTATTATGATGAAGTTGTAAACCATTTTTTATATAATTTTTCTTGCATCGCTAAAAATAAATGTCTAAATGTAACTCCAAAACTTCAAGTGACCGTAGCGTAAGAGTACCGTACCGAGTAAAGTAACCCTAAAAATTTCTCTAACATTACTCGTAGAGATGAAGCATAAAAAAAGAAAGGAAAGGATAATAGACGGTCAATCTATAAATTGGGACCTAGAAATTGTCTTACAGAACTATTTAAGGATGTTGATATTATAACTTTGCATGTACTCAAAAATTGTATTGGTTTAACATGAATATAACTGCAGAACGTATATACTGAGATTTTCGGATTTTCGGAGACTATTTAAGGTTGCTAAGTTAGCACGCATTTTTTTGAAGTGAAAACTTCTTTAACGGCGTTGTGCACTTTTTTGGTATAGGTAAAAAATGATAAACTCGCGCAGGCTGATCGAAAATTTTTAAGACGGAAACCATAATGCCACGCCATATTTTAGTATATAGCGATTATGAGTAGTACAGTATAGGTTGGATATTGGATTTTAATTCAATGACAGATTGAGATGTCAAATATACTACGTCAAAAATGTAAATAAACAAACATTATTCTTTATAATAAATAAATATGTATAAAAAGTGATGGGAAGTAAATAGCTAGTATGTTTTCACTTCTGCTGGCACTACCGGAGTGCAACCCGTTTTTTTTTATAGAACTATTGTACTAAGCTAAATATTACTAATTATGTAGTTTTACAAAACCTTATTTACGAAACTTAAAATTTAAAAAAAATAATGCAAACTGTACATCGGATACCGAACATTTACAAAGCGTGCTTGACTTGTTTTTGCTTGACAGTCAATATTTGAATATAGAATTTTTTAATTAGAATATTTTTACAATTTTCTCCTGCATCCTACAAAAAATTGCCATGTTGTAATCACAAATATTATATGACTTTCATTAGCAGAAACAAATATCGTAAATCCCAGCAGGCACTGGCCATTCGCAATCGTGACTTCAATTACCAAATAAAAAAATAAAACACTTTATGGTCAGTAAATAGAAAAAAAGAAAAACAAATTAAAAAAATCAACTGTCAAAATGGTCTGCAGTAAATTTTCCCGCGTTCGTGGTCAGTGTGCCACCATTGGTTGGTGAGTTCTGTAGGCGTGGTTATACCCGAATAAGGAACAGTTCGAATTATTTATGAAGTGCATTTCAGTGTTTATATTGTTTTTGTTGCACTGCTCGAGTTCACTATGGCACTGCGGGGGCGGGAGTTATTTGACTTGGTGATGACTACGATAAGGCTCCAGGACGTAACGTATTTTGAATAGAAAGTTTGTATTTTTTGTTTTATAACAACAGATTAACAATAATAATCAAATTTAAAATTAAATGTTGACAAAAATAGCTTGTAGACATTTTTTTAATAAGATTATAAAGACACGAACGTACCTTTTAAATACATTAACAAAGAGATTAATATATTTATTGCTTTTTTAAAAAAAAAACACTGTTACCTTTTAAATAATCTTTTATTGCGTCAAACCATTTTAAAGTAAGAGACCCACTTTTGTTAAACTTCTCAGTGAATATTGATTTTGAAGAAAATAAATAAATAATGTGAGTAGAATAGGTGACGTGATCAAGATTTTGAAAGTAAATGCACGAGCGTTTCTAAACAGCAGTTTCTTTTGTCTGTGTTAGAAGAAACTTTTTTAAAAATACTGGTCAAACAAGCGGTTATTATATATAGCGGTATAAACATTAACTGTTTTTCTAGGAATACCGTTTTACAGAAAAAAACTCGCGATCTTCCGCCAACTCTACTTACTTGTCGCAACTTTGTTATCGATAATGGCTATTATAAAAATAGTTAAAAGAAAAAAATCTGAAATTCTGTTTATGGCAGACAAACAACAGCTGTCATTTCGCTCAGGAAGTACTACTTTACGTAAAGCTGAGATAAAAATAATTTTACCCTTTCCACTGAGTGATAGACTAATTTATGTTTATTGTTATATGATAGAAGGATCATTAGGGGCTAGGAGGCCGCTGTGTGTACTTTTATCACAGTTTTGTTGTCTAAATGAATTTTCAGTAAAACTTGTTTGTTAGACACAGAACTGACTTTATTGTAGGCAGGTTTAATGCATAGGTATGTTGTGTGAGCCATCTAGAAATGAGTTCAAGATCTTTAAATGAATCGAAAAAAAATGCAATAGAACTCACCAGGCTCGTCAACTTTGTAGGAAACGTCACAAGATCCATCACGCCGATCCTTGAAGTCAATCTCAGCTTTGCTGGGACCCTCCAGCGAAATTGCCAACTGACCAGCACCAGCTTCTCTAGTCCAGACGTTGAACTCATTCAATCGCCCGGCTTCACCTCTTTCAAGGCCAACGCCTCCGGCCTTTACTAAATGGGCTCCTGAATCCCGAAGAGGTCCCACTGTGAACTGGAAGGGAGATCCTGTAATAAAAGACGAATTGTTGTACCCTTATTAATCCTCGTGTAATTTTTGTAAAATAAAACCTTAAAATTGGCGAGCTTCATTTACAAGGTCAAAGAGTCTCCCTGTCACTTGAAATATAATCCTCTAAACAAAGTAATGGTGCTTATAATATAACCATGTATCATTCATTCATTCAATCATTATCAATGTAACAGTGAGGCAAGTGCAAAAACATATACCTACTTGCCTCTATTAATGAAATCTTACCAGGAATATGAATTTCCCTGTATTTAACTGAAACAGTGTGAACTCCCAACTCTTTGGGTACAAAATGAACGGAATATAATCCGTCTTCCACTTCCTGGATCTCAGCATCTTCAGAAACGCCTCCAGGACTTGTGACAGTTGCTCCCAAGTCAAAGGATGTGATCCCTGAGAAATAATATAAATTTATTAAAAATTACAATATTGTGTAAAGAAACCAGAACACATAATATATACACTACTCGTATTTAAAAAAGAGAGCATTTCAAAGTGTGTTTTAGTATCTATATTCAAGTGATAATGTTATACCTGGCATTTTAAAGGTGAGTTTGCAGTTGGTTCCAACTTCTGTAAGTGGCGCGGGATCACGTTGTCTCTGGATCTTCTCTCTTTGTCTGTTGCTTCCTTCTCCTGTCACCTGAAAAATATTTACTGCGTCAACAAAAATAAAGAACATTTCTTATACTCCACCTTACTTTAGTCCAGATATCCTACATCAGAAGCTGTGTTGCAGAGATTGGTTCATCACCTGTCACGCAGGACTAAAATGGATGGTGCAAAGAGGCTTTCCCTCTCATTATGATAGGGACCTATATCCAGCCACTGGTTACCCCTTATTAGGAAATAAACCTTGAAGTGATAGTTTATTCAAGCTGGCGTCCAATCTAAACGTTTGATAGGCCCAGACTGTTTGATTATAATAAATCTCTACTTGTCTATGTATATAGCTTCATAGACTACTTTAACTGACTGATATAATTATTTATTTTTTCACTTTGCATCCTGATTGGCAGAGGTTCAAAACATGGCGTGTACCAATGAGTCCTTTTTTTAATTTCTCAAGTTCACTGATTAATTTATTCACACCACTGGCTTTTCGGTGAAGGAAAACATCGTGACGAAACCTGCATACGTCATGAAAACATAAAAGATGTATGTAAAGTCCACAATCCACCCGGGCCTGCGTGTGCCCAAATTACCCTCGTTGAGGGTAGGCCGTGCCCCAGCTACTATGAGGCTGATCTGACAATTTTTTTAAGATTCACCTCATTCACCTTAACATATTTTGACTTTCTCATTACATACATGTAGTATATGAAGTAAGTAGAAAGTTAAAATATGTTATGGCGCATTTATATACTAAACTTAAACTAATATTGTACCTACTCGTGACTAGTAAAACAGTCCAAGCGAACTTTTACCTTGACAGTAAACGGAGATCCTTCCACATGATGGTCAGCGAACTTGAGGTTGATGATGTAGTAACCTGGCTCCGTGGGCTTATAGCTGATGGCCAGTACACCGTTTTTACTGTCAGCGCACTGAATCTCAGCTTTGCTAGGACCTGGGAAGTTTTACTGGGTTGAGAAAATTTACCCGGTCAAATTCACAACAAAAAGAAATACGATGATTATAAAACAATCTTTTTATGAGTTAATTTTTCTGGATGCCGCCTTCATTTAAAATCTTTTGGATAATTTGGATTTTGAAGTTAAAACTTCAGTCAATGACCTAATTACTAGTGTGACATAAAATGTAAGGGATTCCTCCTGTCCAGAAAAACTTTAATATCACACCAAGCTTACCTTCAATAGACAGCGAGAGACCACCGTATCCAGCGTTTCTGGTATCGACTGTGAATGTGTTATCACCATGCGTCTTGCCTTCTTTCAATGCACTTCCAGAAACCTAAACAAATCTGCTTTTAGAAAAATACTTAAGTTAGTTAATAAATTAGGATTTAAATTTAGGACTACCTTCACATAAAGAGGATCCTAGGTTTTGAGGTCAAATATTTTCCTGACCCAGAATCTAGGTACCTACGTCAATGTTACAACTGTTTTTCTAAAATTGTTCTATAAACCTGTCTAAATTTATTGTTTGATATGTTTCACACTTATACCCTACCTTGACCTTCTTTGCATCTCCAACCTCTTGGCTTTGTACGGTGATGTTGAAAGGTGAGTTCTGTATGTGCACACCCATCTTCTTGACGGAGACCGTGTGTTGACCAGCTTCACGTGGAGTAAAGCTGATGCCGATATTGCCCGAGGGCAAACGCTTCAGGAAGCAAGGTTCTTCGAGACCTGATGGTGCCTAATGAAACATAAAGAGGTCAAATAAGTTGTGACTGATCTTGCTTTTAATTATTTTACGTGACCGCAGAAGGTACGACTTTTTTAAGAAAACATTTTCTATTTACCTACTACCTACTTATAATTCAATTGATATCTAAACTATATCATATAGATAAAAAGATATAGATAAGATCATCGTATGTTAGAGTCAAGTACTATACGTATTATATAGTAACATATACTAATATGATATAGATATATAATTTTAGTATAAATTGAGAGTGTACGTTTGTCTATTTATATACAGATATATATAGGTATATAGGTACTAAATGGATTATCTTCAAGACTACAGACATATTTAGAACAAAAACCTTTATATTCACAAATTTCCTTACTCCAAAGGGATTCAAGTCATATTTTACAATGAAAAGTTGAGAGGTCTGCAAAATAATATATCCTTATCAGTCAGAAATAAATAAGTAATAATAATAATAAGGAAGAAGCTATTAAAATATTTCCCACTTTTGATTACCACCTTATAGATATATATTTTGATTGAAAAAAACGAAATTGATTGAACGAGGAATCACAAAATTAAATAAAATAAAATAAGATTTTATCGATTGAAACAATAATGCGCGAGAAAAAGACTCGAGCCAAGAGATTAAGACATTTTTAATCAGTATTTTAATATTGGAGGTAATACAGATAAGAGAAACCAGGATTAAGTAATCAAAAACAAATAGAAGTTTAACAAATTAAAACACGGCTACATAACCTACAAACCTACGAACATATGGCGTATTTATTCGTTTCGAGGAGCAAAATTAACTTTTATATTGAGTTCATTAAAAAACATTTTTGAAATATGCTAATCAAGATCTTTCATTTGTAATCAAACACAGCACACTTATGTCCTCTCGACTGAGCCATATTAAACTTAGTGTAACGTCGCAGAGTTTTTAACTAGCGGACCATCAAAACCCGTCTAACAGTACTTTCATTTATTAATTAAATTATAATTGGCAGTTTAGAATCGCCTGCATAATACAGGAACAGATGAACGTTCAAACCGGCTAAAAATATATACTTCCATTTGGCTTCGCCGTAGTTGGGTAGAAGGCGATTGCTATATATATATATATATAAATATTGTATTACTATACCTGGATGGAAGCGTTGAGGCTGCGGATGTCATTGTCGCTTATCTTCCCAGGCAGTGTGACCTCGCTGCAGCTTCCTACCGAGATCTGGTTCCTCTTACGACCCTCGCCCGTTACCTGTATCCAATCGGTAATTACATCACTCCTTAATCCTTTAATAAAAATATATTTGATTGTATGACAATAAATTAATATGTTATTCTTAGATGAACGCGATTCCAGTGTTTCATGATAGTACTATGCCGAAATTTAAAGCGCAGTACTATACTTCAACCGCCATTTTGTCACACACTCGCAACTTAAGTCGCAGAACGTTGAATTATAGGACAAACAAGTAGTAGATTCCACCAATCTCCACCAATAACGCCCCGAAAATTATCCAACAATTAAATCCATCAGAGATAGAGCTTTTTGTGGTAAAGGTAACGATTACCTACTAAAAATAAGATTTTTGATAGATGATTTACCAAAAACTGCCAATCAAACAACATTGTCACCGATTTGGAGCTTTCTGAGACTCGAGACGTTATGAGACTTCATTTTTCATATATCATACCTTAGCCATAAATGGGGATCCTTTGATGTGTTTCTCTCCAAAGCGAACGGAAACTTTGTACTCGCCGGGTGCCGTAGGTAGGTAGGACACCGATACTGTACCATCTTTGTTGTCGTGACACGTGATCTGCAACGACAAGACACCAGTCCTACAATTATCTAACTCACTTATGTAATCTCATCTATGTAACTAATATGTTCTGTATGTATTATGTATAATTGTGAAGAATTTATAGCTAAAGTCAAGTATATAAAGTTCTTCAGTTTTTAAATTTATACTTGTACATGTTACCTTATAGAACTGTGCCTCAAACCAAATTTATGAAGATTCAAACATATTTCTTAATTAGTATCAGGTCAGTCGATCTCACAGATGTAACTAAATTTAGTCCAACATTTTCACTTACTTATAACTAAAAAAATATAAAACTTTTGTTTTGTTTTCATATTTAGGTGTGATAATGTGTTATTTTTAACATTATAAAACTAATAGTTACTTCGGCTTTGCTTGGACCTTCCACAGCCATGGACAGGCCACCAGCTCCGGCACCCTTGGTGCTAATGGTAAACTGACTCGGCTCACCGCTGACCCCTCGCGTCAGACCTGGTCCGTACGCTGTTACGTACCCTGATGGAATGGAGTCCACATGGAACTTATATGGAGAACCTAGAAATAAACGAAATTATTATAAATATGTTTAAACCCAGATTTTTAAGGTAGGTATATACCCTACCATATCCATGGCTAGGACGCTGTTCGGGTGAGTCACCGGGCTCGCGATACCAAAGACGCAAAGCAATCTTCTTTCTATCCATGCCTATATATACCGGGTAACTGCAGCCTAAGTTATCCCACTAAAAAGAATCCTACAGCTTTCTACATCTCTACCATATGGTAAGATGACTGAGCCAAGTCAACTTCGTTTCATGGCTGTTTCAAGACTTTATTAGATATTTATCAACTATCCACAAGAAAACCATTCTGAAATATAATTGCATGAATAAATAAAAGAATATTTTAGTTTTATTGTTACTTTTTTTACCGAAGTTAGGAAAAGTGGAGTTCAAAGTTATAAACAAAAATCTAATTACATTCGTTAATGACTCAGAGCAATATCTTTCAGACTCTCAAGCCATATACATACTTAAACATAACAAAAGAGAGGATTTTTCAAAATATTTGTATGAGACAATGTATTCATCTGTTACGTCAGAAATGAAATAGCGCCTAACTCTGCAAGATAAGTTAAAACTTATAATTTCATATTGTATTGACTTACCCTGAACATGTTCTCCATTGTATTTGACATAGAGCTCATGGACTCCTTCCTCGCGTGGGTCATACTTGATGCTGACCGTACCGTCCCTGTTGTCCTCAATGACGGGCTGATCGATGTTACCGCTCGGCATTTTAACCTCCGCTGCAACAAATAAAAGCACAAGGTCACAGAGTAGCCATCGTAAAAAAGCCTTACAAACGAGATAATTAACCTTCAAAATTTTAATGCATTGCCTTCCTTTGAATACAAATCTATACAGTCATAAAGCAAAACAGTGTAAAGTAGAGAAACAAAAAAAACAAGATAGCAAACAATATAAATTATTAAATGACAACAAAAAAATATCAAAGTTAAGAAAGACGAGAAGGAATAAGTATTTATTACTATAAATAGAAGTAAAAATATTTATTTTTGTGAACGCCATATTTCAATGTTATACCCAATATTACTACTGCAGCGAAGGCGAATCTAATGACTACTCTTATGTTAAAATCCGTTAAACCATTTTGACTGTAGAGCGTGCCAAAGTAATAGGCATAAAACTCATTACCCACTTTCTGCAGTCAGGTAAAAACATAATAATGTAATTCTTGAACAAGCTCTAGGGTAATACTATATAATATGTTACCTATCTAATCATTAAGTATAGGTAAGTAGTAACGGTTAGTCAAATGACTCCGCTAGTCTTTAGGAAATCTGAATCATCTAACAAAGGAATAATTTGCTTACCAATCTTTATTACGCTAATTATAGTTCAACATTAGAACATTTAGACATTAGATATATTGTTTTTTCGTAATACGATTTTACTTGTGAATGACATTGTGATGCAATGTGTCTATAAAGTCTCCAATATCGTAAAGTAGCATTATGGAGTTGTAAAATTTAGCAACTAAAGTGTGCAGAAATAAAAATCAACAAAAAAGTGTACAAGACACATTTTTTTTTTTAGATTTTTTACATTATACATACATCTCCGACACACATAATTTTATACCTACATCTGACACACATAATCAACTGATACCATTTGTAGAGTGCAATAACCGTAGTGTATACCAACGGTGTTCCGTGTTCCTCTCTCTGAAATTTAAGGGGCTCTATTTGTTTAACCTATTACAGGTAGAAGTTGCGTTATTATAGCAGATTTCCTAACAATTAATAAATGAGAAATATCGCAAAAATCTAAAAAAAAAAAAATGTCACCTGGTTTTATTTAAAACAATTTTCATTGAAAGGATTTAAGTTCTGTTATCACATTTTTAGAACACAGGGTATTTTTAGAATATATTTTTTTTAACTTTCGAAGCCAATAACTTGCACACATCTTAAACATCTTTAAGAAAGAGGAACTGATCAGCAGGAACCTGAAATACATTTTTAAAGTCTTATCAAACTATATCCCACATAATGTAAGGTACCCTCGGAGCGCGAGTCCGACTCGCACTTATCCAATTTTATATGATTAAAGCCAATCAAATATACAGACTTCTTTGCGTTTAGAGTTTTATGATATACCTACTTGCTTATTTCCGAGTTTAAAAAAAAGGTTTTACTAACAAAAACATCGGACTTCTCATACAAATTTTTACCCAATATTTTGCCCTCAAGAGGTTGAATTTCCAAAAACAGTGTAACACATCATTCTTAGTTATCAACTTAAACTCCAAAAAACAATTTTTATGTGTTAAACTTCAAAAATGACTAATGTTCATACAAACCAAATTTTGCAAAATCCTTGTTTAGTGCTTGCCAAAATTATAACAGGAACCTCTGCAAAATTTCGAATCTCGAGGCCCAATAGTTGGGGCTGGGCTTTATATCAGTTTACCATTTATACATGTACATATATACAAGTAGATGTTTCTAAGTTTGGCTACTCTATTTCGCTATTTACTAAGTGATCGCAGTCAAAAATTTGCTAGTAAAGTAATTTGTGGGATAGTCAAGGATACAAACCTTTTCTTGTGTCGATGTGATAGAGAGTCAGAAATATAATAGGAGTGTAATCCAATTTAAGTCCAGTCTTGTTAAACCCGATCTTATGAGTTTGGGCGTAGACGATAGGAGTCACCTCTTTGTCGACCTCAGATACGGAGAAGTACTTCTTGTTGTCGTCTCGGTAGAACTCTGATCTTTCCAAGTATATGGTATCATCAATACCAATAAGTGAATTCCATAGACTACTAGTGAAAAGTGCCATTTATCTTGCCTCTGACTTTAACTACAATTTTTTTTAATACTATTATTTCTTCTTAAGAGCTTTTAAGGCGTATGAAGTGTCTTAGGTTTAAAGTTTAAATATCTACTTAGATTAATTTTATTTGCCAAGTTCGAATATTGTTGAAAAATGAGTTTCTTAAACCAAGTGGTTTAGGGTATGATGCGGACAGAAGGTTCTAGAGTGGAGACCGCGAGCCCAAACCAAGGTCCTGCCAGTACGTCCTTATTTGGGACACGGGAACTTGACAGATATACAGACAGCTCAGTTTGAGAATCTAAAAATAAGTCCTAAAGAGATAGCGAATAACTTAACTAATATGACAACACTGAACTGATGCTGCAACAGTAAAATCTACAAAAAACCATTTCCAGACATTTTACAGCTGATTCACCGTGTTTGAGCAAACATAATTTATTGTTGTGTTTAGAAATATATAAGCACTTACACTACTTTCTGAATGAAAAAAGAATTTTGACAGAATTTAACCGGCCGGTATGTGTCGAGCCACCCAATAGTAACCCGTCATGATTCTATACATTTTATAAGTTGGTCGACTAATACTATTACTCGTAAAGTACCTTTGAAGCTGTGATAATTCCTTTTAACTTCATTTTAAATACTACTGCCAAGAATATTTTTACAAAAATCCAATTTTACTGCAAATACCTACCTGTTTGTATAATAAAGCTATTGCTATGAAATAAAATGTAGGCACATGTTGGTAAATTTACAATCATAAGTATGATGATTCCAAACAACTATTTGAAAAGAGAAAGAAATTGTAATTAAAAAAAATGTGTTTTCATAAAGAAGAAGTTTTTCCAAAATGTATATACGAAACATAAACATATTTCTATGAAAACGCAAACATTACCTTCTATATATGTTAGAATTTATCACTATCATAACATCCCTTAAATTAAAGCACTATTTTGAAGTTAAATCTACAATTAACCGATTAACGGAAAAAATATTACGCGCCTTGGAGGCAAATATACTGCTGTTCGTCAAACTTTGCTTATTTACTTAGTATCATTTACAGTTTTACATTTTTCATTTGGAAATCGTTCAGTTTTCATCAATTATAGTATCCAGTATTGCACATGTATCCTTTATCCGGTTTTCCTCCTCTTCATACAACATAGAACGTCTGATAAGATCAAAATTTTTATAACTTTTTATATTTGTATTAAATTTCAAGTGGATCGGATGTGTAGAAGTGGTAGAAATATCCATTTTAAGGCTGAAATACCTTAAATCAAGAGGGCAAGAGCTTATTATATTTGAAACTGCTACATGGATTAACAGTACATGGCTAAAAACCATTTCTATTAGACGAGCTTCCAATAAAAGAAAACAGCATCAAAATCGGTCAACACAGGCATGCTGAGCCTTTAATCGTATAGCAACCTTCGTTTTTAGGTAAGAGGGTTAAAAACAAATGAAATAGAATCTAATGAAAAGCGTTGATGCTTGAATAACGAAACAACATTCATACAAAAATATAAGATACTATAAACTTAAATATATCCTTCAATCAAATCAGATTAAAGGAATATTCCAAAAATAAACTAGCTATACCGTCTAACTCATATACAGTAAACTGTTGTTAAATCAAAATATGCTAAGGCATATAGTTGCATACAATGTAGTCAGAAATCCATTTGGATATCCACTAAACGACCTACTGCCAAATATATTTTCTTGGAAATTCTAAATGCGTATAAATGTGACCAATCTATCCCTTTGACATTAATAATGTCAACATATTATTCACAACTCTAATATGAATTATGATGATACATAATATCGTAAATTTAATTATATGATTCTAAAATAAACAGCAGATTAAGCGTTTTATTGAATAAAACCGTAATTTTGTTAATTTTATGTTCATTATATACACCAGTATTTCAAAATGTTAGATTTTATATTGTCATAAAGTTATAAAGTATGTAAAAAACATAAAGTAAATCACCATACAAAATTCGGATTTTAGTTTTATTAAAGCCGGGTCTCCTGCTCGTGTTTTGCCGAAAAATTACACAAAACATTGTTTGGTTACAAATTTTATATTTTTAAAACTTTTGTCGATGGAAACGATGGTTTTGCTTTCCACGCTCGATAGAAAACATATAAACATTTACTCATGCGAGGATAGGGGGCGAGGCACAATCATTATGTGGTTCGTATATATGATACGTCATCTACGTTTAAAGTAATTTGTTACAGTATGTAAATGTTTTAAAAAACATAAAACAACGATCCCAAAGCAGGCAGAAACCAAACGCGACACGACTGTTTATAATATTTACCTACACACTTACACGATATGTAATGTTTTCTTGCCTCTACTGGGAAACTCTGGACCACCGACATAGCACTGTACCGCACCAATTAAATTTGAAATTGTACTTTTAATTGGAATTGTACAATTTGTAATGTGATATATCAGCTACGTAGTCAGTATGCTTACCTACTTATAACGGCATCAGTCAAAAAAAATCATATAAGCATGCAATTTGTTCCTTTTTACGTGTATAACTGCTCACACATATACACTTTTCTTGATATAACCTATATCCAACAGAAGTTACTGTTAAATTAGACGTAGTATATCACTACTAGATTACAATATGCATAAGTAACTAAGTAAGTCATTTGATTTTTTTCAAAAACCAGCAATAATTGACAATAATTATCGCAATGCAATAAGTTTGACCATTCCGTAAAAGATTGCTAACCTTTTTTGAAAGAAATAAGATATACATTGCGGTTTCGCGACAATCGATGAATTTCATACGTCATTTCAAATGCGCAATGTATATCTTATTTCTATGGGTTTCAAACGAGAATTGTTAGCTGTCATTTTAAGGAATCGAGCCGCGGGTCGCGCGCAGTGATTAGGTTCCATTTCAACTTGGCAACATAAGATGACACATCAAAAGAAGTATATTTTAGGCAAAATTACTGAACTGTTAGGACTTTAACATCATTATTAGACGGATACAAATTAACAAATTCATAAACACGGCCCTAACATTCGTCGAGCATGCGTTAATTACAAGAATGTCTTCCTTCCTGGTGTATTTCAGCTGATATTTGTTTCAGAGCAAATCTAGACTCAGATTTGCAGGAATTTGTGTTGAACATAAAGCTTTCCTGTTATATTTCAACTGTGTTTTGTGGACTGTTTTAGTATAGATGACGTTTCCATAAGCTCTTTTAGAGTAAGCTGAGAATATTTTCCTCGGTGGCTTGTGATTTTTTGAGATGGATCAAAACAAACATTCGTTTGCTGATGTAAACTTAGCAGTTCCATAAGGGACCCTAATAAAGTACCTTACGTCCATTCAACATTATTAATTTTATTAAATGCATGTAGTATTAGTGTAGCAGGTAAAAAAATATGATACTTCAGGTAATCATATTTTTTTCTAACTACACACGCAGTATTGATTGTTCCAACAATGCTAGACGTAGTGAATCAAAAAAAACTAATTATTATTTTTGCTATAAATTTTAACAAACTTGTGCACAATTTTTATTTATATTTTTTTTTTCTTCTTCTTTATGTTTAGCAACATGGGCAACTTGTGCTAAGCAGATTTTTACCAGTAGGCAAATCTGTTTAGTAGCTACTGTATAGATTAAAACAGATTTTTTCGATTTTCATTTTTAATCTTAAAAACTTGTCAAATTATAGGAAGATACTAGGACAACCTGTAGGTCTTCGATTCAAAGAAAAATCATTTAAATCGGTTTCAGTATTATTTTGAGGTTACTTGTTACTTTTGTGAGTTGCTGTAAAACTCGCGCTTTTGAAGTTCGTCACGTAATTAGATCCTTTTTTTTCTCTACGCTCATATTATAACATTCAAATTACGAACTTAAAACTAATAGCATGCTTTAGTACCCATCATTCTTAAAAAAAGGTACTTTTTAACATTTTTGTATGAAGATTTTTTTTTTTTATGATTATATAGAACAGAATACCGATCACCCATATAGATTTATATCTATATGAATGCAAAAAAACTGCAATTTAAACACATTCTTAAATACAGGAAATATTTTGGGACTGTTTCAAATTAACTCCAGCGCAAATGTGGCCCACAAATGTGCCACATAAATAACCGGATTTACTTTGACAAGGTATGGGCCACATTATATTTCATCAAAAATTAGTCTCACAAAATAATAAATTATGTAATGTTGTATGTTCCAACGCATTCAAGAATTTATAGGAGCAAATGTTCTCAATTTCAGTGAAGTTGGAATCATTCTGTCATATATGTATTTAATACTTATAAAATATATTGTTATCAACCTATTAATAATCAGTTGATTGAAGTTTCCTGATTGCATGGCCTATTTCATTATTCTTCTTCTTTACTCGGTCTTTTGCTTTTCGATCCGCTTGGCTTATTATTATTTTAAAATAATAAAAATATATTACAACTAGCTTTCATTTAATATGTCACACGGTATACTATTGTTTAGCGGCGTTGTGCACTTTTTTTGTGATGGGTAAAAATGATAAACTCGCGCAGGCTGATCGAAAATTCGTAAGAAGGAAACCAGAATGCCACGCCATAAAAATTCCTTAGACGGAACCCATAATGCAACGCCATAATAGGATGATTGGCAAAATAAAAAGATTGATTTTTAAGTGAAAACTTCTTTAGCGGCGTTGTGCACTTTTTTGTGATGGGTAAAAAATGTTTAACCCTATAGGACGCATAAAAAGTAAGAGGAAATTGGGTTGATGAAAAGATGAAAGTGCGGATTACACCATTGTTAAAATATGTTTTTAGTACATGGCGATTATGACTAGTACAGGGAGGTTGGATATGGGATTTTAATTCTATGACAGATTGAGATGTCAAATATACTACGTCAAAAAAGTAAATAAATAAACATTATTATTTATAATAAGTAAATATGTATACGAAGTGATGGGAAGTAAATAGCTAGTATAGGAAAAAATAAATAGTTAATATTCAAATTTACACCTTTGCCGGCACTCCCGAAGTGCAACCCGTTTTTTTTATACGATTGTTGTATGAAAGCCCATTAACCCCTGAGTCTGATTTTTGCTCTCCGAAATTCTTGTGTGACAATGGCGTGACACGAGTATCGTGTTTGTAACAAGACAAGAAATTGAGGTATTCTTGTACTGAATAAGCAATGCATGACTCACAGCGTAATATAACCAGGATTCATATTATAAAGTTTATTATTATAAATATTTATAATATTATACCGCTAAGTCATATAACATAATACACCTTGACTACAAGTCATGTTAAAAAAGTAACTAAACATCAAATCTGTTATAAGTTAATACTGAACATTAATTTCATACAACGAACTTTCAAGAAATGGTTGGAAAATTATGTGATCTGTGAATAAAGCTTAATTCATTGCCACATTTATGCCGCTAAAACCGGCAGCTAATTGATTTTTGTTCGAAATAATGTGACAAAATTACTCCCGTAAATCATTACATAAAATTACGTAAATGAAATTCCTCAGTAGCCTCAGTTATAAATACGAACCTTTAATATAAAATCATAGATATCGCGGTGATGTGTTGCTGGCGCAGCTGTTGCTTGATACGTACAGGTTGTTACTAATTTTATGTTGCTAAGTGCGAACCTACTCAGTTTCGTCAACATATATTTTTTTGCAGTACCTAGAGATTTTAATAAATTAAGTGTTATGAAGAGATGCGAGTAAGCTCATATTTTATATTTTTTAGCATATTAGACACGTAATATTGACTTAAATATTGTACGTTAATATATATAGTCTACTGTTTTCTTCTTACGGGATATAAACTTAATAGCATACGGTATTAGAATTTTAGTTATTATGAAGACTTAGTTGTCTGTAAACTAAAAATATTATTTAACAACTAAAACTTGTTATAATGTATTGGTCATCCAACAGTTTTAAAATAGTTGTTGTTGAGGACAGTTAAGACAGTAAAAACACCAATTACCGTGGCATGGAATTGTTATAATATTGTAGGTAAGGTAGAAGGTAACTAGTGATGCCTAAACCCTTTCTTGGTCGCTGATCTTGGTATTACTTTAATTTTTGCAATACTGCAGAAACTGCAAGTGCAGATCAAATTCCTAAAAAAATTGTTGAACAACACTTATTGTGATCTATTCTAACTTCATGCAGTGCTCGAAAATTCTAATTATTTGTTAGAATCCAATCAACCTGTATATATAATAACTAGATTGCGCAAGCGTATCTTGCTGGTGATTTTAATTCTGGAAACTAGAGCAGATTTTCAAGATCCGCATCATATCTGATGACATATTTAAACACGTATCGGCGCCCTGACACGCCTGTGACGCGGCGTTGGCAGTTCTGACACATCGATGTCAGGACAGTAATTTAACAGATTTTTCATAAGATTAGAGATGTTAAGATAATTTGTTGTCGATTTAGTGGATTGTAATGAATACCAGTTGGTCGATTTGTATGTCAGCGGGTACATGTTGCGTGAAAAGTAGCGATTTGTTAAACATGAAAAATGCATGTTGTCTAGACTATTACCCGAGTATTAATATGTGACACATTTAATATTGAACTTTTGATGTGAATTTGATAAACGTCTCCCTCATCTTACTGCCGGACAGGAAAAAATCGACATGTAGGTACTTGCATTTGAAGGCTTCATCTCCGAAAGTTAAAAAGTTGCAAAAATTATAGAGAAAATTGATCTGACGGCAACACAGAAAAACATATTACCCTTCATCTCAACACAGAAAAAATCAACGAATTGACAAAAATAAATTGCGAATTCTTCCCATCTCAATTGTTAGGGTTCTTTACCAAAAGTGGGCTAACGGAGCCTTTACTAAGCCTACGCTATCTGTCTGTCCAGCCATGTAAAGGGCTATTTATACTAAATAACATTATAATTATACTTTAGACTAAAATACATAGAAACCAAAAAATTTCACAGGATATGTATTATTATAGTGGATTATCAAAAATATAATAAAATAGTAAGAATTTGAGGAGGTCCCCAAACAAGAAATACGTTTTTGTTGTTTTTTTCTCTATTGTTAACAATAATTAATTCAAACTTCAAAATTGCCGTGATTATCGTGGGCTCTAAAGTAATACAACAAATAATAAAAATCGGCCAAGAGTGAGTCGGGCCCAAGCCATTGCTATCCTAAATTATTGTATCAGCACAATCTAGCGACTAATTAGAGAAATAGTATCACATTTGTTTGTTGGAAACGATAAACAGAGTTAAGCAACGTCGGACTTAATCAGTCAGTAAAATAAGTAACAACTTTGTTGATTATTTATTAAATAGAGTAAACATTATATACTCTGTAGTGTTATTTGTTATTAAGAGATGTTTAATACTTAATAGTACTGCAGCAGCGCTCTAATTGGTCGCAACTACTTCGCTATTGGTTAAAAATTCATCAATGGTATAACTTTCAGTCCTACCCCCGCCCCTCTTCCCCGTAAACTGATTGATGTGATTTTCATACATTTTTTGAATTGGCAGTCTATGCTACACTAATACCTATGCCTACAGTTTTACAATGACAATAACAAACAAAGGCATAATTGCTAATCATTATTTATTAGGCATTCTATGGAAGGCGTCTGTCTTAGAGGTTAGTTAGGGAAAAGGCCGGGTCCAGAAGTAACACTCTACACATTTCGTTTTATTTTTGAGAGTCTCATATGTCCATGCCTTTATTAATTACATAGCCACGTATAAATTTCGCCTATACTTAAAAAATATACATATTCTTAATTATGATAATTGTTTTTAAATAGCTAAAAAACTATAGAAATGATAAGTCTATTATTTTCGTCCTTGGGACAAATCTAACACGCCAGCGGTCAACAGAAACGTCATGGATTGTACATTTGGTTCCCAATCAAAGATAAATTAGGGACAAATATAAAAAAATGATTATTTTAAATAATAATTATAATAAGCACAAAGCTTATAATATTTTTTCTTATACATAACAAAAAAGGTCAACATATTTTTATTAGACAATTTTCTCATTTACTGCCCCCTTCATCATCATCCCAGCTTGTAGACGTCTACTGTTAAACGTAGACCTCATATATTTCTACTTTCGACGAGCGATGCTGCGTGCATATTATAAGGTGAACGCTATACTATGAGATCACTCTTTGTGAACAAATTTGACGCCAGCGCCATCTAGTTAGCAAATAGAAAACATTTTTATATGGTGAAAAATTGTTATAACACATTTAAGTTATGACTTTATACGATTTTATATGTTAATCATAAAATAAATGGCTATGTGTGAGTAGAATAATTAATAATTAAGAAGCAAGTCAAATATGCGGCGTTAGATTACACGTTGTTACAGAATACGTTGAAGAAATAAAGGTTCACTGCTCTTTCCCCGTAGGTGATAGCATAATAATATGTAGCCTGTATGTTGACCCGACTTCTTAATAATATTCGTGCCAAATTTGAAGTAAATCCATGCAGTACTTTTTGAGTTTATCCCGAACATACATACAGACAAACAGATAAACAGACAAACAGACAAAAATTCTTAAAACTATATTTTTGGCTTCGGTATCGATTGTAGATCACACCCCAAGTATTCTTTTAAAAAAATATTCAATGTACAGTTTTGACTTTCCTACCATTTTATTATATGTATAGATTACTAGCACTAGGCATTCGAGATATAAACAATATTTATTGTTGTTTACGACCGAATTATCCTTTCTACCCTATTTGTCGTAACTTTGTAAAGCTTGTAGCTTTGTTTTCTCTTCTTGTGGCTTTCGGTAAAAGCTTTTGTGATCTTGATAAAGTGCAAAAAGTAACACATTGAAAAAAATCATCAGTTTATGTGCTTGTTACAGCCTTTGTAATTTAGACGTGTAAGATCTAGATAATTTTGGTTCCACTTTGTGGATTTTGGTGAAAACGCAGGGATTAAGGCATCACCATTGTGATTACCACTGAAAGTTTCTGTTTGAAAAGATCAGTGCAATAGCTACCAGTAACCCACTCAATTATTTGTAAGTAATCACGTAGGTAAGAACCTAAAAACTGAATGTACTTCACATAAACCAATTATAATAATATACGAGCAAACTCATGGATCATCAAAAAAAAAGTCACATACATCTGAAATCACAAATCTCGACCCTATGTAAATGTCGCAGCCATCTAGTTAAATTAGGCAGTTAACTGGGCGCCTAGGCAGATCGTTAAGTATGGGAAAAAAAATCATATAACTGAACAGATTATTAAACGAATCTTGACTGAAACGCTCCGCTTCTACGTTTACAAAAGAGAAACTGAACCTAACCACACATACATGACTTATACAGCGCGATTTCTATTCCTTACTTTTCAATACTTGACGATCTGCCTAGGCGTCTAATTAACTGGCTAATTTATTCAGACGGCTGCGTAAGCACTTAATTAAATAAAAGTCAAAAAACTTATTATTTTTTTTATTTATTTATTTATTAAATAATTATTTAAACAAAATTGTTTCCTATTGCGTTAACGACAGAGTAATTAAGCTTTGAAGTTTGTGGTTATGTTATTACGTTTGTATTATTTCTGGTGGGATATTCGTCGTCGTCATAGCGTGTCGAGGTATGAATGGCAGCCAAGAATGCTAAATAATATTAATATGCAGCGTTACAACTGATACGCGCACAGAAATAAACTTTAAATTATTGCAATTTTTTAATGTTATGGAGCTCAAAAGGTAAAATTAAACCATCACATAATTATGTTACCTACCTTTCTGTCTTTTAAGATCTTTTCCTTAGAATTTTCTAGGGTTAGTTGACATTATTTTGCACTGAGGTGGCAAGCATTAAGCAGGTCTGATGGCAAGTAGTCACCGAAACACTTAGACGCTTAAAGCGCTAGGGGCATTACTCGCATGTTCCTCATACCAAACTTACTCATTTTCTTTAGACCCCATACTGTATAGTCCCAAGGAAAACCTTGATATTGATATTGATATTCACAGCCTAAGCGTTCGCCTGGTAGAAATAGGCCCTGGGAATCATTTTAGACAATACCTTAGAATCAAACGCAATATACAAGCGTAAAACACACACACAGCTTTTTGAATACTGCCATTAGATACCCAATGTATAGAAAAACGATCTCGATTGCAGCAATGCCAACTACAAGTCTAATAATAATCAATACCAAACTTTCTAAAAAAACTAATGACTGGTTTTATATTTTTCACATTTGGATTTTCGAAGTTTACATTTTATGCATGGACCTTGTAAGTAACCATTCGCTGGATGAGAAGAGCTTGATGGCCGAACCGAAGACGAATCCAGCAATAGCCTTGCGACCGAGGCTTGCATAGAGCTCAACTCAAAAATACAGAAAAAAGAAAAAAAGGTTTTAAAAGAAAAGAAATCGCGAAATATTTAATCACAGAATCAAATTGTAGATAAAAGATGAAAAACTTATGATATCCCTATATTTTTTTATTCGCGTTTTTGAGTAAAATTAATTTGTTGTTTTCAATTCGCACAACATGCAGATATAGGAATTATGAAACCATCGCGTAGCTTCTAAGCAATGACAAAACATAAAATAAAATCGCACAATATAATTTTAATTATACCATATGCTAACATTTACGAATGTGATCTGTATTTGTAGTTATTTAGTAATTGCAGAGCTACATTTGTAACATAGTCCTATAAATACAAATATTTTACACCAGAGTCGGGGTTTTGATTTCGCCTCGCGTCTTGAGGGACGTGTAATAACAGTGGCAACGTATGAGGCAGCGGAGCGGAAAAGGGAGAAAAAAACCCAGAGACAAACTTTTGCAGATATATGAGTAGGTACTGGGCAACAATCTTTTCTGACCCGGTGTATGGTCGCTAGTGTCGTGTAAGTTTACATTATTTTAATATGGCGACTGTAGTTTTGACACCGGGTCAGAAAAGTTTGTTGCATTGTAAGCAGTAATGGATGCAGTGCCATACTAGACACAATGATTTGAATGACAATCATTCTTATCATTGTCATTCTCGTCAATTTTTTTTATATTATTGTAAATAAATAATAGTTTAAAAAAACTAAAAAACACGCTTTTTATAGAAAACCGAACTAAAAAATAGAAAATAAATTTTAATGAATTATAAAAAAAGAGGCTGTCAAAACATGACCACAACAAAACAGTCTTTAATTTGTGTGGTTTATGAGTCAATGTAGCTTGGCAGTAAGCTTGAGTAAAAACAAGGATGACTTGATATGCAACTAAGAGTGCATAAGTAGTGCAACTATATTGTAAAGAACTCTGTTGATGTTTTATTCTAAAACAAGAAATAAATATAAATAATACTTTGCGTCAGTGCCACAAAAAAATGATTTGGAAAGGTTTAAATAACTATAGCGACTAGGCTTTACCTATTTTAGTAATAAAAGCAAGAAGAACTTGCAGTAACGCTGTTATCTATACGAGATCATTTGCAAGGCAAGGTAAAGCTGGCGTCCAAAAACTTGGTGTACTCAACAGAGCGAGGCAGTACGTGACGTGTCGGGGCAAAGGTTGCTGCTTAACAAGTCGTAAGTTCGGCCCATATGGAGTACTGCTGCCATCTCTGGGTGGGTGCACCCGGATACCAGCTTCGCCCTTTTGACTCGGTATGGGGTTCTTCAAGAAAGAAGTTATTAGATTTTTTAAATGTCTGCAACGCGCAAGTGATGCCCCATAGTGTTGTAGACGTCCATAGGCTACGGTGACCGCTTACCATCAGGCGGACCGTTAGCTTGTTTGCCATCTTAATAGTATAAAAAAAAATATATATAAAAAATGCTGTTGATAATAGTCAAAATAAATACTATTTAAATAATTAATTTATTAACAATGCTACTAAGATAATATTCAAAACACCAGGTTATTCAAATTTGCTGTATTTAACATTAATAACCTCATTTTATGATCATTTAGCGGCTTGTCAATTGTAACTTTAACTACAACCGGTCATTTTCGCCTGGTTATTGCTAACGTTAAAAGTATAACGTAATTTAACAATTGTCAGATGATTCACTCCATTCTTTGCTTAACCGAGTATTTGACGAGCCGTCAATCTTTTGTTATCGTTAAAGTTAGTTGGTGCAACCTAGCCTAAGTGTGTTGATTTGAGTATTTGTTATAACAGAGATTCCTATGTAGTTCTTAAACTTGGTGCAGCGAGATTACGGATAAGCTTTTGATCAAAATTTTGAGAGCAGACCTGAGCTCGTTTGACTACCATTACGTTAGTGTCACCTTGTTAAACTTGAACTGACTAGCACAACTTGGGGTTACGAAATTAAATTACTCAGTTAAATTAGAAACCTTTATTTATGTAGTTAAATGAATATTAATATAAAATGCCTTTGGAAACCCGCCTATCAATATATCACTACCTAACGATTTCGAAGCACCCGAGAACTTCTCAAAATCTTATTCTAGGTCGGAAAGGGAAGTCTTTGAAGGGTCCGTGTTACGTTATAAAGAATAATTTCAATAATTTTACATCTGGAATTTTAGTTGTTGATTGGTGACAACGATTGAGAAAGGTATGTTAAGGTCAATTGAGCATGTTGAGAGGATGAATATAAATAAAATTTATAAGGAGAAAGTAATTAGAAGTATTTGGCAGAGGTAGAACTCGGCGAACATTTCTCGATCAAATTGAGTCCCTTCTCAGAAAAGGCGAGGTGGAGTCCTTTTAACCGTCGAACGTGTATCAAAGCATTGATGCGTATATGTAGATGAAGCAAAATAGAGCGACGCGATTATAGCAAGTGGTAGTCCTTGGTCTCTGCTTACCTCTCTAGGACACTGGCGTGATATTATGTGTGTAGGTACGTATCTTTCGGTTTTAATCATTCACATCATATTACATCACATGATTGGCATGAGTATCATCACATCACAGTAGTTGACTCTCGAGTCACAAATATAAACCACAATAAATCTAAAGCTCTGTAGAGACTGGCGAGTGGGTATCATAAAATTCTGTAGGTATATTAAAATGTAAAACGACTTCGTTTCTCGTCGCTCGGGGACTAAAATAATTCGTTGCTAACGTTAAATAATAAAATAATGTCGATTTCAAATATTCAGTGGTTAAAAGTTTGTAGCAAGTTTTTTTTATTTATAGACTAGCTGCTACCTGCGGTTTCGCCCTCTCAGCTCTTTTTTGTTTGTTTGCGACAGTTTATTTTTCTAAACGCGATTTCATAAGCTACCAGACCGTTTGGTAAATTCTTTTTTTATTAGGAAGGAACGTTGAAGAAAGCTGTTTAACTTTACGTTACAGGCCTTTGGAGAGGAGCAGTAACTTAACACTTATATAATCCTCCCTAGTTAAATGGCTATCCATTAAGAACAAATTTTTTTTCAAATATCAACGATTATAAACGTACGAATCCACCAGTTTATATATATTATTTTTGAACGCGCGAATTAGAAGAGCGCTAAGAAACTACATTTTCGATTCAAAAAAATATTTTCGCACTATCCATACATAGTAATTAAATGGATATTGGTTTATACATGTATATGAGATTAATCAATTTTGACACCTTCTGATTAATCATGAGAAAAGATGTTGTGATAGATATTTACATTGTCAATTTAATATTTTAAGGTTACTTTAAAGTATTTCAAACATAGGCATCGCAGATTTTTTCCTAAAAAAAAATGCTGAAGAAATATTTTTTATGAACATAAAATAAAACTTTTAAGCACTAAAATTTCGGTTAATATTAAAAATTTACACTTCGTTAATTCTACGAGCATCTACGAACTAGCTACGAGTTCGTAGCACTGGCGTAGCGCTTATTGTAACTTGCGTATTCTGAAAGATATACTCTATAATGATGTAATTTTAGACGTGAAAATAACTTATTATAAGCAGAAAATGCTAAATTGTACACCTTAGATAAATTATTATTTTAAAATGTGGTTTGTTCCTACTTCTTCTAGCTTCGTAGCAATCGTCCTTAAGAATACACCTACTCACGCAATTCATTTACACTACATATTTTTGTTCTATTACAAAAATACCTGTTCTTATTGACCTATGATTAATTCAAATTGTTTTAGCGTACTGTGTGAATACGCCTTAAAAACTCGAAGAAAAGAGGATAATTTAAAATTCATACTAGCAACATTTTCCTTTTTTAAAACACCAACCGTAATTTTAAATATTATTTTGGAATCACTCAACTCAATCACTTCCCACTTTCCACTCAAAATATTTTTGAATATCAAACGTGGTATTGAAGAAAGAACCGAACAGCTAAGCGCGCGACGTATGACTACCCATCCACCGCAACTCACGCAACACAGTGTAAAATTATATTTTAATATCAGAATTTCAAATGTTTCACTTAAACCTTTCATATTTTATGAAATTTTATTAAGTGAATATAAAATTTGTTGTAAACACATATTTTTTTCCTTCACGACGCCATTTTAGGTCGTTTATAGCGTCGACTGAAATTTCCGGGCACTGAGTTTATTTTATGCCGCACTGACGACGTTGCTTTCAATAATGTTTCCTACAGTTTTTGCAGTGCCAGTGAAATGTTTATGAACAGTTAAAGACTGATCGATTTATTAAAATTATTATGAATCATACTACGCGTATGCAGTGTGGCCGGGTGCCTATAGTTAAGCCTCGTCCCTTAAGAATTATAAAGTGATGTCTGAATTATTATTTTACTGTAAATTTTTATTATTTTAATTATTTTGTTGCACTCTTCGATTTTTTTTATTATCAATTCTTCTTTTTGATCTACCTTTCCAGCACGGAAGCTCTACAAATTACCTCTGTATTTATCTACGAGAAACAACTGCTCTACACAAGTGGTGCCGGTCCACTACCTGATTTTTCGCAGCTTTAACTTCTTTCGTCATATAAAGCATCTTTTCCCATAAGTTTTTTCTCATCATTATACGTGCTTCAGCAGGTGATAAATATTTTGTATCCTGTCTTTGAACATGCCCACGATATTGAACCTTTCGCTATTTAAAGGCCTAAATCAGCTTTCGGGTTTTGCGTATGCGTTGAAAATCTTTGTCATTGCTACCTTTGAGTCCAACTTATAAGGAGTATATAACAACAATATTTTAGACCACACACGTAAGGTTCTATGGATGTAAAACGTACGTTTTTCTGCTAAAAATTACCATAATAAGCAGAATAGCTAAATAAAACAATCTTCGTTCATTCTTAAAATAGATTATGACTGTTATTACTCGTATTTCTGTATTGTGGATTTTTGAGATATTGTTTTTTATTGCGTACAGTATTTTATTAAGTCACATAGCCTATATCACCTGGACTATAATAATAAATCGATTGACACCTCATTCATCCAAATTAGCTTAGTATTTAAGCCGCTACGGTAAAACATTCGTTAATACAAAACATAGATACATAGACTGCTAAAATCATAACCCTCCCTTATTTTGCTTAACGGTAGTCGAGTAAAATATAAAAAAGAAATAAAGATTTAGTTTATGGTTTAAGAATCTTTGTTTTACGGCTAAACGATAACGTTTCCATTATTAACCTTTAAAAAAACAAAAAAAAGAAGTAGAAAGAGATACAATTTAAGAACTTTTTCTTTTATCCAACTAGAATAACTTTAAATCGTACTGTGAGATCCTATCGTTGTTAGTCTTATTCTAAAAGCTTATCCATAGCGTACTAATATGGATATTTTTAGTCCTGCACAGTGTATCTTATTGTTTTAATTAATTACTTGCAATCATCAAAAAAACAATTAAGACTATTATTATTAACACCAGTGAAAGAACGTAAACCCAGGTGTCCTACTTTGTACACTAATCTATACCTTTTTTACTCTCGTCGTACAGCTTACTAATACTAAGTTTCGAGTATATTTTATTCTTCATTCTTATTTTTCTTTAAACCGGTCTATTTTCTTTTCAGTACCTTTTTCTTTTTGAACTCGATTAGCTCATTCTCTATTTCTTCATTACTGAAAAACTTTAGATGCTGTTGTTTTGTGAATCTTCTTGTTTCCGACAGTCGTGGACATATTAGAGTTTAAAAAAGTTTATAGCAAAAAATAGTATTTCATAACTTTGACGATTCAAAAGTGTTTGCAAGAACCTAATTTGATTAAAAAAAAATGTCTTTGACTTTGAAAACCACCTATCAATACTGATTTTGAAGTTTCAAACGATATTTCATAATGATTATTTCAACCAGCAAGATCTATTTCTTTTTTTAATCGGTGCGGGAATGTAACTTTTTTAGTATATCCATATTATCATGTTATTAAGAATGGTATTATTATTTTCTCCTAGTTATGAATCTTAAATAAAAATCAAATAAGAAATACTAATTAGCACCGGTACGAAATTAGCCAATGTTTATTTATATATTAGGATAAAGATTCAAAATCAAATTCAAATAGTTTATTTCTCAAAAATAGGAAACAATATCACTTTTTTGACGTCAGTATAATATGCAAGGAATTTATAAACTACTATCGTTTCGGAATCAAGATAGATTAAAGAACGCAAGATAATAAAAAACAAGGCAAAGACACGGTACCTTACAGACAAAATATTTATAAGCATTAAAAATGACGCGGAATGGTCACACGCGCTGTCTCAAAAAAAAAAGTGATGTTTTCAGTGCAAATGGTGGCAAACTAATATAGACGAGTTTGTGTAAAGACATTTTTTGTTCTATTATTTACTAAACTTTTCCACCGCCCTGAATTCGGCTATTGGCTTGGAACTCCTTAATTATCTTCTTAATTATACTAATAAAGTTTGCTATAGCAAGCTATAGCTACATCTATTGTTCTTTAAACTCTGTTATAGTTATTCCCGCGGGAAGTTTTTGGGATAAAAAGTAACCTATATGCTATTCCAGGACCTAACCTATGTGTATGCAAAGTTTCATCCCGATGCGTCCAGTGGTCAAAGCGTGATTAACAAACATCCATCCAGACATACAAACTTTCACATTTATAATATTAGTAGGATAATTTCCACGTCAGATATTGATGAGGAATGGAATGTACACCTTCAAATATTACGGGGAGGAGCGCTATTATAGCAAATAATAATCTGCAGCTTCCCGTAAAGTTCAGGCATTTATATGAAAAATGCTACGATGATTTTTATAAGTCGCAGGAATCCAGGAATGTTCCAAAAACATAATTCTTAGAGAATATTTAATTAGTTTATTTTGAAGAATGTGCAAATAAACTTAAATCATCTACGGTATGGTCCCGTTACTCAAGTTACGCGGCATGTTTAATATTCATCTAATTTACTGTAGTATTATTTTTTCTAAATTAACTTGTTGTAAACAATTTGTTTTTTCCTTTTCTTACCCGTAAATAGAATCTTGTAACTATGCAACAACACGAAATTGTTATTTTAATATTGGCGCCATGCTTTTTAGTTACTCACGTCGCTCGCAATGAAAATCGGCGCTCATATAAAAATTACCTTCATTTCGTGGCAGTTGCATAAACAGCTATTTTCAGCCGATGACGCCAACAAATTAACACTATTTGATCACGGAATCTAGCATTCTGTGTCCGTAGTCGTACAATTGTGCAACATACACGAATGCTATCGCGTCGAATTTGGTATAAGCAAAATGTTTTTTTAATATTTCACAGAACTTAATTTACTAACCGAGGAAAAAATGATAAATTCTACTTTTCCGGAGCTTCTGCTGTGCTGCTCTACATTTTAGATATGCAGGTATGTAAAGTAAATTCAGATTAAATCCTGAAAACCATTGCAAGAAAATCGAATTTACCTCAAACAGGAAAGGGTGGCGACGGTCGGTGCTCCTAAGGAAATTCTAAATTTTCTCGTTGAGACTACAACTTCGTCTGGCTTCATGTTGAAATTGAATTATCTCCAGTAACTAACCTACTTTATACACTTCAGCACGACAAGAGGTCACTGAGCACGACCAATCCATACTATAAAGGTTTTTAAATGTACGCATTGACCAAGACGTGATTGTACGGACTGAGACTGACCTACCAGTGACCAAGGCTGGTGTCACCCAGCCGAAACGTCGGGAAAAGGTATTTTGCCAAATGACACGTTTAATCCCGTTTTATTATTTTAAAATAAGCAATCCATCCTAATATTAAAAAGCGTAAGTGGGTATGATTGTCCTTCCCTTAAGTTGCAAGGAGCAACCAATTGAGCCGAAATTTGCCTAGGCACAGACTATAGAATACTTCACTAGGCTACTTTTTATTCCAAAAAAAATAAATTTAAATTTAATTTAATTATAGCCGAATTTCACGTGGACGAACAATAGCTTGTTACAGCAAATTTTCTTACTTTAATTAACATGTTGCCGCAGAAATCCCACGCCGATAACCAAATTTAGGGCGGGCGGAGCGGCTGACAAAAGCTTGTAAAAAATTTTTTATTCTACCCTACAACGACGACACGGCTTGTTGCTCACGTGCCCTTAACTTATTTCTATTTAACGCTATTTAGCTACACTACTGTCAAATTAAAAAGAAACTGGCCAAATCCGAGAAATCCTACTACCACAGAATGTGCGAGCCCGACTCGCGCTCGGTTTTCGATTTTTGTTGTTGAACTATATACCCGTATCTTACACTATGATCGTTTCAAATTTTAAAACTTGTACGTATTACCGTTTTTACGATAGAGCAACTCTCAATTCTTGTAGATACTTCTCTTTAAGATGAGAATTAACCATAAATAATGGATCCGAAAATCAGGATTGCTGAAATTGTGTTTTATTTATGTTTTAAGACCTGGGTAATCAGTTCAGTTTTGCAGAAATATCTAAAGAAATTATCAATGAAAACGTTTCTTAACCCACTTCTAATAAGTAGGTTATCAATTACACCCGTATGTATGTTGTATTTTAAGAATTGCACAATATTCTTATATGTTAGTCTATGTGAGCTTTCAAACAGACAGGTTTAGAATTCATAAGTGTATGTATGTATGTTTGTCCACATATTTCCTAGAAACTAGATATCTGTTTTTAATAACTCCTTTAGCATTCAACTAAGGAAACAGTGCAAGTTTAATTAATTTGTTAGGTAGTTTTCAAGATATGGACTGTTAAGTGTATACCAATCACAAGAAGAACAAGTCGTTTTCCTGCCTTTGCATTAAATCTTCAAGGAGAAGAAAAAATAAATAACTTAATATGTTCTTGCATCACACATACTAACCAAGTCACCCAATATGCAAAGATAAATCTCTACAACCAATTTGCAACAAAGGTCAATGTAAGTAAAACACACATTAATGTAAAATGTAATGTAATTCTTATCAACATAAAAATAGTATTCGTATATGAATTTAAACGACTGACACGTACGTACATACAGGCAGTTCATCACAGATAATAAAAATGTCAGAACCAGTGCGATTTGAGTCACTGTCGCCTACGTGGCGCATAGCGCAAACCACCGGTCACCGGTCACAAACAAGCCTTTAGTTACGTATAATGATGACAAAATAAAATCTAATTCCAGCATCTTTCTAATTTCTTTTAGTGTCAACTGAAATTGGCAAATAATTGAGTTTACGAACTTAATTAAAGCCACAAAAAAAAAGAGCATAGTAAAACAATATAATACGCGTAATTCCTACCTATAATATTACAACAAAATAATTTAATTTGATTCCTAAATCAATATTTGGTATTAGAATAACATCCAACACAAAATGACTTAAATGAATGGGTATAGTGACAAACTGATTTTTCTTACAAAACAGACAAACAGCTAACAGCAACGGTCTAAATTTTTCTCTGTGGGTACGGAACCCCAAAAAGAAACAACAAACTCAAGGTTTATGAACTCTGTGTACATAAACCCTAAAATTATAGAATAACATTTTATGAATTCTTATCCTCGTACATTATAATTATTTGCTCTACGCCAAAAAATGTTGCATTTATTACATTGGACAAGGTTGGACTAACGGGTCAAACCAAATCCCTTAAAAAATTTCCTAGATAAATTTAATTTTTAAATTCACAATAAGAATGTGATATGGCAATGTTTTTACAAACAACGTAGGGATGACGAACGTGTAGGGTTGAACAAGGTGGCATGAGAAACTCTTCGAAGGCAAGGTACGTATGACGTTAACCACGAAGTTAATGACCTGACAAACAACAAATTTTCCAAGAACTACTAAGCATGTTTTTTTCTATTTCACACTTTTTATTGTATGAAATAATGTGATTATTTTGATGTTAATAATAGTGTAACAAAATACACGGCGCGGGTAATGCTGGATTGCCACAACTGAGCAATTACAGAAAAGCAACAGTAAATTAGTGTAGTGGACGGACATTGCAAAATCGGATTAGAAGAATCATTATCTTCATATTATATATAGTTAATTCTTCAGGCTCCAATTGTGGATCTAAGCTACCCAGGGACCAACTCAAAAAAAAAAAGCATTAAAACCCGTCACTAATAAAATCCTAGAACCCGATTGCAGAGGTGGCGCTCGGGTAGGTATTGTAGATCGAAACCATCCAGTGACCCCTAAGGGTAGTGGTTATAGGTTTCAATGACAAAACTACGTTACGGTCGCATGTTTTTTACCCCTTTTGTAGAAATGAAATTAGTCTTAAAACAAAAAGAAATGAAATTTAACTACATGCATATGCAATATGCATAGCAATGGAAATGCAAATCATTAAAAGCCCAGTGCTGACTTAAGCGAAGTATAGGTATTAGTTAGTACAGGTAAAAATTAAAAAATTGTGTAGTTGGTAAAATCGAAGAATAAACAAAGTTAAAGAATATAAAACACATATTTTTTGTGAATCCACCTTCCATTTAAAAAATATTTTCACTTACTATTTTCACAGGTGCACCCACGTCAACATTTTCTAAATACAAAATTTTAAAAATAACATAAATAAATACCCGAAATAATATCAAGTGCATGATTTAAATGATTCACCGAGCATTCACATCACGATTTCCAACTTCTTAAGACATCCTGATGCAATGCCAAAATCTAAGAGACATTTATTAGGGTCTTATGATAAACTAATTTCATACGAATTTGTTGGGAATGTATTGCAAAAACAGTAAATATATATTGGATAGTTTTTTACGTTAGGCATAAGCAGGGAAATTGTATTTATAGAGGTTGTATAACTAATATTGTATACATGTGTGTAAAAAAATAATACGGTTTTAAAAGTTGTAATGAGGTTACCGGGCCGCGTCACCTCTATAAGTTGACGTGCCTCACAATTGGCCTAAATGGCGCCAAATTCAAAAATATTATCAATGCCTTTTGATTAACTAAACAGTAATATTCTTAAGGCTTGTTTTTGAAAATAAGAAATCTTTAAAATTACTATAGAACCATAAAATAATCAACCTTGAAAAAATAATGGTGGGGTAGATTACATTATTCATTCGTCTTTAAATTTTTTTATTTCGCTTTGCTCTTATTTTTAAGTATGGTACAATAATCACGTTTTTAAGCAGACGCTGCTTACATTTATTGTCAGCAGAACAACTATCGATACAATTTTCACGTAAACACAGACCTATAGATGAAATACACTGTATCCACACACATTTCTATTTGCTGTCACAATTTGACTCCTGGCGTTTCACTAAAGCAACTTCACTTTTGTATGAACATTCTTCAATGGAGAACGATAATAATATTTAATTAATTCTTTTATAGTAAAAAATTTAAAAAATAATGCTTTTATCAGTGTAATGTACCCCACTTCACATTTTGTGAATCTCAGAGAATGGGGATTTTTTTAGCAGTGAACGTGAAGGCTTGTGTCTTCTTTGAATTGAATGACCAAATTTACACGTCCCCAAGAGAGACCTAGGGCATAGTCGATTTTTGACAATAAATCCGCGGCTTTCCTCTACCACAGGATAAGAGGTGTTTTCACGGCCAGTGTTAGTGTCTCTAGAACTGTCATCTGCAAAGCAATGTATGTTTTCGACGGACACCATATCCTGGATATGCAGCGGATTGTTTCTACGTAGCTTTTTTTAGATGTATATTTTGCAAGTAATTTGCATCCAATGATTAAAAAGAATTGTTATATATACAATTATCTATTAAATTATTTTGAAATTTAGCCCTTTTTATTTAAATAAGTGTTTTTGCACGCTCATCGGTATAGTATGTGATTATTCCCAATGGTAAAATAAAAAATTTAAAGTATGAAACATTCAATTCATATGGCGTAACCAGTCATCAATCACGGTAAAACGAAAAAAAAAACGGTAATATTACGATAAAGCCGATAAAGCTGATTCAAGTGACAATTTCATGTTTTAATATCATTAAAGTCAAAATGTCTAGAATGTTCTATCACTTCATAAAATATAGCAATGAATAAAAATTAGATGATTCAAAAATAAAGACATTGATGTCAAAGAAGCGGAAATTGAGCGAGGCTGATGCAGGGCTAACTTTTGCAAAACGTGACATATCAGGTAATAAGCAGTCTAACTACATATTCTATGTATGAATAACATAGAAATGCATGACCCCAGTCAACAGTCAATTCTTTTAAAGATTCCTTAGATCGTATTCTGTTAATAGCACGAATCATCCTCTTTTGTAACATAATTATTGTATTTTATATCTGCAGCAGTACCCCACAGTAGGATACCTACTGTTATGTAATTTTATTTATTTATTTAAAATTATTAAAATAATTATTAATATACACATTGTTCTTATACTTAAACTATTATACATCATCCCACTGCTGGGCAAAAGTCTCCCCCTTCCATCCTTTTTTATCAAACGTGGTACGGGTCCAAAGCGCACCTTCATAATCGTTTATTTCATCTCTCCATCTTATAATGGGTATACCTCTTTTCCTCTTTACATTTCTCGGGCACCACACTGTTGTGTCATAGGTCCATTTTTTGCTATTTTCTCTTATTATATGTCATTAAGCTATGAAAATAACTAAGAAACGACAGTCTGATTTTCTTGATTGCATACACAGCATGAGGACCTTATTGAAGTTTGGAGTCCAGTGTTCTATACCAAGAAAGACTGTAGGAAGAAAAAGTTCTATTTGCTCCCTATAATATTGGTCTGGATTTGAGTAACATTAGGCAGAGTAAATTTTACACGCTTAGTTTATTTGTTATTAAATCATTAACATAAAATTAATTCACTATTTGTGATAACGCATTATTCAGTTCCTTATAACATGTTCGCCGTCTCATAACTTTAAATAATAAAGAAGTGTCATCAGCAAATAAAACAATGTTATGTTTTTACATGATATGTGAGATCATTAATATAAATTATAAAGAGAAAACGACCAGGAATTGAGCCCTAACTTACTGCCGTAGTGACTGCTGACCACTCAATCCCCCCAGGCCTCAAAGATGTTTTTAATAGTGACACTCCTGTTTCGGTAGTGGAACGGTCTTTGTAAAGCCAATCTATTTTGTACTAATTGATATTAAAATGTCTTCAAATCTGATAACGTATGATTTTTTAAAAAAAAATTAGCCACGTCTGTTGTTAAATCGGATTCAAAAAGAGGTTTGACTTTCCTAAGTCTTATAAATCAGGGAACACACCAATATCAACTCAATTGTTGAAAATTGAGGTTAGGCGTTGTGCTTTTACATTAATAGTTGAGTTTATATTTTTAATACAAAGTCCCAAAGGTATGGTGTTTTTAAATGTTATTGTTTTAAACGTAGAATTAATCTTCTTAAACGTATAGCCAAATTTACATTAGGCGACATTCATTTTTATTAATTGCTCTGCATCAGTAGGAGATAGGTTCGGATGCTTACTTGCTATGCTACAGAAATAATGTTCAAAAGCAATTTTTCATACTTGTCATCTATAAGCAGCTTAAAATTTTGACAAGATTTACTAGCTTTACCGGTTTCACTATTTATTATATTTATTGAATTTTGTACTTTATTGCTAAGATTACGTGGGACTGATTTCGAGAAACTAAAAAACTAACTGCTATCGATAAAATATTTTAATCAAATCTTTTCAAAGAACTCGCCGCTAGCCTGTATTCAAAGTTTCATGCGTCTAAACCAATTTTCGAAACATTTTTTCCAGTCTTCTGCAGACACCGCTTCCACGGCCTTCCCGCTGGTAGCGCGTCTTCCGGCGATGAAAACTGTATCCCTTTCAGCTGATTTTTTATTTTAGGGAATAAAAATAAGTCACACGGTGCCAGATCAGGACTGTAAGGAGGGTGACCCAAGACTATGACCGGTGTGGTGTCTAGGAAGTCCTACGTTTTGAGCGTTGAGTGCGCGGGCGCGTTGTCAAGCTGAAGCAGTACCTCGCAGAGCCCGGTGTTCGGTCGCTTGTTGCTTATTGCAGACAAAACTTCTGCCAGGCATTGTGTGATAAACAATTCGGCGTTGATGCTGCTTTGGTCTCATAATGGAATTGAAACCAGATAACCCGTCAAAGTGAAGAAACTAGCGATAAAAATTTTCCCTGCGCTTCTCGATTGCTTCACTTTCGTAGGCGTTGGTTCGTTTTGAAACAGTCGACTGACGCTTTGTTTCTGGATCGTATTGATAAATCCAGGATTCGTCACCTGTTCAATGTTGTAAACGCGCCGAGACGCGCCTGATTCAGATTTTTGAATCTTATCACGGCACCACTCCACACGAGCCTGCTTCTGAGCTTGGGTTAGGTGGTGCGACAGCCAGCGTGAAACCAGCCTCCTCACGCGAAGGTGCTCGTGTAGAATCCTATGAACGCTTCCCAAACCAATCTGCAGTGATATTGAATCTCTTCGCATGTAATTCGCCTGTTTCTTTCTTCCGTATCTGCCGTCGTAGGCCGACCACTCCTTTGTTCATCGCCCAAAGTAAGGCGACCGTGCTTGAATATGCCAACGGTAGATGGTTTCTTTTGAAGGTCCTTCATTCATAAAAGCCATTTGAAGTCTATCAAATGACTCATCAGGTTTTAGGCCACATTTAAAATCGTAGAAAATCATCGCGAGAAAATGTTCTCGATGCAAATCCATTTTTTATGACGCGATTATTTAATTTGGCTCCCACAAAAATGTGGAGTGAAATTCGAAATTCAAACAATGGTATTTTTACTTTTAAATATCAAAGTTTTCAAAATAATTACAAGTGACAAGTGCCTTATACATAAAAACTTTTTTTCGCTAAACTTTCTGCGTGGCCTGGTATTTGATGCTGACTGACAAAATATTCTTTTTAGAGATTTTTGAATTTTATTTACATAATCGTTTAACACTGAGCTATTATTATTGACTGTTCGTTCATTATATGTATAACTCAAAAAGTTTACCTGGGGTACTCACTTTAAAATAAGTTTCTTTTTAGTGGTGAATATTCTATTGTATTCTGTACTAATAATGGTATTAAGAAATTAATTATACATAACATTTGGGTTGTGATTATAGGGTTAATGTGAAATTTTATGCTTTAAATTATATTTAATTGTTTTAAGCCGTTTAATAGTTATTGGAATGCATTTAATTTCGTTTTTGGTGTTTCTATTCTTTCTTTCTAACACCATCAACTTAATGGTGAGACTCTTAAGTATTTATAATTGTTTTTAAAAGTAGTTGTTGGTCTGTAAATATATATTTTCTAAACAAGTGGCAGTTCACTTTGGGTCACTAATGTAATGTGATAAATTTAGTGACTGGAACAAAGCATGAAACTGTCTCCATTTGTCTACCAGGGAACATTTTGACCGGAATGATTTGCCACCTAAAAGCTCAAGTCTGAGGTTAGTGTTATACTAAAACAAATTTTCGCTTCATGTGCAGCGTCACCTTTATAGAAGTGCGTAGGTAGAGATGATACCAAATAATTTTGTCCCAATTTAAATTGCGCGCAACACGTAATAGAGCATTGGCCGCTTATTCCCCGGCCGCTATAATTCTTAACTGCAGCCATTTTTATGTAACTATGTGTCACTAGCGACTTCTTGAGAGTGTTGACTCAGTCTCAGGAACCATAGCAAATTATATAAACATCATTGAGACAAGAACAAGCGCCACTTACACATGTGTGCTTGTAAAACTGTTCGCGGGTGCTTGTGCGTTTTAGGTAGAACGCAGCGAGGTCAGTATAAAGCGTTAAAAAAGGTAGTAACTTATATTTAATTTGTGGCGGTATGTGTAACGGTAAATGTTGCTAACCACACTATTAAAAATACTTCATTTGCCTATTTATACTGTTTACTGTATATTAAAAATAACATATTTATAATACTATTCTTGACAACCATGCAAAAAGTTTTTGAAAAATTTGAAACGTTAATAAAATTGTATCGTTTCTACTAACAGCATTAACTGAAAGCGACTTAACTGTGACGAATGCAAAATGTAGAGAGAGACAGAAATTAAATTTAAGATATTCTATTAAATTTGAGCTTTTCTTTTAATGTGCCGAACCTGAAAAAGCATTAAAAATCGGCCAGGTGTGTTTCAGACACGCACAAGATTTATGGTTCCATAGAATGCTGAAAAACTTATAAGTAAACTGATTTAGTTTTCGTTCGAAAGTATTAATAAATTATTAGAACGTAAATAAAACGACGGTTTAAAAAGGTCAAATAAGTTTTAATATATAATAGAAAATAACATTAACTTTAGTTTGATGTATTGGGACTATGACCTAGTTTTATTTTTCTTATATCATTTCAAATCAGTATGGATGAAGGTTTACAAAAGACACCTTGCTATAAAATTTCATCTGAATCAATGCAATGACGTTGGAATTGTAAGGCGGTCATATACGGACTTAAGAAAACTATAAGGTTCTGATTTGGCTCTAAAAGTGAATATTGATAAGTTGTATAATAACTCTTGATTTTTTGGATAAAAGACAACCCTCTTAAAAGCCAATCTATTTAATTAAGTTACCGATTGGATCACCCGCGTATGTTTTGTAATGAGTGCAAGCCACCAGCCAGCTTATAGAAAGTGACAACCGGGACAGCTTAAATTGTGACAAGTTACTTTGGGCTACTTGCATTTTTATTCTAATGAAGTGGCAAATAAGCATGCGGCTAATGCTGAGTAGTCTTCGTAGCCTAAAGACGCTTGTAACACTTACATACGTGTTATAGTAGGTGAGCCCAAGCGGGGATTTCGGGATTTACTAAGGCGCGGCAGATTAATATACAGGGGGATACCTTGTACCCGGTTAAATACCTGCACTCGAGCGCGTCAGATTAAGGTAGAGTGAGTTGTTAATTACATGCTAAAAAGTGTATATTCCACTGATCTGACAATTTGAGAGTGACGTAAAAAAAGGGGAGGGCTAAAAAGTTGTTAAAAAAAAACGTCATCTCGACATTCTCGAGCGTGGCTAAATTTTTTTTATTTTGAAGGAAATAATTCAAGGATAACGAAAAATATATAATCTGACCATTTCCATAAGCCGAAGTAACAAAAATTCGTCGATAAAGTTTATGCTGCGTGATGCCTATATTCCCCTCTGCGCGTTTCTATTCCTCTCTCACTCTTACTCTATCTATTCTCGGAGATCGATAAATTAATCAATTAATTTAATAAAGTTTTTTTTTTTTATAAATACAAGTATTCTACTAAACAAACAACACTTTTTTATTTGCATTTTATTTCCTGAGCTTTTCAATTAATTACGTCCAATGGTTTAAAAAAAAAAATAGTTTGTCAGATTAGGCGAATCGTTCTAGATAATCGTCAGATTATGAGACAGCACGTCTAGGACATAAAGATAAACCATATATATCTTAATCAGACGCGCTTGAGTATTTCAAAATGGGATTTTTTTTTGCACATAAAACATAATGGCCACGAGTTTGCGTCACATCGAAATCGTCAGATTATTGAATGAGAGCTTTTTTTTAGGTTCACTTAACGCTCCCTTAGAAAATCTGACGCGCTCGATTAAATTTTTTTCATCATGCGCAAACGATCAGATTAACATACGTACATTATTAAAAATACTTAGGACATTGATGCTATCAATATCTGACGCGCTCGAGTATGCCCATGCAAGAGTATTTTTTTACATATTTGAAAATCTATAGCCGCTCCCCCCACCGATGAAAAGGTATACATTATATAACATTTTTTTCTTCTTATCATCTAAGCTTTGCAACCCAATAGGTCTCTATGACGCTCGAGTAAATCCCCATTTAGCATCGTGGGCTCCCCTACTATTATGCTCCCTTTTCTTACCCTGAAATGTGGAGTGGCTAACATAAAATTATTTTTATATTCAATAAGTTTTAGGGCATTTTTGTAACTAACTCGAATCTTCTTATCTAACTCAAAACTCAAACTCTTAGGGTGTCACTCAAAAAGTAAAAAAGTTGAAATTCCTGAGTCTTATGGACTGTTTTTAATCAATAAATACTGAAAACATTATTGCTATGCCTTGGAGCCATTATTTTCTATTTGACCTAATATTACAAAAATTTATGTAAATAGTTTGTCCAACACAAAAATCAGGTCTCGACAGTAAGTTCTAAGTTTATCCCAAAATCGGATTATACGGCAAACCTTACTTGGTAGTTTTCAAAAAGTTTACTATACATTTGTGCTGTGAGAACTTGCTTACCAAATTTCATGAGTCTAGATCTACAAAAAGTACCCTATAGGTTTAGATTTATTTGGGAGTAATAAAATATGCAAATGATCGTTTTAAGATTAACTTACTACTGATACAAAAGGCGTTAAGAAATAGATATACTGATTTTTATTTGGTGCGACTTAACTGCAAAGCAACATTTCTTTTTTTGATTTTTCCTTCAAATTTGCAGTGATACCTTGCTCCATGCTAAATGATATGATTCCAAGTACCTAGGTTTTTATATATTTACAAAATATTCCAATGGTCTCTTTTTAGATTGTTTTGACTCTGAAACTTAGTTTTTTTAACAGCTAAAATTTAATGTAAAATTCAAGTGTACCTTTACTCGTTCCTCTGAAAAGGGTCTTAAGAGACAGATATTTTTTTTTTGTGTAATTTGATTCCATATTATTCTTTTTTTAAACTTTCCTTGCCCTTACTGTGAAACCTTGCTTTTGCCAAAATTTACGATTTTAGACCAATGGAAACTACTTTATATATAGGTTTATTTATTTGCAAGAATAAAAAATTAAAAAATATAAATTGATTTCGAATCTTTATTTTTATACGTCCTTAAGAGACCGTAAACATTAGTATTTGAAATCAATTTAACTTTGATCACGCGTGCCTGAGAAAATGGTTGAGACAGACGGACAACGCAGTAATCCTATAAGGGTTCCATTTTTTATTGCGATACGGAACTCGAAAAACCACTGAAGTGTTAAAATAGATATTAACTTTCGTTGTATGACAATTTTATCTAGGGACACAGCCAAGTCGAGCAAAAGTTGAGTAAACAACACGGGCGGCGGCCGTAACATCCTTTTGTCGAACCAACTCACGAAACATTTTCTCCGTTTACCTTTGTCGTGAAATATAATTAAAAGTGAATTATTTAGAAAATATCGTGACATGGTAATGGCACAGCATAATATAATATCAAACATAAAATAAAAATGTAATTATCTAGATGATATCAGTTCATGTGCGAATTGAAAAGAAATATCAAATTCAACGATCAGTTTGTGCTATGACATTGCCAAATCGCGATGTTTTTTATATCAATAAATTGTATTGTAATGATGGATTTACAAAATATTAGTTATGATTTAGGAAATGTAATTAATTAAAACTGAATTTTGTTGCAAGGTATACCCTAAATTCAAACAACAAATAACTGCAAATAGGTCAACTATATTAGTGTCGTAAAAACAGTATATATACAGTGCGATTTTGTTCCTTTCTTCTCCATACTTGACAATCTGCCTATGCGTCCAATTAACTGGCATATTTAACCAGATGGCTGTGACATATATAACAAGAAATATACATTAAAAATTATAAAAAAGTTTTTATATTCTTAAAAAAGAACAAAAAAGATTGACTGACATTAAAAGATTCATCATAAGACCCTTACTACTTACTCAGACCAGCTCTATGACATTATTATATAGCATCCAATTTACGTGTGTATGCAAAATTTCAGCACAATCGAAGCCGAGAAATGGGTTAAATTAAACTTGCAAGATTTGATTACAGACTAAATAAAAACTTGTAAAAAATCCTTGTGCAAACATTTTTTACAATAGCGATTACAGACAAGGGCTTGATCACTGACTATTACTTAGTAGGTATTATATAACATTTGTTACATATCATTAATTAATTTAGTATTATAAGAGTAACCCTAAGTCGAGTTCAACTCGGTCCAACTTACAAACAAAGTGGTCTCACAAAATTATACGTTCATATCAGATAGGCGCCGCCATCCATTCGAGTATATCACGAGTTGAAATGACGTTAATGTGACATATTTAGTTCTATTTTACCGCCTTTAAACATAAGATTGTATCATAGCAATCAAGCGCGAATGAATTATAAGACAAACCTAGATATTTCTGCCTCTGGCACAGCCCTCTCTTCAGACGTTAAATAACTAAAAATATACACACAGACGACAGATTTTTCTGTTTATTTATAAAATTATTTAGTGGTCCCGCCGAATCTCACATTTTATGGGTTAGAAGGAATTTGTTTTCGTCGTGTAGGGGAGACCGCGAACAAGAGTAACACTTAATACATTTAGTTCGATTTTGGACAGTCTAATATGTATGCGGTTAAATTTACATAACCACATATAACTTTCGTCTATGATCCAAAAATAAAGATATTCTAAACTAAAATATTAATTGTATATTTAAAACTACAGAACTTCAATATATATTATTCAATATAATAGTAAGTCGTTTGTTCCTTTCGTCTTCTTTCGTCCTCAGGGGCAGGACGAAAGTAAAGCGTCACTGGTCGAAGGTAAATATACTGCACATTTGATAAGCAGTAAAAATAAATCGGACATAATAAAGATAATAAAAAAAATTTAACAATTATTAAAATTCAGTGAAACTTGCTGCTTTGGAAGCATAACTGACCAGCTGATATTTTAAAAGTTCACGTCTATTATGTTGAACGGGAAAATGAGGGGTAAAAACCGAAATCTTTCGTATCTCTTTGTTTTAGTTTTAAAATGAGTCAAACGTATGGATCAAAAAATGAGGTGCAATCGAAATTAAAAAACGCCATACAGCGGAGCGTGCGACAAAAAAATCGCACGGTCCGTTGTATGGTGCGTAATTTTGAACTTTCGAACTATGCATACAAGCTTTGTAAATGCATTTTTTGAGTGAATGTATTGTAAATGTAATTAATAATACATTTATTTAAGTATTCCCTAGTCTTTCTACTTCCTTATTTTCAACGGAGAGGTCGTAACCTCTACATTACCTTTAGATTTTTCACTTCGCAAATAATGTGTAACTTTAAAGCTATGATTGTTTACAGCCTTTGGAAATGTTAATTCTCGAGTTTTGTTCCGTGAACTTCCTACCTACCTACCTTCACTCAAATGACAAACCAGATCAGAAAAAGAAATCCTTCAGAAAAGCTCGGCAGAGTTTTCAATCTACTCAAAGACAAAGGCATAGAACTTTGATGTCCTTTGTGTTCCATACCAATATAGGTGGATAAGTGATGTTTATAATCAAATTAACAAGAATAATGAAATCCAAACAAGCGCAGCTACAGAAATAATAATAGTAAATTATTAAAAAGTAAATTTATGAAAGAATTAGTAACAAACTTACGATAACAGGAAGTTGGACATTAACAACGCAACCATTTGTCTAGATCTGTCGCTCGACATGTTTATTTTGTTTTCAACTGTCTGTCGTGTAGCTGGCATCATGCATTTACTAATATCATGTATTAATAATCTAATATTTAACTATGCACATTTGCACTGTTCTTCCTTCCTCCGCTCGGTAAGTAACAGCTCTTTGATCAAGCTTAAACGTCATATATTTTCTTTTGTGTTGTAAAGTTTACCATATTTTCGATTCATTAGTTATAATTTATAAATATAGTCACCATCTACTTATTCCTATCCTACTTTATGACATATACAGGGTTTACGGGTGCAAAGATTTGAATTACCTATAACAGTCTTAACATTTCTTAATATTATGACGAAATAATTAGATAATTTTAGCCACAGATCATAATTGCAAATAAACATTCATAGTTCAGTTATTTATTATAAAATAAACTAGGCTAAAGGTTAGCCTAATTGACCTATATACGTTCATCACATACCACGCATCCGCAGTCTGAAAACATCTGGTAAATATGGCTCAGAAGCAAAGAATAGGTACTCGTAGATAAATAAATATCTAACGTAAAGAAGCATTTTGGTTATTTATTTTATTGAATTTGTGATACTTTATCATACCTACTATAATTTTATTTTTGGGCGGTACCTTTCGGGCACGAAAGTCTAAAAATATACAATAACGCAAAAATTACGGTATTTTTCTTATGTATGGTAAGCGACAACGAACCCACGAGTTACCTTTGCCAGCGGGAAAAAAAAAGAAAAATTTTAATACGCTTTTATTATAGTTATAGAATGGGTTTGGCAAAAAAGAAGAAACTTTAATTTTGGTTAAAGTTAAAATTGCTAGAGAGGAGAAAATGGCTTGTTTCTAATTAAAATAAACCGATTTGCCTTTATAGTTTAGTATAGCCCCCAGTACATTTATTTTAAATTTTATAGGCAGTAAAATACCTACACTACTACACACAGTAGGTAAAATTTTGCTTCCATATTCATTGAGTATTCATAGAAAACACCCAGTCCAAGACAAACATCAATGTTTCATCACATGACTGTTTGTTCTGTGCGGAGATCGATCCCACGATCCCGGTTCTAAAGGCCACCCACTGAGCTACGGAGCCGCCATGTTACATCCACCATCTTGGATTTAATATGACCTCGCATTGCCTCCGTAGTACCAGTCGGGTAAAAACAAACAATATAATTCTCTCTGCCATCTGTCGTAGAATAGTTGAAGTTTTTGCTTAATTACTTAACACTGCATTGCAAGCAGCTCACAAATTTTACACGTCGCTAACAGATGGCGCTTTTCTACTCCTGCTAAAAATATCTTGCAACTTGCCACTAGTATAGTAGATACAAAGAGAATACAATATACTACGTAAGACAGATATAGAGTATGTGATCTTGCTAATAAACATGTACGTACATACGAGGAGCGATCAAAAAGTTCCGGTATACGATATTTGAAATTGTTATTTGACGTTCATTTATTTTTTATCTCACTTAGACTGTCATTTGGTAGCTGTCACCGTAAAGTGTAACATTGCAATTGCCTTCTGTGCTTAACAATATTTTTTTTAAATCTGTGAATCGTCGTTCTGAGCAAAAAATTGAAAAATCTGAAATACGCGCCGTGATAAAATACTTCGTATTGAAAAATATGTCTACCAAAGATATTTTTGATTAAATTTCAAGTACTTTAGAAGAAAATACTCCATCATAATCCATGGTTCAACTTTGGTGTTCCGAATTCAAACGTGAAAGAACAAGCTGCAAAGATGAATATGTTGTAGAAGCCCTCTGAATGTCTGAAGACATCTGTTATCGTAGAAAATGTTAAAAAAGTCGAGGGGCTAGTGCTGAACGATAGACGTTGTTAAGAACATAATAGAGGTTGGCCACTATATAATGTAATTTTTGTTAATTTTATTTTTCTGTCACTCGCTTTAAAAATGAACATTATGTAGTCGTTATGTCTTTAATACATTGTATCCAATTTAAATCAAGTGTTTTATTGTAATAATACTTGGTCACAAACAAAATGGTGCTGAAACCAGGAAGCTATTCACCTAAAGAACAAGCTTATCTCCCTTATGCGACTTGGAGGTTTTAAACTGTACAAATGGCTTTCTGATGTTCCCAAAACACTGCATGACGTACGAAAAGATGAACTTGGCTTAGGTTTCAAAGATATTGATCAGGATAAGTCATTTGTTAAAATGCTAGGCTTATCGTATGATGCTCGTGATGATATGTTTTAGATTAGTGGAAGAACTGTCTCTTCGCCCAAGGTTCCTACTAATAGAAATGTTCTTAGTGCCATTAGTGGACTTTACGGACCGATGGGCTTTGTCGGATCAATCACATTTAAGGCGTAGCTATTTTGAGAGCAAATCTGAAAGTATAATTTAGACCGAAACACTTCACACTTTATTTTATAATAATTTGCCCCATATGCCTTATTTCAATGTATCTTGTTATCTTCAGTTATCTGATGCTGATGAAGTGCAACTCATAGGTCGCCGCATCTGTTGACGCATTTATTATGAAGGGTATGCAAATGTATTATTTTGCTAACGAGATTGAACGTCTTGAAAAGGGTGTGGACATCAAATCAAATTTAAGGTAATTGCATATATTTATTGACACGAATGGTACAATTAGAGTAGGCGGAAAATTGAACAATGCCACAAATCAAAGTTTTGCTAAACGAAATACTATCATTCTGCCAAAAAGTTGTGGTGTTACAAGATTAATGACTACGCAAGAGCATTTAACGCTCATGCATGGTGCGTTAAAAGTAGCTAAGTTCTAGGTAGCCTTTGTCAAATATATTTTATTGTAAACTCTATTAGAGAAATCAAATCCGTGATTTATAAATGTTTATCTTGTTGTAGACATAAAGCAATCGCTTCTCAGCAGCTGATTGGTTATTTTCCTATCTGACGTATAACCACAGAACATTATAAGTCATTAGAAGTGCTATGTTACTCAAACAGTTCTGGAACCGCTGTCGCCACAATACATTCGCCGTTTTGAAAGAGCCAAACGTCTTAGCCAATCAGGATCAAATAGGCGTTGTCAGTTTGTGTGTTAGGGAGGAGGCTCTGTCGATTAATCCATATCGATAAATTTGGCGTATAAAGATAAGATTTTTGCTAACTATAAAATTAATAATCTACTCATTCTTAGGTCAAATTATCTTTAACTTTATGAAATCCACTTTTTTACTACATAAAATAAAATATATAACCTTATGAACCAATCTATACATATAAAATGCTTTGTCCTGAATGACTGACTGACGGATCAACGCACAGCCTAAATCGCTTATAGCAGCGGCCTGAAACTTGGAGGGTGCGTTCATCGTATAACGTATGCATCGGATACGAAAGGATTTTCCGAAAGGGACAAGTGCGAGTCGGATTCGCGCAATAAGGTTAAATCAATTGTAATAATTTTGGTATGGTAATGAAATTTTGGTAAGTTGTTATGTACACGCCGGGGAAAGTTTCTGAGAAATATGTAGACAAACATACATAAATACACTTATGAATTTTGGGACACCTGTTTGCCTTTGTGGGCTTCCATAGGCTAAAATATGAATATAGCGCAATTCTTACAATTTTACATACATACGGGTCTAATTGATAAACTTGGTTTTTTTGTAGTTGGTTTAAAAAAAAGCGGCAGATTGCGTGCGGGCTTATACGTATATCCACGCATTGAGTTTAGGTTCCGTAGAATGCGAATATCCAAAAAAACTTATAAACCGATTTTGTTTTGAAAGCAAATAACTCGCTATAAGTTACTTACATATTTTTTTTACCAATTTGCAAACCTATTGTCGTATTTTTAATTAGACGAAGCCAACTGACAGTAGCTAGTACTGTTTCATCAAAAACTGACGACAAAATAAAAGTCAGTTGATATCGTCTAATTAAAAATACGACTATATCCAACGACACCCTCACACAACTGTATATTTTTTTTTCTCAGGGTGATTACAAAACTGTAGGCCAGTTTACAAAGGACTCCTAACTACAATTTTTTTGGGATCGGTGCAAAGACATACAACGGACGGACGGACAACGGACGGACATGACAAAATTATAAGGGTTCTGTTTTAGCACTTTTATGCAATTCGCTACGGACATTAAAAAGTAATAAAACTTAGAATTTTTACATTATTTATACAGTAAAGTATAAAAATATAAGTTTACACATATATTAAGTAGAGTGGTTAGTAAAATTCGCAATTTCAAAACTTCAGGGCTATTTAACATAATTATTGCAAAATAGTAGGTACGTAAATCAGTGTTATAAAACATTAAGTTCTGATTCGAACTAGACATTCTGAAAAATGACGATAAAAGCAATAAAATATCGTAGAACATCACTACCAGAAAGACACGCATCGATCATATGACTCTGTTGCTCACGGCATTTATACATTGCCTACTAGACACGGTCCCTGTTGCGGCTCCGAGGAACATTGACAGTAATGTATATCTAATGTGACCATACGTCCTGTTTTGAACGGGACTGTCCCTTTTCACGGTCACCTGTCCCATTGTCCCCAGACAAAGCTCCGTGAAGCAAAATAGTCCCGTTTTCCGAAACGTTACGTGGTGCGAGACCGCGTCGTTGACGATCGGTCATCGGCGATACCTCGTAACTCGGGGAGAAGAGGGCATTTGGCATTTGTATTGTTTATTAGGGTAGCCACGCGCATGCATACAGACTGACTACTCGGTTTTGTTTTGTTTTCATGTAATGTTCGTGAAGGAATTTAGTGATAAACTGGTAACTAATTTGAAGTTTCTGTTGTTTTGAAATTTTATCTATAGTATAGTATAGTATGTCGAAATGCAAGTGTTCATTTAATGTCAACCTACAAGAAAGAAACCCATTTATTGAACAAATTAATACTCTTTCGGAAGTCAGATGTAAAAAGTGTCGCACAGAGTTTAGTGTTTCTCATAGTGGTAGTGGTGATATTGAACAGCATCTAAAGTCTGAAAACATATAAATGCACATCGTGCCGCTTCCGAATGTATATATATAATCTGAATCTCGGAAACGGCTCCAAAGATTTTTATGAAATTTAGTACGCGGGTGGTTCAATGGAGATAAATTGATCTAGCTAGGTTTCATTTTTAGACAATAGCTACTTGACAATAGATGGCGTCGTTAAAAAAAACGAGCAAAGTTCGGTCGTCCAGGTACTAGTGAACATTAATTATATTAAGTTACACTGTTTTTAAATAAAAAAAATTAAACACTTCTGTCTATTTTCAATGTTAACCGGCTTACTGAATTATATAAACTCATGTCCCGTTTTAATTTAAAAAAAAATTGTCAGTTTATGTATATCGCTTGTATTTTGATACTTTAAGATATTGTTCATCAATGTCAATTTTTATTTAAACGTTATTTTTCTTATAATTATGTAAAAGCTTATATTATGTATTCTTCTACTCACCAATGAAAAGATATTCCTACCTTTGATACATTAAATACCTGGCTTTTTGCTCTGCAAGTATTTACTGCACAGAAAGTCATTTTGAATATTTTTGCGCAGCGATGTAGTCCGCGAGCAACTAAATGACAGATTCGCGAGTTTCGAAGTGAAGTGCGCGTCTGCTCAAGATCGTGGCACGCTCGCCGTTATACATAGCATTTCTACACACACACCCCACCCCAGTCTTATAATGTTCTGTGCGTATAACCTTCTTTCGTGTTTTTAAAAGGGTGGGGTTAGATTGTTGTGGTCCCTTTAATAAAACACGTCTTAAACTAATAAGCAAAGGCTACGTTGTGCTGTTTGTTTGTTTTGCCTCGAAGGCTGTAAGTATGCATCAGATATATATCAGACAATGCATTTACTTTTTATGGTGCTAATAATAGATTGATAAAGTTAGATGACTTACAAAAGAAGGATAATGTATTTGGAAATGAAACATTTCAGAATTCTGTTAATGATTACGCTCTACAAAGAAACATACAATTTCACTTTATTACTAAATATAGTCCTAATCACGGTGGGTCACACCACTAAGGGAAGCGGCAGTTATTATATTATAGTTATATATTAGAAAAGGATATTGCCGAGGACGTTCACTTATGAGCAGTTTAACACAATAGTGATTGAAATACAGTTTATTCTAAATTCACGGTCCTTAACTCCGCTTTCCACTGACTTTCCATATTTCTCATAAATAACTCCAGGTCATTTTATAACTTCGCCTCCTTACCCAGACATAACTGGCATGCCAACGAATAGGCTACGTTTATAGAGGTCATACGAGGTGCGTCAGCACTTTTAGAAATCCTGGTCTCGAGAATATCCGTCTACTTCAAACAACCGAACAAAGTGGCAAAAGAGCTTCCAAATTTAAAAGAAGAAATGTTAGTTTTATTAAGAGTAATAAACGCTGCTCTGCTGTGTTGGCCAATGGGTCGGGTAGTAAAAGCACATGACTAAATTTAGTCATGAGGTAAAAGTGTATTACGGTAATGACAATAAAGTCAGAACAGTGGTGGTTCAAACTTCAGACAGAAAAGTGCATCCCTGCGCTGTATCCAAAGTTGGTGTGCTACCTATTGATGTTTAGTTATTTTTGTTAAGTTATCAAAGTAATTTTTTTTTTGTTAGTTTTATTCTTTGTATATGAGTGTTTATGTGCTCTAATTTATCTTAAGAACATAATAGATGCTGGCCACTGTATAATGCAATTTTCTTTACCTTTATTTTCAGTAACTGGTTGACTTTAACAATGTACTTTTGTAGTCTTTGTGTCTTTAATACATTTTATCTAATTTTAAATAAAGTGTTTAATTATTTTTCTTTTCTTTTAGAAATGTTCAGTTAATAGTTTCTGACTACTTAAACTTCGGACAGGTCCACGAATCTTGACGGAAGTGCAAAAGGAAAAGCGAGTAGAGATTTCCAAATTAAATCCAATTTAATTTCCATTCTTAAAGGAGACGATTTATTTCATATCGATAATTCGAATCGTAGGTACTACATAGTTGAATGATATACTTCATTTTAAAAGTTCCTGCCTTTATATACACTGGGCCACAAAGAAAGCGAGTCAGTTATAAAAAAATGCGATAACTTTTAAAATATTTGACCAATTTTAATAAAATAAATAATTAAAAATTTCGTTTTTATTTTAATGGAAAAGACAGACATATAGCGTAAGCTTAGTCCTACCGTACCATTAACATAGCACAAGCCGTTCATTTACACTTTTTAGCCAATAATTAAATTTGCGTTTCACATGTTTCAATTTAAAAAAATATTAAAAAATATTGCCCTAAAGTAAGTTAAAAAAAAGTGATCACTTTTAAAACATTTGAGCAATCATTTTAAAATAAAAACCAAATTAAAGTTTATTTCATTACAAATATAAAAAGTAGTTAAAGCTTTTTATTACTTTTTAATGATTGTATTAAAAACAATAAATAAAAAATAAAGACGATTTAAAAATAAATTAAAACCATGTGTTATTATTTTGTTCCTATTTTATCATATAAATATGGCTTTTCTTCTGCGGAAATCCATTATTGTGATCAAATTTTATTAAAAATGTGACTCTTACCTCTGAAGTGAAAACTTGTCATTTTACTTTACTACAAAATAAAATTGTCTTTAATAGTCTTTTATTTCATAAAGCTAGCTCTAATATTTTGGAAGTTATTGAGGTTTTTGTTACTGACTCGCTTTCGTTGTGGCCCAGTGAATATCTATTTTTTCTGAAAAAGACAGTGAAGCTGCACGTTTTCGTACAAAATGCTAGTGTACATACACGCAGATAGAAAAGAAAATTAAAGACATTGTTTTGTCAATGATGATAGGTACAATTAAACCCTTAATTAAAGAAACAAGTTTACTTACCTCAATAGTTGTTTTTGTACCTAAATGGCCAGAGTCTGTCTGTCCTATGTCTTCTAAGAAGACCTAAGGGAGCCCTTAATTATGCTCTGAACCGAAAAAGGACATAAAAGGTAGGAACAAGATCTAACATAAATTGAAGGTATATAAATATAAATTTACTTCCCTGAGTCCACAAGTTTGTCCTTACTTTGATGTAACTGGCACAAAGCACTTTTAAACTTAACACCTTTTTATATAATTTACAAAAAAAAATTCTCAGAAAACAGGTTATTTTTAATTCTGCAGACTAATGACAGCCACAGTTGCGTTTGTTTCGTGCGGATAGCAATGGTGCAACAGTTAGAATTCAATGTGAGTTATTGCTAGTTAAGTTAAAAAGATATAACTTGTTTTTGTACAGAAATTAAAGCAAAAGTAAGCCTAAAAAAACTGTCATCTTGGTTAGAGATATTCATTGAATGGATATATTGATATACAATATTATTTTTTGTCATCAATTGTATCAAAGTTAATAATATTACCTATTTATTTGCTGAAAAAACTATAAGACAATTTTTTTTTCGGAATGTTTAGTACTTTGTCATTATACCCTAGCGCACCTATCATGTGTAAGCTCTCCCGACTCATTAAATTCCAAATGAAATTTATGCAACTAAGTATAGCTCTGTCACATAAATTTTACTTCAGGGTACTCGAGTTCTTTCAGAATCACCTCCACAAGCAATATTTATGATCATCATGATATCTTATCTTATTTTGGTCCACTGCGTGACAAAAGACTCCTTCCTGACACACGTCCTCCGCGTTCCTCATCCAGTTACTATCAGCCACTCTTTTAGTTTAATGGTCCATCGAGCTGGTATTTGATCGTCCCACAATTCGCTTTCCAAATCCGTTCTACTTTAGCAATATTTTATTTTAAACAGAAAAAAATTACTCAAGTCGGCTATTGTATGTAAAAACCGTACCTCAATAGCCGAAGAGCGTGTTTTTTTTTTTTGTCTTTTAAGAATTGTTTAAGTGTTTTATATTCAATTATTTTCAAAAATATTTTTGCATTAGGTATATATATACAAAACATAAGTACACTGCACAATGTAGCAAACCACTCTTAGTGTAACAGAGAAAAAACATTCTAGACAATACGAAGGCTGTTGATGTTATAATGGTGAAAATGTTAGAAAGGTAAAACATAAGACAAAAAAATGGTCAAACCAGGGTTTTGGAACAGATTAAATATATAGTATATTTGGCTGGGTACAATTCATATAAGAAAAACACGTAATTGGACTTCACAATCTTCATTCATGAATTAACAGTAAATTTGTGAGGCCGTTATACATTTAGAGGAAACATGTAGGTAAATCGAAATTAATAATCATTTTAATAAAGGGGTCAAACTGACATACCCATTATGTATTTCCTTAAATTGAGCTGTCGGTAATAATCTGTAAAATATGTGATTTCAATTTAAAATATGTTTATACTAGTTTTGTCAGTGGCTCCACCCGCGCTTACTTTGCATATGTGTAGGAAGGATTTCTACGCTACGGATTTTCTTGATTTTAGTAGGAAAGTTTGCTATAGCAAGCGTTAGGTGAAGTTATAGTTCATCCACATGGAATCCAGTTATAGTTATTTTTGAACAATAATATAAATAGCCTATGACCTGCCATGTTCATAAATGTACCAAATTTGAGCTCAATTGAATGCTCCGTTGCGATATGAAGGAATGACAAACAAACACTTTTGCATCTATAATATTAGTAAAGATAATTCAATTTACTGATAACACATACACACATCAAGAAAAATTTTGCGTTGACTTTTGGAAAACTTAAGATATTATATGGTTATGATATTTATTTAAATACGTACCATATCAATAACAAGAGAAGTTTTTCGATTTTTCATTTTAATGACATAATTTTAAACAAAGAAAAAATGCAATTGAAAAAATTATAAAATTTAAAAATAAGAAATATTTAAAAAAAAAAAATGAAACAAAATTCAACATAAAAAAAGTATGATTTCAGTTTTTCTAAAAGAAGGCAAACTTCTTTTAGTGTGTGTTTGTTGGTTTATTAATTACCTATTAACTATTTAAGATCAGATGCAATACTATAGTTAAACATATAATGTTATTGAGAAATTACCTAATATATAATTAGCAAATAATATTAAAAAAAATATTTTTCTGCTTCTTCAGACTGACGTATTTATTACTAAAAGCATTAGAAATATGAATATATAAACATTAGAAATATGATAACATATTGAGCCACTGTAAAAAGTAAGTAATCATTTAAAATATTCGTATTTTCTTTAATTAATATAACCTTCATAAATATGGCAGAAGATAAAAAAAACTAATTCAGTATCATACCGATTTATATTTTAAATATAAAATCATTATAAGTGATTATTGTGAGGAAATGCATCTTTCGCTTGGCACTCAGAAAGTCCAAAACAAAATCAAAAATGTTTTGCTTCATATGTAATCAAATTATATTTGAAATATGTCAAAATTCATGAAATACGAGAAATGAAAAACCCGGCCGTATCTTTGCAGATCACTCCTGATTTGAATTTATGTACCTATAGAGGCAAGTTTGCATGTGTGCCGGGACTTTATTGTATAAACTTTGAATTTACATGACTAGTAAGTTTATCCTCATTTCTATTATTATATTATGAGTGTCCCTGTTCCTCTGTTCTTCTATATGATTCTTGACATAAATAAGGTTTCATATAAATCTATTGAGATGTCAAGAACAATCTAATCAAGAACTCCTTTGGTCGTTTTTTTAGAACTCTCTTGTTTCATTTCTCTTTGATCCTCAAGCAAATAAGTAAGGAAGCTTACCTTCAAGGAATTGGCTGGTGGGAAGTCTTAGCGAGACTTTAAGCGAGGAGGCGTAGGCGGAGTCGATGTACCACTGTGGATCACGCTGCTCCCCCAGCCTACTGGCACTGCCTCTGTAACACCAATAGTCAATCATAAGGTTAAGATATATACGTTGTATTTAAATAACTTTAAATTAACGTTGCTTGGTTTTTCCCCCTTACTTGTGCTTGTTGCCAAATTTCAAATTTAGGTTAACGAGAAGTATCTTATAGATTTCGATTTATTTAGAAATTTTGAATTGCGTATTTATAGGGTAACAAATAGTTGCATCATATCCGTCTGTCCGGATGTTACAGCCTTATAATTCCACCATTTTTGCATCGATTTTAATACAATTTAACAGAAAGGTGTCTTTTTGCGAATCGTGTATACCTATAATATCATTAAATAGGGCTTCAAAAATGTATATAATTTTAAAAATGAATCTTTTACGAATATTTATATTTTGCGAGTTATCGACTGCCAAAGTTAACAAGTTTTTGTGTTTATTTTGTGCCCCCCTAACTTGAAATCACTATAATAGCTTTTTTAAATATACGTGTTATGACAAGCACTCAACCGGTTTTGTTATAGCGTTGACTTGGGAGCTTATCGTGTTTACAGCTCTAAGGGACCGTAGATCTAATCAATTGATATAATTAACTTGAAATCTCTACCCAACGCGTTCCTGAAAGGTTTTAAGAGACAAATATATTATTCTGTGTGTTTTAACTACAAATTATCAATGTTTAGATTTTTTGCTTTTCTTGTGCTGTGAGGCCTTGCCTTTCGATAAATTTCATGATTCTAGGTACATGGGAACTACCCTTTAGGTTTTCGTTTACATGCATGAGTTAAAATATGCGGCATAAATGGCCGTAGGTATTTTTTGATTGAGTTTATTTAGAACTTTTATTTTCATAGAACTTCAAGGAACCGCAGGGTTTAGCATTTGATATTATTTCAACTTAAACTCTACGTGCTAAGCGTAAGAAAACTGTTCTTAACCGACAGGCAAACAGGCAGACAGACAGACAGACAGACGGATAACAAAGTGATCCCATGAGCGTTTCTTGTTTTGTTTTGAGATACGAAACCCCAAAAAAGTAGTAAAATACGTCTTACGCTTGTAAAGATGAAACTTTGGTTTGAATTATGAAAACAACTATTTGAGATCATTCGATAATTTTCTGCCACATTAGTCTCTTCAATAAAAATTTGTGATTAGAGAAATAAATCAAACAATGTTTCGGTTTGAGAACGTTTATTTTCAACATAATTTGTCATTTTAGTAAAAATAATATTCCCCTACCAGTATACACAGTTTTTCAAACTTTAAATCAAAACAAAAAACATTGGCCATTGAAAAAACTGCCGTTCGACTTTTTAAATGAGTGTAGTAAGTGGCATAATACAGTATAAAATAATTGTAATTTTTAACATTACGAGTATCACATAAGTTGGGTGTTTTTTTGTGTGTTAGAAGAAGCAGCTTCATAAATACATAAAAGTGGCAGTTAATATTTATTTTTATTCACTCTTTTATAATTTTCTTTTCTAAACGGTATTATTAAACTTACTTAGTACTGGTTACTGGTTAGAAACTTAGTAAATTCTTGGACAGTGCGAATCGAAATATGTATATTTCCCAAGACATAACCTGAAATCTTATATTGCCTGCCACTTTGTTCCTAACATTTTTTTCAATGTTTTTAGGCTAGTTTTGTTTTATTTATAAAGGAAAACAAAATTTGATGTGTTCCAATTAAATTCATAAACCTAGTCCTTTCTGTAGTGTGTTTTACTTTAACATAATTAAAAATCAACCTGGCAAATAACAGACAATGCATGTTATACATTCACAAAACCATCCTCCTCGCGTATAAGTTTTGATTAGAATTTACGATTTAATCAAAATAAACCCCAGTAAATAAGTAACCCATTTTTAGTGCAAATTTTGAACAATGCCCAAAAAAGTTAAGATAGAAACAAGAAACTTTTGAATTTACCTACTATAAACCACTAACAAAAAGGATTTTGACATGTCATAAATAATTTAGATTGAAATATCTAACCATACTGCGTATTATAATTTTCTACTTATGATCTAACTAAGGCAAAACTTCCGTTAATAGTATTCCAATTTAGTACCTACAACCACTTGTCAGTATACCTACTGTAACTATATTACTGTAATTGAAAACCGCCATACTCATAATGAGACAGTAAAAAACAATTTGTCTGTACCTAACTCCAATAAGAAAAACTATAACTACTCTTGAAAAAATCAACCAATGAACCGTCTAATTTGATATTCATTATAACAAACTGCACTATAAAAAAGGACTAAAATAGTTTTTATTGCCTTCGAAACAAATCCTATCATATTTTCACTGACTGCGGTCGTAAATTTGTATCTAAATGTAGCAATAAACGCAAAAATCTGCAACTTATAGGTTATGGTGAATCAAAACATTGAGATAAATTTGTCTAAGTGGCAAAAAATAGCAAACTTATAAGCATAAGTCTTATAAAAATATTATTTACCCGGAATCCATATCGATAGTCATCTAACACCTTCTTCAATATCAATACATAAAATAAAATTCGCGAGCGATATTTAAAATAAAAACTACATTTCCCCCCGTTCATATGTCAAACTAAACTATTTCTGGACAGCCAAGTTCACGTTGGTTCGTTGAAAACATAAATATCTCTGAAAGCAACGGAAATCTTGTCTGCGTGAGCGATGTCAAGACGTGATTTCAGTGTTCTATAGAATGGTTTGGATCTGAGTACACAAACATTTTTATTGCGATTCTACACATAGATGGCGCTTTTTTTTATTGTAGTTCTCCTACTATGCAATAGGTGGCGCTAAACCAAAAATCGATAGTGTCTCCCACGGAGAAAAATGAAAATTCCTTCCTCATCACAATGTTTGAACATTTATATATTTCAATGCAAATTTTCTTGATATAGTGAATGGTAAGCACCACAAATGCGTTTTACACAAAAAAAGGCACTTAGGTGTACATGGAAATTGGAATGCAAACTAACTTTTGCCCACGATTCCTTTGCTTACATTTGGATGTTTCGTTATGCCGCCGTAAGAAATTACAAACAAACTTACTTTCGCTTATAATTTAACTAAATAAGTAGGAAAAGTGTGCGTTCAGTACATCTGTTATATTTAAACTTACTATTTATACTACTGTGTCATATCTATTTACTTTCTATAAAAGTTTAAACTATGCAATTCTATAAATTCTTTGGCGATCGCCAAACATGAATGCGTAGCCACTACCAAAGGGTATCCGTTATTCTTGGATTACAATCGGACTGCAATTGAAGATCGAAAAATCCTACGGAAATCCGGCAATAGGCAGAAGGATACTTGGTAGTAGTAGGTATATAGGTAAACGTCATCACGATCGTCGCCATAGGATTTTGCGATTGAAAATGGTTTTAAGATTAAGTAGAAACCTTTTGCTGCATTAATGATGGTTGTATTAGGAAACACTTCGATCTGCGTAGAACTTCAAAATCTAAGCATTTTTGTCGGCCCATGTCTGCATATATACCTACTGATTATATGAAGTGCCTACTGCAAATATATCTTATTTCTCTGTATATATAATAGCCATTCAAGTGAAGACTCTTTTTGTCAAGTCCGGTAAGATTTCTGTACTTTCTTTTGTTTTGCCACATAACTTCTCGGTGGTATTAAGTTTATCAGAGGCGCATGATGGCACTTAGTTGCGTGATCATTGTGGGGAACAAGTAGAATTCAGTTATTGCGTATTGTTGTAGCTTTAGTAAGAAGGTTGGTGGTACACGTCAGTGTATGGTTACTGAAAGTTAAGTTATACGCTGTATTAAATCCTTACTCAACAAACGGGCTATCAGACGAAAAAATATTTTTTTAAATAGAATTTCTAGTTAAAAATAGCGCGATTAAACATACAAGCTCACTAGATGTATAAAGGAAAGGAGAAAGGAAAGATGTATATGTATTGTTCTATACACGGTTTGAAATAAACTTTGTTGGTAATATTCCTACCCATAATCCCACCCAAAGTCTGTGACGTGAACCTTGACCGCCTATTGTCATACGGCTCTTATGTAATTAAAGCTGAGCAAAAAAATAGAAAGAATGAAAACCTGCAACACAATCCTTTAAAATTTGACATCCAGGGAAGCTAGCGCGGAAGTATTGCGCACAACAGGTCTCAATTCGGTTTACTCCGATGGAGAAAACTGCGTGCGCAGCTGTCATGATTAATAACGCTCACACCGAAGAGATCGACGTTCAACTACGTTACGTACGCTGTGTATCTGGTACCATACAGTCGAACCCAGTCCAATGGCTACCAACTCTAAAATACATAACTCAGCCACACATGAGAAAACAACAAGCCCTATTAAATAAAGCGAACAAAAATTAAAAATTCGGATCTGCCAGTTTACCAAGAATTCGCCTGAACTATCGTCATCCACTTCACGGCACAGAGCCTGTTAAAGATCAGTTCCAGTTTCAAGATCAAAACTAGATGGAAATCCAACCCACTCAAGGATTACACAAAAACCCTTTCGGCCCCAAGACGGAAATGATGTCAGTAGAACAGACTACTTGGCTACGTAACACACGGACTGCGCCTCTGCAGTCCATCCACCGTATCATCCACGACTGTTCTGAAATACCCTGGAGATTTTTTTTTATCTGCTCACTCCTGATGAAGGCACAGCACATTAGGTCAAGAATCTAAGTATGTAAGTATTAAGTTATGACATCCTATATTTATTAGCGACTCTGTTAATCCTAGACATACAATTAGGTAAATAAATTAAGTTGGGAATCGATAAAAAAAATATAAATTCAGAAAGACTAAATAATAGTGCTTTTCTGAAGTAAAAAAGTCACGTATTATTTTTAATACTATAAGTCTGACTGACTTAACCATATTTTTTCAAAAACGGTTACATATCAAATTAGTTGTCCTTATCCCGTAGTGGCAGGCCTGAGTCTCGATTAAACACACAACATTCAGATTGCATCTATTTGTAACAAATCCTCAAAACAATATTCCTAAACGAATTAGTGTAAACGAACATGTCAACAGATGTTTCGCTTTGTCATCCACAGAGATTAACTAAGTGGTATCTCAATAGTTCTGGCGGTGTCCTATTACATACAGTGACACACAGCGCATAATAGTGTCCGTGCGCGTGCGCGCTAGGCGATACGCCAACGCACCTGTCTGCCTCTGTCAAATTAAACACTTTCATTTCGACCGCATTTAGAGCTACGGTGCGTCTGTCCCAGGCCACAGAATAAGGAATAGTACTACCCAGGCCCAGCATGAATTTACCTAATTCAATGGATTACAGCAAAACTGGTGGATAGACAACAAATGTGTGTTATTTTTTTTAACTTCGTTAATTATTTTTTATATACCTACCTATAACAATTATTGCGTATATTTTCGGTGCTAAAATTATTCAAAAAAAATCGATTACTATGATATGCTTCAGATTTTAAAAAACACCAAGGTAAAAAGTCAGAATAAAATGGAACACCACACCTGAGACAAAGGCAACAAAGAACGTTCAATTTATGTCAAAAACTAATTTAATGACACAATGGGATAAGCTAAAGAAGATATTCATCCCACAGTTCTATGAATAGAGAGTTTAAACTATATGCCTTAATTTAATTAAAAACTGTACAACAGTTCACATAAGACCTGTCTATCTTGGGTGAGAATCCATTCAAAGATGGTCGAATTATAGAGTTATGACGTATGGACGGTTGGGCAAATGGATTTTTAATACTAAAAATGTGGCAAACAAGCTTACGGCCCGTCTGATGGTAAGCGGTATCCTATCGACGCTTTCAACACCTGGGGTACAACTCGCGCGTTGCCGACCCTCCAAAAATCTAAAAAGTTCTTTCTTATAGAACCCCGTACTGCAGTCTTTAGAGAAAACTTTGGCACGGATCTCATTCCAAAATCCAAGCGTTCGCGGGAGGAAGTTTCTCTAAAACCGCACTTTACGCGACCATTTAGGTTCAAAAGTGTGATAATGAATTTCCTGCCGGTGGCAAACGGTGCGATGGTAGAAAGTAAGTACCCGTAGGCATCATTTCGAACAATTCCTCAGAACACATCCTATTGTACAGGCGGTAGAATCAAAGGCAAAGTATCTCCTCAGACATAAGGGTTCGATACGGCTAGTGAGTTTGGGATCGTCGACAATTCTTTCAGCACGTCGTTGAACCGAGACAAAAGGGCCAATGGATTCCAAGTACACGCAACAAGAGATGGCAGCAGTACTCCATATAGGGCCAAACTTGCGACTTGTAAACCTTTGCCCCGGCATGAAGTACCGCATGTACATGAAAAAACTAAGGGTCGAGCGTTGCCATTTGACTACGGAACCAAAATAATGTTGCAACTCCGTTCTCGCGTTTTGGCAGCAAGCATAATTCAAGAAACGATTCACATGGGAACAATCTTGGTACATTTAAGAGTTTTTCAGAGTATTTAAACTTGCGAGTGGGAACTCCGCAAGCATAAAAGTTAAGGTAGGTAGTAGTTAAAGGTACGAAAAATCCTTACCCACTGAAGAGGGATGTGGTGTTTCACAAACCATTTGTGCCAGCCACTATCCAAGGCACCGGTGGTGAGGCAACATAGTTAAGACGGGTAGTGTGATTTTGCATTTAAGGGTGAGGAGTGGGAAGAATAAAAGCAACCAGCTCCCTTCAATAAGCAGAAAAATAAAATATTATTGGAATTAAATACATTTTTGTCGTGTGGAAAGTAGAATCTTTTTAAAATTAGATTCTTACATCTACAGATATAGAGGATCATAGTAATTTGAAAGTTTTTTGGATTCGTTGGCCAAATGGCAATAATGGATCCCTTAAAGTCGATCCGTTCGTCCGTATGTCTTATAATTATATTAATTGTGGTGAAATTTTACTAGCGTCTTTTATATGTGGACCGCCATATATTTAAGTAACAAAATTAAGATCAAAAAAATATAAAATGAGTGATGATTTTTTTGAGCATTGGCATAACAGCAGCGTTATGAGTGAATTTTTCTCTACAGTTCAGCGATCACTATAGCTTGTGTATAGTGTAAATCCCAATTCCAATGCTCTGAATGATCTACTTCTACTAACCATCTAGCAGTCACTTATTTTAAAATAATTAATTAGGGTTCTATGAATGTTTAGAACCTTGTGGACTTTTTAGAGACGATGGAAAGAGACCTGACTTTAGTGCCATGGAGTCTTGATCGTGCTCTAGTGTAGGACTCAACTTGTGTCGATACACTTGCTCCGTCCTACGTTCAGAGTACCTACGTCAACTACACCTGGTGCGGCCGCTGAGCAAGCACAACTACGTAAGCCCCGCAAACATGCATCATTAATCTTGTTCTAGCGTCGGGTGATTTAAGGGCTGGATGCTACCTCTCTCAAAGACTAAGTTTGGCTGTGCAGAGAGGTAATGCCGCCAGTGTCAATGGTTCTATACCACAGGGATTTACTTTGGATGTAATATTCTTTTTGTGAGTCTGGTGTTTTTAAATTTAAATTACACCTGGAGCGTCGATTATCCGCACTAATTGGAGGACATGGGTATTCGGAAAACCGGTTTTCTTGGATAACCGAACTATTTCTATTTACATATTTATACATTTCTTTAATGACCAATAGGAATTTAACAAAAAAAGAGCAACAAAAAAAATACTAGGTACAATTAACGTTTAAAAAATCCTGAGTCTTCGTCTAGCAAGGCAAGCCCACCAGGTTACAAGCGGCTAGGTCACGCACTTTTAAAAGGGCAGATATTTTGTACTCGTCGCTTTCAGCTTGTGTTTCAAACCAACGCAAGGCAATATCTAAGCAAGTCAATGATTCAGCAGCTTCATTTGAGGACCAGCACTGCCAATTCACGACATGAACCAAGATTTCGTGGCAAATGAGCCCAGTTTCGTCTGCATTGTAAATGATTTCGAGAGCGTTATATTCTCTCCTTAGTATGTCCTTCAGTTTGACTTTAAATAAACCAGCAGGCAGTTTTTCCCCTTGTATTTGACGGTCATGAATGCCATGTTTTGACTTAAATACGGGCGGGCGTAGTAGTAGTTCGGTTAAGCGGTCGTTCGGTTGATCGACGTTCGGATAATCGACGCTCCAATGTATGTTTTATTTATTTATTTTTTAGAGTTTAAGTTAAGATAATTTTAGTTTTGTTACTTAATTATGTTATTTTTATTTTAAATTATAATTGAAGTCATCTGAAAAACTTGAGAACCAATTTCGCTAAAAGCATTTTTTGTTAAAAGTACAATAAAAGCTGCTTCATAGTGGAGGATACGTACCATATAATATGCAACAAATACAGAAGCACCGTGAATACGGAATCGATTTTTTTTTTTAAGTTTATTTGAAACTACGAATACTGAACCCCTGAACCGTGAATAAGATGCTATTACTGTAATTATCAAGTTCTGTTATCGATTTTTTTATGTTCTGTATTCGATTACACATAATTTATTTATTTATTACAAGACAACAAACGGTCATTACAGAAATATAATAATACATTACAATTAAGTATACATTGATCAGACCTAGAGTGTCGTTACAATATTAACTATAATAAATATAAGAGCTCTAAATATGTATATAGTTTAAACAATGTAGTTAAGCACAAGGCAAGATTCACTTTTTGTTTTGAACATGAAAAGAAATTTTCAAATATACTTACTAAAGAATCAAATTAGGTTATTTAAAATAGGATTATGAAAATAAATAATTATTATAGTTATTATAAATCAGATCTAGAAGCATATAAATATTAAGTAAAATAAATTAATAATTATGAAATTCATTTATGTACTTAGAAATATTTTTTACATTATTAATAAGTTGTTGAAAATATTTAAATTTTATCCTAAAAAACCAAATAAAATAATATCTATATAAATATATATATATATAGCTTTAAAAATAAATAAATAACTAAACTATTAACAAAAGCCCTGAATGTTGCTGCCAGGTGATAAAGTGGCCATAAGACTGGCAGCGTTGCCACGTTGTATGGCAAATATTTAAATTAGATTATAAGTAGTGAAAAAAAATAATATTACAGAATATGTAGGTACTTGAAGTTATTTGGTTTCAAATCCTATATATTGCGGTTAAGTTGTTAAAAAGAAATATTTAAGATTCGATTATTTTAAATATATATCATAGAATCTGCATGTATACCAGCATTAAGAATTTGAGTTGTTTTTTCACGGATTTTTTAAATATTGCTAGTGAGTTGCTGAAGATATCTATATGTGAGTTAAATTGGTCCAATTCACAAAAATGTTTATCTTAAAAATCAGATGCAGGCATACAGAATCTATATTCGGTATAATTTTTAGAATCTAGGGTTCAAATATATGTAAGTACTTATCGTTTCATTTTTTCACTCGTGAGGGACGAGCTAATTATTTACCGTGCGTGATGAAAGATATGTTAATCAGTAATTGTGGGCATTTTATTTTGTTATTAATTTGTTTATATAATGTACATTGATCTAATAAAATTCGACGGTTTCCAAGGGACGAAATGTTGAATCTTTCTAGGAATTGTAAATAACTACCTATGGTACCGAACCTGTAATTAAGTAGTTTGATGATTTTATCTTGAATTTTTTAGATTCCTTTGATGTGACATTTATATCGGGGTGACCAAACAACAAATGCATATTCGAAAATGTATCTAATGAAGGTAGAGTATAATAAATTTTCATAAATGTTTGAATGGCTTAGTGACTCTGCTGATGAAGCCGGGGTTCCTGTTTGCTTTTAGGATTATAGAGTCAATATGTTCGTTAAAGGATATTTTTCATCTATGATAACTCCTAGATCATGAACACGCGCAAGTGGTTTGCCAAATAGTTTGTACGAGAAACATATTGGTTTTTCTTTTGCGTGTGTAGCTTATGACGGAGCATTTATCTATGTTTAGGAAGAGCTGATTATCGTGACAGTATCTAGCAAGAATGTTAAGTTCCAATTGTAAATCAACACAGTCAGTTTCTTTTGAAATAATTCTATATAGTTTGGCATCGTCGGCGTACATTAAAAGGTTGCTGGAGTGAACTAATTGACTATTAATACCATTAATATAAAGATTAAAAAAACAAAAGTACCAAATGGGATCTCTGTGGAATTCCTGAGGGGATATCTAGGAAACTAGCAACAGTAACTCTTTAGAAAAACTGCTTGAGATCGATTTTACACATACGAATCTATCCATCTTAGGAATCTACCGTGCACACCGTTCCAAAGCTTTTCCATCAAAAGATTGTGATTTTTTTTATCCAATGCTTTGGAATATGCATAATATGTCTAAAAAATTCTACGTAATAATATTGTATGAACATATTTCGAAACACACATATACGAAAATTTATTTTTGGAATTTGTAATGAAGTTGTTTATTAATTTTATAAATTTTCAAAAGTAATACGAAAACTGCCAGTCCCCCCACGGTACGCAGTGCGACCTACACCCACTTGTCGAACAAAGCTGTAAATACTAAATAAACAATGGCCGTAAAGTCTAAACGCCCTAGATTTCGTAACACGAGGCGATAATAACGTGTTCATAGCTGTAAAATTCTGCAATACTGTGCACATAACTGTTCGTATTTCATAGGTATTGTAATGTAGGCTCAAAATTTTTGCTTCCTGTTCCGATTTGCGGTAACCTTTAAAATTAAGGCCTTCTAGTTCTGCTGTATTTTAAACCATTGTATAACCTACTATAATGCTTACTAAAATAAAGTATAATACAATTGAGTAACTATATATACCAAAACATGAGCAAAGCAAAAAAAACTCCTTATATAACTAAAAGATTATAACATCGTCCACCACGCTGACCTAGTCTGAATGGACAGACATTGTCGAGCTAGTAGCCACACGACTGTCAAAGTTATCAAGCCGCACATGAGGTCTTTGACATGATAATACTATGACTTGGCGTCATACGACAATACCAGATCTTATAGCTTAACATCCACTTTGAAGCACGAAGTGCTCAGAAAAATATGCCACTAGTCGGTCACTTATCCAATGAATGACCGAACCGAAGTTGATTTACTTAGAATATCGTTTCTGATAGGAGAATGTATTTGATTCAACAGAAGTTATGTACATACAAGCGATACAACCATTATACATACTTTGTGTCATTAACAAAGTTGTTACACAAAAAACAATCGGCAGTTTATTATTGTGCGACAAACTTTAATATGTAAAAACAGGTCAAGTGCGAGTCGTACTGGCAAACTGACGGTTCTGTAAGTACATAACACTTAATTTTAAAAGTTAGTTTGGGCCAAAGGTTAAAAACCATATTATAAATCTTTGTTCTCCGTTTTTATTGTTTAAATATATTATAGAAATATAGTATACAATATATAGATATTTTCAAGCTAGGTAGTGCAGTTTTTGTTATGTAACAAATGTTCTTAAAATATAACTTTTTCCACCCCCTATTTATTTATTGTTAAAGATAAAACAAAACGAAAAATATATTTTCACACTACTTAATAAGTTTTACACAAGGGGTCACGCTTGCCAGAGTTAGAAGCTTCTTTCCTCTCTTAAAAAAAATTCTGATATAAATTTTTGGTTACGTTTTAGGTTTACGTCAACATTTTACACGAATAAAATAAAAATATGCCTCCAACTTATTCGATTCGTGACTTAAAGAAACTTGAACTTACTTGGACTAACGGGCAGTATAGTCACAGCAAGAAGGCTCCGTTTTGGCTAAGGAAACCTATAAGTGGCCTATTTCGGCCTCGCCGATAAAAGAGCCGAGATCTACGAGTAAATCGGCTAAATTTTAGAAGAAAAAATCCTTAAAACATATACTGTATATAACACAAAAATAATTAAAGTAATTATTATTTAGGATAGATATTCTGTTTGAAAGATCTCAGAATGATTTAAGATTGGTCTTTGCCATTCAATGAATTAACTCTGTGTGAGTTACACAGTAATTATATGATTGATCTTCACGGAACCCCAAAACGCCAGAAACGTGATACACTCTCATTTAAGAACCCGAGTTTCGTATCAAATCCCGAAATAGCGCGATCAAATTAGTGCGCCCGAGAATGTCGGGACACGAGAAAAGTGTGGTTTACGCCATCCAAAGTTGAATGATCGCAACATAGCCTATAAATAACTTACTTTTTTCACGGCTTTAGCTGCGAACTGTTTTGGCTGAGTGGTTTTGATACTATCAACAATCGGAATATAATACATAAATATTTATAATTGAAGAGTTCATTTTTAGACGTTTGTATAATACCGACGTCTATCTATATCTTCACGGTTTTGTACCCAAAAGGGGGTAACCAGTGGCTGGACACACACTCACAAAATAATATGGAGGACAGCCTATTTTCACCAATCAAGTTTTTTTGACGTATGCAGGTTCCTTCTCGATGTTTTCCCTCACCGAAAAGCTAGTGGTGTTAATAATCAGCGTACTTGAGAAATTAAGAAAAAAATATTGAATTATTAAGAAAAAGACTCATTGACACATGGTTTAAACCTCCGCCAATCAGGACGCTAGGTGAAATCGAAACCCATGAGCGACCATCGACACGCAACAGCACAAGTAAAGGAAAAATAATTTTGCACGGAACCCTGCGAGCGCGCAAGTTACACTCTTACTTGTCCGATTTTTAGGGTTGCATAGTCAACAAGGACCCTCATAGTTTCGCCATGTCCGTCCGCCTGACTGTCCGCGGCTTAGTTCAAAAACTACTTATACTAGAAAGCTGCAATTTGGCAGGGATATACACATTGATCAAGCCGACAAGGTGGTAGAATAAAATATTTGAAAAAAAAAAATTTTTTAGTGTACCTTCCCTACACGTGAAGTGGGGACGTAATTTTTCTCGTCTACCCCATCGTGTGGGGTATCGTTGGATAGGAATTCCAAAAACATTGGCGGTATGCAAAGATCTTTTTTTGATTCAGGGCTCCGTTTGCGAAACATTTAGGTTTAAAGTACTAATTTTAAAGTCAAGTATCCCCCCCCCTCTACCAGCGAAAGTATAGTATTTGGAAATGTAAAAAAAATTACGGTGGTAGTGCAAATGAATTTAAAAGGAAATCTATCACGTGTAAGTACACTTTACAGGCTAAAGAGTACTAGTCGATAGTTATAATATGTACTTGAAAAAGTGAAATTTTCGTACAAATTAGATTAAAAGTTACTTATATGAAGTAGGTACATCTATAAAACAGGTATAAAATATAAGTAAATGAACGATAAATAATTAAAGAAAAATAAAATAATAAAATTGAAAAAATAAAACAAATATTTAAATCCCATACAACAAACGTGATTTTTTTGCCGTTGTTATAGATATTGTTGTTGTACAGAACTCTTCGTCCGCGAGACCGCCTCGCACTTGGCCGATTTTTTATTTATTTATTTAATTTGCATTGTATGTCAATTGTTGTATTATGTTATATTATGTTCCAAATTATGTTACATGTTGTGTTGTATTGTCGCCGAATAAATATTTTTTTATTTTTAGGTTGAAAAATTAGTTATAATTTTTCATTCAAAAAGACATTAATTTTTATTGTTCTCGTGCACGTATTTTATTGCATTAAATGTTTTAATCATTTTAATACACTCTTACTAATATACCTACTACTATTGCTGGCATCCTAAAATATTGTGCGTTACCACAGCCGAAACATTTGTTTTATTCATAGCCAGTCATCGTCTTTCAATAATCCCACAACATCGAGAAGTCACCCTACCTCACGACTGCTCTGTACCTTCGATGGCTGACTGAATGAAATAATTGTTTATAGGCTGTGCGTTACGTTGTGTCGTTGTGCCTGAAATTCCAATCAAATCAAATCAAATCTAAATCTTTTTACTCAAATGGGTTACTTAGAACACTTTCGAATCGTCAAGTAAATTAACAACAACTAGCTTTACAAACTAATTATAATACTGTTTTATTGAGTGCGTCCAATAGGTAATCTTTGTTAAATCACAAATGAAACATAAAATTATAGTGTATCAACTAATAAATACATGTTTTGTATTGAAACACTTAACAAACAAGATTTAAAATGTAAATAGTTTGATTAAACTGCCTTAAATTATTAAACTGGTACTATTTAAATTGCCTATTGTTTTTCAGATTGCATAGGGGGCGCACCATGTGATACGTTAAAAGTCTTCAATTACTCTGTGACGGGATTTAAAGTAACTCCCGAGAAAAATATAACATATAATATTTCACAGCAGACGTACATATACATATACAATGGCTGCTTTATCCTAAAATGTGGAATGTAGGAGTGACAATTATACATAACCTGTGTACGGTAAATCTGCACACTATGCTAAATGTGCAATTCATCAAAATTTACGACTTATCGATTTATGTTCATTTTTACCTCAGTCCACGTTATAGTAGGATCTGCGACGAGTGTCATTATATAGCATTAAAAATATCAATTGTATAAATAATTTTCTTAATATATTCTACTGTGCATTATCAGAGTTTATCATTTATCAACCAAAGAACATAGACAACCTGTATAACAGGAGTTAGTATTCCATGAAGTATTCCTAAGTACACTGTAATGAAGCTAAGCAATGAAATTCTAAATAAGTTCAAAAACTATAACCTAGTATAAAACAAGAAAATATTCTCACTTTGAAATTGTTATGTAAAACTATTTAGTATTTATCGTCTATTAAATAAAGAACCTAAACGTAATATATTTTAATGTATTTAATACATATTCATAGTGATATTTAGTGGATAGCCATGGTCGTACCGCGCCACCTACCGCAAAAAATCAATACATTCTAACAGTACCAAGCTATCATAAGCTTTGGGCAAAGTAGCTATAAACTTTGGAACATCATTATGAATATCATATGTAATATGAGGTTATATTATATATCTCTAAGTATGATGTGTGACGCTAAAACAAATAAAATATACCTAGTTTGTTTATTATCATATTGTACACACACGGGTACAAAATCAATGTCAAGAATATCAAGGCTACTTTTAAATCTTCACCTTTTCGGTCACAACGGCCTTAAACTTAGCCTCAAAACCTTTGACCTTGTTCGAGGTCTTGTCCTTGCAAAGCGACCTCGACTTGAAGGATTTGCTCTCGATTCCAGGAAAGTCCTTGTAGGAAGGTAGACGCAAACCTCATGATTCAACCTTGACCTTAAGGTCGTAAACGCCTTTCTAAACTTCTGCGTCTAAGACAATTAAGTTGTTACTAGACTAGATACCCAGGTATTTATAATCTAATAAAAATATTAAAAATCACGTGTCACTTGTTGGAAAACGATAATCTCCGAAATTGCCCAACTGATTACAATGCAATTTTGTGAATTTATAGGAATGGTTGGTTCCAGTATAAAAGATAGGATACTTTTGGATCTGATTGTTGTGGTGCTGTTGTCGAGACACTGCGCCGGCAGATTATAACATAGCAATAGATAAATTCATTATCTATCCATTTCTTATCGCCACATTGCGATTAATATCATAGAAAGTGGTTTGCTAGTATCCCTTATCCCTCACGTACCAATAGGTATAGTTAAGTTGTTGTAGTAGATAATTAGTCCATTAGAGGACCTATATTGTAATATAGATATTCAATCATTAAGTATCGAAAGTGAATATACAACTTTTAAGACGATATGATATTCCTTCAAACCTCCTACGATCCGCCTTACAGCAAGATAAAACCACTGGAAAAAGCTAGTAAACTATAAAATTATAAAAGGTTAGGTTGTCTACAGCCAGTAAACTGTGATCAATGTGGTAAAATAAAAACCCTGTCTAGATCTCTTATGGTTACGGTAACGGTAGCGGCCTCTTTTGCGGCGGAACAAAAATGGCTGTTATTTCAGCTACTCATTAAAAACTCATAAAATAAATATTGGAAATATAGATAGATTTTTTTTCTGGGTGGAGAGGTTTTAGGTTAATTTACGATTTTAATTTTCATTCGATTGAATAATTTACTATTAAATACCGTTTGGTATTTGATTGGACTGGATTGGCACTGAGGCTTTCTAAATAACTTTTCATTCAACATTAGCTGCCATGTATGTCTGTTGCAGTTCTATATTCTACTAAATCAATGGTAGGTACTAAATCAAAATTTAGTCTTGGTTTTAAAATACGGAATCATTTTTGCTTAAATTCTTTTAATAATATTATATCTTTAACAGCTCTGAAGGCACTAAGAATTTAGTATTAGCAACGGCGCACTGTGTACTCAACGTTGTGAAATCGATTTACACACACTCTATTTTAAACTGAGGTCAGGTATTAAAACTGTATTATATTGTTACAATATTTCCGTCAAAACCTTTTTATTTTTTGCATTAGGTACAGAACACTATCTATTATTTACAGACATATCCGTGACGTTCCCGGTTGTGTCAAAAAAATTTTGGACCTAACGTGTTTTGTCCATTGCCTGTCTCAGAAACTTCAGACCATAACTCTTTCACAAAACTGAATCACCTAGAGCTCGTAAGCCTGCTTATGAGAAATAGAAATCAAAAGTAAATTTATCTATAATTTAAATAATCGCCGACCCAAAAAAACTTAAATAATATCGATTGAAGGTGAAAAAAGTGTAAGTCGCTTAGAATCCCTCGCCAATTAATATTCATTTCTCTTTCCTGCTCAATCATCAGACCCTGATCACCATATATTCATTGAGACAATGCCAATAAGCCGAGACATGCTAACTCAGCTGCAAGTTGGTAAGGAGTTGGGTATCTGCCAGGTGAAGCTGCAGCATCAGGTCAAGCATACTCAGTGGTAATCACCAACATTACACACTTGTACCATAATGTACTATTATGGCAAACAGGAAAACTAAAGTTATGTTTTCTTAAATATGTCCAAGGGCAGATTAACGTTTACATTAAAGATATGGTTTCTTAAAAATCATACGTGAGGTTAGAATGGGGAGAGGAGTTCGAGCCAGGAGTTTGTCAAAAGAAATCAAAAAAATCGCCAAAATCGCCTAACGTAATTAATGCACGCCTGCTTATTTCTATTATCCGCTTATCTAAACCGATTTCAAAAAATATTTTACTTTTAGAAAGTTATATTAGGTATTCCGTATGGTTATAAGCTATGTTTTTTCTGATAAGTATCCAGTTCTGTAAGATACATACGCAGAACTACTTGACTTAAAGCTAATGGTTTTTCAAACAGCTGAACAGATTTATTTTATATCTCTCGATCAAATAATATTTCAAACAAAAAAATCAGAATCGGTTTATAATAAATAATAATAATAATATTTATTTTTCATACACATTTACATTCTTATCACTATATTGTTACAAGCAAAACTAGGTACCTATTACAAAATTAGTGCCTTTTTTAATTTTATAAGGGCTCAAATAAATATACAGCAACAATACACAAATAAGTAAGTAGGTAGAAGGAAAATCCTGGTCTCCCAAAAAAGCAAAAGCTGTGTTATGGGAGGCAATGAGTTCCATGTTCCGTGTTCCGGTTGTAGCATTTTATAGGAAAGAGGTAGTGAAGAGTTAACAGCGTACTTCTAAATCGTATATGTGTTTGTATGTGTGTGTGTTGCAAAACTTAAAATACGATATTAATAAAACAAATATAAAAATAGTCTGTTAATTGTTAATTTTAAGTTTCCTGTTTAGTTTATTTTAAGATGGTTTGTAATTATAAGTAGAGAAATTTTAAACATTTTGATAAAATAAAATTAATATAAATATAGCAATTTTTTCGTGGAATCGTAGTCATAATCCTTAAGCAAGTTAATTATATTTTTTTTAAATTGATAGTTGTTTAGTTTGTTAATATTATGTTTTCGGGTAATTTTATTATATAATAGAGGTGCTAAATAATGATAATGTCTTTGCGCAAAGGTTTGACCGTTACGTTGCCACAGAAAGTTACACGTATTTAACACCCCTCTGTTTACGTCGGTACTAAAAAACAGGATAAGCTTTCCGGCATTTGTAACTGACTTTTGCTGTGAATTGAAGGTCAACGTGTGAATACCCGGGCTCATGCGTGGTTCGGCATTTCCTTCTTTACAAGAAGTCATTAGTCGACTTGACTGAAGAAGCTAGCTAGTGTTAAACACTCTTATTTTTGTATTAAGTATACGCGAAAAATACGGAAACAGACGTACAGAACTCTAAATATTTAGAATGCTAAACATATACATTGCATAAGAGCGATCTTCTGAATTGAAGTGTAAATATGCCTCGAAAAGCAACCAATATTTAAATATATTTGAATATACCTACACTAAAGTTGTGAGACTTACAAGATTGAATAAATTGTAATAATATTTTCTCATAATTTCTTAGTTTTACGGTAAACATGTGTTTGAAGTATGCATAATAATAGTTTATTATTGTAAAAGTTTAAAAACAAGTCCCACGTTTATGAATAAATGCTAAACCGACATTAGATACAATTTATATTGTAGGTATCGGTGATTCCTCATATTAGTTATATGTATATAAATACCACAGCCTAAAAATTTATTTAATATTCTTACTTATTTAGGTTTGTTATTATTGTATTACCTACACATTAAAAAAACAATTCATTACATGGTGATATTACTTTAACTACAAGTCAAAATGTTCTTTCTAATAATTGAAATTTCAAAAATTATTATAGTTTGTTTTAATTTCCTATGTACCTCAATACCGATATCGGCATAAAAGAAAATCAATAATTAATTAATTCAACAGGAACATATAGATAAAATGTAGTTGTAGTGTAGGTCACAATGAGTCAATCCATTAGAAAGGATAAAAGTACGTACTTTCATATACTTTGAGGTTTACTTAAATAGGTCATAAAAGTATGACCAAAGTGAATACAAAATATTACACGAATATATTATAATTCCAATTATATTGTTCCAGAATGCAGTGTCTGTGTAATATGACAACAATTTACAAGAAACTGATTATCACAGCATTAGGTATCGACATTGTAGCATTACCACGGCATTCGAATTTTCATAGCGGTAATATAATACTAACTAACGATTTCAGTACAGGTTTTTACGAGACGTTTTTATGAAACTGAGTTTTTTTTAATCTTTGGGCGTTCATTATTTACTATTACAATTTGACATTGGCACGAAAAAACTTGACTTTTAAAATAGCTGGTCAAGTCATATACGTGGCGAATCTACTTATTTATGCTTAAATTTTTCAAATTTTTGCTTGTAGATAACACCCGTCTTCTACATCGAAAGCGGCGAGGGTTAAAAAACATATAAAAGTCGAATAAAAATAATGTGAGAAACAGATAAAACCACTACTAGATAAAAACCAGACAAACACCGAGGAGATTTTGTATTTTTAAAAGTTAACTAGGAATATTGTTTAAAACAAAAAAAAATAAAACCAGTTGTCGCATCAGAATTTAAAGGAAAATTAACTGAAGCTAAGAAAGATGATGAAAAAAATGTTTTTATGTAATTTATTTGTGACTTATTTACACACTCACTAGTTTATATATACCCACACCGAACGAACCGAAAATAAATTGCGCAAACTTCGCAAAGTCTCGAAGCTGAATTATATGAAATGAAGTTCACAAAAACACAATTTCAGAAGTTTAGAAAATTCGCATAAATATCAGTAAAAGCTTAGCCGAAAACAGACAACGAACACTATGAAAATTCGCTTTTTTTTGCAAACAAATTGGAATAAACAGACTTCAGAAAATTCGCAAATTCTTCGTATAGCCATATTTAAAGAAATAAGAAAACAAAAACATTCGAAGGGTAAGATTTTGCAATTTCTGCATTTAAATTCGGTTGAAATTATGGAAATAACACTTAATTTAATACTGAATCCTTGAGATCAATACTTATTTTTAGACTAATAGGAATGAGGTATGCATTTTGCTATTCCTTGTTTTTGTTTTTCGTACCCAATGACCCTATGTCTAAGTGAAAATTCAAAGGGAATATCTACTCAATAAACTTCGAAAAATGTAATTGTTTTAACATTTTTGATACTCTTTCATACAGACAGTTTACGTTTGAATTATATTTCTTTTTTTATTCAAATTAAATATTTTTTTAAATTAGTCCGACAGCAAGGACCACTTAATGCGAGAGCCCGATACGATCATAGGCAATTTTTTTTCTACCCCTTTAAACAGTTTCATTGCCGCTTTATGTAAAGTTTAGACATTCGTCATTAAAGTTTATCTAGACGAGGATTTTAATGGTATTAAGAAATAATTAACATTAATGTCCTAATACTTATTTGAATATTATTAGATACAAAAGTAAATGTGTGAGTACATTTATGGAGTAGGTACTATAAATTCAAGTCATTCGATTCGAGTAGTCCATCTGCCGTAGCTCATCCGTTTCATGGAAAAGTCATCTTATTTCTTATTATACACATATGAGATTTTTAACTGACATCAAAAAAAGAGGAGGTTCTCAAATCGGATGTTTATATATATTTTTTTTTATATATGTTTGGGCATAACTCCGTCATATATAGACGGATTTGCAAATTATTTAAAAAGGTTTACTTTTGAGGTGGTCCGATATTAATGTAGTGAACTTAAAACTTTATTGGTGTTCATTTGGAACTGGTGAAACGCCTTTTATGTTGATGATTGTATAAAATGTTGTTGCGTGTATGGATGTTTTTATTGTACGAATAAAGTAATTTGTCACTCAAAAATAAAAAATAAAAACTTTTTAACAAAAAAAACAACCGGCTTGATACACCAACTTCAAACTATAACAGATCAGACTCTTGGCAGTAAGTAAATATTTTGCCGGTAAGCCGGTTGTTTTTTTTTTTAAATTTTTATTCTTCAACAGCTAATAAATTTCTTATATCCGGAGGACTATACACATGCATATCGTATTAAGTAACTTTTTCTCTGCTGAGTTATTTGGCTTACACAGTTAAAAAAATGTGTCTTATCTAACTTTTTAACTGTTTATTACAAAAAAATGACGCTATATAAATAAAGCTTCGTAAATAATTTTCAACAAAAATCGTTTTAAAAAAAACGGTCCACATTTTCACATTTTAAATAACCCTTACCTAATGCGAGTACGACATGCACTTAGCACCTTCATCATACCTTAACCAAATTTATATGAAACCACGTTATAAACAAACCTAATAAATTAAAAATATTTTTTTTTTAAATTCATTTAGTTTATATTTAGCATATTAGGTACGTATTATATATAAAGTGTCATCCTTTATTAAAGTAGAAAAAGAAACGAATTCAAAATTCAAGACAAAACACAATACAACAAAATATATAGCAAACAAATAAACGTTAATTTTTTTTTACAAACAAGCTTGCATTAGACCCTGGGTGTAATTTTTTACCAGATTACTTGTCAAGACAAATCAAACGAGTTCAAACTCGATGGGCTAGCGTAATGTCGTTACAGAGGTCCTATGGCCACATTCCGGTTCCATCATCAGGCCAGCTCTATGACATCATTATATTGCATGGTCATCCAATTTACGTGTGTACGCAAAATTTCAACTCAATCGAACACCAGAAAGTGGGTAAAATTTAACTTGCAAGATTTGAAAACAGACAACAGGACAGGTGAAACTTAATAAAAGCTTGTAAAAATAAATAAAAACTTGGCTAAACGTCAAACAATTATTGTTTCTACTTTAAAAACATCCGCGTCCAATATCTGCACTATATGCATTTTATTATTTAATTAACTGGCTTGTTACGATTTCTATGAAGTGACGACAGCATGTCAAACTGTTAACAAGATAATTTGACACTTTGCTGACAACTTAGTTGTTCGCTACAATAGCTTTTCTGTTTTTTATTTTCGTGTCACACGCAACGTAGCGGTTATAGTAAAAACGATTTGAGCTTTATACTCGTAATTGCTATATTAAAACACGAAACAGGAAAAAACGTTTTCTTTTAAAACGATATCAATCTGCTATACATATGCGTTCTTTATGTTTCCCGTATCACGCAACAAATAATTAATCAAACAATCACGCAACAAATAATCTAACAATCATAAAATTGACGTGATAACTAAGAGTCTAATAGTTTCATCACTGCATAAAAAAATTCAGAGCAGGTATATCAAATCACAAAAGTTCGTTATTTACTTATCAATTATTTTTTTTATTTGAGGTATCTAAATTTGAAGAAGTATATATTTATTGTTTTATTTTATTTTATTTGAATAATTAAGTTTAGGTATATTTATTGTTTTATGCATTTAAAAAAGTGTAAATAAAGTCCTTAATAAATTATCTAAACACGTTGTTAAACTACACGAACCAAAATAAAAGACAAACACTTATTTTCAAATTAAAAAAAAAACTTCATATGGTCTTTAATTAATAGTACTTATTTGAGGAAACTTGGTATCCTTTAAATGTAAAATTCACATTTTGCTTAAAAACGTTTTTTTACAGCAAATACATTAAAACCACTTTTTTCATTATCAGAACTAAAACCTCTTACCTGGCAAAAAGTCGAACACTCAGCACAAAAAAATCACGAAGTAGCAGCACTGCTAACGTCTGTACCTCCCTACTTGTAGTATAATATAGGTTTAAAATATCATATCACACAGATCTTGTGTGAGGAAACGTTGCCGCTCTATAAATACGACAGATCTTGCATCGTTATGTCAAAATTTTAGTGTTTTCCGCCCGTTTTATGCGATTAATAATATTATACGGCATAAAGACGACCATGCTTCGACACATTTTTATCGACATATTAACAATTAAACAGGTAGGTAATCATTAAGAAGATTCATAACTGAATTTTATTTATTTTTTGGATATTTTACTGCCAGTAACGTACGTAGTTAATCAAATCTAATCGAATAAAACAATATTTTTTCAAATAGGTTTCTGAGAACACTTTTGATCGTCGATACAATGTAAGCGATGTTAATTTCTGACAAAAAGAGCTGGTTTATACTTAATAGTTATATGAAGTTAAAATAAAGAAAACCAACACAACATAACAATAATAAACCACAAATATAATAATTACAAGTCTACACCAATCTTACAAAACTTAAATAGTTAGTAAAAAATCATATTTTACCGCAATCGGTCTATCTATATTACACATCTCAACACACACAATTTGGTGCCTGAGTTCTGTGTACCCGATTTTGATTTCTTATTCCAAATTTATATATGAAATCATATTTTTATCTCATAAAGTTTGCTTTTTAAGAACGGTAACCTCTAATTATTTGGCAAAAATCGTCTCTCTTATTCATCATAGTATAAAGTACAAAAGCAAACTTTTTTTTTTATATAAACTGAGTTTTTGGTTATTTTTCACTGTAATATAAAGACAATAGTCATTAAAATAACAAACTCAAAAAAAAGATTTATTTGTTGACTCGTGTTATGAGCACTATATAGAGGTTAGAGCCTACATAGATGGGGTTACCATTTTCTTAATCCTTCATTCTTCGGGGGGCACATCAAAAAGTCGGTTAGAACAAGACAGAGACCTCATGAGTTTCTTGAAAAAGTAAATTTTATGTTCAGTAGCTCGACAACGTCTGTTATTCCACACTGGGCCAGCATGATGGATTATGGCTTTAGCGTCTTTTCTCTAAGAAGGGGCCTCTGCAGTAGAGATGGACAACAGTTGAGGCAACAATTAATCGTACCGAACCGTATAGGAATGAAATATCTAACACGTGAAATATATTAATGAGCACCAACAGGTGTAAGCACATGTGTACTAAACAGCCTCTAATACAAATTTATAACCACACTATTAACACTTGGAAAGTCAAGGTTAAATTATTAACGCAAAGCTACAGAGTGTTTTCGAATTGACAGACGGATTAATGGCGTATAAAACTGACAATTGTACAATTAGGATATTAATCATTAAAACATGGATAAATGCAGAAATGAGCATGAATATAGGTAGACATACAAACCTAGGAGTTACTTTTAATTTGGTTACTTTTGAGTTTTTTGAGTAATTCAATGAAGTCCAAATATATATTAAAAAAAAAACAATATAAATACTACATTATAATTCAAAGGTCTCATATTAGCGAAGACATGATGCTATAAAATTTCTCCAAATAAACCAAAAGGTTGCTTTTTTTCATTTTTATTACGGTATATATAATCGAGCTGAATATCATTATAATATTGCTTAATACTAAACCTAGGACTGTTAATAACAAATTTTCAATACATGTAATAAGATTAGAGTTATTAATATTTAATACTTTTTGCCAATAAGTACTACAAATCATATTCCGCTTTGTGTTCAAATTTGTCTGGCTTTATGCCCCCTCTTAAACGGCTACACTCACATCATACATCCACATGGGCTTCCGTCTGAACATGTTTATTCTTTTACATATATACCTATATGTATGACATTTCATACGTTATGAGAAAAATCTAAAATACAATCAATGAGTGTCTAATCACGAAAACAGGCTTAGGTTAGAATTTCGTGTCTTCACTTAAGTGATGGTACCTACTAATGAAATATTTAAAGTTTAGTTGAAGTCACTGTTAAAAGAAAAGTAAGCTAACAATAAAAACGAATATCAAGTAACCAATCTTCTAAAAAATGCATCTAAACCAGTCACTACTTTCTTGTCCTTGATAACGAAGACTAAAAATTGTGGCAGAGAAAAAAAATAACAGACCATCGGCGGCAAGGAGACATATAAATATTATAAATGCGAAAGTACTGTCTATCTGTTACCTCTTAACGCTTAAACCGTTGTAACGATTAAGATGAAATTTGGTATGGGGATAGTTTGAGTCCCGGCTGTATGTCCTTCACATAGGCTAGTAAACAACTTCAAGTGTGAGTAGTTTTTTTTCCTATAATTGAGGAGTTGTCGTTAAAATCCTACACCGATAACAGAATTAATGGCGGGTGGAAACGTGGGCAAAAGCTAGACATTAATAACGCAATGTTGTGTTGAGGATTATTAGGCATTTTGCTTATTAGTAGAAAATTTAAATAATATTATCTATCAGAATTGTATTACAGATATTATAAGTTATGTGATCTCTGTATGTAACATATATTCGCAAACATTTTTAATACGAAATTTCGTATTTGTTTGCAATTAAAATATGAATCAATACATAACTTACATTGCAGTTATTTCAGTTATTTAGTTACAATATTCTCTTCATTCAGTCCTTCTATGTGTTTGATTACGTTATTATGTCACATTCACAATATCGATTTCCGTAGATTGACCGTCTTCGCAATTGACTCGAGGCGTAGCTACTCGATCTCAGGGTGCCGCAATTGTTTAAAAGTTTTGGCAGTAGCACTTTGTACATCTGCATTATTCTACTCATTGTCATTAATGCAGATTCTGTCTCTCTTTTGATACCCACTAACGAGCTTACTCCTTGATGTGTTGTTAACGAGGTATAGATTTTAGAAAAGCTTTTAAATAATTAGTTGGGCTTTAAAGCTGAGTAAAATGTTTAATTATTTCACCTTTTTATATCTATACTGCGCCGCAAAGAAAGCGAGTCAGTAACAAAAACCTTCCAAAAAACTACCAATCAAATTATAAATTTACAGAGATTTGTCTCTTGTTAACCGCCATACACATTTGTTATCGATATTGGGTAAAAAATAATAAGGGTTAGCTCTCTGTACATTGACCCGAATGTGATTCCTATCAGTAAAATTTACTTTCAAGATTAAGAGTACTTTTCCTCCAAATACGGTTTATTTTCGAAACACACATTTGGAACCTTCTCCTTTTTTTGAAGTTGGTCGAAAAGCAACAAGCATGAGTCAGTGAACGTTAAACTGTCGTCGAAGTCATAAGAGCAACGTGTGGCGTCTCTATTATTTTGTGCGATCTAATTATATACAAACAACGATCTGAATGAAATCATGCAATAGAAACAACGTGCGCGGGGACAGTCTTTACACCAACAAATCTCGAGTCTTAAGCGCAAGGCAAACTACTGGACTATCCTTTTCTGAAAATATTTCGGCGTATTTTAAAGCCTCCGTCTAGCAGCACTGGGTTGTTGTAGAAGGATGAAATTCTGTTTATTTAATAAACTAAGCTAATTTTAAGTTAATAGCTTCATTTGTTTAGAAGGGATGCAAATTTACGAAAATTCGACACTGACTCACTGACTAATTAAAAAGGAACTTGTACCTTCCCTACCTAGAGAACTAAAATGTGGTACAGAGATAAGTTTTACACCAACATAAAAAAAAATCTAAGAAATTTTGGTAACTGATGATTGATGTGCAACCCAAGAGCCCAGCCTATCTATAATTGTAGGTCTAGAGTACCTGATATGGAAGCAAATTTACTACAGTAGCATCAAAGCTCAAGAATCAGCTATAACGGAATATAATCAACTTATTTGTATATACCGCCCCAAACTTTTTAGAATTGAACCTTTTAAACTACCGAGAAAAACTAATAAAAATCAAGAGTACACGAAAAACTGTAGCCAAGTTATAAGAAACGGAACCAGAAAAAGAAAAATAAAGATATTGCCGACCTAAATCCGTCGTTCAAGAAATATGAATAAAATTACCTACAAAAGAAAGTGAAATACTAACAAAAACATGCTGTTAAAAACTTGCCAAGTCTTGGTTGAGATAATTTATGTATAAAAAGTAGTGAAATTCAGACACAGCCAAGTCTTATTATATGTTATGGAATTTTAAGTTTTTTGTGTTACATATCACTTGCCTTCACATAAAATTAGTATTAAAAATTTGAATTATTTTGCACTAAGGTGAATCCCACATAATTTTTTTTATGCAAACTGCGGTACACATAATATTTTTAACTATAAACATTTCGCTAATTATTAAATAGGTAACCAGAGTTTATTTAATTATTTAACTCTGTGAATTCAACAAAAAACTCTTTTTATTCAATAACTCACTGGCACTTTATGAACATATACTTTTTTCGACTATGGTAAATATAAAATAATAACGGATTTTGTGTAGCTAAATGCTTATGGATGTTTAGTGCAATGCAATTTGTATATTTTTTTAAGTGGGAGTCACCGTAACATAAACAGCCAAGTCTTATAACTTGATTTGGAACTTTACATGTCGTTGAAAACTTTTCAGGAATCATTGCTACTATTCTGTAATCTTGAGCTTGAGTTTAATTTTATAGAAATAAGTCATATAAAATTCCACAGCTTATAATAGGACTTGGCTGTTTATGACATTTCACCACTTTTTGTTGTTGTTTTGTTTTTTGTTGCGATTTATAGGCAAGAAAGTATGTATCACAGAACTTGGGCATATCTCTTTTCTGACAGTAGATAATAAGCATTTGAGGCCCTAAATGTAAAATTCGTTTGTGTTCTGACTCAAATATAAGTTTTGTTATCCGATGTTTGGCATGTAACAACATAGGATGTTTTTTGTCATAACAAATTTGAGCGTTTGCTAATCTACCACCTACTCTTATTATTCCATCTGTGTCCAAGAATGGACTTAGCCGTAACAGTTGGCTTTTAATTGGTAAATGTCTTTTGTTTCAAACTCTCGTATTCAACGGGAAACCATTGTTGAGTTATTCTTACTATAGTTTTATATGAATTAGCTAATTCATCAGTAGACAGAAATAAAGCTGAATGTTAAATGATTTGTCTATCTTTGCGACAGGTAACTTCATATGTTTCTAAATGCATTGAAATACATATGTTTTCCGATGCGTCCAAGACTGCGTATGTAGCATGTGCTTTAATTCGCTCAGTTAACTCTAGAGGTGATGTTTAAATAAAATTGCTATTGGCAAAAGGTAAAATAGCACCTATTAAAGGGAATATTACTATGCCACGTTAAGAGCTGTGTGGAGCATTAAAAATATGCAATTCCCTTAGATTTCCCTTTAATAAATGCACTTATTGGATGGATGCCACAATTGTACTAGGGTGGTTATCTATGAATCCAAATAACTTGAAACAATTTGTAAAAAAACAGAGTAGCAACAATATTGGAAAAGAGTACTCCTAGTCATTGGAAGTATAATCCTACAAAACAGAATCCTGCAGATCTGATATCACGTGGATTAACCCCTAAACAATTGGGAAATTGTGACTTATATTGGAAAGGTCCCGAGTTTTCGACGAATCCTCTTGGCCTACTATGCCAAATTCGACAGAAAAAATACCAGAAACAAAACCCACAACTCAATGTTTATTTCAAAATGTAACTTAAGCTTGCGGTCCGCCTGATGCGAAGCGGTCACCACAGCCTGCGGACGCTTGCAACTCCTATGGGCATCACTCACGCGTTATGCCGACCCTTCTAAAATCTATTAACCTATTTCTTGAATAACCCTATACTGTGGTCCTTAGAGAAAACCTTGGCAGGGAGCTCATTCTATAATATATAAACTATATATCTATAAAATTGGATACCTTAAATGTTTTGTGTAAGTGTTGATGAAAACAATTGTAACATCTGGTATAAGAATAATGAAATCTAACAAGAAGCGTGGTTTCACAGAACAAGTAAAGAAAATCCGAAATTCTATAATTTTTAGTTATATTACACTAACTTTTGCCCGCGACCTGACCTAATTAATTCGGTTATAGGCGTGGGTTTTCTACGGCAGCTCCTTGGTTATATTAAATAAGTTTAAAATAGCATGTATTATAGTTCGTCTACGTCGAATTCAGTTATAGTCCCAAGTATAAGACTAAGTATATTGTCATCTCACCGGCTCGGAAAGGCGCACTTTATCGTTTTAAATTTGCGTGGAAAAGCCTACTTTAGTCACTTGCGCGCATAAGGTTTTTTTTTTTCAATTCTACAAAAACAAACATAATGAATCCGTCCGAAATGCGGTTCGTTCTTCAGTTTAATTTTTGATACTATTGGATTAAAGATAACGTTTGATGTTATTTAATAGATAATTTGTTGTAGTTTGTTAAAGTATTGAATACTACAAGAATTAATAAGTTTTAAGTATAAATTTTGTTCTAAGGATTTTAAAATTGGCATAGTTTAAATTCGGAACGCACCTTTAAAAAAGAAAAGAAACAATGATTTGGAATTACGTAGTAGGTACATCATTTTGGTTATTTTTACTATTTGGTAAAAGTAATATGTTTATATTACTTTTACCAAATAAACTTAAAGTTAATAATTAAAAAAACATGAGTAATTTCACCGGTGACGATGCAGTGCGGTGCGATTTGTTGACTACATGCAGACATACAAAAGGCGCTTAACCTATTTTAGAGACTTATAATGTTGTCATCATGTTATCAAAACTTAATTAAACTATTTAAAATAAGAAAACTTATTCTATTCATAAGTAATTAAACCCTTATTATTGTTTTTGTTGTATATATTTTCCTCGCTTCAGTGAGATGAGAAATTGTGTGTTTCGCACAGCTGAATTAATTTTTGTTGGGTTTCGTGCCTTGGAATCCCTCGCTTTGCACATGATTCAATTTCGAACCCCTCGTTTCGCTCGTGGGTTTAATCCTTTGCTTGCTCGGCATTTAATATAGGCACTCACGCCAAAAAGCAACTTTCCAGCCTTGCATAACAAATAACTATTTGCGATGTACTAGAGAATATTAACTTCAACTATAAAGTAAAGTTTGTCCTTCCATCGACTTACCTTTTCTTTCTAGTTAGACTCGCATTTTTCGGGGTTTTTTAAAACAAAATGCCAGTTACGATGTTGATTACACGTTATTTTACTGAACTGAAATTGAAAACTTATCGAAAAGAATAAAAGAATGTTGTCAAGCTACTTTAAAATTTTTACTTTTTGAAGGTTTCTTATATTGTTCTTCGAAAAGTGTATGATTGTGCGATCACGCCCAATGTGTCGTATTATTATATTTGAAATAATTAATTTTAGGGCCACAAATCTCTCTGTCAAGACCCATTTTTCTCAGGAACGCGTGTAGATATCAAGTTGAAATTAATATCAAATACTAAGGTCCCTTGCAGCTGTAAAAATATCAAGCTTCTAAGTCCCACAATAAAATAAAATATGGCCCTTTTTGTCGCATATTTCGGCATTCAAAAATAAATCAAAACATATGGGGTATTTTCCGTTGTCCTAGAATCATTTGACACGAAGCAGTATTGGAAAAAAGTGAAAATTGTTAATTTGTATTTTAACACATAAAAAAGTTTGACAGTCTGTCAAGAAGGCGTGAAGGTTTACGATCACTTAAAGTTGTAAAAAAATTAAGCTTCTAAGTCAATGCAAAAAAAAAATATACCCAAAATATGGACATTTTTGTCGCATACTATAACACAAAAAAATTCAAATCTATGGGGTACTTCCCGTTGACTTAGAATTATTTGACAAGAAGCAAGATGTTACATCACACATATAGGAAAAAATCCAAAAATGTATCATAAACCAGGGAGACTTGATCTCATCATAGAAGAACTACTTACATATAATAAGTTTGTACTGAGCCTTCGGTGCGCGAGGCCCATACTTGTACTTGTTTTTTGTAAGAACTAGGTATTTGTATACACTTTTATCTAATATTTATGTCACAGAATTATAATCTATGTATCACAATTCTGAAAAGTGAATTTATATTATTTCACTATTTTTTAATTATAAGTTTCTCAATTGGTTTATTAATTATTTTTAATAGTGTCCTAAACTTTAAATAACTATAAAACGAAGTTATAAAAATATTAGTTCTGAACTGAACAATTTTGGTTTTAAATTTTTTCTTATACCGTATTTTAGTCAACAATAATGTATTGTAAACTGCCATACAGCGTTATATAAACTTCACTACCAGGCGGCAACATGCATGGTAAAGCTGTCTGCTTTCTGGCCACTTTACCACCAGGCAGCATACATGGTAAAGCTGCCAGCTTTCTGACCACTTTACCGCCAGGCATCAGCAACATTCATGGTAAAGCTGCTAGCTTTCTGGCCTCTTTACTACCCGACAGCAACATGCAAAAATGGCAACTAGCTGACAGCTTTCGGACCATTTTACCGCCAGGCAGCAACATGAACTTTTAATATATTAATAGCTGTAAATTATTGTAGTTTGTTTAGTTTTTGTTGTATTTACATAACGTGTGAACCTTATTTATCAAATAAATGAAGTTGGCTGCATTATTTATTACTTAAATTGTTAGTTAAAAAGTTAGCAATGCTAACCTAATACATTTTTATTAAAAACCTGTTAATAATATACATTATATTATAACAGAATTATATATAGACGCTTATCATCATGTAAATTATTTATTTTATCTTTACCGAATTTCAAAACAACAGAGAAAGTGTTACGTGACCGAACTCTGAGCGCTGAAATCATTTGAAAAGCTACAGATAAAACATCGTTATGTAAAACTATTTTGTTCATTTTATTATTAGGTTCGAATTCTTTCTTCTCTCTGCAATTCATTTCGGACTTCCATTAAATCAATTTAAATACTTTAGTGATTCATAAGTTGCCAGACTATCTATGTACCTATACAAGCGAATTAAACAAATAGGGCTGTCAACTCGGTGGAGCCGCTTGAAAATTTTAAAATTATTAATTTTTAAACACACTTTCTTACCTTTCATTAGAACGCAGGAAAATAAACGGGTGAATAATGGCCCATAACTTCCACAGGGTTGTTAAACTAATTTTAGTTTTTATGATATTTATACATTTATGATTTTATTATTATTTATTTATGATAATAATATTATTATATATTATTACGAATAAATTTTTTCCAGATTTTGTTCACCTCAAAACTATTAAATTTTGTTTTATAATAGAAACAATGCCTGTAAATCTGTAATCTTTTTTAAAACTGCGAGTACTTTATATAGTTAAGTTTAGGACACTATTTATAAGAAATTTATGATTATGATTGTTCATATGTGTTGTTATTTGTAAGTATTTTTAATTTCGTGGTAAATCTAATCGAGTAGTAATTAGATTGGTATTTTTATTTAGATATGACTTTTTTTTAGATATGACTTTTTTTTAGATATGGTTTTTGTAAGGTATAATCGTAAGAAGATTTTGGTTAAATTTTTATGAAGCTTCTAAAATTGTAATTATTTTTGGTCAAAATATAAACTGATAGAACTCAGTAGATTTTTTGAAGTGAAAACTCCTTAAGCGGCGTTGTGCACTTTTTTGTGATTGAATAAATGTTTAACTCGCGTCAGGTCACGTGTCCTGATCGAAAATTCATAGAAAATTTGTAAGACGGAACTCTCGTCAGATTTATTCACATTAGGCTATGACAGATAAAGATGTCAAATATACTACGTCAAAAAGTAAATAAACAAACATTATTATTTGTGATGGGTAAAAAATGATCAACTCGCGTCACGCTGATCAAAAAATTCGTCAGACGGAAACCAAAAAAATTCGCAAGACGGAAACCATAATGCCACGCCTATTACAATTTTGAAGTGAAAACGTCTTTAGCGGCGATGTGCATTTTATTCTGTTTAGTTAGTTTTTATCACACTTGCTTGTAAACAGTGTCATTACTCCCACGGACTTTTTCTTAGTGAATTTTACTTTACATAAGTGATAAAATTCATCAAAATCTTCATTTCGGATGAAAGCTGTCAAACTAGAAACGGCTTTATTTCCGGAACCTTTGATCGTAGACTAGTAGTTTCATTACAGAAGTGATAGATTTCATCAAGATCTTTATTTCGGATGACAGCTGTCAAACTAGAAACAGCTTTATCTCCGGTACTTTTGATCGTAGACTAGTAGTTTCTTTACAGAAATCATAGATCTCATCAAGATCTTCATTTCGGAAGACAGCTGTCAATCTAGAAACGGCTTTATCTCCGTAACTTTTGATCGTAGACTAGTAGTTTCTTTAAATAAGTAATAGATCCCATCCAGATCTTTATTTTGTATGACAGCTGTCAAACTAGAAACGGTTTTATCTTTGTAACTTTTGATCGTAGACTAGTAGTTTTACCAAGATCTTCATTTATTGCGTACATTGAAATAAATGTATGGGTACCTGTTGAATAGGGATTCAAAAATGGAATTGAGGTTTTGAAAAAACCTTTTTGAAGTGAAAACTTCTTTAGCTGCGTTGTACATTTTTTGTGATGGATAAAAATCTTAAACTCGCGTCAGGACAAGTGACCTGATCGAAAATTAGTAAGATGAAACTCGCCGCAGGACACGTGACCTGATCGAAAATTCGTAAGACCGAACTCGCGTCAGAACACGTAACCTTTATTTACATTAGGTTAATTTTTATTTTTAGTATATGGCGATTATGAGTAGTAAAGGCAGGTTGGATATGGGATTTTAATTCTATGACAGATTAAGATGTCAAATACACTACGTCAAAAAAGTAAATAAAGAAATATATATACAAAGTGATGGGAAGTAAAAATCTAGTATGTTCTCACTTCTACTGGCACTCCCGGAGTGCATCCCGTTTTTTTTTTATATAGGCAGACTTACAAATGAAGTTACTTAACAACCCTTGATAGTGTTTATAAAACCCTATGATCGTATTTTTGTTAAGATTTTTATAAGACACAGTTTAAAAGTTACAAGGGCACATTCTTCAGCTTTCAAAGCCATAATATATATTTATATATATATATATATTAAAATAAAAAGTAGGTACGTATTGAAGAAGAATTTTAGAAACCTCAATTTCATTTTTGAAACCCTATATCTAAGGATATCCCTCGGACATCCGAACGGACGGACATGACGTTGTCCTTACATCTATTGGCTAAATACTATTACAATGTGGCTAACCCTGGAAAGAATGACCTAGGTTCACAATTCATTAGCGGCACATTCCCTGATGTGCCTACCAGGGAAAGTTGCCAACCTTCCAAATTTATTTGTATTAATACATTGTAATAAGCACGTAGCGGCAATAGTAATACATGATTTAAATAAATGTCTGAATTTTATTTTCACGCAGCTAATGGACGGCAGATGTTAAAGTGGGCATTCATTTGCTTTTATTCCAGGAACACAATGAATTTGTTACTAACCAAAGTCTCGTGATTTTAAATTTAAAAGAAAGAAGATAAGTAGTATAAAAGAATTTATTAATAAATCTTTAATGGAGATGTCCGCAAATTATACTTACAATTTTACTTTCAAGACTTTCGCGCTTTGTACGCGTTATTTTTGAATTTATCGAGTTGAACCGCGAAAAGAAACACCGTGGCACTGGCCGTGGTCACGAGAAGAAGACCAAAAAAGCAAATATTTATTTTGCGTCTAAGACCCAAAAAACTCAAATAAATTTTCCAAAGAATGAAATTCTACTTAAATTATAAAAGTGAAAGTTTGTATTTTTAATCATGCTTGAAAGTATGACGTAATTTAGTTTTATCTTACTTGTCTACGAGATTACCTTTTACCTGTACGAGTACCTACCTTCTTCTTATTCCGATAGAGGAACATTGGTTTCCGTGGATGGAATCGCGGGGCATGGCTAGTCATTTTATTTTTATCTTTATACTTATTTATTTATTTATTTACAAATATATTCGCCTGTTTCCCCCCTGGATTTTGGCATTAAACCTCTCATTTTTATTTATATATGATAGATATACAAAGTCAAAATGTCTGTATATTCTGCTTTTTTTGATGAAAAAATCCTTTTTATAACTGAAGCTCTGCAAAAATCCAAAAAATTGCCTCTTTTTATCACATCTTTAGACATGTGCTACATCGATATGAACCTTTTTTTAAAAAATGAAACATATCTACAAACATGAAATAATTTATTACCTTTTAGGTGAAGTAAATTCTATAATTAGGTTGAGATTTGGAAGAGAAAAGTGAAGAATACGATACCCCGGTTATGATGATTGTGACTGGAAAATAAGCACAAGGTGCAGGTGCCCGCAACAGCAATAGCACTTCCAAATACCTATGTGTGAATTCATTTGGGTCTGATATATCCTCTTAACCTTACCAACCCTAAAAAGAAATTCAATTTAATTTTTGATAACAGGTACCTGTTTCCTAAATAAATAAATTCCTCACAAAAAAATCAAATTTCCAGTGTTACTCGTCCCGTTCATGAGCTTGAAACTCTCGACATAGTTCTGTATAGTGTTGGTAACGTCACTAACCTTGTACAGTTTATGTATGGAGCGTTTTTCGCTCGGTGTGAAAAGAGAGTAATTGCATTTATTTAAATATTAATGTCTCAAGAAGTAGGAATTGAAAAATAAATTATATTAACTATTTTTTCCTGATTAACTGTGACCTTTCATAATTACTAAAATATGAAAATTGTGGCAACTTGCCTATTGGCGTTTTTATCACTTTTGCCCTTTGTGGACGAAAACCTAGGAAAAATTTTAGCCTCATAATAAAATCAAATCATCAATTTAAAAGTACTTTAATATTACTAATTTTGACTTTTTACACTTTTGCTATTATGTCCAGTTTTACTCTAAGTAAACTTAAAACGATAAGATATTGTTATAATCCTGTGACAGATTGACTGTAACTTCAAGAGTAAATTCTTGTACCTCGCAGACATGAGGCGTAAATTGCCTGCAACATGATCGTGCATCCAACCGGATAAATCAAATATAATAGACTGAGCCTGACCTTTTTGTTGACCGCGTGGAATTTAATGCGCGCCACATCTATGCGCTGATGATTTAATTTCTTCCCACTATCCATACATCACTCTCTACTCTTACCTACTACTAGAGAAAATCATATCATGGGTTTTTTGTCACCTGTCTCATTACTTAACCACTTTTCTTCGGTCGCATCAGGTGACTGATGTGTCTATGGGAAAATAACTGACGCAATTAAACTACTTTAACAATTATAATCTTGATGAAATTTGCCAGAGGGGAAGTCATGGGAGAAGTGACCCCGTCACTTGGATACGATTTTGTTCAAAGCAGCTTAGGGCACATATTATCTTTTAATATAATTAGCCTTTGTGTTTGTTTGTTTGTGCAACACTATTATAAAAAAGTATTATTTAATTAATAAAATAATTTTAAAAACTTTCGTTTAGATGTCATTTATTTGAGTTACCTACATTACTATAACAAACGTCAGATGTCTTAGTTCACCCTCCTATGGGGTTAACAGAGCCAGCCACCGGAGTTATTACAGTCTGTAGGCCTAGATTTCTGAATATTTATAAATATATCGTATTATTTATAAATATCTGTGATATACCTTAGATGGAAAATATAAATAAGTAAATAAGGCCATATATACACCGATGATTTTATATTATTGCTTGCGCGAACAAAGCCGGAAAAGTTACATTTCTGAACAGTTTCAATTAGAAGTACACGAATTTATGACTGCGGCCGCATTTTACAACAAGAACATCAACTTTTCCCAGTAGCAATGTCAAAATAAATTTAACGACTTAACAACCGAGTTAACCAGAAATAATTATGTGATTAAATTCCATCAGTAGAGGCGGGGCGCGGGAGCGAGAGTAACAATAACTAAAATAACTAATAGAAAAAATGCGAAAGTAACTCTGTCTGTCTATTACCTCTTTACGCTGAAACTGCTAAACCGATTTAGATGAAATTTTTTTTGAAGATAGTTTATATTCCGAAAAATTTATAATTACCCACAGAAATAACTATAACCGAGCTTAAATAAAATACAGCTTATTATTCCACTAATCTAATCTACCTAAAGACTAGGCTTTCGGTCTTGCTAGAACTACAATAAATTCATAAAGATAAAGTTGCTAGTACGTACAAAAACAAAAGAAATTCTTCTATGAGATCACGTTATTTGCGTGATTCATCTGGCAATTTTTACTTGTATAAGTACAATGCATTTACAAGTAAAAAAAATGTTTTTACCATAATTAAATTTATTGGCCAGTTTTTATTTGATGTAGTTTAGAGCTCACACTCTGTAATCACTGCAAGTTTGAAGCTTGTAGGGTGAAGATGCCTATTATGAGAAAGGCGCCAAATATAAGATAGGGGCGCTAGTGTTTCCCGGAACATCATACTAACAGCTCCTAAGATATGTCGGTACTCACCAGTTAGAGACGTTGCATACACGTGACTTTGAGGAAATGAAAAACAAGTTTTATTGTCACAAGAATTTCACGAGGTATGTTACAACTTTAGTATTACACAAAATTATGTCATTAGCTATTCCTTATGTCCCTTATGTCAAGCACATGATCCATTTTTCTGTAGTGTTTTGTTTTTTCTTTGTCAATAAATAATTTAATCGCCTCTTTTTATATTTTTTCCATTAAATCCTAATATAAGATACATTGTTATTCCTAAAATTAGGTATCTCGTAGTAGGAAATATGAAAATTAAAAATAATTAAATTTATTTATGTTGTGTTTATTTTCATAGATGCCACTGATAAAAAGAAAACATGGGGCCACAGTACCATGGTACGTGCTTTAAATGCAGTAAGAAGCTTTCAAATAGGTTACTTTAGGACTGTAAAACATTTTGGAGTTCCTAAGGGTAAAGCTAAGAGCATTATGTGAAAAAGGATGGTATTTCAGAGGTACTCATAGGTTTTCGTATAAGAAAAGGCCCAGCATTACATACCGGAGCATTTAGAACAAGATCTGGTAAAATATTGTCAAAAAATGGACCAACGCTTTTATAGCTTACAATTGAAGGACATTAAGTATATGGCGTATCAACTTGCTTTAAAAATCATCTTAAGCACCTCTTTAGTTTGACAATAGCGGCTGCTGGTAAAACTGGTTGCGAGATTTTGTAAGAAGGCTCAATACTTTGTCAGTTAGAACACCTGAAGCAATGTTTGCAGCCAGAATTAAAGCATTCAATCCTGAGGTGGCTAGCCGTTTTCTTGATATATATGAGCTTGAAATCGGCAAGATGAAGTCTTCCCCACATAAAGTGTATAATGTTGATAAGACAGCCATTACGGTACTACAACATCAACGTTCCAAGGTCAAAAAAATGAAGGGCTAAAAGCAAGTTGGCGCGTTAAAATCTTTAAAAGATTAAAACTGATGACCATAGTGATACTACCTAAATTTTATTAATAATTGCAATTAAAAGTCTGATTAAAACCAATTTTGTTGTAATATTTATTAAATAGGCCATAAGTATAGAACTATGCTTGGTGAGACTATGATGAGCTGGGCGTTCCAAATATGAGATACTATCTTATATTACGAACGTAAAGTACCTCATATTAGGAGACCTTTTGTCTGACAAATGTTTCTGTTTTTTTTTTAACTTTATCCTATAAAACTAGGAAAATATTTAACCGAGGCGTAAAATAATTGATTATTTCAAAGATTATTGAATGCCGCATCGAACACAATTTTGGGTTTTTTTCTGCAAATAGTAAGGGTATCTCATAATAGGCATCTTGACCCTATGCATTACTGATTTTACGACCGAACAAAATCGACGAAAACGTTTTTCTTCTTGTCTCCCTTAAATTTTTATATTTCAGACTTTTTACAGATTTTTAGAAAATCCGCCATTGTAACAGATATTCGGCGGGCAGGCAGCATAAGCTTAGTAATAGGGCGCCATTGGCACCTTTTGGGTACCGAACCCTAAAAAGAAAATCCCAGATACATAAGATATGCTACTGAAATCAAAATACTACGAGCTTACATCGAAAATCAGAGGTTCAAAGTGTGACCTTATTTTACTAAGACTTTAGCGAAAATAATGGAAAAATATCATAAAAATAATCTAACGCTAATAAATACTTTTGATCAACAAACTTACTTATAATTTATGAGAAATAGTAAAACAAACGTTATTAAACTCATGGTTAACTCATTATCGTGTCGATTCTAGGAAAAGTAAAAACAGCACATTTTATAGATTAAACCCAGCTGTTCTTAGCTTACACACTATGTAAAAACTGACGTTCTTGTTAAACAGACAGACAGATATAGTTTTTTATTTTATCTGTTTATCTTTTAGCACACAGCAGCAAGCGGGGCAAGACACGAGCGACTTGGGCCGCCACCCGCTTCCTCTGACACTATTATGGGTATACCTATAAAGTCACCCTTGATGTGATGCTGAAACTAGATCACTCCGCAGAGTAGGTAACCATAGAGATAGAGAACTGGAAAGCGCTTTTTCAAGCCAGCTGTGAAAATAATAGTCGTCAAAGTGTGACAAAGACGAAGCGAACCTGTGATCTATTGTCTCTTTCTAACTTGTTTTAATAAAAGACAAACAAAAAGGAGGTTGTTGATAGAAAGGAAAAGATACCACACAGTTTTGCTTTGTCTATTTCTAAAGGATGACCATTCTTGTAAAGCTATTGCGCAGACAGCTAGACAGCTTAAAGCTGAAATATCGCGTTTGGGCTCATTGTGTTGGTCACGATGTATAGTAAAACTAAAGATTTTTGTGTCAAAATCATTGACTACACGAAGGTGGCCGATGGATCTTCCCATCATAACTTTTTTACTTTCATTTGTTTTTAATTTCATTTTGTATTCCGACACACAGGGATTTTTTTAATGTTCAATTGCGACTTAATAAATGTTTTGTGTCCTTCTACGCGCTAGGCCAGGGGCCTGATTCTCGTGCTAATAGAGATAATCTCGAATTCGAGATATGTTTAATTGCTTAACTCATGGCTTGTTAATCGCGGTACCTGTTTTAGTCGATAAATGGACTAGTTTGAACTAGGTAAGTCAAAAAAACATGGCGGATATAGTTTGCAAATAGTTTTTTGGATTCTGAAAACCTCTCTTTAGGCATATGTCGTACGCTAGCGGTCGACAAGCATCGAGTGGTCGGTAGCAGTAGAGATGGGATGTCGCACAGAAAGTGATATGAAAAGGAGTCAGAATAGTAAATATTCTAGCAGGCTAAATAGTATTTTATTTTGGGGGGATGGGGGGTTAGTGATATATATCAAAATGGGAAGTTATACTTAATCACCCCTTTTTTCAAACAGGGTTTCATATGATTCATAATCCTTATGCGTTTTAGGTCACAGAAACCCCTATTGCAACCCTCTCTTCTTCAAAAGGACTCCATATGGTTTCCCATTTTAATGAATTTATGACTCCCCTAAAATATGAGGGGTCACAAAATCCCCTCTTGCAACCCCTCTTTTGTTCAAAAAGGGGTGCCATATAATTCCCCATTTTAATGACTTTGATGACTCCCCTAAAATAAGAGGGGTCGTCAAAAAAACCCCTCTAACGCCCACTTTTGAAAACGGGTTTTTCCCTAGAATTCCCATTTTGATAATCGATAGAGTCCATCGATACTAGCAATGTTTTACCTAACATTTTTTTGGAACTGTATTTTTTTTAAAAAAATTAGGGGGATTCGATACTCCCCCCCCCACTCCCACCCAAATCAAAACTATTTAGCCTGTCAACCAATATTACTAATTCTGACTCTTTTTCATACCACTTTTCCTGCGACATCCCATCTCTACTGCTGCCGACCACTCGATGCATGTCGAGCGCTAGCGTGCGACATATGGCCATAAAGAGATTTTAAGAATACGAAAAACCATTTGTAAATGATATCCCCCATATTTTTTCAACACATCTAGTTCAAACGTGATAAATAAGCCACGATTAAATCAATTAAACACATCTCGAATTCGAGAATATCTCTATCCGCACGAGAATCAGGCCCCAGACATTTTGCATGTGGTTTCTTATTCAAGGGTATAAGGAATGCGATAGCGATATTGATCTTTCGATATAATTATGCCCCCGAGAGCGACAACCCAAGCCCAGGCTCCCACCGCAGGAAGCTCTTGAGCGTTGGACGCTATATGGGCTGTGACTCCTTCAGAGTCTCGCCCCAAAAGCCCGGTGACGCAGTAATGGCTGCAACAGCCAACTGCATTGTCAGTTCAGAAAAAAAATATAATTATAATACTCTATGATATTGAATATAACTATAGCCATTGTACGTATCAAAACATCTATTTACTTATGTAAACAAGAAGCTGGCAGAGTTATGTAGGTATCTAAGGGTATTTAATCACAAAAGACTACCCTAGCTATCCCAAAATGCTCCTTGCTAGACGCCAGCCAGCACCAGTAAATACACATGAATGAATATTACTAACAAAAATCTTATTTTCATTCAGCAATTTCCGGCACATGTACTGCAAATTTTAAATTAAAATGTCTGCCGCTTGGAACTATTTTTATACACCGTTTTATAGTGTCCCGAATTACGCTTTCCGGCGAATACAACATCACGTGTTTTCTCAATGTCGGTGAAAAGTGTCTAAATAAGTTTTTTTTAGAGAAATTTATGTCATCGCATTATGTCTTCTTGGACACCGGTGTGAAGTTAGCGGCCTAAGTTAGCGGCCTTTTATAATCCGACCAAATTAAAAAGTTAAGTATTTTAATGAAATAATTTACTGAATTAAACGGATATAACAATAAATAGACCAAAATAATGAGAAACTGGTCAAAAATTAAACAAATATATATAATTTAAATAATAAAAAATTAAAGTTAAAGCAAATAATTTTTAGGCCGCTAACCATTTTTCTCACAGTTAGCCCCAAGATAGGTATGATTTGGAAACTTCATATGGTTTCTGGTTTAAAGAGGCTCAATTTGATATGCGTCACTAAGTGTTACCGCATTTTTATGATGACCATTTAGGCCCATAAGTATAACATTGTGAAATTTTCTTTTACTTTTATTTTTTTATTATTTAAATTGAAGAGGTATTACACATGCAGTAGTATTTATTAATGAGAGCAATATAAAATGCTTGTTTCAACAGCCTTTGATTGTAACTTTTTCCTTAACTAACAGATTTACGGTGTGTGTGAAATTTTGAAAGAAAATAACTTTTACGCCGCTTACCATTTGTCACACAGTTAACCCCGAGATAGGTGTGATTTGATAACTTCATATGGTTTCTGGTTTAAAGAGGCTCAATTTGATATGCGTCACTAACTGTTACCGTATTTTTATAATGACTTTTTAGGCTGATAAGTATCACATTGTAAAATTTTCGTTAACTTTAATTTTTTATTATTTAAATTATATATATTTGTTTACTTTTTGACCAGTTTCTCATTATTTTGGTCTATTTATTGTTATATCCGTTTAATTCAGTAAATTATTTCATTAAAATCCTTTACTTTTACATTTGGTCGGATTATAAAAGGCCGCTAACTTCACACCGGTTTCTTGGACTTTGTAATAGAAAACAGATAGGCACACAATTAAACAAAAGCATAACAACAAATTAGCGCTAATATCGGTTTATTTAAAGAAAGTTTTCTTTACAACGAAATTTCAGTTACTGTTATACAGACCTTTTAATAAATCTAAGTGCGCGGAGTGCGCCCGGCCAAGTTGTCGTAACCTTACTGAGGAGATCGCACTGTGTACTATTTAGGTACACAAACCATTTCGAGCCTATTTTGACCTCACTGTATATCCGTTCAGATTCAAGCAATCATTTAATTACAAGCACTACTCATATTTCATATTTTCAAAGATATGAGAAGCCACGCACTCGCTGACTCATAGGTCGATCATCAAAAATGTAAAGCACTTCTAATTAAGATGGAGCTTTAAAATTTGACATTTAGACATCGACTATTAGTGTAACAATATTGAAGGAAAAAATGGCCAAGATTTCGGTCATTTTCCTTCAAAGTATGTACGTATATCTTTACAGTTTTTATCCCAACAAGGGGGAACCAGTGGCTGGACACACACTCACACCATATCGTGGGATGCATCCTCGTTTCACCAACCACTTTAGTCCTGCTGTAGGGCCTAAAGTTGTGGTACCGATAGCGTAGTATAAGAAATATATGCAGACAATTAGTACTTACCTTAGCTGATGTTACAGATAGGTACTGTACGATTTATAATGATCGAATATTGCGATTCGATGTTTTGATATCGGACACGCCGGAACGTCGATGTTAAAACATCGAAGTTATGCCTATTAACATCGATGGTCATCGACCATCCCTAGCAAGAAGTGTCGTGACGTTTTAGATTGGTGTTGACCAGGATCTTTACAAAATGCTCAAAACAATATATCTACTCGTATTGACGCGACTCGCGCAGACTCTAGTGCGGTTCGGCCTTTATGATTTCAATAATGTATGCAATAAAAATATTTTTTTATACTGGCTTTTACTATCATATGTGTTTAGTTGACAAAATGTACATAATTATTTAAATACATTCTATAGAAATTAATATTTTAAGACGCTCAAAAATTAGGATTCTTACTTTGTCTGAGTTTGACTATCTCTAAATCCACTACATCTCAACATTCACAAAACTACGATCACAGCTATCATTAAATAAACAACGCATCTCTCTACACATCTTGCGTACGTAAACAAGTTCTCTCTGTTTTAAAAACACAATACCTACGTAAAGATAGAGTAGTCCATGAAAGTACGAAAGTAATAAAACTATAAGAGTGAACCATGTCTGTTGGTAGATTATTGTCTACACAGATTTCGCCAGCTTAGGTACCTATATTAGGTGTCATCCTCGTTACAGTTTTAAATCTTTAATTAATTAGGTAAAGCAGATAGATATTTATAGATAACTAAAAACCCTTTTTAAATTCAATAACGAAATGAAAATAAAAACCGTTTTGTTCCGATCTATGACTTTACTTAGACTCTGAAATTTAATATTAATTTGGAACAATGTTGCTACTCAAAAGAGCCGACTAAAAACTCGATAGTTAATCTTTCCAAAAAAAAATCACTAAACATGCTAAAATGAAAATAGCTAACGCGGGGACCAAACGAGAGGAATCGACATTTGTGAGCAGCTTAAGCGTAACAGCAGTTATAAAGATTAAGCTTGAGAGCTACAAATGTCAATATTAGTTAGCACTCTCACGTTAGCTCCAGCATTAGTGCTCTGTTCATCATTTAACGTGTAATAGCTCTCTAAATAAGGAAACAATAAAAGTTAAGTCTTACAGGTAACCAGTATCTTATGTTTTAAAAAAAAAAGTTGCAGTAGTTGTCATCAAACCAAAAATAACACAACCTGAATAGATCAGAAAACTAATATAAATAGAGAAATGTCATATGACTCAGGTGATTTACGCAACATACCTTATTCAAATGTTAACATTTATGACCTGACGAGGCAGGTACAGCAAATTGTACAAAAATAGAACTTTCTGGGGTTACATAGACATTTGGCTTTCGTCATGTTCTTCCGTTTGTCGGGTCGTTACGTTCCCTAAAACATGGTTGAACGAAGCGATGGCTGATTCATATGTCATACTCGTGAACGGGTGCCGCCTGTGGAGGCTGGTCTGCCCTTGCAAACTTCTTTGTATCCTTGTATTTAGTCTTCCTTTTTTGTTTTGTTTATCAATACTGTAAGACATTGGTTATTAGTGATGAATAAATATACTGCCTTTTTTTTACATTTTGCAATTAGATACTTTTTTTATGTTGTGCTTGTGCATTTCATGTTTTTTGTGTTTGTAATGGAAAGTGGACGCTGTAAGAGAAAGGGAGAAAAGAAATGCCCTTGCTAAATTTCTTGCCGGTTCTTCTCAGTACAAGGTCTCCCGCCCTATAGACTTACAAACCGATGGCGTAGTGACATTCATAAGTGCTCAATTATTGTAGCCTAAATTGAATAAATGATATTGATTTGATTTGATTATTGCATCGGTAAAAAAATTAAAAAAAGATTTTTTTCTGTAATTAGACGGACGGGCATGGCCCTCTGTCGTATAATTCACATCCAAAAGTTCAGCTTTCTAGACACAGCTTATTGAGCTGCGAGTCGATGACAGTAATCTTTCCATTTTTATAATAAAACACATCAAAAAGTTAACAAAACAGAACCCTACAAACTGTGCAAAATATTAGTCCCAATACCTCTAATATCAAAAAAGATTCTATTGGTTCTGAAATAGTGATCAAAAAATCGCCAATGTTTTGAAAGTTTAAATAAACGTTTCAGAACGTTGGACGAAAATAGCATGAATTCGCTAACCGATTGCGCCATACGATGACATTCTTGGGACGGACCTACCGTTTAATATAGCCTACATGTAACCTGTGTGAAATCTAACATTTCTGCCAAGCCCAATGTAATGTGTTCTGCGTAATAATTAATCTTCCGAGCACAGATGAACAATTTGGCAAACATGCGTAGTCATTGAGACTATATTAATTCCATTTTATTGCAAATCTTATTATTGTTACAATCTACATGAATGACTTTAAAAAAAAACTCTTTAAAGTTTTTAACAGCAACATATTGCAAATTTCCTCACCTGTAAGTGGCACTTGAATAATATAAATAAAAAAAACACTGACACGAGCACAGAATATTAGTATGGTACTTACTTAAAACGGCTCGAACAGGTGGTGAAAATGCCTTGAAAACGTGTGGATTATAAAAATCAATTTCAATTCAGTTTATCGATACACGCGAGACGATTACTCTTTTAGGAGCACGAGAAGATATTTTTATGGAGGAGTCAGCGTCTCCGGCCAACGAACATACGTGACTAACGAAATATTCCACTCCACGTGGTCCATACAAAATGTGAGGAGGCATCTGAAAATGTGTGGTAGGTACGGTGTATTTTGGAATATGCATAATTCATGCTGTCGATTGCATTAAACATAATATAATATTCTGTCCATTTTTAACATGTCATTTTGTGTTCACATCAAATTGTTTTATCATATGTATATATACGTAGTGTGATATATACGGTAATAGTAATAAATTAATATAGTTACAATAATTCAGTATCTCATTCTGCTGAAATAATTGATCCGGCATTGTATGATGCTAAATTCAACTATTTTTGGATTAACAAAAAAGATGCGTAGGGTATTTAAGAATCTGAAGGGGTTCGTATTAGATCTATTGTTAATATCACTACCTCCTAGAATGTTATGTGATGCAAGTCGCTGCTTGATGGTTAAATAAAAATAAACCCGGCCAAGTGCGAGTCGAACTTGCACACCGAGGGTTTCGCACGACCACAGAATTTACCAACCCGACTCGCACTTCACCGGTTTATACAATATAATTTATTGTCTTACTATAGATAATACACATATACACTATAATAATTTTAAGTTAAAAGCTTAACGTTTTTATGATAGAACAATAACAACTACAACATCTTTCTTGTATGATTACCCCCTTAAATTTTTACTAATTGGTTTTTTATTATTTGATCTCCTATGCGTCATAATAATACATATTCTGTAAAAAATTCTTACTTCGATCGAAAAGGACGGATAGACAGACAGACAGCACAGATTAAGGATTTTTTATACTGTGCAGACAGCGTGGGTAGACTTAGTAAGGGTTCTGTTGGCATCCTTTGGGACTAAACTCTCAGTATACTGACAGTTATAAGTACAATCAACCTATTAAATTCCTAAACAAATTTACTAATTAATAGTTGGAAAAAATGCGATCATGTAGGAAAATAAGGAAGATAGCGTTTCGTTTTTCTAAAATTTTAATAGCGAACTTAACCTAAAAAAAGAATGAAACAAAAAAATGGTTTGTTGCTAATATAAAAGAAAGTTGAGCTCGGTTTGCAAAAAGTTAAATGAATTTGTAAATTATGAATAATTAGATTTTGCCCACAGTTAACGTTTTCAAGTAGCTTATGTTCTTCCCCGGGACAATATCCATGCCAAATTTCATCTAAATCGGTACAGCGGTTTAGCATCAAGAGGTAACAGACAGAGTTGCACCATCTACCAGTACAATTGTGATTTAAACCTTGCAGGGACCCACTCGATCGTACACAAAAAATATCATCATCTGCCCTGCCGTTTAGGAGAAGATCAGTGACACGCCAACTGCAGCGCCATCTACCGGGTCCATTTGTAAAACTTTAAACAATGCAGGGACCCACTGGAACGTACACAAAAAAAATCATTAAAAACGTCCCTGCTGTTTAGGAGAAGATCAGTGACAAAGGGACTCTGCCTAAATTATTTAATTCTTCATTTTCTTCTAAATCTTCTAACGTAGAAGTGTTGGAGGAAAGCCTTCGATGCGTTTTTTACGTTCTGTGTAATGTGTGGTTTTCAAGTCACTAATTTCACAATGATTAAAGTTGTGGGATATGATAAAAATGGAGTCGCATTCAATGCAAATGTTAAAGCATTGTCGTACATTCGATTTTTGCCGTTTAGGAGAAGATCAGTGAGACACCGACTGCGGCGCCACCTATCGGGTCCTATTGTGTTATCAAACCCTGCAGGCCCAGTCAGGATTCACAAAAAATATTATCAAAATGTTCCCTATAGTTTAGGAGATCAGTGACACACCGACTGCTGCACCATCTACCAGATTGTTATTTAAAGCTTGCAGGGACCCACTCGATCGTACACAAAAAATATCATTACAATCATCCCTGCCGTTTAGGATATCAGGGACACACCGACTGCAGCGTCACCTACCGGGTCCATTTGTGAATTCAAACATTGTTGGGACCCACTCGCACGTACACGAAAATATCATCATCTACCCTGCCGTTTAGGAGAAGATCAGTGACACACCGACTGCAGCACCACCTACCGGGTCCAATTGTGTTTTCAAACCATCCAGGAACCCATTGAAATATTCAGAAAAAAATTCACCCAAATTGTTCCAGCCATTTAGAAGGAGTTATATAACAACTACAAGTACAGAAGCATTATACGTAGAAAAAAAACCGACTCACACTTGACGTTTTCAAGTAGTCTATGTCCTATCTCCATGCTAAAGTTTATCTTAATCCGTGCAGTAGTTTAAGCGTGAAGAGGTAACAGACAGACAGAGTTACTTTCGCATTTATAATATTAGTATGGATGACAAAAAAAACAAAAATATAAATACAAACTAGCGATAGAAGCTTCAAGTTATTATGAATAAAAAGGGGGCCTTATTGGGCTCGAGCTATACGAACTCTGGAATTCGAGACAAAAATCTCTCGAAACCCGTGAATGTACTTGCATACATTTTTCTCTGGAATTCCAGAGTCCGAATAGCTCGCGACTGCTCCCAATAAGCTCCCAGGTAGGTTCGTAAATTTGACCTTCTTTGAAGTCTTAAATAAGGTACTGTAATGCTATTAAAAACTATCTAACTAAAGGCTATCTTATCTTTAATTGTATACACAATCCATTGATGGTGATCTTTGATGGCATTTTGGGAATCTTTACTTGAATTTTTAGCACTTTATAATCTCTTCTTCAGTTTTTCCGGTTCAATAAATTAATCAAATAATTTAGTTGTAGATGTAGGTAGATTACAGGTCTAAAATTTATAAATACAGATCACCACATCCTGCTCACAAAGGCGTTAAATTGGCATATCATATCACCCGTTTCAGGACAATGAGCTGAGCTGATATTTAAAATATTTTATCAGAAAATTAAATCACAAAAAATTAAAAAATTAATCATGCAATCAGAATTAAGAAATATAATAACTAGTCAAACTATTAGTCTGATGACTCTATATGTACATACGTAATGAAATTTAAATTATTTTACCAAAAATAATCTTCAACAGTATGTATATATGGATATATATTTTATCTACTAGAAGCTTATTCAGTTGGCTTTTAATACCAAAATACAATGACCTTCAATGACCTTTTAGAAGGTCATTGCCAAATTACTATTTTATGTGTTGTACAAAAAATACTTTTTTTAAGGAGAGTAGTTTTTGACGGTAAATAGCATAACCTATTTTTGTTCCGTACACTTTTATTTTACCAAATAACTCTTTATTAGTTTAAGCAAATGCCGCAGCGTCAGAAATATAAAAATACGGATCAGTACAGTAAGTCTTTTTAATCGTTTGAAGTGTTTTTTACAGATATCTTTTTGGCGTAAATTACTAATAGCACGAACATACCGGTTTGTACGAGTTCCTTTTGTATTGTGTTACCCCAAAAAAAAATTCGCTATCACAAAGTCAGGCTATCAATATCTGTGGACTGCTGTAAGAACTGTAGTTTCATTTTTCTGAAGCAGTATAAAGCATATGAAAATATATTTAAGAAGAAGAAAGTTTTTAAGAAATATTATTTGTTTGTGTTTAATAACACAACCCACAAATTTGTTTTCATTGTTTCTGTCATATTTTGCCGAAATAATTTATATTGAGTTGTGTGTTAACCAATTATTCAAAAGTCATTATTTTAGTTTTGCTTTAATTTTTTTTTTAATTATTTTAAATAAACCATTCTACAATCCTTTTAAAACTCTAGTTAGTTGATTTCATATTCCAAACCGTCAACATTGTTTCCTATATAGCTCACTGGACTAAGCTGTCATCTGCAAAATATGTTACCAAATATAAATCAGAAAAACTAGTGGCCCTAATTCTTTAATTTCCTTTTTTTTCTATATAGGTAAAAATGGAGTTTCTGAACGTGGTGTTGAAACCAGTCTTAACGTTAGGAATATATCGACTATGTTTTTCCGCCTATGTTAACATCGCACCCATTTATTGTAGAACGTCTTCCTAAAATAAAATGTTTCCTAACAAAAACATAAACCGGCTTCAAATCCACTAAAGAGTAAAAAATAAGCTCCTAAGGCTGACTTATTGACAACATTCATAGCTACATGTTTTATTCGCCTTTAAGTCTATTGCCACTGCCCCTAAAGCCGATATAACAATATTTACATATGACATAATATATTTTTTTTTGGAAATATTTCCTTGTTTAATCAGTTTGTTTAGGTAATAGCAGCGCATCAAATGGGTAACCGATATTTGGTGAAAATTTATTTCAATTGGCGCACTGATACTTTTTAATCAACAATCACTGAAATGGTTAGAAAATCATTGCAATATTTGCAAAGCATTGCAAGACATACTTTTTTGGTACATATTGGTTTTCTCAGTGAGCAGTACTGCTATGAGGGCTAAGTGTCTTGGGATTCAATTTAAATTTTAGTAAACATTAATTTTTTACTAAAATAAAATTGTGTAAAGATAACACACAGGCCGACCGTCAGTAAAAAAGTGACAGGTTCGAGCCCAGCGTGTCTATTTCTTAATATCTCTAGTATATTGATTATTCACACCACTGACTTTTCGGTAAAGGAAAACATAGTAAGGAAACCTCTATACTTAAAAACAAAAAAACATGTATGTAAGGTCCACAATCCGCACTGGTCCCGCGTATGGACTATGGCACAAATCACCCTCGGTGAGAGTAGGCCGTGCCCCAACAGTGGGAACCTATGAGGCTGATAAGAAAAGGATATAAATGCCAAGAACTTAAACGTTTTGATACTTATTGCAAGTGATTTTTCTTGTTGCCATTTAAAACTTTCAGGCATTATTTAAAATCCAAAAAACTTTCATCAGAAATAAATTGTTAATTTTTTTTGGTAGGAAAGTATAAGTATCTATATGTTCAATATTGACTGTTAGACTCTGGTTTTTTGCATAGCAAATGATTTTAGAAGGAAGACTGCTAATGTGACCTTCTAGTGTATCTCACAAACCGATGGGCACTAGCCACTGAGTCAGGGTGAGGCTTTGGCATGTAACCTAGACATATCAAAGGTGTTCTGTCTTGTCTGGCACCGGGGCCTTCTTTTGTGCCCGAAGATTTGTGCAAATTCGTGGCTAAATTTTTATCCGGCAAACGCATACGAGCCGTAGTTGACATTATTTGCTGTGATGTCCATGCAGGACATAAATCCTGGTGTCACGCTAGGCTCTATGGTGTCTCCTTTTCAACCGATTCAACCGTAAGGGGTCTTAAGTCTGCGCCTTCGTCTAAATCCCTTAGTGATGCCCCTGGTGTTGCAAGCGTCCATTGGCTACGGTGACCGCTTACTATTAGACTGACCGATAGCTTGTTTTCCACCTTTGAAAAAAAAACGTTTATTTATTATTGTTTATATATTCATTTTCGCAAAAATGTAAACTGATCGCCACGTTGTGAAATTTTGAATACCTACTTCTTTCAAGTTTTTCTTGTTTCATTGTGAGCATTATACCTAGTAGTTTTGAAAAGCCCATTCCGTATTAGCTTTTTTAAATTCTGTCATAAAATGGCGTTACAACGTAAGCACGTCATGCATCTATCCACTGTCAAATCGATTTGTGGCCTTAGAGGCTATCTAGAAGCTAAAGGCTTTTTTTTGTTTCTGACTGACCACTGCAGTTAGCTGATAAAGCCATAACTGCTCCACCGGGCTTTTTGGGCGAGACTCTGTAGGAGCCTCAGCCCATATAGCGCCCAGCGCTCAAGGGCCTAGGCTTGGATTTTCGCTTTTGGGGTCGTGCCTTCGACTAGTGTGAGCCTCGAACCCGAAGGTTACTCAGCGCCAGGAGGGTAGTTCCCCGTTACCCGGTCGCGATTGCGAGTAAGTAGGGGCAAGAAGCGCTCCGGCACTCTATGATACCTCATTTATGAGGTGAGCGTGGGTGCTGAAGGTCCGTGCCCGGGTACGTCGGTGTCGTGTGAGGGGGGGTACTAGGGGAGGTCGTCGAGACTAGTCTAGCTATCCTGATAGCCGTTAGTACGTGCTGAAACCGCCTTACAATGGGTTTTCGACCGTGCCGCGGTCGGTCGGGGGGATGGTAGTTTGTGGATTGCACTAATAATCGGTTCGGGTGATTGGGTGTACGTTCGAAAAAGCGGACTTGGAGGTTGCTTTTACACAACGCATAGACGACACTGGCGTAAGCTAGTATGGGGCGAATGCAAGTCAGCTTATTTCTAAGCGGAGGGTGGCCAACGGTTAAGAGAACAGCAGAGCTTTTGTCGGGATTTACTTCGATTATCCATTTCCGAAACCATTCGCCTAGGGCGGTGATTGCGGATTGGAGTCTCTTAGAAATTCGACTCACTTGACTGTCGGTAGTGTAAATAGCGGTATCGTCCGTAACGTTTTATGGATATCGTTGGTGTACTTAAGGTACAAGATAGGGGAGAGCACGGACCCTTGCGTGTCTTCCTCTTGTATATAGTCGTATTTTTAATTAGACGAAGCCAACTGACAGTAGCTAGTACTGTTTCATCAAAAACTGACAACAAAATAAACGTCAGTTGATATCGTCTAATTAAAAATACGACTATAGGGTGCCTTCGACTCTATAGTGAAAGCTGCGGTTTGACAAATAGTCTCGTATGATGAGTACGTGGCGGTTTGGCAACTGATAGTTGTACAGTTTATAAATTTAACCGTTGTACCAGACTTTACCGAAGTCTTTCGCTACATCGAAAAAGACAGTGCCCGTGTGAAGGGGCTTACCTAATACTGGTTGGAAGCCAGTGAGAATGTGTTCCATGATACGGATGACTTGGTAGACGCACGAGTGTTCGGCGCCGAAGGCTTTACTATGAACGCGCGCTTTGCCTTGAGGAGAGTAAAATTATATGGAAATGCTCGTAGGAGTAATTATGGTCTTATCACCTGCTTTGCCTGCACGTAGACACTGTATACGTGTAAGTACGATTAATAAAAGTTGATTTTTTAAATGAATGGTTGTCTTTCATGAATTTAATCCTCAAAAAAAATAGGTACTAAAAACAACGTACTAAAAAGTTTTCAGTTTATAAAAACGTAAATACAAGTAACCTTCGTAATTTTTTTTGTTAAATTGTATCTTTTTAATGAACGTTGAAAAAGTGTCAATTTCTTTCAAAAGTCATAGGGCTTTTTAAAGTA